>CM050404.1:124136088-125336088 GCA_027580255.1 Therioaphis trifolii
AAACAGAACTTTTTGAAATTAAAGGTCGATTGAGTTTCGTGAAAAGATTTAATTTTTTCAGAGCAGGAATAGATTTTGTCTTAAGCATGAATGATAGATACAATAACGAGTGTAACAATATTTTTAATTTATTTCTAATTATAAAATTAAATAATCATGCGTGAATTATTATATCAGTTTATTTGTGGATACGTTTAAATGTATAGTTAAGTAATTTTTAAAATATAAAATAATACACAATATATATACTTTCAAAATAATGTAAGATTATTTTTGATTCGATGTACGCGGGGGCTTCGATGTCAACTTTCGACACTTGGATCGATATAACAAAACTATTAATTTCAAAATATAAAAAAAAAGAACACTAGTCATACATTTGATAAGAGTTAATTTTCACAATATTGTAAGTAAGAAATAATTTCGATTAACTTCCAGAATGAAGTGTAAACGAAATTAACGATTTGACCGCCGAAATTTTGGAAACTTCACGCGATGCTTTTAGGGTATTAAATCAGACGGTAAAACCGATTTTGTAGCGGCTTGATAATTTCAATAAACGTGGATGAACACAATCATCGTCGATTTCTGCACTTTCGGGACCTCCGAACCGTCAGAATACGCCGGTCATTTGGACGCGGTACCTAACCGTGGACGGCGACGACAACGCACCGAGAGAGATAACAGAGAAAGAGAGAGGAAGGTTGCTCTACACTACGGTCTCTACCAGGTTGTCGAACTTGATTAACGGTCTCGGCGGCTATGTGTTTTTTCTTCTCTATTTATTATCATTTTTTTTCATTATTATTATTATTATTATTATTATTATTTTCTTAGTAGGCCACTAACGCGTTGCGCACAACTAGTTCGTTATTATGGCGATTCGCATATTATGGCGATGTACATACATACATACATACTAACATGCGTCGTCGTCGTCGTCGCCATTCACAGCCGCCAATTACGCGCACATGGACGCACATGAAAATTGCACCACCTAAACGACGATAACACGGCGGCGGCGGTAACGTCACAAGGACGAATCGCGTATACCGACCGACCTACACGATCGACCGACACAGTCAGTGGGTCGAGGCGGCGTCGCCGAAGCCGTTTTCAAGTTCAAACACCCCTTTGCGTCGGCGTCGCGAAAACATTCCGGCGCGTCCAGGCGCGTTCCTGTTTCCTGTGCGCGAGAACGTCCGCGTCGACGGCGGCGTTTTTCTCTTTTCTCACCTGGGCTTTCATCGGTCGTTCGAAACGCGGAATATTTACATTACGCAACGACCCATCATCGTAATGTCCATCGGTTTATCACGCACGCCCAGATAAAATTAATTGCGGATAAACGACGAACGAAATCAATTAAAAACACTGTACACTAGGTTTATTCAAATCAATAATATATGTATCAATTATATATATATATATATATATATATATATATATATATGTTCAAAACCGACATTAAAACGTTGGGTGCGAGAAGAAAATATGCGCCGCGTCCTAGTTTTCAAGAATAGGTACATAATATTATAACGTAAATCACGTAAGCAATCAATTAGCGTTTCGTAACGCGAGAATGATTTAATTTTTCTTAATTAATTTCGTATTTGTTACCCTTTATTCGTTTTCTCATTATTGTCGATGTGTACGCATGAAATTATGCGATTTTTTTTTTTTTTTTTTAGCAACTCATTCTCGAAAATAAAACTATAATGCTTAAAACATGTGTACGAAATATAATTACACTCCCAATTACATTTAAAAATTAATTATCAGATATCTAATTTTAAAAACATTTTCTGTTACTTCTACGAAAATCAATTCTAAATTTTAATTATCCGGTTTCAAAACCAGGTTTTTGTCAATTAAATTAAGAGAGAAAACAAAAAAGAAATTATACGTGCTGTGTGTTATAGATATTTCTACATTTATTTTGCTATGTGTTTTGGACGTATCAATTCCATTAAGTAAACAGTGAAGAGATTATTTAAATATACGCATTTGTATGTATTATGTATACCTATAGTTTTTTTTAAAAGGTAGGTACATGAAAAAAAACAGAAATTAAAAAATGAGGTCGTTTTTATATGGTTATTTATACATTCTTTCACTTCATAGTATTCTAAGCAACAAATTCATAAATCAGACAAAATTTAAATGAAAAATGCACCATGCAGAAAAACTTTAATACCTGTTTTTATATAGATACCAATGGTTTAAAAAAAAACACTTCATACAATTATCCATAAAAATTAATAATTAAGTTTTTATAAGAAATAAATTTAATGTCATTTAAATAAGGGTATAAAGTGTGAAGAATTGAACTCAGGTGAATAAGACAAATAAAATACTGAATAAAAATGTGAAAGTTTGGTTTTTAAAATTATTGAAAACACATAAAACTTTTTAGAAAAATAGAATGATTTTTTTTTTTTTATATGTAGATTAAAGATACAATTTACTAAAAAAATTGTATTTTTATTTGAAAATATTGTTTGTACTTGACAGGAATTATGAAAAAAATTTGATTTTTAAAAGCTAGGTATTTATACATACTTATACAAACAGTTTAATTGTATTCCAGTAAGTATAGTTGGTAAAAGAAAAAAATTGTTACAATATGGTATACCTTTAACATGTACTTATTTTAAATGTGTTAATAAAAGTGTGAAAATAAAATAACGTTCTTAAAAATAAGATAGTTTATATTTGATGTATTGTTTATAAGAACCTATACGCTTTAAAATGGGCAGATAGTTCCAAAGTTATTATATTGAATAAAGACAACGATGATAGCTGAAACATCATCAGCAAAGGCTCTTTATATTATATAGTTAAAATAAAAACATTATATAGGTAACCTGAAATTAGTTTAATACAAAGAAAAATCACATATAACTAAATAGTAACAGCTACTTGGTACATACAGAATACATACATTATAAATACTTAAAAAATGTACCTGTTTACAATTTTTTATTCATTATTAATGTTTCATGAGATAAATTACAAATGAGTTTTTATGTAACTGAGAGAAAAACTCAAGAATAAATAAAGAGCTGTTATTAGCATTTATAAAATGTTAAGTCATAAAATATCTAGGGGACTATATTACGGTCGAGTCATACTAAATCTGTACACCAGATCACACAAACGGAACTCTTTGAGAAAAACAACAACGAAAAGGTCTGTAAAGCGTGGAATTATGGTGATAAACTGATAACAAATAAAATTTATACTTTAATGTACAATAGTTTGAACTACGCCTGTGTTGAGAGCAAAGGGAAACTACTGTAAAGAATATGTAGGGAAACGGTCAGTGGATCGGATCAAGTGTGGTCTACGGAAATTGGGATCTAACGATTCCGGTGGAACGGTTACAATATAACTGCCGGGCTACCTGTTCGGACTGTGATCCGATGCGAACGCCGTCATAGTAAATATCAGTGGCCAAGACCTCTGTGTGTGACGACGACGACGACGACGGGCACGTTGCCAGGCGATAGAGAAAAAAATCCCTGCGTATCGAGAAAAGTCATTGAAAGGACCTTGGAGATACCGTCACGACGACGACGACAACAATAACGACGACAAATATATTGCGATGCGAGTGAAAAAAAAAAAACAATAAAAAAATAATAATCAATTGTAAAAAAAAAAAATCGTCGCGCCGACGGAGTGAGGCCGGGGAACCGCGCGGTCCTTTGGCTCCGTCCCCCCCGCGGGACAGGCGCGACTCGGCGGCCGGCCGGTACTGACCTGGTAACATTGTAACCTGTCCGGCCTGGGTCCGACGGCCTGCTCGCCGGCGGTCACCGCACTGTGGTGACGGCTCCTGGCCAAATTGCACACGAGTTTATCGACATGTATGGCGCGGACGCACAACCGGGCACCGGACGTTATACGCGAAGCCATAGCACTGGACTGTTCAACAACATCGGCGACCGAACCGCAGCGGACCTGTCGTTCAGCCCTACACACGGACACTGATCGGCCGGCGAGTGTGGCCGCGGCTCATAACGGCACAACCGGGGGAACGGGCAGCAAGAGCGGGCGAAGCGCGCGCGTTTATGGGAGCGACGGCGACGTCTCGGGCAATCTCCGCGGGGCCCCGTGCGCACTACCTTTTCCCTACCGCCATAGATTACCGTACCTACGCCGTTATCATTATTCATTACCACGACGTCGTGTTCACACGGTCCCCCCACCCCCTACCGTACCCCGTCGAACAGCTGCTGCTGCTGCTGCTGCCGCTGCGTAGGTTTCAGCAGCAGCTGTTTGCCCGATGTGCGCGTCGTCCGTGATAACGCGGCTGCCGGCGTGGCGCGCGATATCGACGACGCCATCTTTGTGCGACGGTCCGTGTCATAGTACCGACCCGCGTGTCGTCGGTTCGCCGTCAGATGGCGCCCGACACGATCGCTGTCCAAACCGTCGTTAATACTCTGTCCCCGATTTTCCAAAATACGTCCCCAGTACAAGGGCGTCCGCAGGATTTTTTCAAGGGGGGGCAAGGTATTTTAATTTTTCAATTTTTGTTTCCTTATCTTAGTGATAAAGTACCTTATTGTTTTTGACGTGTTTTCTATCGTATAGGTAGGGAACGTAAAAATTCAATTATTAATTATGTGTAAAGAGTGGATCTTTAAGTTATTACATATTTTTATTGCTTTTGTGCAACTTAACGAGGGTGAAAAATGTGGACGATTTATCTTGCACAGAGTTCGAAGAAAAAAAATAATTTTGCATAATAAAGCATATTTTGGACATTAGAGAATATTTCGCCTATTTTTTATATTTTAGATTATATTCTATTATTGTTTATGAAAATTCATATATTTTGTTAATTTCTCGAAATGTGATTTTTTCTAGCAATAATTTTACCTAGGAAAAAAAATAATTTGATTAAAGATTGATAAAAATTCAAAATCATTAAATTATCTACTTGTCTGTAATCGAATTGGTTATGTTCCTAAGGAATGGTGCAAAGTTATCTTTTATTTTTTATAAAACTATTACGTTTTTTAAATTATATTTTATTATATTTACATAGCTATGAATCAACTGATTTACATTTTTTATTATTCGATAGTTTACCAGTTACCAAGAGAATGGCGCTTAACAGTTATTTATTGTATCTATTTTAGAAAAAAATCATATTTGCATTCTTACAAATTTAAGGAATATTTAGAGAATATTTTAAGGTCTTTTTGAAGCATATTGCATCATATTTTAAGGTTTTAAGAACCTAAAAATCTGCTCTTTAATTATGTGTATAGTTAGAACGTTATAACTTAATCTTACAGTATTAATGTAAATTTATTATTGTGTAACTTTAAATTAACAAATGCATTTTTTTTTCATATAAATCAAATGTAATCATTGATTTGAAAATTTTATATTTTATAGTATTTTAGTATTTATAATCAATGATACTAATGAAATCACGAGATCCTACTAAATATTCACATATAAAAGTCGAAACAGTGCATCGAAAACCGATGACTTAAAACACTCATAAAGATCCACATAAAATTTGTCGACCGTGACCGAACTCAATTTTTAAAAAAAAAAATTTTAATTTAAAAAATATTTATTTCGCGATATTTTATACTACATAATGATTATGATAATTGACACATAAATAATCCAAGGGGGGGCATATGCCCCTACTTGCCCCTCCCTGCGGACGCCCTTGTCCCCAGTACCGTATTTATCACTATTATTATTATTAGTTGATCTGAAATTCTGATTTCCGATTTCTGATCGATCGTTTGCCGGGCAAAGTATACGATTTTTATTTTTTTAGTGCGTGTACTATGTGCTGTGTACAGGGCCGGATTAAGCCATCAGCTGTAGGCCCTAGGCATTGAAAAAAATTTGAATTTCATTACAGCCACTTTTGAATATTATTATTTTACATTGTTTTAAATTAATACGGCGTCATGAGTTCACAATCGAATTATCAAATATTTAATTTCGTATAGTAAATAAAATTAACGAGCACGAACATATTATCTAGATTAATTTTTTTTCTTCGGCATTTTGCGTTAGCGTACTCATCAATGATATCATCTTTTCTAATTTCTCTCAATAGTTCTGACTCTATTGATAACGGTGCTAGAGATGATAATTTTCCTCGACTGATGGTAGTCCTTTGCCGATTTTCAATTCTTTTGAACACAGACAATGACCGTTCACCTTCGCAACAAGATCCAAATATCGCTTAATAAATTCTTAAAGCAATATTGACATTTGGAAAATTAATTTGTTTCAATTTGTTTTTGAAACATGTCACTTATAGTCATGTCTCGTTCACGAAATTTCACAAAAATTAGAAATTCCGCCACAAAATCATTTTCCGGACCTAATGGATGTACTTGAACAGTTGAACCTAATTAGTCGCTTTTATTTCGGTTTCGCTTTTGGTTAATATGCCATCAGTTAAAAAACTAAACCTTTCATTTAATTTTGTGTGTGCTTCTTTTCGCTTTTTAATTTACTCAATTAAGGAATCCATCATAACAAAAAATGTTTGTATTTCAAATTTATCACGTACATTTGTTTCAAACTCAGGTGTAAAATACTGTAATAAATAACAATGTAATATACTCTAATAATAATTTCCTTATCGCGCGACCATCGCAAAGCTCGCCGTCTCAATATATAGCGCTCATGTAAACAATATTTGATTATATATTTTAGACTGTTCTTAGATTTTAAGTTACGCAAAAGATCTTGTTTTTATTATGTTTATTATTTTAGATTTAGCCATCTTTCGTAGGCCTCCCGTATGTCGTAAGCCCTAGGCACAGTGCCTACAGTGCCTAATGGTTAATACGGCCCTGGCTGTGTGCTTTTCAAAAACATTTCAAAAGAATATTGTTGTTAATTAAAACAAAATACATGTTTGTAAATTTTTATTAATATTGAAATAAATTCTTGAAATAATTAAATTTAATTTTCAACATGAAATCATTAAAATGGTATTTAAATGTTTAAATTATACTTTGTAGGCCTGAGGCCACATATAATATGTTAGGTACCTATGTATATGTTAGGGGCCGTAATATTACATATATGTTAACATTTAAATAACGTGGACATTGGCCGGTCAATGTCGATATTATTATATTAACCATGCATTTTGGCTAATGCATATTTTTCGTTTATAAACATGAAATATCAACATTATCTGAATATTGAAAAAAAAAACAATAATAAGTTACGTTATACTAAATTGAATAAGAACATTTCTTAGCATTCTGTTAGGGTCCAAAAGGGTTTATTATTCTAGGTAGGTAAAGCATATTAATTTGACGAAATTGTTGTAACTTTTTATTCTGTACAAAACACGACATCAATTTGAAGTTAGTCTGTTTTCACACGCGATCACCAATCACCATTGTCAAGTGTTTTAATTTTTTTTATAATGAAAACGAAAACAGAATTTTATCATTTATTCGAGAACCTATTATCCGAAAAACGAAAAGATAACTTATCTAATTTATCAAATGAAAAATACTTAAATATAATAAATGAATTGAAAGCCAGCAATAAATTTGGTCATTTGAATAAATTTGAAATAGTTAATATCGAAGTAGAAGAGAAACTTATAAGCACCTTCCGTAAAATGAAGTAAAAACTTACTATACTACACACAAATGACGAATTACATGATACACTAAATGAGATAAATACCTACACGTTAATATTGGTCATGGTGGAAAGCATCGAATGATGGAAGAAATAAAAAAAAAGTACAAAAATTTGACTCAAGAAGTTGTACTTATGTTCTTTAAATTCTATGGTCCTTGCATGCAATGTAATAATAAAGTAAAACACTTTAATTCCACATTTAAAATAATATTTCAAGAAATAATTTAAAATATAAAATAAAATGCTTCATTGCATGTTTTTTAAATAAAAATTATATGGTAATTAATAATTAGTAATTTTGTCTTATGGTTATTAAAACATTTTAGTGTATAGGTACCTAACATTTATGTCTAATTTAAACATTTATTTTAGTTCATGTTTAGCAGGTTTTTAAATCATATAAATCCGCACTCTAGACGCTCTAGTAATCACAAAACTAATATTAACCAAAACCAAGTACATATCAATAACGCAGCTCCAAAATCAATCGCCAGTCGCCAACGACATAATATGGTTAACCCCATAAAAACGAATACCTACAAATGTAGGTACATATCTATATTATATGTATACGTGGCAAAACGACAAAATTAGTGGTCACTAGAAAAAATTAGTAATAGCACGTAAACGGACGAACGGCTGATGCCGGTCCACATTAAACACTGTAGATGCTTAATAATTTCCTTCCTTGAACGGTCCGCCGGTCACAGAGATTTTAAAAACGGTCGATAAAGATCGGCCATCTGATAATATAAAATAGTATAAAATATAATATAGTAGTATCCGGGTGTTTATTCCCACGAACTCTGACCACGCGAATGTCGATGCGTTTGTAGATAAAAGTTCCTTTAGTGCCTTGAGAAATGTGTAATAGGCCCGTGTTACGGATCTATAGGTAATTTCTATCTTTCCTCGAATTGATCAGTATATATTGTTTCATAACATTTTTAATTTTTGGTTATTATATAAAGCTGATAAATTTTAATCGTTTTGTACCTACTATACTCACATACATTTATATAATATGACCTATTTATATTTTGTTGTATAGCTATAACAAAATAAAAAATACTCATCCGACATTATGACATCATGGCGGAAATATGCGATCCCACGGAAGAGTTGAACGAATTCAAATAGTAGTCCCTGTGAAACTGATCTCGCACCATACCCCATCAGCTGATATATTACGTGCACGCCATATACACATGTACATAACCACACGTGATAAGTTGTGGTCGCCGGCCGTCAACACATAGAGTAATATTACTCTATGCGTCAACAAGACCCGTGTACTTCCAAAGTTACGGAGATAACCTGTATCAACCTATGTCGCTATGTCGCTATGGCTATGGCTAACCAGTGTCGTCACGCACCCAGGCGCGGATCCAGAGGGTGGGCCGGGTGGGCCTGGGCCCACCCAAAATTTTCTACGATCACGATTTTGATTTTTGAAATTGTCATCAAATGTTTGAAAATACTTAATACTTTATCTAATATAATTGCGTAGAAGAGTAAGAAAACAACAGTTTATCTACCTCTTGAAATAGGTATCATGTAATGTTTCCATGTGAAAAATGTATTTTTATTTATAAATATCGATTGTCTTTTGTTACCGAATCAAATTCTATTGAAGTGTACATCTCCATCAAAGTCTTGGGAGCATTGTTTTTAGAGTTGGATGAAATATACAGACGAATCTTAGTTATTCCGATTTCAAGTGCTACAGCTGAAAGAAGTTTTTCGACCATGAAAAGAATAAAAACCTTCAACAGGTCAACATTGACCAGGAAACGCTTACATAATCTAGGTCTGCTATCTATTGAACGAAAAAAAAGCGTAGATTTAATGAAAAATCCCGAGAAAATTCAAAATGAGTTTGCATGTGACAAGATAAGAAGATTGCATTTTTCATTTTAACTTTATTTTGACACTAAAAACTGAATAAAAATTATTCTGTTGTTGATTTAATAAAAATAACAATTTTTTATTTTACTGTATTAACTGTTGTAATTCAATGTATGGGCCCACTCAAAAAAATATTCCTAGATCCGCGCCTGCACGCACCCCAAAGTCTCCCGGAGGAATTTCATAATGGGGCCTCATAATTAAATGATCCCGAGTCCCCTCAAAAGTATTACATACCAATATTTAGTTGAAATAATAAATTTAATTAAATGCTAGTTTTTTCATTAATCCCACACAATTATCAACAATTATGTGTCATACATTAAGATAATATATCAATAATATATCGACTATAAACTCTAATTGTAATTAAAGAATTAGTTTTCTATGAGAGTTATATGTGTACTTAAAATAAGAACGTTATACAATATACATATTTCTTTATTCGTCGAACTATTCTTATAATAGCATTGGTCATAGAATCTATTCTGTAATATCTATTTTGATTATATAGTATTATAGTCTATTCTATAAACAACGCATATACACATAGAATTCATTTTAGCACACGAATGTATAAATAATGGAAATTTCAACTTAAAATATTTATAAAAAAATAATAAATCGAATTAATAAAACAATATTGTGTAAATTGGAGTATTGGTAGAAATCTGTGACAAATTATTTGGTCAGAGTAAATTTTTAACGAGCATATTTTTTTCGAATGATTTTTTTTTTTAACTTAAAGTTTTTACTGCTCATTTGCTTTAACGGTAAAGCCGAAATCAAGAGCGGGGCCCCCGTATATAAAAAAAATTAACCCTCCAAATCGTAACGTCGTCGAGGTTTTTTTTTTATAAAGGAATATGTATATATCGTATTTCTATTTACGTACGAAATTGGGGGTCCTCAACATTTTGTTCATCCAAGTCCCTTAAATTAAATGCTGCAGTAGTATTTACCGCTATAAAGTCGGATACTACATCAATATGCATAAACACGATTAAATTTTAGATTTAAATTGTTTACATCGTGAAATAGTAAGTAATATTCATTCATTAATTCATAATAACACAGTGCATTTTTATCTTTGTGGAGATTTGTACAATAAAACGAGTAAAGAGCTCATCTATGTCTTTGTTATTTTTCATGTTGAAAAAAATGTGCTAAGATCGAAAAAACTTTGGATTTAGAAAAAAATAAAGAAAAATCTCCGACCGAAATCATGGCCCAACGGCCGTGGTCAGACTGGCCCTGGCAATGATGTCAATAAATGGGTATGTTTGTATAAACGGGTCCTCCGTGATGTATTGCTCAACGAATTAGTGGCCGGTGGGTAATGACTAATGAGCATACGCCTTTTCACGTAAGTGAGAAAGCCTAGATCTGTCCTTAAGGCACATAAATTGCTATCGCTATTCGCTCGAAATAATTATGAAGTATGATTCATGTCTCGTTCACCGACTCTCGATTCGCCAACACCGCAGGTTAGGGTTAAATCGTTGAGTGGGGAATCATCCACATCATTGTTGGAAGACCGAAGTCTGGACCGTCTAGAATTTTAGACAGCCGCAAGGTGTGCCAGTTGACGGTGTAAATAATTACACAGTGTCTAATTCACACTTATGTAAAACTTTTTTTCGTGTATATAAAGACGACGAAGACTATTTGAGGTCGTCGGTGAATATAGTCAAGCGCATAAGTTATACGTTTTTGAAAAGTTTATGAGTTTTTTTTTTTACATTTTGTTGGAAACCGATTTTTGAAAATACGGTAGGTGCGTTAACAAGCGAGCATTCAGGATGTAAAGAAAAGAGAATTATTCGAATATTAATTTATGCATTATGTCACGAATAACAACAATTATTATCGTCAAATGAATAATACATAAGTAGCTACCTATATACTGCAACAGTCGACAACGTGTGTATTGTGTACCTACCTAACTAACGTGTCCTGACGGCTGACTGATCAATGTAGCCAAAACTGCGGTACCGTGTTATTTGACGTTTGAAGAAAATTTTCTTATTACAATTATTTATAGCCTTGTAGGTGAACTGTGAAAGGATTTTCCGAAATTCGGATTTTAAAGGATCGAAACAGCACAAAAATGTTTTGTGATATTATACAGGTCGACAATAAGTAGCTCGGCTTATTAATATTATTATGAACATAAAGCCTGATCCACGGTCACTTATTAACCGCAAACAGACCATAAAATAAATTTACATAGTGTTGTATGAATATAAAGTATATGCTGGAGTAGGGCTGTGCGATAATTTCTTCTAGTGGTCGATAGTCGATTGTGTCAAAATTAACGATTGTATCGATTAATCGATTATTTTTGATTTACGGATTGTATCGATTAACCGATGTATCGTTACGCCGATAGCATCGATTAACCGATAGTATCGAATGGCCGATATTACCGATAATCCAATAGAGGAGGTTATCGGTTCGGATTTTCGGAATAAAATTAAAACACAATTAAAATTAAGGCAAAACTTCCTGGGCCAAGAAATTATATAGAATACAGAATACAATTATAAGAAGTTATACATTTATACTTTTACTGGTTATTAGTTGGCGATTTAAATTATTTTCTGTACTTATATTAGTATGAAAATATTACGATTTTTAGTTTTTTTCTATTTTTGTCTGTAACTCTTAAGTTAAGTAAGAGTGATTATTTAAATATATTAAATTCAAGCATAATATTAAAATTAACTATTATAAGTATTTAGTTTTGTATAAAGTATTTTCAACATTTCAAAGGTCTGTGTGGTAGTTCAATAAACTTAATAAATTTAATACTAAAAATGCTTTTTTAATATGAATAATAAGATTTTAATAAGATTCAATTAATAACAAATACATATTATCATTGGATTAAAGTCAACTCGACAAACATGAATACAATATTAAACAAATACAATGAAAAACAAATATAATAATAGGCAAATTATATATATATATATATTATTACATAAACAAATTAAAAATTATAGAATAGTATTAACTCTTAAGTTTTAAAATTGCCAATACTATTTTTACATTTACATTACAATTACATATTTGACCATTACAATTACTAACCAATAATATCGATCAACCGATAGTATCGATCGTAGTAATCGATTGTACTCGATACATCGGTTGTTTATGACTAGTAAAAAACATCGATTAATCTATAGTATCGATAGCTAAAAACGATTAATCGATACTATCGCGCAGCCCTAGGCCATTCGATACTATCGGTTTATCCAGCAGCTGGAGTATCTATGCCAGGTTATTACATAATTATTATCACACCATCTCTATTCTATGGTCATTTCTATGGAATATTACTTTTATATTTTTACATCTTTGTACCTCAAAATTATTAACCCTTAAGAAGGCAGGTATTTAAATTAAATATTTTAAAATTATAAAATATATTTTTTTAGAACCTTTTAGGGGTCCTAAATACAAATTAATTATTATTTTTTTGTTATTTATGGAGTTAAGTCCTGTATCTTTAAAGATACAATGTATTGAACCTATAATACTAATCTTGTATCTTAAAAGATTCATTATCTTAAATTATATTGTTGAAAACATCACAGAGTTTTTAAATATTATTAATTCAAATCAAAATGTATTGTATGTGATGTATTGTTATGTACGAGTATAATAAAATATCTAAATAATATTTTTGATGTAAATTTATTACCCATAATACTTACCGTTATTTCTTATTGGCTGTAGGACAATTTAATCATAATAAAAAATATTATGGATTTGTCATAAACTTAGCCATAATGACTTGTGAATATAATATTGTAGATTTGTTGAATAATATTGATACTATTCACAAAATATCAAATTTGGTTTCAAAAAAAATTTACACAATTTAATTTAAAATCAAATTTATCACAAATTAATAAAAAAACAACACAATTTGTCAAGATTTTATAATAATTTAATTATAAAATGTACTGTTAGTAGTCTCACTTTGACTATAAATAAGTATATATTCTTTTGTATAAAAAATTATAACATGGGTGTAAAATTTTGAAATAACAACTGTTAAAAGTAAAATATCACAAGAAAAAAATTTGTATCAGTCTCACTTTGACTTGACTATATATCTATACATTAGTAAACAGTGTCATAGAGCTAAAATAAATTTAGATTTAATTTTTTTTTTTTTTATCTCAAATCTTGTGAGGGGATCAAACCCGATCCCCCCTCCGTAAATACGCCACTGCTATAAGTCATAGGCTACTTACTTATGAGGTGCAAAATTCTTTACTCTACTTCTATAAGAAAAAGTTAAAATTACAATTTATACATTTAATATAAAAAATAATCCTTATTTATTGTAAGTATTGATGTTTGATGCTGAGCACTTAATAATACTTTATTATAAATGTTTACTAAAAAAAATTTAAAAATTAATTTAATCATGTATCTATCAAAGTTATATGTACAATAAAACTACTTGTTAAAACCGTTATGTGCAGTGTGTATTTTATTTTATTTGCTATTAACTAGGATGTACAAAATTTTGAAATTTTTTCTTATTTGCATTAATTTTTTTTACATTTTGATTTGACTGCCTTGAATATTGTCGCATTCTCAAATTCATATTATAATGAATAGCGCATGCAAGTATCTTATCTTTTCGCTCTTCACATAGGAATGTAAAGTATAGAATACTGTGAATACCTACTCAGAAATCACTATAGAAAATGTGTGTTAATTTTGGCGCCTTTTAAGTTTCCATAGAAAAAGTTGTATTTTCTATTGCATTCTACATTCAGATCTTGCCATTGGCGGGATTAGGATAAACATTTTTGGAGGGCTAACATATATGCCCACCAATTTTCGCCTATAGATCATGTGCAAAAGTAAGTGTCTAGGCCCGTGGGTGCTTTTAAAAATGTATCACTAGAGCGCAGCAGTCGTATAAAGTCGATTCTGGTCCCGATAATATCGACGCACACAGTTCTACCATTGAATTCATAATATATAATATATATTATTATAAAATCAATGGTAATGCATACTTCTATTCTATAAAATTGTAAGGGGTTTTCTACGACCGCGCTAACCGAGAAAACCACCGAACCGATTTGGTTGAAATTTTTCACTGTTATACCTGACAGTCTACTGAAGGTTTCAAAACCACTTTTGCAGTGCTCGAATTGAAAATATAAAAGAAGGGGTACTGAGAAACTCAAAAAAAAAAAAAATAACGTCCCACTTAATGATTGAAATCAATGTAAATTTAAAAATAAAAGAAGGGGTACGCTTAAAAAATTAAGATAAGGTGGGGAGCTCCGTCCGCCTGCGTCCCCCCTCAATTCGAGCACTGCACTTTTGTTAGTAAAAAGTCCACCGGTTAATAGAAAAACAGAAAAATAGTGAAAACTCTATGGCGCAGTGGTACTTTAATACACTTTTATTAAGATTTGGTAAAATGTCGGCTGTCAAGCGTTACACATTTTATGATTTATGAAAAAATATCAACAATTGTATTTTATTAGCATCTTATCCATAGGAAATTCTACCGTTATTACTTAATAGTTGTAGAATTTTTCCACACGCTTGGAATATCAATTGAGAAAGAGGAATGAAGTAGAGGAGCTAAATTTACCCAATTTTTTGTTACACGATAACAGTAATAGATAAATAGACAAAGTAGACAAGTATTCTATTCATTTCACTGAGAATTTAAAATGAAAAATAAGCATTGCTCAAGAGTGCAGTCGTGTGTACGATGTGGAATTTATATTTTTACACAGCTTTACAACATACGGTTTGAAATAAAAAAAAATTGTAATATAAGTAAATAAAAGTACAAATGGATAAATATATGATTTATTCATTTATTATATATGCAATTTTTACGTCAGGCTATTATAGCTACATCGGTATGAGATTTCGGTGAGTTATTCTTATTTATACGTTTATTGAAAATACCGAAACCTCTTTGCATTTAATTGACATTAGAAATGTCTAAAATAATTTCTTTCGCTGTGTTTAATAGACTGTCACATGATGATTTACACGATACACCATTACGCTGAAAAGTATCCAAGTTTGAATTAATGTTCGTTCCCTAAGTCAAAACACATTTTAATGAGAAAAATATATTTTCAATATTTTTCATCTACATTATGTTTGTTAGTGTTAATCGTCCGCAAACAGTACCCACTATTTGTGGTTGAATACATTTAAAAAAACATTTTTATTATTTATCCAAACAAAAGTTACAGAGCGTCTAAAGCGTGAAAATAAATCATATCAAGTTTAGAATACCGAAAACGTTGGACAAAACACATAAATAATAATAATAATAATAATAATAAGAACAGACTAAGAAGAAAAGAACATAAATCTACTATTGAGAAATTCGTAAAGACTAAAAATAAGTAATATTTATAAATAAAAGCAATAATTTTATGTAAAGTTTATATTATTTATAAAAATGTATATAAATAAATATTGTCATTAAACTCGCTGCCTATACATAGGTACAATAAATAAACAAAAGTACTAATTTCAATAATCATAATAAGTCTTTTAACGACTTATATAGTCTAAAACTAAATAAATTAAAAATAGTTCATGTATCCAAGGACAAATATCAACAACATAAGTCATTTTTATATTATTATAACAATCAAAAACGGCTTTTTATTTTCATATACGCACTGGGTGTTGGCTTTTAGGCAACCGATTGTTATTTTGGAACCGGAATCCATCTAAAATCCAAATCGATCTCTATAAACTTCAAAATTTTAATTCATGTAATATAATTAAGTTCCATTAGCCTGTATGGGTCAGAAACAAGAGCTCTAAGAAAGACAAAGGAAGGAAAATTAGACATTTTCGAAAGACAATCTCCAAGACGAATCTATAACTTATATTTCGACCTACAAATCGGAGAATGAAGGAAACGAAACAATGGAGGGCTTTAAAAATAGGTTTCGAAGGGAAGCCGTAAAAAGAAGATAAACGTGGGCCGGACATGGCCGGGGGAAAAGTGACTCTAAGATAAAAAAAATAATTGAAGAGTATCCGATAGGAAAAAGACCTCTAGTAAGACATCGCCTTAGATGGGAGGATTGTGTGAAGAGATGTTATCGCAGTAGTATCAAAAGTCAAATGGAAGGATGTAGCTGAAGACAGATGGAGACGGATGACAATTTTGTCGTACGGGACGGTCTTAAAAGCCGGGAATCCAAGCTAAAAAAATAGGCATATACATCAAAATATGAAAAATGTTTAAATCGTTCATATAACGATATATTTTAAACTTCTTAGCTCAAAAGTGGTATATATTTTCGGAAACTTAGTCTGCCGATTCTTCAATATGTTTATGATACC
Organism: Therioaphis trifolii; assembly: GCA_027580255.1. Classification (NCBI taxonomy): domain Eukaryota; kingdom Metazoa; phylum Arthropoda; class Insecta; order Hemiptera; family Aphididae; genus Therioaphis; species Therioaphis trifolii. Next base: position 124,153,039 of record CM050404.1, read on the forward strand.
TGGTTTATAAGACTTTCGGCGTTATGACTAAGAGTGAAACGTATGATTAATAAAAATATAATAATAATACCACTCAATCCCACGTTTCACTCTGAACCTAATGAAGTACAGTTATTTACCTAAACGCCTGACGGACTTAAGTTATTTTGTATAATTCTATGAAAACCTGCAATAAACATGTTATTATTTGAAAGAAATTTTTGGGAATAATTGAAAGAATAATTTAGTTTGAAATATTAGTATTCGTTATGAACGATTCCTGTAAACTCAAAAGATTATAAAATTCAAAAACAAACATAAAAAAAATAACACATATTGTGTTAACAGTCATACGACGATCGTATATTTCTTTTGGGTTGACAAAGATATCGTGGAAAATATGTATAAAATCAAAATGTGTCCTCCACTATATGCGTTTAATTATTGAATATTTGCGTAGATGAAATTTATACAACCCGATTCGTGCAAATAAAACTGATTATATAGACATACATGGACGTAATTTAAATATAATAGAGGTATTCGTATTTGTTTTATGAAGTGGCATTTCTTGGCAAAATCATAATTGAACTTAGTAGTCTTTTGTGAAAAGTAAATTTACTGTACTCATAGCAAAGTATGATTTATTTAAAAAGAAAAAAATAATCTGATTTTTCCAAAAAACATAATTATTAAAGTTTAAGTTATATTATTATTCAAAGTGAAAAGTTTCGGGTTGTTTATTATTTATATTTTGTCATTTCTAACTATCGTAAGACTTAATGAAGGAGAAAGTTTAGATACAAGTGGAAAAAAGAAGTGGCAAAACTTACCAAATTTTATAAGCAGATTCGAGGTTATAATAAATTAGGAGACAAGGCTGTGTTTGTTAATGGCAGGGAAACAACTATTCATTCTTTCCTCAAGTCACGACAACCAGAAAATTCAAATGAGGTCTCGAAGCTCATAAAAGAAAACATCCATGAGTTATCTCATTTGCTTAACACTGTTGTGTCGTGTGAGTATAGTTATTTTTCATATTATATGGTAAGACTAATACAAAATCTAAACAATAACAGAAGACATAGCGAGGAGGATATCACTATATCAAGTTGAATAATATTTAAAACAATTCAATTTAAATAACTGTCAAACTGTCCAGAAATACGATAATTTTAAAAACAATGTGGACAAATTACTAACTATCTTGAAATCTTATAAAATCAATGATTGGTTTCAAACAATATGTGATGAATTAAAGTCATTATTGTAGGTACCATCAATTTTTAAGCGATAATGATCAGACTGAATTATTCGTATTGACTCCTTCTAGTGATCATTTCAATCGATTAATAAGCATAATCTCCCATGAAGTACCCAACGAAATTGTAAATGGGTATTGGCTTCGACGAAGAGAAGTAAACATAATAAGTGAATATGACACAAACATGAAATATAAAGTTCTCGACATCAAAAGTGTGTTAATATTTGAAAGATCAGTACTCCAAATAATAACTAAAATTATAATCGAATATATGTTTAATTTCCTCAATGGTCTGGTTCAGAAACCAGACAAAGCAGAAAGCAGAAGAGTTTGCGACGAAATGGTAATCAAATTAGATAATTATATACAACAATTTGAAGACGCTAATCAACCTTCATATTTAGTAAATATTATGACAGTAATCAAAGCTGATTTATGGGTTCAATGCTTCTATATAAAGTCGTTCGACGTGAATAAAAGTCGAATTGAAAATTATATAAAAACTTTGCAGTACAATAGAATTGATAAGTCGATCAGTACTGACATCAGTAATTTCGAATCCTTTTTGAAATCCTTGTCTGAAACTGTTATTTGTGGAATACCGCATCCTTCAATATCGAATATATTTTGGGACAGATTATACTTCGCGACTACGAAAATCTCTGAATACGTCACCGATTTAAAACCTTTATACGAAATCATTGATTATCGAAATGTATATAACGAAATGTACGAAGGTGTTGAAAAAAACGTTAACGCAAACGATTTATGCGAAAAAATATTGGGATTTTCTTCAAAAACTCTAATAGCTCTGGAGGGTGCAATTAAAAATGGTTACAATTATATAAGGCTTGGAGATCAAGAAAAAACAAAAGCATCGTTGAACAATATAAATGCACTGTATCTTGATTCGAAAAACGAAGTTGCTGATATTATTTTAGAAAATAAAAACAATGGTTTTAAATGGAAACAACTATTATTGACCTTGATTTTTAATATGACTAGTAATGAAATGTTTGATGTTTATGAATCATTTGACGAACAACGTCTACGTGATCTTGAGAGAATGGCAGACTTAATACGTGATTGTGTAGAAATAAACCTTCAAGTAACTTTTGAATCCGTTCCGCCAGAGGGAAAAAATATAAATGAAGTTGCGAAAACTGTTGAGAAGAATTCGTTCAGTCAAAGTTCAAACCTCAATGGAATTAAAGATTACCATACATTTTTAATATACAAAGATTTTTATCATTCTGTTTTTGAGTTTGTCGATATTTGTTGATGGGGACAGTTGATGGGGAAAAAATAAAACAAAATTTACAAAATAAGCCTTTACAAATATCTGATATAACTAGCCAATGAAATTTGTTTAAGTGACTGAAAGATATGGTTCTCTTTTTTGCTTTTCCTTGTCGAATTTGAACTGAATAAGGAAATTTGTAATCTTTTGGTGGCGTCCAATGATTTGTTAACAATGCATATTTTAGTGTAATCATCGATATGTATTGTGTTCAGTAAATTACCAATATCTGGATAAAATGCTTTTTTAGTTGTTGGTGTTTCAGATGAATTTTCAGGTGTACTTTGTGTATGCTGAAACATTTAAAAGTTAATGTAAAATAAAATGAGTTAAAATTAACATCCATTAAAACAAAAATAATATTTAATAAAACTTTTTAGTATGTTTACTATATTGTTAGCAGTATCCTAACCTTTGTATTATAATATAATACTATAATTATTATTATAAGAAAATTATTCAAATATTATATATATATATATATATATATATATATATATATATATATATATATATATATATATATATATATATATATATATATATATATGATTTTGCTGGCTACACAGTGTCACATGTACTTTCATATTTTAATGAAATTTAATTTACAGATTATTAACATTATTTTTAATGCTAAATTTATTTGAAACTTTTAAAATTACTAAAAATTAGTATTATTTAACACTAATTTTGTTTTAATCTCATATCGTTTTCACATAAGAATTATCAAAACACTGTTACTTAATTAGTGTCATTGTCATATAATACAATTTTTTGTTGAACCTTCAAAATTATTGTTTTTTTTTTATTTATTCAATAATATAAATATTTAATTTATATTTATTATTTATAAAATGTACCAATCTTACCTTATCTACTACATTACTTTTTTGGACAATGCCCGTGTCTGTCTCATTAACTGCTGATATTTGATCTATTACATTTTTCTCTTGAACATCTGTTCTACTCTTATTAATTTCTTTATTATAATCATTATTCTATAAAAAATACCATTTTAAAATTAAAAATAAATAGGAAAAATGTTTCAATCCTTAAATAATTTTAATAGGTACCTAGGTAACTCCTTAATATTTTACAATATTTCAATTCAGTGAAATGTTAGATTAAAGTGAAGAAATTAAAATTGATGGAATCAGTTTGCCAAAAGTAAAAATAAATATTTATTATAAAACATACGGTTAATATGGAAATAATTTAACATGTTTATGTTATATTTGCTTAAACAGCTTGGTATCAAATGTGCATATTTAGTTTATGAAGTTAGTTATTTTTTTACATTTATAATTTGTACAAAATACCAAATTCTATATAGGTAGATACTGAAAAAATAATTACTTATGTACTTCACAAAATTATTGTACCTATTCATAATTTTTCCCACATTATACATTTATTAATGTTAAATAATATAGGTACTTCATAATAAAAAATACTTATCATCTTATAAAAATAAATTTAAAAAAAATTAACTTCTATAACAAATAAAAAATAAAATTACCATTAACGATGAAATTACAGGAATCCCAGGATCATCAATGTCTTCATCTTCAGTTTTATTTGGTTGTGTGCAAGACAAGTACAAAGAACACATTAATATTGATTTTATAATGAAAAAAAAAATTGATTTAGATTATGAATAAAAATTACCTGTTTAAAATACGAGTGAATAGTTTTAAATTTATTTTGCTGAGCCATAATGTATAATATAAATTAATATATTATATATAAATACGTAAATAATATTAATATATTAATATTTTAAAAAAGAGAGAAAGCGACGATCAAAACCAAATTACACTCAATAATGTACCTAATGTAAAAACGAAAAATAAAAACTATGAGCAATTGATCAAATATGTTTACATAGATTATAGAAATATTATTTTATTTTCGATCAGAAATAGAAAAGCGATTTTTTTTTTATTACTCCATGCTCATTTTCAGTTCTTTTTTTAACCATAGACAACCACAATACAGTATTACTGTATTATAAAAAAAAAAAAAAAAGGTTAGGTTTATTAGGTTAGCTTTTTTAATAGTGAGGTGCATTAACTCTTATCCATTTCTATAAATTTATCTACGATTATAATCAAAATAAATCTATAAATAAACTCTAAACACATATTCCCCATTCCTGCATGCAAACCACAAAACGACTGCTCAGTGGTTCTCAAAATATGTAAATATTACAATAATGGACTCTGTTATTAATAGTAATTGGAAAAATCTCAGACGGGGCTTTGCATTTTCTTTATTTTGTTCGTGCGCAAATACTAAATTCGTAATCGTTCTCAGAATAGCTGGGGGGGCACGGCCCCTTGGCCCCCTCCCTGAATCCGTGCCTGGTTGGAACGCTATAAAATGTTTCTCGACCAAGAATTAAAAAATTTGGGTGTTGTGTCAAAGATCGAAAACATTGTGTTTTGTAATTATTACGAACTTATGAACGATAATTGTTGAATTTCAAAATACTTTCAAAAAATACGAGACAACTATACGTAAACATGAAAATAGTATATGGGTTCGGGTAGATGTTTTTGAAATGATGTTAGTTCAATGGAGCTATTGAAATCATTTTATTCTGAAATTTTAAAGGCCATTTTTTTGATATTATTTTGTTTGTATAAAGCCAATATTAGTCAAGCACATAACATAGAACTACCGGAGCGACAGGGACACCAGAGCGGATCTTGAAATAGCAGCCGATAACCTTCAAAATGCATTACTACCCCCAATCATCAGGAAATCATAGGACAGCATCGGAAACATAATTACGTATCCACAATAAACAAAACAAAACAACCTAATTTAATTTTAATTTATGTATTCAAATTAATCACTGTCTCTTCAAATCGTATTTTTCACAATGCATTATATAGAACTTACCTCATATAAATATGTAATCAAACTGTACTTTTTAACAATTTTTGTTGTTATGGATTTAGCGAAAAAAAATGTATTTTCCACCACAATATTATAAACACAATAACATTTTATTCAATAAAAACCGATTGTATAATTTCAATTTTATGTTGATTTCTTCATTCACTTGTTTCATTGTGTTCCTCAACCATCATTATCTCATTAAATCAATTTCGCGAGTAAGCATACATAATATTATATATAAATAAATAACTATGTAAAAAAATAAATATATATATATATATATTACATTCTATATCAAATTTGTTTTCATCCCACCTCTTAAATCTGTGAATATACATACAAAAAGGAACTCTACTAAATATTTGACTAATCAAACAAACCTGTGCCTATTTTAACTTAAAGTTTGAACTTGTAAAATTTTTCAAAATTTTTGTAACTTCTGTATTTAATTCGTTAACCGTTCACCAATTTGATTAAACTTCATTATTCTTAAAAAAATTGAATATGTTCATATTCATATTATTATGTTTGAAATAACACGGCATGATTGAAATTTAACATAATAATACCAGCTCGAATTCTATCTAAATCTTCCTCAAGTATAAAGTAACATAGGTAAGTATATTATATATTTGAAAATAGGTTGCAAACATATAATCTGTTGTGTATTTGTATTTGGAATATTGAGGTATTTTGCCCTAGTATTGTCTTGCATGTGTAACGATGTGATAGCAGGTTATAGAAGTTATTTCTACATATACATGTGGACACGTCTGAACCGAAAAAATATGTATTTGTTCAGGTATACCTCGCACGCCTGTTTGATTGTTCGATATAGAATGTACAAACATTAAGCGCACGCACTTGATTGTATCGGGTAATAAAATTGTCGGAAATAATGTGCGTCAGAGTTAAACGACGAAATAAAAAAAAAAAAAAAAAAAAAAAAAAAATGAAAACCTTGTACGATAAGGGTGGTGAATGTTCGTCCTTCATCTATTCGCTCTTTGGATAAGATTATGGTATTGGATGTCGACCCGGACACTCTATCAGTAAACCTATACTCTATTTTTAATGACTAAATCATTGATTAATCCTTTAATTTCCCTTCTAACCACCCTTATAAACAAGCTTCTAAACTCAAATGTCAAACAGACAAAATAACATTCTTCACCCGATATCAATCCTATTTTGGAACTCAAATGGACTAATAAATCAAAAACAAGAACTCCAAGCATTCCTAACATTAAATCCTATAGACGTACTATTAATAAGTGAAGCCCATCTTACAAATAATTCATATTGCAACATTCTCGGATACAGAATTTATCAATGTAGCCACCCGGTTATTATATTATACACAAGATTATTGTAATCATATTCAGATTGCAAAGATTGTATAAAAGCTTCGTTCAATACTTTTAATTTGTTTATTGTAATAATAAAAATATTATTTTATAGTCTCTTAGCATGTTCTACATTATTTCCTTTTATTGTACTGTCGAGTTTGCTAATGGTGTTAATGTAAAATTTTCAAGAGTGATATTATCCTGTATGTTATCACTTATCACCATTCACCCATGCTGTAGGCATGTATTAGTTATTATTGATAAATGTAAAATATTACTCGACACAACAACTCAGGATAGTGTTCCATCGGCAGTTTTGATCGGGTTTTCGGTTTACCATTCATGTTGTACTTGTCTCTTACAAGTTTCTTCAATAAACAACTATAAATTACTTAAAACAATCTCTATTTACTCTGTAACACGTCGATTTGTGAACGGTTTAACGTTTAACTATGGCTTTTAAACAGTAATGATTAAAGATTAAAGATACTGCATTTGATTTTTGATATCGGTCTATTTGAAAACATTTTTCTTCCCATTTTAACAGACTTAGAACTGTCCGTGACTAAGTGACCAGTCACAGGTATGGTTAAAAATGTTTTTCCTACAGTGTGATTTGTGTTATGAGTTTTAATTATTAAAATATCACTTTCAAAAAAAAACCCACGAAATAGTGGTGGCGGAAGTTCATAATTCGTCCCTTCAGTCCTCGGACCAGATAATGGGATAATTGTGACGAGTATATTAAATTTTAAAGAAACAATTTCTTTTGTAAAATAATTCTGAGCAAATTCTGTGTACCGTTTACATATTTGACCATTTTCAGTTTAAATCTTTAAAGGTTTTTTTTTTTTTATCAAAACCTAAAATTTATTTATCTAAACACTGTAGGAATTATTTTACGAAATGATTGAAATTTATTTTAAATGCTGAAGGAAGCAAAAGATTAATTGGATTTAAAAAGATGTTTCTTTTTTCTTTTTGGAGTAGTAAACTATGTCCAAAGGTTTCATCTAGCAACTCGATACATTACAAATCGTTAGGTGATATAATCAGTTAACTCAAATTAAATTCGTAAGTCTCAATCTCAAAAATCAAAAATTTTTGAGAAATAAACTTTGAAAAAATAATATAATTCACATCATGGGTATTTTTTGCTACTCGAACAAGAAAATGGTGATGGATGTATATAATTTAAAAAAAAATGATAAATAATTTTTTTAGTCAAACGATTTTGGGCAGTGTTTCAGTGTAAAAGAAAACCATTTATATTATATTTTAATACCACTTTTAGTCTGCTATAGTAGGGTTTTTTTTTTCAAAATTATTAGGATAAAACATATGCTTTTTACTGTAAATTTTAAAACATGTTATTTTATTTGTATCCAAAGTTTCATAATGATTAGATGGGCCAATTCTTACACATATTAAGTTGAAATTTGTTGTAAGACAGACGATTCCGTAAAAATTGTAAAAGTATTCATTTAGTCAAAAACTTATAAAAAAAATCCTGACTGATTTTTGAGATTTGTTCAGTGTCAATAAAATAGTTAAATACATGTAAGTAAGGTCATGTACAATTTTTAAACTTTTAGTCAAATATTGTAAAATGTTATTATAAATAAACTTAAAATCGAGGTATTTTTAAAAATTGATTTTCAACCCAAAAACTTTGAAACTTTCGTTAAATATTGTAACAATATAATATCAATAATACATAGTGAACATTTTAAGTTTCTATAGCTACATTAATTTTGGAGTTGTGACTAAATAAAGAAAATCGATTTAGTAATATTGAGATTTAAGACTCAACACAGTTCGTGCACTTTGAAATAACAGTTAAAATGTAATACGTCAATAATTGTAAATAGTTGACTGTTGGGTATTGAAGTACTCACGTGAATATTGGTCATTCTAATCGTACAATAAGCCGACGTGAGTACGCGAAACGGAGTTATGAGGGTTCCACCACACACGGGCTCGTCGGCAAGGCCATGCAAGCGCACCAGATAAGGGTAGTCGTCCGGTCCGGACGAGTGGTCTGGAGCCGATTTGGCGCCATATGTTGGCGTCAAGCTAGTCAGTGTCATCGTATCCGCCGAGGTCATGTTTGATCTTCGAACTTCTACGTCGTCTGAAATCATATCTTCCGGGTTTCCCGATACCTTGTTGGCAATCCATTTATAGTGACGGTTGACTAACAGAGCCCTACTCTGCACGGTCGGGTCGCTGCACTCGACTTGTTCCGGTTCATTATTTGTACTGTCCACGCTATACCCGTAGCTGAAGATGCCGTACTGTCTGTTGTGGTTACACAGGAGCGGATCGCTTCGGTCGCACGGTAGATGCGGCGACAATGGACTGACCGTTTGGGTGCATGTGAAGTCGGTCCAAGTGTAGCTGAGTATGTATGTGAGTGAGGAGCTGAAACGACGAAAAACCAAACGTGTCAAACGCCGATATGTGCACTGCGATGGGGACTTAAAATTACAAGTCAAACACGACGATTATTACGATATATAGACAAAACTCCTATATGGTTTTGGTATTTTTCGTTTGGTTGTCAAAATATTGTTTTGTCGCCATACGGGACAGATGAACACTGTACTCACATTTGACGAATAAATAATATTCGTAAATTATTTCGGCAAATTATCGTTTGGCTAGACAACGCAGCCAGCACGTACAGGCTTGATGACGAGTGCATAATTTAAAAATTACACGGATTTCGCATTTCACTAACCCAAGCGGGATTTCAACCTGCACACCTTTTCTATGTGACTTGCATAAGCATAAATACACAATACATTTTGTATCTTTAATTTGTTACTGGTGAAAATAAAAATTCATTTTTATTTTTTACTTATGATCGCTGTGAATACCACATAATAAATAATTATATCCCGAGACTTTGCAACGGCAATTCAGTACGATGTGTATGTACAAAGTAATTATTTCATTATGTTTATAATTTATTTAGGAAGTATTAAGATAAAATGTATTGTTCTACTGAATGTTTAATTGTACTCATACCTGATCAATTTGAAATTATATACTTGTTCTGTAGCACAAAAAGATTAAACACCCATAAAAAGTAAATTGAATATGAATTATTTGAAAGTAGACGAGGGAATGCGATCCTAAATGATATTTGGACGACTTGAGTCATTCCGTAGTTATGTACGTTTCTCGCGTTAGGCCAATGACACAATATTATGAGTATACATTTTGTATTATTAGGTGAATACGACCGATGCGGTAAAACGACAAAACATAATACATAAGTGTAGGTACTCACTTGTATGGTGGAATCTGACAAGCAGAACGGCCGAATTTGGCCCTGACAGGCTTTTTGAAAATTTGACCATCCGTTGCTCCGAACCCGATGACTATACAATCCAGATCCACATCACGGTCGATTTTTTTCGACGAGAGCTTAACAAAACGGTTGACGTGCGTAAACGGTTTCTCTAACTGAATGTCGAAAACAACGAATTAAATAAGACGATACATCGTTTAAAACAAAATACTGCAGTTGAATGAAATCAAACACACGGTTTCGTATCACTAAAAGTTAAGCATAATGCATATCGACTCACATTTATCAGCGATAAGTCATTCAAGCGCAGTCTTGGGTTATAAGACGGATGTGTGTAGACTTTAATTGCCAAGCGTGTCTTGTTCACGGTCGGAGATTTTCTGCTGAATACCTGTAAGTAAAACGGTTGTCATTAGACTATCGTAGTGGATTTTATTACGATTAATTGATGCGAATGATTTTCACCAGTTTACATTATAATCGTGTACGGACGGCGTACGATGAAATTGTTTTTCATCACTGTCTATCGGATTTATGTAAATCGGCCAATTAAATCGATTTCGTATGAACTTACCCTGATCTTCCCGGCTTCCAAAAGCGACGTGCAATACGCCGATGTCAAGACGAAATCTGGAGCTATCAACGTCCCTGAGCAGACGGTTTTGTTGACGTTTTTATTCCCGTCAGCGGCGGCCAGGCCCACAATGTATGGGAATTTCTTTATAATGTCTGACGAACCATGGATGTTCTTGAGCGGTCCGATTACTACAACTGTCGCAATGACCGTCAAAAACCACAACAATGTGTTAGACATAGTCATATCTAACATGTGTCTGTTTGGTTTGTCCAGTGCTAAGTTCAAATAAATGTTTAAAATTTACGAGCTTGTTAGTTTTTAGTGTAACAATAATAATGTTTATAATTTATACACGTAATTACGTTAGCAACCATCGAATCGAATAATCAATTACAAAATCTGAAAGCCGCGCGTCAGCTGATCAGTAGGTAAAATGTAAATATGATTTGGCCGAATATTAAATCACAATAAATAATAGGTACAGTAATAAACAAGGGCGCTCCAGATCTGAGTATGACAGTGATGTATTGTCAAATTTTTAATTAAATTTGGTTGATCAAGCTCAACATAATTTCTTCTTCAAATATGCAATCACTACTGAAAATCAGTCATGCGAATTTTATAGATATTCGTATACTCGTATGCGATTTAAACTTTAACCACATACAGACACAGTTATAAACATAATAATAATATACTATATAAGTATTCTACGTCAATGCATATTCATGACGACGGTAAAAAAATCAGTATTTACGATGTTTTGTGTTCAAATAATATTTTTTCTAAACATATGTATCTATATATATATATATATATATATATATATAACGCATGACTCGCATGCAGATATGTAGCTAAATTGTTTCATAAAATTATTTTCAAAACATATATTGATAAGTTAGACGCCAATCCGTGACGTAGGTAATAGGTATATATATAAATTTTCTTTTGCACACTTTGAATTCGCTATACCTACTGTTCAAAGTACGGTTATAAACTACACAGTACACACGTTAAAAACGATGTTATAGGGACCACGATTTATGACGCCAAATAAACCGAGAAATGTACCTATAAGAATATATTTATAGTAAGCAGTTTGCGTTGAGTGAAAACGGAACTGTTATTGAGAATATGGTCAAGCAATTTGGAACCCTATAGTCAGTGTATACGGACAGTGTAGTAGAGTTGATTGAATCGGACACAGCCTGATAAAATAACACAGAAGCCTAATTATAAACAAACAATACATTTATTGTGTCAACTATAATTATTCGAAAAATGTCGATACAGTGAAATATTATTATCGTTAAATATTCAATTATTCGAGTGTTAACATTTAAAAATTATTTTGTTATGAACTATTATATTTTATAATCGTATGACCTGTTTATTTATTCGAACCGGAACATAGTCTGTGAGACAGCTCGTCCACGATAAGAACAAACTTATTTCGTAGGTTTTTTGACATGAATAAAACGAATAGAGTAGTTCACTTGCGTCCGATTCATATTTTTTTTATTATTATTATTCCATCCCATTGCTAGAATCGGAGATGTCTATTTTTTAATTTTTTAATTTGACATTTCGATGCAAAGTTTCAGCGTTTTGATTTTTAGGCTGATTTTTAGATTCCCTAAGTGGCATACCTCACAGTAAAATAGCTTCCCCGCCAAAAATATTTGACTCTTACTTTTAAAAATTAAGTATTTATTTACAGAAATTAATAGGACAATCGAAAAGCAAAGAAGGTTGATTTCGTATAAAATATTTTTTTCATAAGTAACACTTAAAAATGTCATTTGTACACAATAAATTTTAATTTTCAAAATAAACTTTAAGAAATATTCATTACTTTATTAATAGGTATTTACTATATAAAATGATATTTTGTCACTTATTAAGTATACCTATTACCTAAATTTGTATTATCTTATTGGGTATTTTATTTATTTTAGTAGATATAATAATTTTAATTTCAAGGAAAAATTTGATTAACTAAAAATTAAAGTCTATTGTTATCTAAAATTTTCATTTCAAAAACTTTTGTTTAACTAATTTTTGCAACTCTTAAACTAAGATCATAAAAACTTGAAAATTTTTCTCGTAATTAACAATACTGTTAATTAAATATTTATACATATTTAATTAATAACTATAATTTAACTCGACACATTTTTCAAGTATAAATCTGAAAAAATGCAATTAGGTATGATTCAAAAATTTCATAAATATCTACAAATGTCTCCTTAATATTGATAAATGATGAATATAGCTATTTATTTCATTTTTAAATTAATATTTATAATTAATGCACGTATCAAAATGTATGATGAAACTTTAAAACAATTTAAATAGATTTAGCTACTTATATCTTGTCGTAATTAGTACGACATAGATATAATTATCATAAATTATGATATCTATTAAGTTAATGTCGACCATAAATTGCAAATACAAAAATAAAAGAAAAAATTGATCGGGATATTTCTATGAATGAGTAAAAAAAAGTTAAAATCATAAAAAAAAACTATAATGATAATTCATTTTGTATATTCATATGTTATCGTTACACATTTTTAGCTAAAAAAAAGCGTTATATTTAATTAAATTAATTTTAGTGTTTAGAATTAAAATTGTACCTACGGGCTACGGTAATTTTTCTGCTTGTGATAGTGAACTATTATGAATCAATTATTAGTATAATTCAAAACAGACGCATTTAAAATGTGTGAATACCGAATGTATAAATTTTACAATGTATTGTTGTATAGATAAATTTTAACTGTACAACTGTACAAGTTTCAATAACATTATGATCGTATTAGTATCGTTATCTTATTAGTCATATTTGTAACAGCCGTTTGGCATTGATATTCTAAATAATAAACTACAAAACGAAAATATAAACGAAAATAAAATTATTGTTCTCAATAAAATATTACGTGTATTTGAGTGTTTAAAGTTAAGTATATTATACAGGCTTTTGGTTTGCCTGGAGTTGTACATTTTCTTTTTTGATCAATTGTCCAAAACTTCAAAAGATACAAACACTTCAAGTATAAAGAAGTGAAATACTGTAATACATTTTTGCGGGATATTTCTACTTGATTACTTTGTAATATTAAGTTATGAAATTAGAGGTTTTTGTTTAAGAAAACTAAGAAACTTATGTACAATATAAATAAATCAGATTTTCAAAATCACGCACCTACCTAAATAAAAAATAGTGTATTCACAGTTTGATTTTCACAAAAAAAAAAAAAAAATCAAAGTTGACTGAGAAAATGAGTTTAGGGTGTTAAATGAACATAATTTAAAAGTACTTACTAAACAGTAAACATGTTTGTTGGTTTTTTACAACACAGCGTTTCTTAAATTTTTTTATCCACGGAACACTTTTTGGTGCCCACTTTTATCGTGGAACCCCTGCTTTTTTTTTAGCTTTTTAGCTTTTTTTAGGATTATTTGTAAATAAATTATAATCATATTATAATATTGTGATAAAGGTATTTAATTTAAAAAAATATGTTAAAATATAAATATAAATAATAATAATTGTATACATATATAATAATTACATTAAATATACATTGTGCACATAACATTGTGTACACAACAAATATACATAATGTACATTAAATATACATTTTAATGAGAAGAATGATATTGCTTTTTATTTTTATAAATATTATTAAAATTAGGCTCTATTGTTGAAAGTTGTATGATCGTATAAGATTCAGCATCAAGTATGCTGCGGTATTTTGTTTTTGTTGATATATAGGTGCAGAATCCCGTTTCACACATATAAGTAGGAGGATATTCATCTTTTAAACTGCACCAAAATTCTACTAGTGGCATCGATTTAAATGTTTCTTGCAACGATGAATCTAATGTCATTTCAATAAAAGTTTCATATTCATTTGCTGACATGACTGAAGGTCGTGTATTAACAATAAATGGATTTTTAATCTGCACAATTCATTTTTATATTTCACCGATTGGTCATTTGGAAAATACTAGAATTTTGAAATTTTGAAAAAAAATAACTAAAGCTTCGCAGATTAACCCTGAGGTGATCTCCGTTTCATTTATTCTATGGTGTAGTCGTGGTCATAGACAAGTCGTGGTGCGATATTAATAGTGCGGATTAATCAAACAGATGGAAAACAGCGGTTATCATTGGATGTATGTTATCAGTCAGTCGACTGACAGAGATAATAGTGACAAAATAAAAAATCAAACCATGATAAGACGATCGCAACAAAACAACTGTACTGTCTGTACTACTGTAGAGAAAAGTCGCAATTTAAGATTTACATGACAATGCGCACGGTAATTCGATTATTAGATACAATGTATTACGGTCGACGTTTGAATAGCGAATAATCGTGACATAGACGTGTGTCCGCTTATTGCAGCCCGTCCGCTCGTCGTTGTCAGTCTTTGTTGAACGCTCCCGTTCGCAAACACAATTTCGGGGAACACTATGACTTATTCGGTTTGATCCTGTGACATGGAGCGACAAAAGCGCAGGGATCACGTCCCGGCCAAAACAAAGAGGTCGGCCAAAGTACGTAACTTCACTCGTCTGGGGTTGACTCGGACGAAAAATCTGATTCTTCGGAACACGTAGTCTGGTGTATGCGATATTGGGGAATATATTTTCGCAGTGTAAAATCAATGGTCTGATATTTTATCGATGTTACATAACAACTTGTATTTCCATCCCTGCACTTCAAGTTTTCAGTCGTCAAGGACATTTTACTCAATAGTTTTACACGTCCATTTATCATGAATTATTATGTAATATTTAAGTACACTTATTTATGTGGCTACGTACTTACGTTTTATTCGATTTAATTGAGTATGGTTTTCAGTGGTTTTCTATGTCGTTGTGTGATGCCTAACATTTAAGCTACGTATTTCATAATTTTGATAGAATAAAAATGATTTGGCACAAATCTATACATCTGAATTAAACCCGTTGTTAATTGAGCCATTATTTTTATTATTTATGCCAAGTCAACTTTGATAATTTACATATTTTGTTTGAATGTTGTACAATATTTTTGTAATTTTTTAAAAACAAAGAAATATTATATTTTATTAAAACATTTATATAAAATGTTAATTAATGTTATTAAAGCATTAAATGTTAGAATATGTCCACTGGTTAATTTTCCATTGATTATTAACAGCAGTTATAAAATAAATTAAAAACAATTTGGTGTTATGGATTTAAAATATGTATATATGATCAGTTATGATCTTTAATTAATAAGTTTGATATTATTAATATGAATTTTGTATATTGACTTAAGACTTATAGTTTTATCATTGATAATGCTATTTTACAATATTTTCTTTCTGAAAGTTAAAAAACCAATTGTAAAATTAACAATATAATGAGTTTAATGTTCAGTTTAACTGTTAGTTACAATTATATTTTGTTCCATATTATCAATAAAATTAGTAATTAAATGTATATTATGTTACAATTACACTAATGAAATGCAATATCTATTCAATACAAATAAAATTTTTATGTAATGAACCTATTCCTATTTATACCTATTATAATATGTAAAATATTCGTTTTACTTGATTTTTATTTAATTTTTATAAAATAAAAGTTATCATGATATTTTAAGTTAACATACATAAATATATATATTTATGTATATATATATATATATATATATATATATATATATATATATATTAATTTCGGTTAGGAAAAATTTTACTATAAATTCAGGAGCATTACATTATTAAAAACTAAGAAAGTTGCATTTTGTTGTACCTACGTATTTAGTTGCAATCGTATATAATTATGTAGTGAAGTATGTTTATGGTAAATTAAAAATCTTATTTTGGAGTATGGTATTAAATAAATGTTCAATAGCCTGAGATCTGTGTCAACTAGAGCAAGTCAAGTCAATTTCTCTAGTTTTATATTATTGCTTTGAAAATTTATTGTCTCTCGAATAGTAATATTTTTCTTCTTCATATGGATTCTTAAGCTAATAGAAGGATTTAATTGTAATCTTGTGTTTTTGTAGTTAATTTCAATTTGATTTCAATTGATTCTTCTATTTTATCAAATATCAATTTCTTTGTCCTTTCATGAATTTTCGCCACTTTTATTTCTTTTATATTCTAATTTTCCTTCAATTTGTTTTATTATTTATGTGGATAAACTTGAGTTGAGTCCCAAATTTCAAGGATGACATGAATTGGATCCTTGTGTACTTAACCGAGTATAGGTATAAGTTCAATCCTGGCATATTGATACTGGAAAACCTCAAGTTTAGTTTGAAAGTTTCCCAAAACAATATTTTTTTTATTAATTTGCTCTGATTTATAAAATTAAATCATTGAAAACTTAGAAACATACATCAAATTTTTTCATAAAATTTACATTAATATGTATTCAGCTCTTGTTTTATTTAAGCGATTAAATATCTCTGGGCACAACTTCAGTTTTTCCATTTATGTGTTACTTTTGTTAAAATTAATTTTATAGCTTCATTAATATTTCTATTTTATTTTATAATGTTAATTTTTATTATATATTTGTAGATACATATTTATTATTTTGGATTTAGCTTGACTCATATTTTTTCAATAAGTCAATAAATATATATATATTTACAATTTGGTTTCAGATAAGTATTGAAGAGCCAGAGCCCATAGATAATTTATTGCATTCATCTGCAGTAGATGATGTTGAAAATGCTCTTCATGAAGCATTTAATGATATAATTATTAGTACAGAACTTAAGAAAGAAGTGAACGAAAAGGACAATTATTGTAAAACTGATACTGTAGATATATCTACAACAGGGATTTCTGTTGAAACCCCATCCGTTGAAAATATAACACCGCCAACCAAGTTACCAGTTTCAATACCTTGTTCTGTAGGCTCATTACCAACTCCTTGTGCTCCGGTACTTGATGACTTATGGAATACACCAGTTTCTACTACATATTTGGAATCTTTAACACCATTTAATGATGAACAATTGGCAGAATATTATCAAAATAAATTATTGTTTGGTTTACATGAGTATATTGAAGAATTTAATGAGCTAGAATCAAAAAATGTTCATACTTGTGAACATCCACTTAATGAATTACTTCAAAATTATTTACATGCAAGACTGAAACTTGAAAACATTAAACAAGAAATAAATGAATCTAAATATTCATATATGACACACGAAAAACATGTTTGGACAGTAGAACCAGCCTCATACACTCAGTATGGAGAATGTCAAGTAAATATAATTATCGATAATATCTCCACACATAAATATCTAAATATTTAAATATTAAAATAATTTATTTATATAGTAGTAAACTTAAGTATTTTTAGTATAATTTAAGTTTTTTTTTTAGTTGATAGAACATTTTAATAAATTTTATTGCTTCAATTTTGCAATAAAGTAAAAAATTATTAATAGGTTCATAATTTAAAATGATAAATATTATGAAGCGTAAAGTATAAAATATACTTTCTTGTCTAAATGTTTGTATTCCTAATGCTCTATGCACAAATACATTTTTTTTTTGTGTAAATAAAGTATCACTTAGAATATGAAAATATTTGGTATTTGTTTCATTGTAAACAAAGCAAATGTTTTTTTTTTTTTTTTTGGTTTTAAAGTAATATTAAATTATAAATATGTTGGTGTCTAAGTAATAAAACATTGTATTTACATACAGTTTTATAATTATTTGTTACACATATTTTAGTTTTGATTCTTTGATTGCCAACAATAAATGTTATGTATTTTCTTTTTTTTTTCAATTTAGTCTACTATTCAAACTATATTGCAAATAATATAGAATTCATTTTTAATCAAATATTTAAATTGCTTAGTTATCAAAATAAACTATCAAGGCGAATTATAAATTTCTAAAAAAAAAAATTGGAATAAACTTGTTTTATAAATATTTTTAATTTTTTTAATAATTTTATAGTCAGGTATATTGAACTCTTCCAGAATCATTCCTATCACATCCTAAGCAGTACCTTTAGTTTTACGTCTTATTTATATTGTTTCATGACTTAAATGTTATAAATTTTAATATATTTTATAATTTCAGGATGGTAATCCAGTGTCTGCTACTAAAAAGTATGATATATCTAGATTCAATCAAGTGGCTTTTGATAATTTATTAATATCTCTCAAACAGTTACGGAATTTAATAAATAATTATTATTCTGCCTTATATGATTGTCAAATAGTAAAAGAAAAGGTTAGAAAAAAACCATGTATACTAATATATATGTGACTGGTAAAGTGTAAAGTCTAGCATTCTATAAAATGCCAAAATGAGTAGAAAAAATATATAATTTATAGAATAACTAAATATTCTGTATAATGCTGAACATCAAGTTAGGAACATATAAAATTGTATTTTGTCAGTTAATTTATTAATAATGATGGTAATTATTTAAAACTATATCATACTGATGTAAATTAGCTGTTTATTATCTTACATTTGTAAAAGCTGGTATAGTAATAAATACACTCTTAGTAATATAAAGTAGGAATGACTTATGAAAAATGCTAATGCTAGAGATTTATGAAAAAATTAAGTACAATAATAATTTGATGGTGTTTGGAAAAACTTTGAATTGTTGCGTGTTAGTGGCTATTTTACTTTAAATTACTGATTTTACTTATATGTATTATTTTTATTTGAATAGCTGCAAGATTTTCAAGACACCGAGAATTTACTTGAGATTAGTGAAAGTTGAACTGGAGAGAGTACATAGTTATTCTAAATAAATCAAAATAACTAACTTTTTATACTTTACCTAATATGGCATAGGCATTCTTTAAAAATCTTAGGTATTCTATAGATTGCCTTGGTATTTTTTTTCTTTAATTTCATTATTTTTTGATACATTGCCTAGTAAATCTAGGTATTCTATAGAATGTCTTTATCTTTACTTTGCTGGTAATATATAAGGGTTTATTTTTATTTATAAATTTGTGTTACCTTTATTCAAGAAGGTATAGTTTGATGAAAAGTTATAAGATAATAACTAATTACTAACCTATTTTTTTTCTAGATTGATTATTATCTTCACATTTTATGTCAGCCTTTTTCAAATATACCTCCTGATACTCCAATAGGGTTATTTCTTAACTCAGATGTACGAAGTATAAATGGAAAAAATCTCCAGTCACACATTCATGATCTCAAATCTTCCATTTCTGTGTTATTTTTGTTCCAAAGAAAAACAATTAGTGACAAAGTTTTCATTTGTGAAACTAGAAAATTGTTAGTCAAAACAATTGGTATTTTACTTCGTGTTGCATCATGGAGGGATCATTTTTTTATATTAAATCATATTTTGAGGCAAGTTTTAATTTTATACCAACTTTCACTCATGTTACACTCTAGTGTTTCTCAATAATACATTGGTACCAAATCACAAATTTTGTTTTATATTTTAGATGTCCAACAGGAGTTGGGAAATGGGCCAGCTCTTTTATCCAAATACCTGTGATTGATGTACATCACCAAGAAAATAACTTCCATTTAGATTTTATGATTACATCATTGGCTATTCTTTTACTACCGATTCAGGCCCGAGAGAAATTCTTAGAACAAGTTAGATATTATTTCTAATTTTAGTCGTATATAATAATAAAATAAAATAATTTAGATTTGCAAACATGAAGAAGATGCTAATGAATCTATCTGGGTAGTAGTAGACAGTGAAGGCGAAGAAGAAACTTCAGGAAGTTCTCAGCAAACACTTCGAGAAACTGATATTATTGCTTTACTCAAACAAATACCATTTTCAATGCTCTTTAAAAAAGTATTGATTTTTTTTTTAAAGTTTTTAATTCATTTTTATGATTCCTTGTGTTTATTAAAGATGATAGCACTTTCTGAAAATGAAGAAGCTTTACGTATAAACTTATGGAATGAACATGACTTACTAAGACTGATTGCTGTTGGGAGTGTTTTGGTAAAATTATTTAAATCAGGATTGCAGACTTATTATTCTAAAACTTCTGAGTATAAACAATTTTCAAAGAGATTAGGACATTTACTTCAAGATACTGTTAACTATGTTACTGATGTTTTGGATGAATTTAAGTTAGTCACAGTTTATTTTACCATCAATTCTGTACCCTGGAGGTAGAAGACACCATGTCACAAAATAGTAATTTTACTAGAAGCCAACTTTTTGATTATTTTTATCTATATAGAAAATGGACATAGTTTTATATTCCATCTCCTTATTTCCGTTACTTTTGATGATTGGACATAGTATCCTATACCTTTATGTAGAGCAAAAAATGTATTACAAGGACATGGGGCTAGCTAAATTTCTTAAAAAATGGACATGGTGTTCTTGGCCTCCAGGGTACAGAAGTATTTCTCTTATTAACATGGTGTGATTTTTTTTTAGAACTCATAAATTTGTATCAGCCAGGATACAAACAGAATATGATTCTTTCTTATTCCGTGCTGTCAGCTGTTTATATGACAATCAAGAAAGAACTACTTGGCAATATTTAGTGATGTTACCTTTTGGTCAAATATCTTCCCAGATGGTAGTACATATATTTCAATATGTATTACATATAAAATCAGGTTTATTTTATTTAATATTTAATTTCATCATTAATCTTCATTTTTACTTTCATTTTTACTGTAAAGTTTTTTTTTTTTTTTAGATGCCGATGAGTGTTCATTAGACAAATTATCAGATTGCATTGCAAATACTTCTGATGATGAATGTTATTATCTATTAACAGTCATAAGTAATATGGCTTTAAGTAGATATATTAATGATATTGAATTTATAAAATCAGTGACTGTTTGTTTGTTCAAAGTAAAAACTAAAATAATTAACCTTAAAACTGTATTATTTACTATAGATTTTTTTTTTACATAGATCGGATTTGTGATTAAAACTACTAAAGAGCAATGCCATAAATCTTGTCGAACATTGCTAACTAATTTATCTGATAAACATCCATTTCTTATTTCTGAAATTTTTAATATACTCAAAAAAAATATGGATGAAGTGGGTTCGGTATGTAAAAATATAATTATTTTTGATAATAATTTTGATCCTTTATATAATTTGAATGATATTATTATGCTAAGGGTTCTATGTATCTTTTCAAAACTCTTCCATTATCTATTTGGAAACCTACTAAAGATGACTTGTCTTTCTTGGAACATTTGATACTGAACTATCCTATTACATCTACAGAAAATTCTTTAAGTCGTCATATACTCGCAAAATTATTCTCTGGAGGCACCGAGAATGATATTAAGTATGCAATTACTGACATTGTTGTATACAATTTTTTGATACCAGTTTAAATCATTTGTTAATTGTCTTTAGATTTAATATTTGTAAATATTATTTATTTTTATTTTTGCAATACAGTGATTTTATGTTGACAAAAGAAATGCATGGTCATATAGCAATCATTATTGTCAAAGCTGTGGTTCAGCACGCTCCTATCACTGTAGATGAAACTTCAGCTCAATATTTAGTTCACAGTATAAAACAAGTAATTTTGAAAATACATTAAATTAATCTCATTATATTTTGGTTTGGTTTTATTTTGAGAATAAAAACCCAGGAGCTTTTTTGCTCTTTATAAGGATTACTTGAAAATAAAAGGGTTAGAGGAAAATCTTAAAATTAGTGGTTGGATGTGGTTTTAAATGAATTGAAAATATTGTGATTAATGTGGAGGATATGTTCGGACCATAAATAATTTGTTTTTAACTATACAATGTATGAGAAATGTAAAGGGTATTAATCACACAGGAAATACTTACCTGCAGAAAAAGCAATTTAAAATCAGGCAAAATATAATTAGTTATGGACAAATGTGGTTGAGATAATGAAGGAGAAGAAGAAATAAAATTATTACTGTGATAAAATAAAATAACATACTTGCGTGTTTTATTATTTTAGTTGGTTCAAATTAAGTCAAATGAACAAGCTTTTCGTGTGTGGGCTTGGAAAGTGTTGTATAGATTAAAACTTCACTTAATAGACCTTCCAGATATCATAGTGCGTGGCTCATTACAAGACTTAAACCTTTACTTACGTTCGGTTATTGATATTGATGTTGACAATAATGTAAGTTAAATCTAAATTAATATGATCAATAACCACATTTAATGTTTTTTTGGTAATATTTTTAGTATACTAAATGTTTACATCATGATGATCCTATTGCTTTATACACTGCTATACATGCAACAACTGCTGGACATTGTGTTCCAGTAATTCTAAGTAAAGGTTTGGATTATTGTTATAAATTGTTACAATATAGACACTATACAGCAACTATAGCTTGCTTGAATGCAATTGTTCCAATTTTTTTTGATAACGCCAATTATCTATTGGAATCTAAAAAGTAATAAAATATCCATTAAGAAAGTTCTATAGTAACCGTGATTTTTTTATTGTACAGGTTTGTTTCAATTGTGGCTGGTATTATGGCTGATAATCGTAATAATACAACAAAACGAGCTATAAACTTATTGAGTGTTCAAGGACCTTCAGAAATTATTCTACAGTTTACTAATATGGTTCAATATCAAATATCTAACTATGCACGATATGGGTTAACTAGTCCTCAATCAGTCATGGACCTCTGGACGAATGTGATATGTGCTGTATGGAAAGAAGCTGAGTCTGATTTGTTTGTATATGTGTTGGATACTATATTCAAAAATGTTTTTCGCACTCAGTCTTTACAGTGGGCTCGAGAGTTGCTAATTAACTTGATTAATGTAAGTGTAAGTTATTGGTAAAGGTTATGATGATATTAATTTGTAATTATATCTTAGCAATTTAGCGGTTCCAAAGAAAATGTTACAGCTATTGGATCTATCTTTAATTTTATGTTTCAAAGTCCAGAAAAGCGACCACTTTTATTGCCTAAATATCCGATGGTATTATATCATTGTCCTTATTATTCTTTGCTGGCATTAGAAGCTGAAGAATGGTGTATTCAAAGCAGAAATAATATTTGGAAAAATTTACTTATAAAATTACATTTACAACAAGGAAAGGCTAATGTAGATGATGCACTTAAGGTTAGAAGTATAGAAAAATATGTTTTATTTAAAATTTATTTTCATTTTTACATTTATTTTTATTTAGCGAGTATGTTCAGAATTAAAATTACCCTATTTTACATCTGGACATTTATCCTTGTATCGGTGGATGCAATATGCATTGGAAATGTCACCGGGTCATCCTATTACTTCTTTATATTGGCAAAATTTTTTTAGGTTGTATCTACAACGAGTTCCTGGGTAATATATATATTTTTTTATTATTATTTTCTCTAATTTTAACACCAGTTATTTTTTTTTTAGATCCCAACAACTTGGTTGCGTTGGTCGAAAATTTTTTGAAGGCTTAGTTAATGCTCCATATCTGACTAAAATAAGTAATAAGTTGAAAGAGTGCATTGATTTTCATCGCTCAAAATTTCAAACTGAACCAAATTCTGAAATAGATTTGCGTTTATCAAGGTGTGTACATTTATTTTAATAATTATGAATTTTTTAATTTTTGAAATAA
This sequence comes from Therioaphis trifolii, assembly GCA_027580255.1. Classification (NCBI taxonomy): domain Eukaryota; kingdom Metazoa; phylum Arthropoda; class Insecta; order Hemiptera; family Aphididae; genus Therioaphis; species Therioaphis trifolii. The sequence goes on from CM050404.1 coordinate 124,177,343, forward strand.
AATTAATTTTAGATTTTATGAGGCATGTACTTTATGGTTAACTGATGTACGACTTCTTGAACCTACTTTATTTATGCCTTCGTTGGATGCAATGTATGAACCAAATGATTTAACACATATAATAAATGGATCTCAGGTAATGGAACCATTATAGTATTTAAAATTTTTCTCAGAGTGTTATATTTTTATTTTTACTTAAGACATCACATTTTTGTGTCTTAGGAATGGTTGTCTGATTTAATCAATTATAAATTAATTGAAGAAAGTAAACTTGAGTGTATTCAAAATTGGTGTGATTTATTTGGTAAAAATTCTCAAAACAGCAGTATCATAAATAGAAGACCACACACTGAAAAGGATCCTATTACTAGAATTATTAACAGGTTGAAAATATATTTATACATAAATATAACTTATCTAATATAGGTTAAGTTTCATATAATTTTTTTTTGTTTATAGATTACAGTCTTATGATGATCCTTTAAAAAGTCCTGATTTCGTGTTACGATTTTCCGATGTGCAAGCAATACCTACTAGTGTCTTATATCATAAAGATCATTTACTGAATATTATACAGTTAAATATTAAGCAAATTTTAGAATTCATCAAGTAAGTTTATTTTAATTTTAATTTTTTTTTTTTTTTTTTAATTGAATATTATTGTTTGTAGTAAAGTATATAGGACACAAACAGTTTGTCATGAAAATTTAGACAGTCGGTATGTTGATGGTATAAAAATGTTGTATGTTCAAATGGATTCTACAACTAGAGTTCAAGCAGTTTGTGATCACAAAACAAAAAAAGGGAATTTAAGCGGTATTAAATGTGCTGGTGCAGCTGAAATAACTTTCCAAGTATAAACCATAAAATAATAAATATAAAATCATGACACTGACGAAATGAATTTAATTTTATAGATTTGTGAAGCGAAGTTGAATGGGGATATAGTACAAATAAATTCTAATAATAGATCAGAATTAGATACATTAATTATTGATGTCCTTGAAAAATCTTTGCCGAATTCTTTGACCACTGCATGCATTACAATGGATTTTATTAGTCAGTGAGTAATTCAATACATCTAAAATAAACATCTAGTAAAAAAATATACTTAACATAAAACATTTAAATAAATTAGAATTATTAACTACTATCCATATATGCTGATGTTATTGAAATCATTCAAATGAAAATTTACTTATATTGGATAAATATATAACAATCATTTATTTATTTAAAATTTATGTTAATTGTTTAGGTTGATATTGAGTGAACTTGATACATTGAAAAGAATTGGAGATATTGCTTTAGTGGCTGAACTTCGTATATCTGGTGTTAGATTATTCTATGCAGTTATGTCGGAATACACAGTTCTGAAGACGTGTCCACCAATTGAAAAATTTGTGTTGAATATCATACAATCAATTGGAAATGTATTTATTAGTCATTGTCTTATTCACAACAAATCTAAAATCTTAATTGCAGTTAATAAATTCTTCTTGTTTTTTTTTCAGGTTTTTATTATGAATAATGAAAAAGAATGCTTACATGTAGAAGACACAGCATTGAACTACCCCGAGCTAGCTGATATACTTATACCTTTATTTTCACCATCCACTGCATCTATAAACACATTCTTAAAAGCTTACAAAAATATTGTTGACCACTGTAATGCTCAATATGAGCCTATCGCATTAAAGTTGCTTTCTAAAGTGAGTACTAGAATTAGATTCATAAAATTAAGCGAGATAAATCATTAATGTAATATTATTCCCTAGTTTGATGTATCTTTATGCCTAACAACCAGACAGCCTTTACTTCAAGAGAGATCAGTTTTAATAGATTATTGCATAGAAGCTTTAATACTGGTCAAACAACAAACGCGATCAGACTACACAGGATCTTTACATGAAGTTAGATAATTGAATATTCTAGTTTTTTTTTCCTAAGTCATTTAATTATTTATTACATTTTCATTCACAGCTTTTTAGTCAACATATATGCAAAATAATGGATCATGATTTTCCTGAACACTATGGTGAAATTTTACTAAAACTCTTAGATCATTCAAAAGAAGGTCGCATTTACTGTCAAGTATGGTTTAATATTCTCAATACAATTTTGGCTCAAGCTGTGCCAACAACACAAACTAACTCAGTGAAGACACTCTTATTACCAGGAATGCCATCAGATCAGTTGAGAGACGTAGTTAGACGTTATGCTACTGATCAACGATCTTTAAGTTCACAAGAAGTATGATTATACTTATTGTAGTGTTTGATGATGTTTTGTTCTAATTTTACTTTTTATATATACCTAATAGCTTCAAGAAACTCTACATCTTTTGACTACACATTTTGCAAATGAAAGACTCAAATCCGCTACCGGAGAGTTGTATTCAAAATATAATGTGTACATTGAGCCATTAGTTGGCTTGTATGCCATGGTTAGTCATGCATTAGTCGTAGGAACATTACAATCTTACCGTGGAATGTTAGCTAATAAAAGTAAGCATCTAAATTAAAAAAATAATCCATGAATTGATGAAATGATGTTAAATGTGAAATATGAATTGATATTAATATTATATTTTTAATTAGTTAATGTCAAATTATAAATTAAATGGTGAATATTGAATTAAGTGTAATTAAATATTAACTATAATTTAGTAAGGAAACTAAAAATCAAATATATTTAAATTATATTAAGTTTTTCAAAATAAAAATATTATGAATGTATAATGTTTATAAATACTTTAAGAAACAAATTTTTTTTTTAGTATGCGAATTTTTATGTCCAACTTTAATAAGCATGTTTGGCCCGTGGTTGGAACCTTGGTATGAAGGATGGAACAGTGAGCATAGATCACTAAAATTGCCATGGTTGGCGACTGATACTTCAATAGCTGCTTTAATGGTTGATGCATTAGTAGAATGTATCACATTTGTTTTAGATACAATGCCAGGTACAGTTTTTGTAAATAATTCTTACATGTATATATATATATTTTTTTTTTAATAAATAAAACTAAATCTAAATTATTAATTTTATAGCTTGTGATAATGTTTTAAGTTTTGTTTGTCAATGGTACATTAAAATGTTTGCTCATATTCAGACAAATGATTATATTTTTGAAACAATACACTCAAACCTTGAAAAGTTACCATGGCAAAGATTTATACCCACTCCAATGGATTTGGATTTAATTATGAAGGTGAAATAGTAATTTCTTATTACTCTAATTACAGTCGTTGCCAGATAAATTGAGACGGCGGCGGCGGCGCTTTTCATTAAGTGTAGCCCAAACTAGTCGCTGGCAGTGTGGTGCAAAGGTCCCACAGTTAGCTACGACGCGCGCAGTTACCAGTTCGAACCCGGCTCAGTGCAAAAAATATATAGATTTTATTATTTTATCATATTATTATAAATATTATGTATTAATATTACATTAATTATATTATTTTACAATTTCTACTTAGTGTTCTAAAATAAAAGATTATTATCGGCATATTTGATCTTAAATTAATATCGTAAAATATTTTTTGTAACAATAGTTGGTTTATTGATGTATTTTCGGTAATAATATTGAAATACGGAGAACCACTGGTTTTCCGTTATCGCGCCGCCGCCGTCGTCTCAATTTATCTGGCAACGACTGTACCTCATTTATTATTATAGTAAATTGTATATTTTATTATATTTTTAACAGGTTATGGATCAATTTTTGCCTCAATCTCAATCCTTTTTGGCTAATGTAATTTTGGAAATACCTTGGCTACATGTACCCAATATTGATTTACGTATACTGTTATCTCTATTTATCAAACTGTCAAATCATCCCAATATGAGAAAAGTATTTTAACCTTTAAGTGAACTATTTTTTATATTTTTTTAATTATTTCGTTTATTAGGGTGGTAAAATTAGACCACTTTTATTAGAAGCCCAACAATTTGCTTGGTACCAAGTTGATGGTGAAACATATGAAAATATTTTGAGTTGGTTTGTCTCTAAATATGATCCAATCACCGTTCTTCAACTGAGTAATGAAGATTTGTGTAGCACTGATTCTGCTGTGATTGAGTTAGTGCATGATATTTATATAAAATTTAAGGTTACCTGTTACATTTTAAGTGATCAACTAATTGTATGTCTAGTCTCCTGAAAACAGCTGCCGGTTATAATTACCTCGATCACAATGCACCGTATGCTGAACCAATGTTATACAAAAGACGTATATTTCTTCGAGCAATGGTTAGGATGTTTATATCGTTGTCCTCAAGGTACAGATCAGTTTTAGGCGGTCATTATAAGAGTCTTAAATGTGCTTTTCACCGATTACTGGATGAAACAGAAATGATTACTAAACATGGGGAAGAATCTAAATTATTAGTTCTTGAGCTGTTGTTATTGGTTAATCAACCAACAGGTTCTATACTATCTTCACTTATGCTACAAACTATTCAAGAGTGGATTAGTCAAAGAAAAGCTGACTGTACTGTTCTACAAGGGTTTTTGATGGTGACATGGGCTCATGTTACCGATCAACAACACAAAGGTGATATACTTGAAGCCTGTTTGACATCATGGTTTAAAACAGTTGGTAAGTTAGTTAAATTGTTTGATAAATATTAAATTTAATTATGTGTTTATTATTTTAATAGGAAACGAAGATGAATATAAATGGAATAAAGTTTTAACTTTTGTTCAGCCTGTACGGCTTCATTATCAAGGTTTAGGTGAAGTGTTAATATCATCAGGTCATTTACTCACATTGTATACTCTGGCTCTTAAAGAATCCCAAAATCGATCTGCATATCCTGATGTTCTAAGTACTTTAGTGCAATGTCTGGAAGCTGTGAAACCCAAGTAAATAAACTTTAAACACTTTAATATATTGAATATATTTTTTCTATTTAATTATTTTATTCAAAATCAAATGGTTTGGAAATAAATTTATAATTTAACTATCAAAAAAATCATTTTGTTCAAAATTCATCAAGTCAATTAAATGTATTTTATGTAGTAATGTTGCTGAAAACAAATTGCCGTTATTGTGGTCATTAGCTTTGAGGTTAAGCACTTTCGAAAACGATCAAACAGCTGAATATCTTCTCCGAATCGCGAATTCAGCAACACAGTTAGCTCAACATAAACAAAGTTGGAGTTTGTTTGATGCCATTAGATTACAAAAACAGACCAATATTTCTCCAAAGTAAGCTCTTCTTCTTTTTATGTCATTTTTTTTCAAGTCAGTGTCATTAACAGTTTTAAATATTAGATGCAGAGTATTGTGTCGGGCTTTAGTGGCTTTCATCCATACCCAGTTGCCTGAAAACAAATCTAGTCGTAAGCAGTATATAAGACAAGAAGACAATGCACCTGGTGGTTTCTCGTCCAATGACAAGTAAATTTGTTGAAATTATTAGTTAAAAATTATCATGCCGATAAAATGATAGTATGAATAAAATAATGTTCTTTGTTATTACAATATTTGATGAAAATGGAATATTACCCAATTTAGTTTAAAAAAAAGTACCTAACATAAAGTTTTTTATTACAGTGACTTTACTACATCTATGGAATGTTTGAAAGCAGTTAACGTTTTAGAATCTTTGAAACAAGATCGACAGTTTTCTGATTGTATTGTATCTATTGATGTGGCGTTAAAGATGATTAAAGGACCACAGAGTTGTATGAAAATTGGTGAACAGTTTATGATTAAGTTGGCTAAATGCATGTATACGGATAATTTTATTTATCGTATTGATACTATATGAAGACGGCAATTGGGCTTGTCGTCCATCCTTTTATATGTGATATCTGTGATATACTTGTTTTCAGTTAAATATTTTTTCATCTTAATTGACTTCCCATTTTTGTCAATGAGTGTTTACTATGGTTGTATACATTTTTATAATTTTATTCAACTTTAATGTAATAATTTAGTTTATAGATGTTTTTTTGTTATGTTTTGTATAACTATTATAATATGTTTATTAGAAATCTAGAAAGTTGTATTCTACTAACTTTAGTGGTATATTATTTTACTACTTGGTATTCATTTAAAATGAAATCTTTGTTGTTAAAAAAATTATAAATAATTTTGTTAGAGCAGAATCAAAAATGGAGACTACGTAAGTATATCTGTTACTAGTAAATATCTAGTATTTTAATGTTTATAACATTTTTTTGATTATAATTTATGGATAATGTAACATCTATATTCAACCCTATCCATTGGACTTAAAATGTTATTACTAAATTTAATTGGTGATAAAATATTTAAGACACTGTTAGTGTTATCATTTATTACAATTTATAGAGATTTGAGGTAATTGACAGTATTATGCACTGGCGGATCCATAAATTAATTTTGTGTGGGCAAAAGCAAAATTACGATAAAATTTGGCTGAATATGTGTATGTTAGAGAAGCTATGAACACCAATCCTACGAATAACGACCACGTTCCAACAAAATGTCCCTTTTGCCCCCTCCTTGGATCCGCCACTAGTGGTATGTGTACGATTATTTGAGGTAGGTATTAATTTATTAAATTTATAATATTATAAAATTCTTACCATAAGTGTAATCAAGATTTCAACTTAGAATGTACTTAAATTATACTCTTTATAGAACCACTATGTACTATACTGTTACTATATAACCTCAAGTTCATTTTCTATTACATTGAAAATTTGTCTGGTGGAAATTTTAACTTTTGATGCACATGTGATGTATGTGTAAAATATTTTATATGATATAATTTTCCGAAAGTTAAAATGAAGATTTCAATTATATATTGTTATTAGTTACACTATTAGGAATTAAGAAGAGAGAATTCAAAACTAAAAGGAAGACAAGCTTTATTAATTGTAATTAACATATAATGAAATGGAACTAGACACTGAGTGGCACTAAATTCAATATTAAATTACTGTTGACTTTATTCAACTAATTGTTTACTCTGTTCTCAGAATTACTTTATTCCCACTAATATGTATCACGATAATGTATAACCATAGTTTGATATTTGGTTTTTTGAAGGGCTGGCATTTTTATTCAAAGATACTTGAAGAGGCTTTGCCTAAGCATACGTAATTACTTTAATTTTTCTTCTTTATTTGTAATATGTAAAATTTAATTGTAACTTGCTATGAATAAAGTCGTCCAATAAACTGAATTAATATAAAAACCATATCAGTGTGAAGGGAAGTGCCTACTTTTAAATTTTGAGTGAAGCGAAGGATCTTATGGTTTTACAATGATGTTTATTTATTAATTTTTGATTTTTTTATACACTTTTTGCTCAACTTAACTTTGTCCAAAAGTTTCATCCAGCAATTTTATAGATCGGAAATTTGATGTAGAAGGTTTATTAAACCCTCTTCTCAATAGTTTTTCTAGGCGAGCGGAATAACAGTCTCAAATTGACCAAAAAGGGCGAAATTCGCCTTAAACGACGTTTTCATTAAATCGACTTTAGTAATTTTGTCAATACTCCAAAAGTAATGTTGCTAAAAACTTAAAACTTTCACCATATACTATTGACGTATTACTACATGTTTAAAAAAAAGTTTCAAAAAAATGTTGACAACTTTTGGGCTAAAAATAGAACTTTGAAAATACCTTGGTATTTTAAGTGCTATCCCTAATAAAATTTTAAATATTTGACAAAAGCTTTTGAAAATTTAATATGACTTCACTCATACACTTCTCTAACGATTCTGAAAAAATGTCAAGAATAGTGACACCAGATTTTTACGATTTTTACATAATAATCTGTTTTTACGTCAATTTGTAACTATAACAAATTTATTTAAATTTAAGTCGATCCAAACACAATGAAAATTTAAATACTGATAGAATAAGATGTTTTGAATATTTTTTTATAAAAAAATTATCTTTTTTCGTCAAACATAAAAATTTTAGACAATTAAAAAAAAAATTCCGAAAATTAGTCGAAAATGAATAAGTAGGTACCTATATATGAACAATTTATTTTTAATATTTGATGAAAACTTCTGAAAATTCAATATGAATTTACTGATATACTTTACTAACGATTCTTAAAAGATTTAAAAATCGTGACAAAGGATTATTTTTTATAAGCATTTAAGTGAATTATTTTACGATTATCACGTAGGTAATAAACTCGTGATACGTAGGTATCACGTCCATTTTCAACTTTCACAATTTATTTGAAGAAATCCAAACAGTATATTTTAATTCTTAAACTTTGCTCTGAATCGTTTAACTAGAGAAATGCTCTTATCATTTCTTTAAAATTCAAATAATTCATTACACCCATCCGGCATCCCCATTAATTTGTCCAAGTAGTGAAGACTATCCCATAGGGCGAAGTACGTATTTTTTTATTATTTATATGAAAATAAGGGTGCTTACAAATTTGGATTTTAGTACTTAATAAAATATAAATCGTAGTGTAGTGAATTCGTCAATTTTTATAGGTATTATTTTGTGTCTGATTAGAGATACTAAAAAAAAGAATACTCGCTCATAATAAACATAATTCAAAATTTGCATTTTCTAAGTTAAATTCTGTAATATTTGTTGTATTAAAATTTATGATGTTTTGGTTAGATTTAAATCGATGTGAATTTTTTTCATATCATTCGATAAAATAATAAATATATTTATATATTGGCCAATTACAAAAAAAAATAAATAAATAAAGGTAAAATGTTGGTTAATTGATTAATGATGTCAACGGATGTCTCTTAATTCAAAATGTCCATGTAAATTACATTTTCGAAATAACTCATTATTATTGTGCAATGTAATTGTATAGGTATACGCTTATTGTACGGATTGATCTTATTGAAATACATTATGGAAATAAATACTGGTGATTATTGATGCATAAAATCGTTTGATTTTGTTTCAAATCGTCTGAATTTACTTACTTATCCCATACCAGTTCTTCGTAGCCCCGTAGGTAAGAAAGATCATCATACACTCGTTCATAAACACCCAGACCATAAATCGTTGGACCAAGAGGCTTTACATTCTGATGGTATATATGTTTATTCTCTAATGATGTAGGGGTGAGATAAAAAAAAACGTTACCCTAATCCTCGTTAACGTGTTTCCACGTTTTATCAAATACTATGAATTTTGATTTTTATTTCCAAAAGTTAGCTACAAAAATATCTAAATGTCAATATCTGAATTTACCCTCTAAGGCAATCAAAAGAGGTAACAAACAAATTTGTATGTAAACACATATGACTATTAAAATAATAATTATAATTAATCATAATTAAAAATACTTATTACATATTATAATAAACAGAACTCGAGACTTACAACACTTAAATAACACTATTATAAGCGCTAAACATTATGCACTAAAAAGTAAAAACCGTTAATAAATACATTAAAAATAAATGTTTATTTAAATGTGTGCTTTATGGTGAGACGATGTGCGGGCAATAGTATTTTCTAAAAGTAAAGTTATAGTAAATAGTAATCCGGGCAATTTAAGCATAGAATTGTAGTTAGCAAAAATACGGGTGGCATTGAGATTAAGTATTCGTATTCATACTCACATTTTTCGATAGCATTTAAATATATTTTATATATTTAATATTTTATTCACTATTACATCATTCATTTGTGAGTTTCACGTTTTATTTGTCCGAGGGAAGTAATAAAAATATATTGTTCATTCCATGAAAATGACTAATGTTTACTTAATTATCGTAATCAATAAAATAAAATAAACGTTCACGCGTAAAAATGTAGCCAATATAGTATCGATTTTTGTATTAGGTATATTGGATAATACTGCATTTTTTTTTCGTTAAATAAATGATATTATGAATATTGTGAATATGTTCAAAAAAATAACTCGAAAGTAAGAAGATATTCTATTCACAATTTTTTTCACGGTTAACGCTGTACAGCTATAATTTATAAAAATTTTAAATGTGCCAAACAACGTCCGGATCATAGCATGAAATAACACAGGCTTGATGAATGTGTGGCTTAAAAATATTTAAAGATGTATTAATATTAGTTATAAGTTATAACAAGTAGCAGAGGCGCATTTACAGGGAGGTGTCTCTGGGTATCGACCCCCCAGAGGTAAAAAAAAAAATTAAATTTACGTCTGAATTGAAATGTATTTTATAATAATATAATAATTATATTTACAAGATTCCAGGCTCAAATACAAAATATGTTATAAAATTGTATCTAGAAGTCATAAACGACTTATTAGGAACATAAAAATAGAGGAAAAGAATATTCATTTTCTACCTATATTTTTATGTAGGTATTTATTAATATTTTATCATGTTATAACTTGTAATTTAGCGATAATGATGAAGAGGGTCACACAGAATATAAAAAGTATTTTGTGTACCCCCCCTGCCCTCTAAAATTTAAAAATATGCTACTGAATAGTAGGTATAAGTTAGTACTATTCTGATGTGGGGAGTTGGAGCCATTGACGCAAATAAGGTTTAAGATTTGGGCGGGACTTAGCCTCTGCAGTTATTCAATGGTGTTAATCAGTGTTTCCCAACCGGTGGTCCGTGGCCCAGTCATAGGTGGTCCGCGGTCCCATAGATTTTTTCTTCGATTTCTATTATAAATTAATTATCATTATTTTTTAAATAGCGTTAAAAATTACGACTCATTGAGAAACCGTAGAATATCATTCGGTTACCTTTGTTAATCCGGGTTATCATTGTTGCTGCCAACGACCGATAAGTATTTTCCACTTTTATAAGTGTGTAGGTATCAGAATAATTAATTATACTATTATCGCGACCGATAACAATTATGCTAATTACTGCAAAGATCGTTGCTTATACTATATTTATACTTTATGAGTACCGATTAATAATGGGTTATGGATATTGATTCAGTAATGCGCTCGTTAATCATTTGATTTACCACGCAGTACGTTTTTAAAGAAATTTAAAGTTATAGTTTGGTTTTGTTAGTGGTTTTAGATTCTGAGTGTAGCGAAGGATCTTATGGTTTTACAATGATGTTTATTTTTTTTGTTTATTTTTTTTTTCTGTAAACACTTTTTCGTATGGAAATCCTTGTCCAAAAATTTCGTCCAGCAACTTTTTAGATTTGAAATTGAACTGAGATGGTACTTTAGAGAGGTCATTTTTCCAGTAATCAAGAATAACGATCGAAAAACTGAGTAAAAACGGTAAAATCGGTAAAAATCCGCCGTAAACGAGATTTTCACTGTTCAGATTTTAGGTATTTAGTCATAAATCGAAAAGTATTGATGATAGAAACTTGAAAATTTTATCCAATATCAAATACATACTTTTTTATATTGGACAACATTTTCAGAACAATTATAGCACTTTTGACTTAAATATAGAACTTTTAATTTACCAAATTGTTTGAAAGTTTTTATGTAATATAATTTTAAATATTTGACAAAAAGTTCTGAAAATGTAATATGACCTTACTCATATACCTACCTAATTATCCTAACAAAAGTTCAAAAAACGTGAGTCAGGATTTTTTTTATACACACTTTAATAAATTATTATACGATTTTTTTCGATATTGTCTGATTTCTTTTAGGTTTATTTCTAATGAGTTATAATTGTTATAACAATTGAAGTTTAAATGAGGTATATCTAATTGAATATTTTATGAGGGTTTAATTACAAAAAAACTCACCAAAAATTATACAAATAACCGTAAAATACGTAAACAGTATTTAAATAATAATATATTATATTACACTGAAACTTTGCTCAGAATCGTTTTATACTAAAGAAATGAGTCATAATTTCTTTAAAACTTAATACATTCATCACCAATATCTTGTCCGAGGACCGAAGGGACGAAGGACGAACTTGTACCACCATCATCTCACTTACCATTTTTTTTTCTTTTTTTTTTGAAACCTAGTCGGACTTAGTCAGGAATATGTCACGGAAGAGGATATTTTATGATGATTGTTATATTAAATTTGGATTCACTGAAATTGAAAAAAATCCAGAAATAAGACCTCAGTGTGTGATACGTACTGTTGTGCTTGGTAATGATGCTTTGAAACCAGCAAAGCTACAGCGGAATTTGCATACAGTTCACCCTTATCTGAAAGACCGACCACCCGAATCGTTAATTTACACTATAAATAAACATCAAAAAAATGTTTCTCGCTACGCTCGGATTCTATTATAATTCATAAAGTATAGCATATATCAATAGGCATACACACCTGATTAGAATAAAACTTACAACACGTGTTTTGTAATGTTCTATTTCATCTACTTAAAATAGTTGTACCATAATTTTGTTTATAATTCACGTCACGTCGTGTCGTAGTAGGTGTAGGTACATTATACATCACATAACACATAAATAAGCAGTGACGGATTGTACCGCCGGGAATTCGGGAGTTTTTTCGGTGGACTACTTTTTAAAAATAACTGCTCAAACATATCATTAGGTGTATTTACAATGAATCGCGAATAGATTTAATACACTTTTCAGTGTAAAATATGGCGTGCCTGAGCGTGAAATTAAAAAAGCGGTTTAAATTTGAATATTCTCACAATTTGCCTAATCGTGGCAGTCAGATAAAATTATAAGCTACCGGTGATAATTATTAATTTATTAATTTATAAGAACCGCTAGATAATGGTTATTCAAAATGAAACCGAACTTATTGAAATAAAGTTAAATTATAATTGTAACTAACACATTAAAAAAAGTTTTTATTATACTCAAATTCAATAGCACAGAAAAGTGATTCGAACCTTTAAAATAGTAAAACATAAATCAATAAATATGAATCATATAATCACCTTCTTCTTCTTCTTTTTCTGGCTTTTATAACCCTCCAAGAGGTTTCGCCGCCATCACCAAATCACTCCACTTATCACGATCCTGCACAATCTCCCTCCAATCCTGCACTCTAAGATCTTCCAAATCCTTTTCTACAATATCCAACCATCTCTTCCGAGGACGACCCCGTGGCCTTTTCCCATCTGGTTTTCAATTTAGTACTATTTTGGTTACTGCATCAGTATTCTGCCTCATGATGACATGTCCTAGCCACTGTATCCTTTGACTCTTTATGAACCCATTAATTGATACTATTTTTAATTCTTCCAGCAGTTGTTGGTTGAACTTCCTACGCCACTGACCTGTCCTTGTGTCCTTTACCGGGTCGCTTATCTTTCTCCATATTTTATTTTCAAAAGTCTTTAATCGTCGTTCTGTTATATACCTACTCGAAGTAGTTCATACTTCACAACCATACGTCAGTATCTTTCATCTATAAAATATATAATCGCCTATAAAAAATAATTCTCCGTTTTATTACACATGTTCGCATTTCTTAGTTGTTATATTTGTACAATTTATTTTTATGTTTACTTCAGGTACGATTGGAAAAAAACTATTAAATATTTAGAAAAATTATTGAAATTTTTCAAGTATCCAGTAGATGACATTTTTGGTTTACAAGTGAGGCTGAATAACGTGTTTAGATCTTTTTTTGACAAAAATGTAGTTATAGACGAAAAACCGTAATTGTAATATATATATTATCAAACATCCAAAAATATAATTCAGTTACATCTTGAACGAGTATGGTACATGATTTTTAGTATATGGTTTTTAATCTTGTTGTTTTCGTAAAAGTTATCAATTTCAAAGGTTAAAAATACAATGTTTTTTTTTTCATACAGTCGTACAGAAAATGCGTAATACTTTAAAGATCGTTAATCGATTATATATATACTCAACCAAGCGGCATGAAAACAAAAAATGTTTCGTTATGGATTTTAGTCATGATACTCTTTTACAAAAATAAAAAGAATTATATCATATGTGTTCAAAGTTCGATGTTTTATGTTTCAGATATGAATAAAGGCTTTAAATGACTTTTCGGTATTTAAAAACTTGACAACTTTTTTCTACTATACGAAAATATGGTTTAATATAGTCATAAAAAATAGAACTTAAATTATAAACCAGTATATTTTTCACTTCTTTCAGTATTTAAAAAAAAGAAAACTTTAAAGATAAATAAAAAAAAACCCGGACACGTACTTTGCGCCTTTGGTAATTTTCACTTTTCGGACGAGATAGGCGATGATTTAAAGAACTTTAGATGAGTTTCTTTTGCGGTTAGTTGATAATACGTATAGTATGATTTTATTTAAATTTGAAATCAGTGATATCAAAGTCATTGTTTTCGGAATTCAATTCTGAGCGAAACTCAAGTAATAACTTATTTAGTATCAACTAGTTAAGTTATCGAAAAAAAATGAAACGCCTTATGACGAACAATTGATGTTTTCAAGTTTTGAGTTAAAAAGTACAGGAATAATAACAAGAAAGAATCAATGACGATTTAATAATATTCGTTGAAAATCCTCCATTTCACCGGATTTAGACATTTCTAGCTTATATAAAAAAAAAAATAAAAATAGCTCATCCGATTACTATAAAAATATATAAATATAGCTATGGCTACTTATAAAGAAGCATGTATAAAAATGTCAGGTCTTACTAACAAAAATCGAAAATTGTATGGTATAAAAATAAACATAAATCTGACATTTTACGTAAAAGTCATTTGAGTCGTATTTCCAACTTGAAACGTGAGTAAAAAATAATTTATTGAGTTTATCTCAATGAAACTTGAACATTATGTATGTACATGTAGCGATTCTATTGGTGTGATACATTTTTACCGGATTAATAATTCTAAATTTTATAATGTTTTTCTTAGAAAATATCATTAATTTACGTTTAATTAATGATTTTCATCAAAATTCAAATTTCAAACGCGTAAAAAAAAAAAAAAATTTGACTAATGATTTTTGAAATTCTTAGGTACGCATATAAATAAGATTTTATTACATTTTTAAGTTTTCTATTTAAATTTTTTTTTCATGAAAACTTCCGAAAAAAACGAGATATTTTTAATATTTAAAAAGTTTTATACCTATTATATTACCCGAAAATAGTAACATGTTTTCGAAACGTTTGTCAAGTCTGTATTGACATAGGCCATATTGGTATTTGGTGAAAAGTCTAGATTCGTTATTTTTGGTTAAATATAAAAAATTTATTTTAGAGAAAATCCCGCATACTGCAAATTTTACCGTATTTACTCAATTTTTAGATAGTTTTTCCTTACGCTAACTAGATAGAATTTCTAATCTACAGAGTTGCCGGTTGAAATTCATGAACTATTATTAGTATCCGAAAAAGTGATTGAAAAACATACATGAAAAAAATGCATCATTGTAAAATGTATAACGAATTCTTCGTTTCACTCAGGATCAAAAATAATATAAAAAATCCAAAATTGACGGAAAAACGTATGTCAAATAATTACAGATTTTTTCGTTGTATTATATTAAATTAATTAAAACATTTGTTTTTTAAATTGAAATAAATTAAGGCTGGCGAATATTTATTTTTCTTGTACGGAATGTCTTACCAGTCCGCCTCAGTAAATAAGTATGGCTTTAGGCTTAGAGTAAAAGTAACAACAGTATAATATTACTATAAAAAAATTTTCATCAATGGCAAATTTAATGGTTATAATTTTTTTTTTTAAACAAATTTTTTGCCCAGCATCTTAAACTATATGATAATATCCTATAAGCAAAAAAAAAAAACCAGAATTTTTCTGGGTAAGCTTTTGAATTTTTTGAGGGGGTTGAGCCTCTAAAGTTCCTCTATTTACGTTTATAGTCACAACTCTTACAGTTTGAGCAAATAATTGTAATAAGTTAATTTAGTAGTCCCTAAAAGGCCCAGACAGAAATTTTCTTTACGGATCCAACCTACCATTTACAGTAAAGTTATCAAATCATATTTAAGCAATTTCAAATAATAACTCAAGTTATATAATGCTATTTAGTTATTATTTTGTTGGTAATCTACTCAAATAACTTTTATCAAATATGAACATTAATTTAAATGTTACCAATCTTTCATACTTAAATTAAATAAATAATTAAATTGATTATTAAAGTAATTGAAATATTATACTTTGCTGACTTTTTGGCTTGTTTCAGTAGCTCTGGTTTACCCATTACGTAGAACGAATAAAATTTTGAACAATATTTTCGCGTATCATAGGGTAGAGTTGCCTACGTTGGACCACTTTGGACATTTATGAGTATTACAGCTAACAATTTAAAATAATAAGTATTTAAGTGCACTAAGATGATAGCTAAACATGTAAACAACATTTTGGCATGGTTGGTTTTTTTTTTTTAATGTTTCAACAGTAACATCTTTTTACTTTTCAAAAATGCACCAAGTGGTCCAACATAGACAACCGGTTGCCCAATTTGGACCGCCTATATCTTTAATTGGACCACCTATATCTTGTCCATATACACTCCTAATATTTAATTATACATTTTGTTCATAAATAAATTAGAAATAATTAAATCAAATTATCTCTTTTGGAATATGTAAAAATAAACATATATTATATTTATTAATAAAAACAGATACTTTTATAAATAAACAAATTTTTAAAATAATAAAATAATAAGTACAATTTAAAAGTTATGAGTCATACCATACTGACAAGTAATTTTTATAAAGTAAACAACATTTTTATACCTTCTTGGTTAAATTTAAAAAATAAACAACATTTTTAGAATAATATAATAAAAAACAATTTAAAATTTATCAGTCACTACTTTACTGACTAGTTTAAAATCAATCATTTTACAAAATTAATATTTTCAGTCTTAAGTTATAATTAAGTCTTTATACCTAATAAATTTAAAATATAGGTAATCATGGTCTTTATTTAATTTTAAATATTGAATCTGTAGTAATTTTTACTGGTCACTTTTTTCAGTACACCAATGACATTCTTCTTTGGCACTGATTGAGACCATAAATGTTGTTACTATATGCTCTGATAGCATGTTGTAGGTCTTCTTCTGACCATTTTCCATATTTTCCACGTTTAGCCATGTCTATAAAATAAAATATATGAACTATTTGAATGGTCCATTTTTGGGAACTATTGGTGGTTCAATACAAGCAACTTTGTTTTTTTTTAGAATAATTGATGGATACATTTCAATATCAATATAAATGTAAATTATTTTAAACGATTAGCTTCTATACAAAATTGCTTATAACACAATTTATAAATTAAGTGTAGTTTACTTACCTATTTTACTGTAAAAGCTTAAGGAATATTTAAAAAAAACAGCATGAAAATGACGGTTTTTGGATTAAGTGATATCACATTGATAGCGATGATTGATAACAATATGTGATAATTCCAAAGACGTTTTAAAACGGTTTTAAACAAATGTATGAATGTTATAATCATTAGCTATGTTTAACAGCTGATTAATTGAGGTGGTCCAATTAAAGAGCCGGTCCAATATTGGCGACTTTACCCTATTAATGTCGGTGGAAATTAATTTAAATGCGGTCAATTACAACTCTGTCAACATTTATATAACTTAATGGTAGTTTATAGAGAAAACGAGAATTCGAAGTACAAATGGAACACGGCAAGGAATTGACGTGATCACGTCAAAAAAAGCAATTATTAAATAAGTTTTAACACACAAAATATCAATGGACATTATAATTTATGATATCAATACATCATTGTGATACTAATACATGCTATATTAATATTTTTATAACGAATAATAAATAATGTGTGTCGTACGCTATTATATAGATACTGAACATTTTTAAAAATCATTACTCTGCAGGTTTTTTTTTATAAGAGTTTAACGTTTAACTAAATCCATACAATCATTATCTTTGGATGCATATGAAAAAACAAGTTTTGAACCTTTAGACAAAAGAAATTGCTCCTTTGTTCACGTAACATATTTTTAAATGGAGTTGATAAAAATATTAATATTTATTAGACTAGACATTTATTAGACTAGAAACGGTGAAATACATAGGTATACGGTATATTTTTACACTGAAGCTTTGTTCAGTATCGTCCTTCAAAAAAATGATTTATTGTTTTTTTTTTTAAATAGAATTTATCCATCACTAGCTGTTATCTCGTCCGAAGAATACTCATGTTGGCCATGGTGTGAAGTATGTCCGGTTTTTTAAATTTGTTGTATGTTGTAATATTTGGAGTTTGTATAAAATGCATTTCAGTGGCAGTTATATTAAAGTTTTGATAAGGAAGGGGTAAATATCAAATCAATGAAAGTTTATGGTTTCCACCCCCGGCCCTTCACATTATCTTTGTAAAACACTATTACTCGAATCAGTACGAATAACTGATAATAATAATAATAATAATAATTTAACCTATGTAAAGGTACCAATAATCTTCTGTGTAAATACCTATGTTACATAGAGTACCTCTATGTTTGGGACGCAAACATTATTCTTTATATTTGTCCGAGAGAATTCTTATCTTTATTCAGTAAAACGAATTTTCACTTCTGATTCAACTTTCATATAACTTTCAAGACATAAATTAAATACTTTCATAGTTGTAATTTTAAATTTTAATTTATGATATGTATTAGGTATTTGGTTAACATGATACGTATACTATACTTTGATTTAATTTTGAAAATTTACTTTTTTTTTACCTACTTATTTATTACTCGTCCAATCGAGCATTTTTGATAAAAAGACAAGATAACGTCTGTTGGTTTAGCTCCACGACATTTGGTTTCAACAAGATGGCGCTACTTGCCACGTAGCTCGTGAGCCCATGACTTTATTGCAAGAACGATTCAGTGAATAGGTAAATTCACTCTTATAGGACCGGTGAAATGGGCTGCCTAGATCAGGTTGTGATAGTCCAAAGTCTACATAGGTAAACCGGCTACGATTGAGGGATTGGAAACCAATATTACCCGTGTCATTGGCCGAATACCAATCGAAATGCATGAACGTGTCATCGGCAATCGGACCGCCAGAATGAACCGTGTTAGCCGCAGTTACTGAATTTTGTTATTTGAAAGGAATAATCTTAAAAAATCAATGTAGTAAATGATTCTTATTTTTTTGATTTTGAGTGAAACGAAGGATCTTATGGTTTTACAATGATGTTTGTTAGGTATTCATTTATTTGTTTTTTATCTGGAGACACTTTTTGCTCACCTTAACTTTGTCTAAAAGTTTCATCAAGCAATTCCATAGGCGGGAAATCACATTTAGATGGTACTTTGAGGGTTTATTAAGCTCTCCTCACAATAGTTTTTCCAGGCGAAAGGAAAAACAGCCGAAAATGAAGCGAAAACAGAAAAATTCACTGTAAACGATATTTTCATTTAATCGGCTTTAGTAATTTCGTCATTACTCCAAAAGTAATGTTGCTAGAAATTTCACGTTTTCAACATATATTATTGATGTATTATTACATACTTAAAAAAGTTTCAAAAAAATTTAACAATTTTCGGGTATAAAATAGAACTTTGAATAATTGGATAATGCACACCGTGGTAACATTTTATTACATGATGTTATTTATACAACAATATAACAAAAATAATTCATTTTTAAGTTGTAAAAACCACACGACAAAAACGTTATTAACTGATTTTACATTTTTGAGATACCTGGTGATAATATTGTGTGTTTAGGAGTAAATGATTCTTAACAGAAAAAGGGATTACAACGAATAAAACAGAAGGGTCTCAATGATATTTTTGTGTCAAATTATAAATGATATTTTTAGATATCTGTGATATATAGATATAATTGCGTTTCGCTGGTTAAAATGAGTGGCGGGGGGGGGGGGGGATTTAGCATTCCTAAATGTATGATCAAATTTGCGTCTATGGTATAGCGGCATGGGTAAATTGTCAAAGCACTCGATGTGCAGAGCTTCTTTAATCGATACTAGTCAATATTTTTCCAAACCTATTTTCAATTTATATTATCATCGCAGAATCGGAGAAAATACATGCGTTCTCTGTTGTTCTATCGATGAATTTCAGGTAAATTAACTATTTTAACTTTTTCTGTATTTAATGGTTGTATAATAGCTTTTACTGTTGAACTAATTTTTATCGAGACTTTAAGTATTTTATTAAAAAAAAAAAAAAAAAAAAAAAAACGAAGCCACTGAATACAATAATGTGTGTTTTGCATCAATGTGAAATTACAAAAAAAAAAAAAAAAAAATGGTTCCTTTTCGGCTATCGCAATCCATTGGCCGTCGGGGAGTACCGATTGGTGATTTTCTTATCAGAATTCTTTTTTAAGTATCAGCGTTTCCGAGGGGCAACGGAACGGAATACGATAACCGAAAAGTACGGGGAAATAAACATGACGTGAGTGAGATATAGGTTATTGTAATGACTTATATGATTTATTGATGTGCAGTAATATAATAAGTAATTCGAAACTTAAAATTTTTCAAGATAAATGCATAAATGTGACTAACGCGAGTGATTTCATAAGTGTATTTGCGGACTTTCGGTTAATTAGTATCAAATGTTTTTTAGTAAGAACGGATTTTTTAATTTTTTTTTTTATTATCGTTTTATATACTACACTTACGCTGAATAATATAATTTTATCTAGTAGTTATTGCAGAATAAGATTATAATGGTCGGAAAATTTTATCATTGTGCAGATTATATATGTATAAATGGTGTGTTTTTTATAAAGATCAATCAGTAAGTGCAAAATATACGGAGGAGTACGAACAACGCTTTGTAAGACACATTAATACTCAGTTTTTGATGCGTATATTGTTTTCGCAAAACGTTTTTTACTTAATTAAACATTTAAGTTTTTATAGTTATTGAGTACCTAGGTATTTTTTCAATTTTATTTTTTTAATTATATCGAAAATTTTACAGAAAACCGGGAAAAATGTACAAAAGTTTTGTATGTTTGATTTTTGTATTGTGTGGAGCAAACAATACGAGTTTCTCGCAACCTATACTAACGAAAGGAGATTGCGAAATGATATGCAATTATGGTAGTCTAGTGTTGTTCAGCGTCACGAAGATTTGTTATCCGACTGCATTCATTCTCGATTCAATGTCGGCAACTGATAAGCTGATTTATGGTGCTTGCGAATCCGCGGACGTTTTAAATGTTGTTAGTGTATCATTCTCAGCATCTCGTCTTCCCGGTGATGATTATACTTGTCAATCATGGGCACAAATGAAAATCGAAGAAACCAATGCTCCGTCCATATGTGAATGTAGACGTCAAAAACGTGGTCTTGGTCAAATTATTACAAACACAGCCAAAACAGGATTGGAAAAATTGCATACATTTGAAACTGATGTTGCTACTTTGCCAAAACAAAAATAAAACCAAACGAGAATATGGATGAAGTAATCATGAAGAATGAATACTCAATGTCGGCAGCAATAAAAGGAAAAATGAAATAATTCAAAATCTCTGGGACGGTACATAATAAGAAGTAATTATTCAAAAATACAATAATAAACACATTTCATTTTTATTTTATAAATTACAGATATTTATAAATTCGAATTGATAAACAGAATAATTGTATTTTAACCGGTATTAATTTTAATCAATAAAAAACAAACAATAAGTGTTATAATGTTAGACAGTTGCAATTTGAAAAAAATTAAAAATTATGACATAAATGTAATAAACGTATATAATACAAACCTTTAAATATATACATGTCGTCATTCGTTATTGTCCTGTAAATTATTTGTCTGGCTCGTTTCGATATACGGACTGGTGTTCTACAATATAATTTCTAAAATTATCGCGTTGTGTGCGAGAGTATATGTTTAACAGAGTTAATGTTTGACTGGTTTCAATAAATCCAGTAGTCCACCTTTTCCTCAAGGGGCTCACCACTCAGGTTTAAATATTCCCAGCTAAAAACAATTTGAGTTCGCTTCACTCGTAATTTTCCTATTTTATTTAAGTATATCAGTGATGTTCCCATCAATTCCTATGAGGTTATACTAAGCTGAACGATGCAAAAATAAGGTTATTAATTACTGAGAGGAAAAGTCTTCTTGAAAACCTAAGTAAAAAAGTCATATCTATAAGGTTAACTTCAAGTTTATTTTTAAAGGCCGCACATAGTTTTAGTTCCTCTTGGAAAAAAATATAAATTATCATAAAGTCTTGGAAATAGGTAATATGTAACATTTTTATTTGGCTCACTACAACTTTTTCGCGAAAAATATTGGCTATTTGTACCTAATAATTTTAGATGGCAATAGTATATGATGAAGATCCCGATGAAAATTAAATAGCAAGCAGTGCGGTCAGTTTTGTTTATTGTTATATGGGTCAATCAAAACGTTTGCCCCTGTCTAGCGAAAATTGAAATGACGCTATTGTCGCGGACGGATCAATAAATAACTACTAAATTTCTATTTGTCTCACGAGCTCCTACAATTTAAAATAGTAGGTTTTAAATAATCGTTGACCCTGTCTACCCAGTGCTGTCTAGGCCACCTCTAGGTATATTCTCATTTATTTTCCACCCAAATTTTTATATTTTTATTTGCTTTTTTAAAAATACCAAAGTAAAACACAATGGTATGGGAAAAATAATATAAAATTGAATTTATTTAATAAAAACGTATTTTGGTTATCCTGTTGTAACACTGCTAATTGAATACCTACTCATTCGACAGTCATGATTATTTTACACATATACATTATTTTCTGAGTGCAAAACATAAATGTGCCTTTATATGTATATATACCTATAATAATACACACACACACACACACACACACACACACACACACACACACACACACACACACACACACACACACACACACACACACACACACATACATACAAATATATATATAAATATCATCTATTATCAATCTTTTGGACAAAAAAAAAATATGAAATACTTATGAAAGCCGTTTTGTGTTGCAATAATTGGCCTCTATGGCCTTTGAAAACCAAAGAAGAAGAAATACTTACGTATCAATTTAATGAATTAAAAGAAATAATTTTATCAAGAAACGAAACAAACAACTCATAATTGTTTTTATTTATTTATCGTATGGCTTTGACCTACGACTAACATTAAATATTAAACACACAACATCAATAAACAAAAAAAAAAAAATATATAATATATATATATATATATATATATATATTCATACAAACATTAGTATGAAAAGTCATAAAAATCGTTTAAAGTTAACATATAATAATAATAATAATAATAATAATAATAAACTGCTTAGAATAATATTATTAACAAAAAATTATTAATCATATAACAGTTGTTCACTATAACATTATAATTATTAAATAAATAACACAAAACATAATAAATTACTTAAAAATTAAAAATAAAAAGTAGAAATAATAGTTTTGAAGGTAAGTCGGAGCTTTTTACAATGCTGTCAATAATAAAAACCATATCAATTACAAAATTCTTTTAATGGTCATTAATAACATCGATTCAATATTTCCATCGTATCTTGGCAGAGCGTAGATTTGTAGACCTATGTTTTGTTTTAATATTTTTCATCTGAAAAAATATGCACTTGTAAGTAATTTGAATGCATACATTATGTACACGATAATTTTAGAATAATTATTTACGTTAAATAAATTTTATTAAATTTTCCAGATTGTTGTATAATGTCTGATGTCATGTGTAATTTTAAACATATCGGCACATGGTAAACAGTTATAAACATTTATTGTAATGCTTGAAAACGTCATTAAATTCCTGATCAAAATCAGGTTCATAGTGTTCAATAGGATATTGTAAGTCTATTTTGTATTTACTACCTATAACTCTACATAATGCCATTAAAGTATTGAGAATTATATACAAGGTAGTAAAAAATTACCAATTTTCGCGTATTCAAAATTTTTTTCAATAACAATCGAATTACAATTTAGTAAATTTTATTTTGGTTTTTCTGTTTTAATACTGGTTGAAATAATAATGTTGATCAAAAATTCAAGGGCCCCCCGTACATAAAATGCGTCCTGGGCCCAGTCAGACAAGCGGTCCGGGCTAGTCAGACTGCGAATTACTGGGTAAACTTTAGAGATTGGCTAATTACTACTTTTTGTCACAGTGAATACCACGAACAGCGTGTAACTGTAAGTGTACAAACACGAGTACGAGGTTTGTTCAAAAAGTTCCAGAACTATCATTTTTTTAAATAGAAAAATTACATCATTGTAAATTTTATTGGGTTCAAAATAAATTAGAGATAAGCGGCTATCTTTTCAATTAAATTCCAAATGTTTATTGCTATCTAACAATTAACTGTGCGCGTTTAAAGTAGACAAGCCGTGTGTATTGTGCGATTTTTAAGATGAGTAATTTTCACGATCGACGTATTAATATTAAATTTTGTGTTAAACTTTGTAAATCTTTTACTGACACTCACAAAATGATGCAAAATTCTTATGGTGATCAGTGTTTAGGACGTACTCAGTGTTAAAACTGATTTAAACGCTTTAAAGACGGTCGGGAATCAGTTGATGACGACCCACGTTCAGGACGTCCGTCGACATCGACAGACGATGCTCATGTGACAAAAGTCAATGCATTTGTGCGGTCTAATAGACGTTTAACTGTTCGAGAAATTGCGGAAGATTGTAACATATCCGTGGGTTCAGGTCATGAAATCCTGGTCGAAAAACTTGGAATGCACAGCGTTTCAGCAAAATTTGTCCCTCGATCACGACAATGCTCCGGCGCACACTTCCCTGTCAATTCGTGATTTTTGCGTGAAAAATCAAATGACCGTGCTTCCTCATCCACCATATTCTCCCGACTTTGCACCAGCAGACTTTTTTTTATTTCCAAAACTAAGATATCCGTTAAAAAGATAAAAATTTTCTACCATAGACGAAATAAAAGACAATTCGCTAACTGAGTTACGAGCAATTCCAGAAACTGCTTTCCAGAATGGCTTTCAACAACGGAAACGTCGTTGGCAAAAGTGTATAAACTAAGAGAGAGAATACCTCGAGGGTGATAAATCTCAATAGTTTGTAGGTAAGCACCATAAATAAAAAATGGAAAAATTCGGGAACTTTTTGAACAGACCTCGTATAATATACGTATTCAGTGAAATTTAAAATGGCTAATAAATTTCGTTTTTTACCATGGCGTAGTTTTGCGGGTTTACTTTTCAAAATCAAATGGGTACCTATTTTTTTTCTAATACATTACGAAGAAATATTTTCAGTAAATTTCGGTGGTCGAAGGACATCAAATGGTACAGAACTCCTGGTACGAGAACGGTTTTCGGTTTTTAGATATTTTATTACGATCACGGTGGGGCTGTAGCGTCGTATATTTTGTACTATTAAGCCATTAAAGAGTGTCTACACTATATTATATATCGGCAAGGCGAAAACGTAATTGTTTTCAGATTTTTAACTCCATATCGTTTTTCAGAAAAAAAACAAAAACAAAAAAGAAACGATATCAAGACCGAAATATTTTGCACTGCTCTCCCGACAGGCTTACGAGACACGAACCGCCGGCCGGGAAACAGTGATCTATATGCGAGCAAATCGCGTATAGTTATATACCGGGTCGCGCTCGCGGCCGTGTCGTGAAACGTATAATGTATTATATTCACCTCCAAGATAAATATGAATAAGAAGAAGAAGAAGAAGAAGAAGAAGAAGAAGAAGAAGAAGAAGAAGAAGAAGAAGAAGAAGGAGAACATCAACAACAACAATATTAAATAATAAAATATAATAATACCTACGCGAGAATTCTCTTTATCACAGGCCAGCCACCTCTACAGATCCGTAGAAACAAAGACATTTTAAAATACGTAGAAAAAAAAAACCCGGAACACCACATGACATCACAAATATTCACCTCCAAGCACCAGAACATAAAATAAGCATGAAAAAATCATATATATATATATATAAACTATGTAATAACACAAACTGCCTTATCAACACCGACACCTCTTCTTCTTTTACAACAACTCCTTTCTGGCAATGGTCCCCTAAAATTAACACGCAACTTCTTCATTTCAAAAAGAACAGCACTTCACACACTGTTATCTCAGAAAACTTCAACGACATTCTACACTCTGAATTCCAGGATTTTAATTATATTTACACTGATGCATCTAAATCCAGCGCCGAAGTAGGGTTTGATTTCTACAAAAGTCATGCCTCAAAACTTTTCAAATTCTCTCCTGAAGTCAGCATCTTCACAGTAGAAACCCAAGCTATTAAAGAAGCATTATTGTTCGTAAAGTCAATGTGCTCAAACAGAATTTTAATAATTAGTGACTCCCTAAGCGCCATTCTTGCTATCGATGCACCGAATCCATCTAATGAAATAATTTATCAAATCCATATCATAGTCACCTGCACTCAAAAAGCAATCGCATTTATGTGGGTTACCTCTCACACGGGCATACCAGGAAATGAAAAAACGGACACACTGGCAAATGAGGCAACCACGTCGTCATCATCCACATCAATCAGTACTCTTCCATACCATGACATAAAACGAAGTATTAGCATATTCACTGCTAATATGTGGCAAACTTTCTGGGACGAAATACCTATCTCTAATAAATTAAAATCAATTAAAAAGAAAATCACAAAATGGTATACTCAACCCTCTAGACGGTCAGAAGTAATCAACACAAGACCAAGAATCGGCCATACCAACCTCAGCCACATACACATCATAAAACATGAAGAACAACCTGTTTGTAGTCAATGTAACGAACCTCTATCAATAAAACATATTATAGTCTTAGATTTCCCTCTATAATAATATGTCAATTCAAGAAGCATCCTCAACCAACCTTCTTCAATGGAGGAAGCACTAGGAGAACCCAACACCCACGTGATTCATTGTTTGTTGAAATCAATCGCATTGACAAAAAAATTTAAATATGAAGTTAAACCCATTCATACCCAATACAATGTAACTATATAAAAACTGTATCACTTAACATCTGTAATTATGCATCTTATAATCATAGCTTAAATACCCATTAATAATATTGTAATAACCGCAGGCTAATGACCTAGCTGTCGAAGCCTTATTCCTTATTAAAAAAAAAAAAAAAAATAATAATAAATAATAATAAAAAAAAAAAAAAAAAATACCATAATACAAAATGTATATTTATATACGGGGCCGGATTGGCATAAAAGACCCACCGAGAAAATAATTTTTAGGCGCCCAAAATTACGACCACTATCCCAAAACTACATCAAATAATCATCCGCAAAGTCGATCGCTTCGATCGTGAATGAAATCCCTTTTTTCATAACACTCATTAGTCATTATACAAACCACATATTAAATCTTATAAAACAAAATTATCATGGGCACAAATTAAGTCAATTACACAAAATTAAAAAATGTTCAATACATATTTTAACATACCCTGTTACTTACTTATATACAAAACTACTGTAGTTCATTATAAATTAAAAATATATAGATAATTGGCAATGGAAGTTATACTATACGAATTAACCATTAACTAAACAGTAACCATTAAATAATTGTATTTCATTTTCTTTTATGTTGAGACACTTAATAGACAAATAAGATCACAAAAATACCACTCACACAGAAATTTTTTTGCATTAACATTATTAAAAGACAATGCCCTTAGAGTAAAAATTAAACAAAAATTTTACATTGACACTTATACTTATAATTAACAATACCTAGTAATTAGTAGAAATAATATAATTAAAAATCAGTTAAAATTTTAACAAATCAGCTATTTTTGAGCTTTTTGTATTTAATAGGTCTATAAGTTCATCTTTATTTAAATTCAAAAATTTAAATAAAATTCACGGGAATTCGGGATTTTATGATAATATTCATAGAACAGTCTATTATTATTTATTATTTATTAATAATTATTATTATAGTTTAAGCTTTTCTATGTTTAGACTTGGATATTAGAATCATAATTTCTATAATATTCTACAAAAGCCGAAGGCCTAAAGACCAAAAACCAAAAGATCATTAATACTATTAATTATTGTGCAGTCACAAATCACACACGAATGACGCCCTCTATCTACGACCATTCTATGTGTACGAAAGACCAGTCTATTAGTATGAGCACAGAATAGATAGATCTATTCTGTAGTATAAGGTCTATGGTGTATACTTATCTGTGTGATAACGTAATTTATTATTTAATTATTATAATTATGTTATTTCATTGTAAAATTGTATTTATTATTATTATTATCAATAATAATATGTATAGGTATAATAATTATATATCGATTTAAAAAATAGGTTCCCCTCCCCTTGAAAACTGTCTACGGATGCCCCTGCCACGTGTGCGTATAGGTGTACACTTAACCCTCGCACCTACCCCGTTCGACACTCAATGTCGCGGAGGAGGAGTGGGTGGAGGAGAGAGCGATCGGTTCGCGATTGGTATTTTTCATAAAACGCGAGCTAATAATGCATGCCGCATGGTCTACATGGTGGATTTTATGATACTTAGAACGTGTGAACCTTCCGAGAAAATCATAACCCAATTTTTTATTACCTCTCCTCCTTCTCCTCATCCCCTTATTACTCGCTTCGACTCGAATATTAAACAACAACAGTTATGAATGCATTTTTTCTCATGAGAATTTTTAAACGTAATAATTTTGCGTGAAAACTAAAAAACAACGCCGTGTTTATTACATTACGCGTGAACACGTACGAGGGAGTTATGCGTCATGATACTACGTAATAATATCATATATAATATATATATTATATTATAGGAACGGCCAACGGATCTTGCCCTCCGCGGGATATTTAATATTTTTAGAATTTAATAATCGTTCGACACTGGTTTGACTCTTATAGTAGATCCATGCCGGATCGCGGAGCCTTGGAGGTATTCTCGAAAAAAAAAAAAAAGTTACTTTCGTGTAGGACGGAGAATCGTCGATTCAATCTTCGGTTCCCAACTTCTTTTACTCGCGGAACCTTTGCAGGAGCTTGAACTTTTTGTGGAACCCACATATTTTTCTATAGTTGTAATGCTGACATAAGTATTTTACATTTAAATGAGAGGATTGTCGGATACTTCCGGCACCAGGTTTTCGCGGAACCCTTGGCGCCGGGTCACGGAACCCTTAGGTTCCGCGGAACACCAGTTGGGAAACACTGGTCTAATGCATGAACTAAGATATACAGGACTAGACACAGAGCCTTATCAGCCGGTCAGACAATGTTACGAATTTCTCCTTTAAGTGGAACCTACGCTATCTAGTGACGAATTGGTTTATTAATGTTATTACTTGGTAACGAGTAACGTTGTAATATATTTTGGATAGAAGCATCAGTTAACATTTTCATTTCTTCATTTTTTTTACTTAGTTCAGATATCTTAAAAAATAAAATAACATTGATAAAACTTAAAACTATAGATATTTTAAATTATAAAGACATTGGACTTGGGCGTCGCCGGAATTCAAATCTTTCGGTGAGCTTGTCGGTTGGTAAACTGCAGTGGCCACCCTTCACAGAATTTTACTACGACCCGGTGTGCACTTTGAAAACTCACCTTGGCGATTCGATTGCCTGCACTGTGGTGTGGATTTTAGCTTTTTCGTAATCAAACGTCATGAGTACTTTTTTGTCACGGGTTAAATATACCATCATACGTATTGCCTTATGGCCATTTTACGCTTTGAAACCGTGAAAATGTTTTTAGATTTTTGATAACACTTAATTTTGAATACAAGTGAGTATTGATACATATTTACCGCGCGTACGAATCAATAATCGATTCACTTTTTTTCAACGATAATATTCTTCAGTTTCCTCCACTTTTCACGATGGCCAGCGACCACGTTTTTTACGGGACACTGCTAACACGAAATAACCACAGTAGGTATATTAAACTGAACGTATGCTTTGTGAACTCATTCGAATTTCGACAACGGTCTGCCGTGTATTGTTGTCGTCAGTATATTTAAAAAAAAAAAAAAAAGGTCTTTATTGTCAATAAATAGTACGATTGTAGCCAGTAAAAGGCAACTTGGTACATAATAATGGTACCATTAAAGAGTAATAGTATACAGCCGTTGAATTATCAAAACCTATGGTTAAAAACTAAATATATTCTTACACACTTCGTATTTCAGGTGAAATATGCTTTTTGAATTTTATTTGAAATCCCAAACTTTTTTAAATTCATCCCCGTTTCACTAAACATTATCGACCCGACACGAAATGTTCGACCCACTACCATCACCGGAATAATACTCGTAGACATCACAATATATATATAGCACATTCGTCATAGAGCGCACGATTAATTATTATTGCTATGTATTCACATCATATTCATTAATCATTATCGTGCGTCTGCATGTTGTGATGTAGTAATCTATGCGATTAAATTACGTGCGTATAATATTATTTCATACTTCGAGTGCCCTCGAAAATATTTTACTTTTTCCCATTGAAAATATTTTTTCGTATACCTACGTATATATATATATGTGTGTGTGTGTGTGTGTGTGGTATATATAATATGATTTTGTCGGACCACGACAACCGCGACGACGACAGCGACGGCGAGTGGCGACGTCGGGCCTGCAGAAACGGTTAGGGGGTGACAAGAGCCATTTACAGTTTTCGCGGAAGGGCGGGTGCGCATCGGTCGCTTTAATTAGTTGTCGAGGAGAACCGCGTAATGAAACAAGCTTTATTCCGGGGCGAATAATAATATCATAACGACCCCGGCCCGCCCGGTCGCTGTATCGGTGACGAGAGACAGTGACGGAGGGTGGCGGTGTGCAGAGAAGGAGAGCGGCAGAGAGGGTAAAAAGGTTTTTTTTTTCTGCGGGCCTTTGACTGCCCGACCATTTGGCATTTGACGGCGGAGGCGATGAGTCACGTGTAAAGTGTACTTACGTATATGTATATATTATATAAATACACTGCACTGCATATACACGTCGCTCTACCCCCTCTAGGCTAATGTTAATTATTAATTATATTTTTTTAAGCCACTGATTCCAGGCACGCGTGCATGACATAATACGTTCGGAGTTCGTGTGCTCGTACCATTTGTCTAGACAATTAATGCGTATTGTAGTGCGATATTTTGCTCGCGCGGTGTTTCTAGTCGTATTGAGGTGTATTGTTATCAGCAACAACACTGACGGAAAGGAAATCACCATGCGTGCAGTGTTCCGCGGTGCCCTGGATATTTTTTCGCGTTTTCTTCGTATGCTATTTTTGCATTTAGTATCCATTAGTGATGGGCATGTCACCTGCTGCGAATGTCTTGATTCCCGTCGATTTTTTTTTTCATTTATTATAATTTAAAATGTTTCAGCACATGTATAATATGTTGCTATTACAACTTTTTAGTTTTTTTTTTTTTTTTACAATAAATTAATGACAGATTAAAAATTATAAATTCATAATAGTGGTTAAAATAGTGTGATAACACGTATGGATAATAAAATAGTTCATAAAGTATATACTTATACGAGTATACATATAATATATATAATATACCGAAAAAGTTTATTCAATAAATATATACGTAACATTGGTAAGATTATAAGGTCTAATATATTAATAATGATCTTCATTTTCTGATGGTTAGTCTTCAATATCTGTTAAGAGGATGTCCTGGGGAAGTCGAGGCCGCAGACGTCTATTGTATGTTTTTTTTCCTAAGTTGTAATGGCAAGCACTATCCAAGTTTTTAAGTTTGTTGTGAAAATTTTTAAATTGGGATTTGATCCAAGTGTTTATCAGGGGTATTCTCGTGTCGTTATGAATCTGACGATTCTGATTTTCTCATGAATCAAGGAGCTTTGAGGCATATCCTTTAAAATTTGTTTTGTAGAATTTGGATTTTATTTATTTTAGTGGAAGAGGCAGTGGAAAGGCATAGGATATCAGTGGTCTGATTATTGCGGTGTAGAGAAGGAGAGATGATTTCATTTGAAGGGTAGACTTGTAGTTAACTAAGGGGTAAAGAGTTCTCATCCTGGCATATCCCTGTGTGATTTTTTTGTTAATGTGAATATTCCATGTAAGTTTTTTTTCATCGAGAAAAACCGTCAATTTTAACTACCCTAAATTTAGAAAACGAGCACTACTCGCGGTATCGCGATTTTTTTACCGTGGCAAATTATATAGTCTTACCGCCGAAAATTAGAAGCAATAGAAATCCATAGATTTACCTTCATATCGTAGAATACGTCTAAAAGTATTATTATTTTTATCTAGTTTGTATTTATTGGGTCACTTCAGATTAATTTAATAAAATGAAACAAATTAATACGTATAATATTTTTTTACTTATGGTAAACGTGAATCACGTAAATGATCAAATGTTTAATAATAGTTCATTAAACAGTGTGAATATATTGACATAAAAAACTATCTATGTATGTACTCAGTACTGTATCATATACAATATTATTGATGTATGATATATAAATATATAATTTTATATATAATACTAATTGTAATCAAGGCCGTAACTAAAACGAATTTCAGAGGAGGGTCGAAATTTTTTGCAATAAAATAAAAACCTTGTTTTCGTATTAGATATCAAAAACAAATTATTGTTCAAAAATTAAATTTATACATGAATATTACGCCTGAATATATTTTTATATACTACTAAAGATTCCAAATAAAGTAGTCTCCTATGTCCTCTAATGTCCTGATTGTTTAAGTTAATAATAGTAGTCCAAAAGTGACGTTAATTCCATGTTGGGATCGTTATCTAGTATTAGTACTTCAGAAAGATAAGTATTCTAAACTTTCAACTGTGTTTTGAAGCATAACGAGCACTATTCAACAACTGAGCAAAATCGGTAAAATGTGTTATAAACTAGATTTCTATGAAATTGATATTACTTATTTCTTCGTAATTCTAAAAGTATAAGCGCAAAACTTTATTTTAATTTGGAAATACTAGTTGATAAAACAAATCTCACATTTTTTTCTAAAAATGTTGAAATTATCATTATTATTTTTTATTTCAGCTCACTTTCTTGTTGTATTGTCATCAAAGTCTTAGGCTAGTCCAAGGCTACAGCTTTCTTGGGACACTTCTTAATTGGGATTTTTTGCTACAGTAATACATTTTCTATTAATAATACAATTATTGATCAACTTTTCTTAAATTTTTGTTTGAGGGGGAAGGTTCAGATATGGTCTTGGTTGCAATGGAGCAGTCTCAGGATGATCTGGCAAATGTAATTTAATTTTTGTTTATTTTGTGTTTTTTAAAAATAAGTACGTTTCATAAGTCTATATTAGTTAAAAACATTTTTTAAATTTTGTAATCAAAAAATTAAAAATTACGAGTTTTTTTAATAAAAAATTAAATTTATATAAAAATCCAAGCATCCATTTTATGAAATTGATTTAAAAAAATATTGATGATTATAATTTTAAGTAAATTAATATTTAAAGTTGAAAATTGATGTAAAAATAGTCGATTCGTAAAAATTGTAAAGTCTTATTAAATTTTCAACGCTTGATATCAAAAATAAAAACTGTATTAAAAAAACATGTGGTATTTTTAAAGTTCTACTTTTAGACTAAAATGTCTACATTTTTTTGAAACTTTTGTCAATTATGTCTCAGTGAGTTATTGATATATGGTGAACAATTCAAGTTTCTGGCGAGATTACTATTGGAATTCTGACGAAATAACAAATCGATTTAGTGAAAGTCTCGTTTACGGTATATTTTACCATTTTGTACTTAGTTTTTCAGCAGTTTTTCTTCATATTTGGAAAACTATTGATAAGATAGAAAAAGAAACCCACAAAGAACCATCTAAATGCAATGTCTGTTCTGTAGACGATAAAGTTGCTTGATGTAATTTTTGTACTAAGTAAATTGTTTTAAAACAGTGAAACTGGAAAAAAAAATTTTTATAGTTAAACCAATATCTGGATTTCTAAAAGTTTGAAAAATCATAATAAACAAATGATGTAACTTTAATAAGACATTTTTTTAAAAATCTGGTTTACAAAATGGTTATTATACATTTTTTTTTTTGAAAACTACAGGATACAGTTAAAAATTTAAACTTTTAAGTTCTAAATAATGAATGCACATGGTATTAATTAAAAAAAGAGGTTAAAACATGAATAGAACAAAAGTTATTGTCAAATCACACCCTCTATACATGGTGTACGTAAATCGTAATTATGTACATGTATAGTACATAATGTATTATTTTCACTTATTTAGATGTGAAGAAAATTCACCAAAATAATTTACACCACCTATTTACTACTGTAAATTTAATAACGTATCAACATCAACGAGATGTAAAATAATACGCAGTACGCAGTTCGTACACAAGTACGAATTAATCGCAAGTATCATTTTAATAATCTGTTTAACATGAATTTAATAATACGCGAGTGTTCATTGAGCAAAGTCATGACGTGCAGTAAAATGTGTCATACGAGAGTGCGTGCGTTTTCAGTTTGTTCGAAACGGTGATATTAACACTTGTAGTTCATAATTGTACCGCGAGACACTCGAAAGCAGCCCGATAAAAAACAGTTTTGTGTGAAGAAATATCAAACGCATATACGTACCTGCGCGAGGGAGAAAGGAAAACATGTAGGTACGAGGTATACATACGTGTGTTCGACCGTGAGTAAATAGGGTCTTTGCTTTGCTTTTCTTTTCTTTTTTTTTCCTATCAAAGGCAATCGGGCGCACTGATCCGTTACAGATATCTTTTGAAAAAATATTATAACGTTACAATACTCTGTAGTACACTGGATAATATTGTGCTTTTACCCAAAACGATACGCGCGAGAAAGGAAATATACGGGGCGACGTTATGGGGAGAGGGAGGGGAGATCTAGGACGGCCAGCAGTGAAATTATATTAGGTCCAGTAGACGTCTTTATTATACACCGGTCCTTCTCTCGTATTACTGACGCGTTGACGAGCACTGGGGAAATATTTTATTTATTACCACTTTGTCCCGCCGAACGGTACAATAATTCTCTCTCTCTCTCTCTCTCTTAGTTTCTCTCTCTCTTTTATGCACGCTATACGCGCGGATGTTGTCGAGTGTGTTTATAAATAAAATATTAACGTTATTTATTGATTTTTAGTTTACCATAGGATCATTTACGAATGCCAGCGGAATATTAAAGTACAGACGCCAGATTATAAAAAATATGTTCCGCGAGAGATACATAAATTCAAAAAAAAAAAAAACCACTCATTATTTTTATTATACCCCGAATGGCAATTTAACGCAGAAAATTCTTAAATATCGTGAAATCGTAGGCTTGCATTAATGATCATTGAAAATATGAGTATTCTCGTGGACGGTTAAATTATCAAGATCTTAAAATGTTATGAGTTGATACTGATTAATAACTGATTTAGTTATAAACAATAACGTTTTCGAACTCAAAATTACACATTTGTTTCATTTTATTCTTGAGCAGAAACGTTTATTTACACAATATCTCAACTGAATTGTTGAAATTACTGAATTTACTTCAACTACATTTTTTATGCACTTTTTTTTCATACATGTTTGTGATTGATTTATCGTGATTACCATTAAAATTTTTCAATATTCGTTTACATATTATGGAGTCGATTTGAGTTCTATAATTTTAACACGAACTATGATTTCGTGTTGTAATAGATTTCAAGTAAAGTCTAGGGAAAACGACACGTCTGGGAAATTAACAGGAATCGTGGCTATTTTCTTTTCTCCTTTCTTTTTTTCGACTTCCTCAAAAATACAAAAAAAAAAAATACAGTAATAATAATAAACGCTTTATTACCACGAGACAATGACCGTATAATAATGGCAACGATAAAAGGTGACCGTAGGGCTAAAAGCAAATCCTCGTCAAGAAACAGCTCTGGGGACTCGAATGTTAACGGCAGCTGATTAATAATACACAGCCGTTTCCACCTGTATAAGACAAGACTGATGATCGGCTGCGATTCGAGTGAATATTCGTGTATTATAGGAACCTTTAGTTCCTCGGGGGTTGTAAATATATATATATTGTAGTGATTAGTCTCAGGTTTTTGTCCTTATGCATTTTAGCTGTTTGGTAACAACTTTTTCACGTGAAAAGTATTATCATTTCAATTTTCAGTTTATTTTCTGTTAATGAAGAATAAAAGGCATTACTTTTAGATTTTAAAAGTATGACATTAGCATTTGTAGAATTTATTATTTTTGCGTTTTTGAATCTCGAGTTAATATTACGACATAAGTATGATTATTTAATAACTATTTTAATTTCTTGATTATAAAATTGCGCAGTCATGTAATATTTTGTAAATGTTATATTTATTTTGTATGAACTCATTTATACCGAAAATTGTATTGCAAAATGTTGTTAGATTTAATTAAAAACCTATTGAATTCCAAGGTTAAATTTCACTGTAACAACAAGAACATAATATTGAACATTATTAATTAATTATTTTTCATGAAAATTTAATAAAAGTATATAATTTTATTACTTCAATGACTTTAAAAATATAAACAAACTAATGAAACTGAAATGACGTTAAAATTGTATTATAATATGATGTCATTGCATTTTTAGATTAAGGGTAAATTATATTTCTCAGTAGAAAATTAGTGTATTATGATAAATTATCATTGATAATGTACTAGCTGTTATATAAACGTATGAGTGACTATTGCGACTACACACGTTAAACATAATATTTTAAAAGGTATTAATTTTAATCGTTTTATTTGTAGAATCACGAAATTTATTCTTTTATTCTCCTCTGAAACTTGGCTTGTTTCGCTTTGAAATAATATGAACAATTAACCCTAACTCGTTTACAGTAAATATAATTAAGTTCTGCACCTTTAATCACTGACACCTTCAAAGGGAAAAGGTTTACGGCCTTAACCGATTTCTCAATTATAAAAGGGTTCGAGTGTATATAGCCAAGGGAAATCGGAAGTTGGTTTTAATTACTATCCGTCTGAAATACGTTGGCTCCAGTGAGACTTGTAAAGCAGTTTTAAAAACCAATAAAACGACACGGAGTATAAATTTGATTGTTAACGTACCGAATCGGAAAATCTCTATGTGTGTTGAGGGTGTGCAACGGTCGATCACACACACACACACTGGGAAAACGAGTAAAAGTTGTACACACGGTGCTATAAAAACTACAATGGCGTTACTTTCTTGTCACATTATTTAACAAACTTCACTGTACGGTATTTACTATCTGCCCCGGTGTTGCTGAACTTAGTATTAATGTTTTCGCCTCGAAAACCAAATCCATTACACACATTACAGTAGACAAAATCATAACATTATATCGTTCAATGCTAGTTCAACATTGCTACAGAACATTGCTGTAGCCAGTGACAAAATTCAGACTTGAAAATGTGTAATGCACACGGTAATATGAAGATATAATAACTGATACACATAAAACGCATCATATTTTACAAAATATATTGTAGGCGTCGGAATTTTTCCTGTTTAATATTTAATGTATAGTATCTCTTATATTTTTATTCACCGTCCGTTTTTCTATTAAACTTTGTTACTTATTTTGTTTATAAATAACATTTTTTGTAGGTAAGTACGCATATTTTTTCTTTCCTGTGATCGTTGATGTTTAATATCGTTAAAATAAAATCTATAATAATGTATGATAAAACGGCTAATAATAAATAATATGGTAATTAATTCACTAATTATAACGTTTGAACACTCTACGTAGATATATAGCAATTAGTGAACAGAGATATTGTATTATACTGACACAGTACTGTACAATACGTAATACAATTTACAAACCAAATGAAAAAACCAAGTGCAGGTATACATCGCTGCACCATAATAATTGTGACATTAAAACTCAATATTTTTAGTTTTTAACAATAGGTACCTACTAATTTTTAAATCAGTACTGCTTATTACAATAAATTAATATGTGAGTATTTATTTTTGTGATTGAAAGTGAAATTATCATTAAATAAATATTCGTTAAATTTTAATCACTGTTTTTTATTTGTAAACATACAAATATTTTGCAGTTAAATCTTTTGCTTTCTAAAGGAAAAAAAATGCTATTCATAAAACTTTAAAGTTTACGGTTTATGATTTGATAATGGCTTAGAATTTTAAGACACTTGCCTCAGATATATTTTTATTGCTTAAAAATGATGTTATTCGTAAATATAGTAGACAAGCACATATCGACACCGTGTTTTTTAGGTCAATGTTTATAAGTATTCATCGTTTAACCATGTAATCAATGATTTTCAAAACACAGATGTTAAATTTAACTAATATACTTAGTTATAATTCAGTGAATATGTTGTATTAATCCGAACAAAATGTACAAGCTTTACATTTAAAAATAGGGGAACGTGAGGCAAAATGGAGACGATAAGGTTTTAGTAGGAATAAAATGTTAATTTTAAATGATATTTTTCTAAAATTGGAGTCATATGATCTTTATGTTGTCTAATATAATACCACTATCAGGTAATTAAAATAAAACAATTTTTCATTTAGTAAAAATTAAAAACTTAAAAAGCTCATTTTATCCCATGCATGGGGCAAAATGGGGTATGTTTTGTAAAATGAATACAAATTTGACAAAACACACATTTTTTGATTTATTAATTATTTTATTAATGTACATTTTCTTACTTTAAATTAACAAATTATTTTATGAGTAACAAGTATAAAGTTAATAATTAATAAAATATATTAGAGTAACGGGGTCGCCAACCAATCGATCGCGATCGACCAGTCGATTATTTCAGGACCATTGGTCGATCGTAGTAAATTTCGATTTTACCAATATCAGACGATCGCGTTCTGTAGTGTATTGTTCTGATAGATTATGATCGTCAAAATAGTTTATTATTACCATTCGTCAGTTAGTCACATACAACGTGTCGTACATTCTCAATATAATACGATAATATATCGTACCATAACGAGTGCTTTTTTTATCTTGAACGTTTGCAAAAACACAAATAATATTCCTAAAATCTAAGTAAATATAAATCGATCCCTAGTGACTTCAAATGTGGATTGTAGCTCACTAGTTAGAAAAGGATGGCGACCCCTGGAGTAATACATTGAAAACAATTTATGAACAAAATTCACACACAAATATAGTGTCTTCTTCTTCATCAATGCCAGCACAAAGATTATGAGCCCATCTCTTGCACAGTGTGCATTTGATCCAGCAATCAATAGACTTCGAGTATAGTTTATTACAATAAAATCATCATTTTCTTTATCATCATTTTCAGAACTTAACATTGGAGTTTGAATTTTTTTCTTTTTAATTTTTTTGTCATTTGAACTTCTAGTCATAACTTTTTTCTTTTTTTTTCTCTTCTAATATGTTATTTAGTGATATAGATCTTTTAACTGAAGTTATAGAAGTTTTATTGATTGATAGCGCCAAAATTGATTTTTATACGGTGATTCAGTTAGAATTGCAGTCTTGCCACGTCTCCTAGAATTTCTTTTAGTTGTCTTATTATTTTTTGGAATTGGCATTAAATCTACTAGTGACGAATTTGGAAAAGGCTATGACCAGTGAGAGCAACCTGGTAAAGAAGAGTGAGTTTGTGTAAGTGGTATGGATTCATCTATTGAAACTGCTGTTTCATTACTATTAGAGCAGCCTGGTGAAGAAGTTGAAGTAGGTGGTATACTTTCCTCAATTGAACCATATTTTTCTTGATTAAATTTAAAATTATTTACTTTCAAGCCGAAAAAAAATTGAAAGTAAAATATAAAATCGATGTTTTTATATCACTGTTGTCACGGTATCACATTTTTCATGTTCCTATCAATAATAATTCAT
The DNA here is from genome assembly GCA_027580255.1 of Therioaphis trifolii. Taxonomy (NCBI): domain Eukaryota; kingdom Metazoa; phylum Arthropoda; class Insecta; order Hemiptera; family Aphididae; genus Therioaphis; species Therioaphis trifolii. Next base: position 124,217,160 of record CM050404.1, read on the forward strand.
GTTATAATGTAAATTAAATAATTAAATTTTCACCATTTTTTCTCATTGAGGGACCAATCTAAACAGCTGTTTTAAAAACTAATATTTTCATTATTTCTTTAACATTTAACCATGTCCCCATTTTGCCCCATGGCCCCGTTTTGCCCCACATTCCCCTGCTAAATACACTAAAACTAAAATATTCTACTGTCATAATTAATCGTACTACGAGTATTAATTAACTTTATAAATTGATGCCGAAATATATTATAAATACTTAAAGAGTCCGTCGAGTGTTGTACTTACAGCTCTCGTTAACATTTTGCGTTCATTATTGCCTGGTTCTCCGCCTGAGTTTGTATCGTCCTAAGTACCCGGGGCCTTTTTATTTTATATTTTTTACTGTCAACATTTTCACCATTCATCATATTAATATCTTTTCTTCGTTCTTATGTTAATTATCATTTCTCTCCTCACCAACCAATCGAGAACGTCTGCCCTTTTTCATTCGCTGACTGAGCGTTTTATACACCACATCTAATGTTAAGCACTAGTCTCTTGTTGACGTTGATGGATAACCAACGGTAGGAAAAAAGCACAAAAGAAACCTTTTGGAGTCTTTTGTTGCACTGAGTTATAACGTAGTCTAGTGGTCTTTTGGAAGGTCATTCCGAATAAAAACGTCGATCACGTTAGACTCTACGGTTATAAATCCGGAATTCTGCGTGGAGATGTATAGTGGGGAAAAAAGAGTGCGTGCTACTGAAGTCTAAATAGTTAGAAGTACAAACATTATATAGAGGCATTTTATCACGATTTTTTACAGCATTTACGTGCCTTTTGGACAATAGCCACGTAAAAAAAAAAAAAAATACGTTCCAGGAAGAAAGGGAAACAATGTGGACAGCAAAAGAAACTGGTGAAAGGGTTGTATATTTTGTTTTTTTTTTGTGAAGGGTAGTTTTTTGTAATTAACAAAAAGAATAAGGGTGTCTCCGCTTCGATATCGATACCACTTCCACCCTTTTCACCAACGTTCGTTTAGACTTGTGGTTTGGCACCTTATCGCAACGATAAAAAAACTGCATATATTTCCTTGACAGCATTTTACCCCTTCGTTAATTTTTCATGCTGATTTTCCTCTCGCACCAATCTCACGTCATATTGTGACTACAACAATAGTTGAGTTATAATACAATTTTTTATATTTTTATTGAGTGAGCATTAAATGTCATCATTGCTTTGATTTTAAGATACATTGTAAACCACTTTGAATTTAAATTTAATTAAATATGACGAATATAATTAAAACAGTATTTAATATATTAAGAAATTCTTGAGTTTTCATATTAACACGATGATGAATTATCTTTTTTGGCTCATGGGATACACGTTGTCTTATAGTTGGTAGCGTAATATATTTTTAGGGTTCTTTGTATTAAGTGTCACGGGCAGTTGAAGAGGGCTTGACATTTAACTAAGTGTCTTGCGCACAATGTTATAATAAGGTTATCTTAAACGTATGCGTTGATTTCCCTCGTGTCCATAGTGAAAAATAACGGCTGAGAGGCAAAATCATTTAGTTTTATACTGTTTATAGTGTTCTCACTAGAAGGTGAAAACGACATCACAAAAAATGATCATCCGCACGACACTAGATTAGTAAAACAACAAATACGTTCGTATAGTCACTGACCCGCTCTTAAACGTCTGAACGGCCTTTCGAATAATTCCCGAATGTTTAACCTTTAGACACATGAGCCCTATTTGACATTTAGACGTAAAATAATAATATTAATAATATCATAGTCTAATTGACATTTTAGTTTTAGTTTATGTCATATAACGGTGAATTTTCGCGCCGATGTACGTAATTAAAAAAAAAAATGCAAAATGTTTTAATACTATGGCAGGCAATTGTAGAGAAATATATTTTTCTTTCTTGAAATATTAGTTGATAAAGTTGTAAAATATAATAAAATCTGCTCTGAAATATTTAAACTATTTTTCATTTGAGATAATAATAATTTTATGATTTTATGCTATTTTCAGGGGACTTACTGTTGTGAATTACAATTAAATTATTGATTTTAATCAAATTGTTTATCGTAACTATGTTTTTTCAATTTTTGGAACTTCAGTAGAAATTATCAATTCCACAGCCCTTTGATTCGAGAACCCTTCAAGGTTATGTTAGGTTATTTTATAAATTTTGATTTTAGAAAAACTTACTTAGGTAATAGACTTAATTATTTCATGATATTTGTCATGTTACAATTTTACTGTTTTTATTGTACCTACTGTTGAATCTCGATAATCCAATAGATAGCAGACCGAAGGACTGTCGGGTTAACGAAAACGCGGGACTAATGAAGGTTTACATAAAATGCATTTCTACTAATTGAATAACCTAACTTATTTTATTAAAACATATAAAAATAATACACCTACTAATTAATACATACTATTTTTTTAAATTTAAATCGTTCTTAGGATTGATTCGGCAATTGTCTAAAATAAGCAAGACAGTTTTAGAGAAGTTTTATTTTTTGTTAAATTTTCGTTTTCATTCGGATTTGATCGGTTGAATTTATTGTTTAAGATGATGGTTTTATGGTTATCATAACGAAAAAATAAAAATAAAAAACAGCCGTATTACTGGACGAACCGGATTATCGCACTCCCGGATTACCGAGACTATACTGTATAATATATATTATGAATAATTACTTTACGTTTTCTCCAAAACTTTTTACAGAATTATTATTTTGCCGAAAGACCATTTCACGATAGCAATAGTCCCAATCCCATTTTCCCCGGATACTTTTTCCCAATAGGTACTGTTTTTTGTACAAAATCAAATTTTCATTAAATCATAAATTTGTATTTAAAAATAGTATAATATTTGCATTTAAGTTTAAAACTAAATTATCTATAGTAGAATATTATAAAAAAAATTATGGAAATTTAGTTGAAAATGGATAAAGACTAGTCATAAGTTTTTTTTTTTTTTTTTTTTTTTTTTTTTTTTTTAATTTGCTTTTATTGAGTAACATTATAGCAATACAGATATAAAGGTGGGGTAATTTAATTACAAACATATGAGAATTAGGACATTTTTTTTTCTTTAATTTTTTAAATTAGTAAACCAGCAGAAAGGAAGTAGTGAATTATAGAATAAATAATAGGAGGAGAACGAGAATTTAAAAGAAGTTTTGAGTCGGGAGAGATATAACCTAAGGAACAAAGATATGAAAGAAGAGTTGTCTATTAGGGTGAAGGGAAGGGCAGTGGGAAATAATATGTTCAAAATTGCAGATGGCTTCTTCTTGGTGTCGGGTACATAAGGGGGAAGAATTTAGTTCGAGCTTAAATGCATGGTGAGGAAGAAGACTATGTCCAATACGTAAGCGTGTATAGTAAACTGTAACACTCCTAGAGATATTTAGGTCTTAATACCATGGATGGGTAGGGATTAGTCATAAGTTTAATTGTATTAGTCAATTGTCCGTACTAAATCAAGAAATACGAAGTATGCAAAATTAAACTAATATCAACTATTGATTTGAAAATTAAAATCATACTACGTATATCAGAATATTAATTGAATCAATTTAATCATGTTTGTAGACGAGTATAATAGTGCAATAATAAAGGTAAGAGGATGTACCTGGCTGTGATTAAACACTATAATCTATATTATGCACGTAATATTTACTTTTTTTGAAAAGATATAACGTAATATACTCGTAATATACATTGGTGTATTTATTATAAATTATGTAATTATTTTATATTAAATACATATTTATTATGTTATACTGAGTGTATCGCAAAAATAATTTATGTTGTATTCAATATTTATTATTATTATTTTTAAATGAATGCTATATAAATGCTCTATAATTATGATTTTTTTTTTAAATTTAAATTATTCTGTACATAAAAATCGAAAACTGAAAATTGCATTTAATACTTTAGTAGAAAAATCATAACATACATTTTGCGAATCTGATTTTAAATCAAATTCTGGTGCTTAAAATGTTTATGAAAGTTGATTTTTTAATTTTCTACAAATTTTTAAAGTTTCCCAAAAATTTTAATAATATTGTAACTCGCCCATCTGTTTACCTTTACGTTTAGTAGACGTAGTTAGTGGTTACCTACTTATTGATATCAATAACAATGTTGATGATAATGGTTTTTTTGATGATTATTTGTTAGTTAAAATATATTTTTTCGTTTTTATGACTGTATACAAATTAGACATAATTTAAATTAATAAAAGTCTTCCATAAAATGAAATACAGCAAGTAGTTGTTTCATGTATGACAATGGTTTTTTGACATTATTTATACGGATAGTTATAATCGCATTATTGAATTTAGTGCTTCTAGAAACAATGAACGTGGATTATTGTTATGAGCTCATATAATTTGAAAGGGATATTACTATATAGTCGTCTTTATAAATAAAATGTATAGAATGATATAACTAATTTAACTTTTGAGTAGTCGGCATTATTATCTTAATTCAGTATTTATTTTTCTAGTAATATTATGTTAAATAAAATCATTTTCTGTGTAAAACACGCTAACTAATAATTAGTTTTTTTTTTTTTTGAGGACTTGTGAAAATAAACTTTTTAACCATACCTCTTTCCTGGCATAATTCCTTTATGAAAAATGAGAAGCATAAAAATATAATTAATTAATTAATATTATTACGTCATGAAAACTGGCATTTTAAATCATTTTTAACTATAAAGCGAAAAAATTAAATTATGAAAACTTTTAACGTGGTACAGAAAAATGGGGTCTTATTTTGTTGTTTCTTAGAACAATAATTGGTCAAATAAAATGAGTTTACATTTTTAAGCCATTCAGAAAATGACTCGAAAAATCCAGAAAAATTAATGACCTTTACTATGCTTGTTATGTATAAGAGTTTTTTTTGCACAAATTAAAATGTTAAGAATTGATGAACAACGATATTGTTTTGATACTAATATTTTTTTTACTCGTACATTATATTTTAGGTAGATAATTCATTTTTTTATAGAATAATCATTTTACAAAATAAATTAATAAGCAGGCCTACGAGTTTTTTAAAGATGAAATTTACCCATGCGAATCTATAATTATTAATTATATTTTTAAAGATTGTCTTTATTGGGATTAATTAGAAATAATTAGAGAAAATGAATAACTCATTTAAATTTTACTATTTTTTTTTTACAATACAGTTAAATACAAGTATGAATGTTTTGTTTTGTTTTTTTTTCGTATCAGGTAATTTATTAGTTTTTAATACACGTATTAATGACTGAAACTAAATCGAAAATTTTCATATTTACAAACAAAACCACGCAAATTTATCGATCCTATTGTTATTTTATAATTTTAAATTGAAATCAGTATTTACTTCACATTACATACTATATGTATATGTTTGAAGTATTTGAATAGTTTTGGAATACGAATAATGGGAAAAGGAATGGCATAAACGTTTATCGAATTTCACACTTCCTATAGTATGTTGTAATGTAACAATCGTTAACTGAAACTTTAGTGGGCTTTGTCCGTGGCCGACAACTGCGGTAGCAAACTAAACAAAAGCGAAATTCCAAAATAGAGAAGCAGTGTAAAAGGGTGATATGGGAGGACGAGGAAAAGAGAGATAACTGTTGTGCGAAACTAACTGTACAACAACAAGCATTGTGGAAACTTTGAACGTTACCAAGTACGTGTGAAAAATGATAATTCGACTGTTTTGGTATTGTTGAATAATTTACACGTTTTGAATTTCAACAATTATTAGCATTACCCAACAGTGATTTAAAACAACCGATTAGCAACGACACGAGTGTGTAATTGATACCGTATGCTCAGTGCTTGTATTCACTTTAACTATTGTTTCGGCAAAAAAGTTTACGGCATACAAACTATGATACGATTTAAAATAAAATACTGTAGGTACAATCGCTTTGTATAATTTTGTACGTACATTTTCAACAATGCTTTTGTATAGGGCGTATTTAGGAATATTTAATGGGTTCAATCACAAAATTCAAATTATACATGTTTATAATTTGTATTCGCTGTTTCAAAATATGTCATAATTTACGAATAAAATATATGTGTTTTATAGAAACGAAACTTTTAAGTTATTATATTTATTAAAATCAATTTTTAAATGAAATATGAGTAGGTACCTAGTTTTAATTATAATAAAAACAATTTTTTTACCTTTTGTCTTTCTTTCCAACAAGTGATTTAGCACTCATTATGAGAAAATATTAATAAATACAATAAAATTCAATATGTTTAGAAAATAATAGACTGACGAATTTACGAGCCACTGTATACAATTGTATTTGAAATCGTGCGTAATGAAAACTTAGCCAGTCGAATCACTGTTATCAAGAACTCTGCACTAGCAAAGTAAAAACAAACATTTTTACTACCATCACAGATATATAAAACAACTAGATAGACGACTCAGTGATAAAGTCTCATAAGACCTATGAAGTCTGACAGCCATATGCGAACAGGGAAAATGCGATTGATTAATCCATGAAATATTTAATTACTCCATGATTTTTTTAAAAACAATTTCTGAATTCGCCCGATTAAGAGGACGTCGCAGTCGTTGCACAGATATTTGTTTTTTCTGTCTTACAAGTGCGTACATCGAAAAATACAGGCCGATCACGTTCATCGCCGTTAGTTGAAAAATTTGAGTAAATGTACCTCTTGTACAATTTAAAGCTAAGATTATTATCAAGGGTATGTCATAGGCTTTCATATTATATTTTAATTTTAAAGCGAGTTATAAGTTTTTAAGATGTACAAGTAATTTACAATTACTACTCGTGTGTTAAGTATTGCCAAAATACGGTTTGACAAATGACAATAAGTTCCTGGAACTTAATTTAACAAAAACTTGCTTTATAAACTTTAGTATAAATAAATCGTCACCCATTGGTAATAATTATCTTAAGCATCATCAAAAAACACTGAAATGAATTTAGTGTAAATACAGTGATTGTTTTTAATAATGACAGTAGATGTTATTCTTAGATGTACTTCTTCAATACTCATTCGAATGACTTTGCTCTTAATATTTGGATCAGGAATCATAGATGGAATAGCCGTCTCCTTCAAGTATAGTTTATAACTACCTCCTGGTTTTAAGTCATAGTCAGACTGTACAAAGTGTTCACTACAAATACAACTATTTTTGGTAGGAACAAACCCTTTCCGACGTATAGCAGTAATCCACAGTTGATTCCTTTCTGGATTTTTTAATGGAAATCTAATGGGAACAATCTTATTATAGTTTTTACATACTTAACTTATATTAAGTTTACATAAGATATAACAATGTATAACTTACGAAAAAAAATGAACTTTGCTTCCTTTCAGTCTCCTATTGACACAACCAGACACAGAACTTCTTGTTTCTTACCACCATGATGTTAAATTACTTGAATTGCACTTTATAGTTTATAGTTTATAAATTATAATCGAAAAATTGTGTTTCAATCCGATCCATATAGAAAGATAACAGATATTATATAAAACAACATTTTTATACATCTGCGGTTTCAATCACAGAAAAATTATATTTCATGGAATAATATAAAATTTCATGGATTAATCAATCATATTTTGCCCTGTTCGCATATGGACTCTAGACTTCAATTTTATTCGTTGAGTCGGCTATCTAGTTGTTTTATATATCTGTGATTACCATTTCGAGAACATTTTGAAATCCCTGGCTATAATACGATTTCTTATCGATTATCATCATCTTACCATAGACCATATAATATACACACAATATACAGTAAAACATATAATACAGTAAAACCACATAATACAGTAAAAAGCACAAAATAGATATCGCATATAAAATATCTGTGGTGTGAAGTCGTTTATATTCAAATGAACATTTTTACACTAGTTATAGTTTGATATACGTATAATGAATAAAAATAAAGTACAAAAATGCTAAAAAATAAATTAATAGACACAAATAAAAATGATAATGTAAGTAATAAAAAGAGTAAATTCGGTGAATGGGGGAGACACGAGCCTTTTAGTCCCACCTTAAATACGCCCCTGGTTTTGTATAATTACTTATTAATTATTTTATCATTTAGATTTTATAATATTGAACTTAAAGCATATCTGCATCAGAATACATTTAAAATGAACGATTATTAAACGATACGTGTAGTGTTATTTTATTTTAAATTTGAAATCAATGATAAATCATTGTTTTCGGAAAACGATTCTGAACGAAACTCGAGTAATAATTGATATTAGTATAAATTAGTAAAATTTTCGAAAAAATTAAAACCCTTATGATCAATAAATAATAATTGATGAAATATTGAAGTTTCAAGTTAATAAGTACTAAAATAATAGGATTTATTCGTGTCAATTTAATAATATTCGTAAAAATCCTCTATTTCATCTTATTTTTTTTATACAATTTGAATATTTCTACATTTAATCAATAATCAGTATGTATATTATTGTTCTTTTAAATTCAAATTTTATTAGTTAAGTTGTATTCGTTTATGAAAATTGTTTTTATTTCGTCACAGCCTTATTTTTTAGTTTTTTTTTTTTTTTTTAGATAATAAACGGATTTTTTTTAAAGAACGTATTTCTATATTATTTTAGGGCATTTGAGTCCGAGAACACTAATCATCATGTTTGAGATTGGAAATAGTATACTATTTCCAATCTCGTATAATAATTCTAATCAGTAGTTAGCATTTTATCGACCTATTTACAGACGGGTAATTACTAAATAGTTTAGTGATATTGTAAAATGTACTTATTCTTCTTCTTTGGGGTTAAACGGCCGCTAGGACCATCCCGTCTCACAACCGATTCTCCAGCGATCTCTGTTCATGGCTAAATTCTTCCAGTTTGCTCCACTTCCTGAGTCTTCTACATCCTTCGTAACTATATCTTTCCATCTCAATTTTGGTCTTCCCAATAGCTTTTTTCCTACTGGATTCTATTCCAGCACCATTCTTACTAGATAGTTCTGGCTCCGCATTGCATGTCCTGCCTATCGCAACCGTCTTTTCATCTGATCGTCTCTGCTATGTTATTTTCATTAAACATTTCTTGTAGCTCTCAATTTTTTTTTTTTTTTTTGTTGTAAAATGTTCAGAGAACAATAGCAATTGACAAATATAAATATATATATATATATATATATATATATATATATATATATATATATATATATATATATATATATATATATATATAAATGGAGCCAAAAATGTATAAAAATTTATCAATTGAGAACGGCTAGGCTGATTTGGCTTACATTTTTTTGATTATTCGTAATTGCCAGAAGAAGGTTTTTACGAAATAAAATTTTTAAAAACCCTTTTTTTTAATTTTGTTTTAAAATTTTTTTTGATGATTGGTTTTTTGAGTTCCGGAATGTTTTTTCGAATTGGAAAACTACAGCAAGCATTAGCTTATAAAATTGTCCATACGACATAATTAATCGTTAAAATGGTGCCTCGACCAACACGAAAAAAATAGATCAACATGGAGAAATATGTCGTGTATTGAATATTAGGTATTAATATTATGTTGCACTGTATAAAGTAAAGTTTAAATTTTATTTTGACTGGATTAATATCGTTCCCGGAAAATTTTTGTGAGTTCACGTCGTCGAAGAAGGAACTCATTACAAAAGTGTTCCCAAGCATTGAAGACAATTATAAACGTCTTGATTGGATGAGGGAACGGGCAATACTAGCAGCGAAGAATAAGATCGTCGATAGCTTGAATTGTATTATTCTAAGTAAAATCGCCGGAGAATTGCGTTCGTACAAATCCGTTGACAGCGTGACCGACGAAAATGAAGCGACCAACTATCCGACGGAATTTTTGAACTCGCTTGATGTGCCAGGAACTCCGCCGCATAAAGGCCTAACCGCAGTTAAAGGTGGGATCGATCGCTATTACGAGATGTTGCGGAATCTAAATCATCCTGAATTGTGCAATGGTACGCGATTGCCCGTCAAGAAACTGATGAACTATGTAATACAAGCAAAGATCATCAAGGGCAAATTCAAAGGAGAGGAAGTCCTTATCCCACGGATTTCGATCATTCCAACAGATTTTACATTTCAATTCAAACGGATTCAGTTTCCGGTTCGATTGGATTTTGCGATGACAATCAATAAATCGCAATGCCAATCGTTGGAAGTCTGTGGAATCAATTTAGAATTTTCATGTTTTTCGCATGGTACGTGCCAGTTCGCGTGTTGGGAAACCGTCTTTGTTGTTTGTTTTTGCGCCAGAAAACAAAACGAAAAACATTGTTTATCATATTGCACTCAACTGATTTTTGTTTCAATTCAAATAAATCAATAAATAAACTCTTGAACTCAAGGGCGTCCGCAGGAATTTGTCAAGGGGAGCAAGGATTTTAATTTTTTAATTTTTGTTTCCTTATCTTAGTGATAAAGTACCTTATTGTTTTTGACGTGTATAGTCATATAGGTAGGGAACGTAAAAATTAAATGATTAATTATGTGTAAAAAGTGGATCTTTAGGTTATTACATATTTTTATTGCTTTTATGCAACTTAACGAGGGTGAAAAATGTGGACGATTTATCTTTCACAGAGTTCGAAGAAAAAAAATAATTTTGCATAATAAAGCATATTTTGGACAATAGAGAATATTTCGCCTATTTTTTTTATATTTTAGATTCTATTCTATTATTGTTTAAGAAAATTCATATATTTTGTTAATTTCTCGAAATGTGATTTTTTCTAGCAATAATTTTTTCTAGGAAAAAAAATAATTTGATTAAAGAGTGATACAAATTCAAAATCAATAAATAATCTACTTGTCTGTAATCGAGTTGATTATGTTCCTAAGGAATGGTGCAAAGTTATCTTTTATTTTTCATTAAACTATTATATTTTTTTAAATTATATTTTATTATATTTACATTCCTATGTATCAACTGATTTACATTTTTTATTATTCAATAGTTTACCTGTTACCAAGAGAATGGCGCTTAACAGTTATTTATTGTATCTATTTTAGAAAAAAGTCATATTTGCATTCTTACAAATTTAAGAAATATTTAGAGAATATTTTAAGGTTTTTTTGAAGCACGTTGCATCATATTTTAAGGTTTTAAGAACCTAAAAATCCGCTCTTTAATTATGTGTATAGTTAGAACGTTATAACTTAATCTTACAGTATTAATGTTAATTTATTATTGTGTAACTTTAAATTAACAAATGCATTTTTTTTATATAAATAAAATGTAATCATTGATTTGAAAATTTTATACTTTATAGTATTTTAGTATTTATAATCAATGATACTAATGAAATCACGAGATCCTACTAAATATTCACATATAAAAGTCGAAACAATGCATCGAAAACTTAAAACACTCATAAAGATCCACATGACATTTGTCGACCGTGGCACTCAACGTTTGAAAAAAATGTTTTTAATTTAAAAAATATTTATTTAGTGATATTTTATACTACATAATGCTTATGATAATTGACACATAAAAATCTAAGGGGGGCATATGCCCCTGCTTGCCCCTCCCTACAGACGCCCTTGCTTGAACTATATGTTTTACTATCACTCTAAAGTTTATCTGAAGACATTAAGTTCGCTGGGTCCACTTAATATTTAAAAAAATACATTTTTTTTTGTCGGATCAGGTATAGTATATATTAGGGTGCCACTCAAATTTTAATTTTTTTTTTTTATACATGTCTTACCTCACCATCGGGTTCCGTTTACCATAAAAACTATATATATATATATATATATTGAAAATTAATAAATTATTATTTGCCGTCAACTTTATACACACGTGTTAATATTTTTAATAAATTTGTATTAGGTAAGATATAAAATAGTTATAAAATGGACAATATAAACAAAAAAATATTAAACATTTAGAGATTTTGAAGTGTTTTTTTGTTTGGGTCAGGATACTGTTGACGATGTTTTTTGGGTGGACTTTCGTCACTCCCTAAATTTGACAAAGCTGATACCACACTCAATTTATTTTCATTTGAAACATTGGTATCAAAAAATGATAGACCTACTAATGTTGGGCTCAAGTACCACAAATGACGAGAAAAACATTCTAAAGCTATTTTAGCTATTGTCTTATTCTCATAAGCTTTTAAATGTTTTATAAACTTTAAATCATTTGTGTGGGCACCAGCAGCATTAGGCGATGTAAACCAATATTTTATGTACACTTTGACAATAAAAACATTGAATGTTTTTAATCCCTCAAGAACTTCCGGTTTTAATCCAAACCGTGATCGAAACATATACATTTTCAAACAGTAAATTATATATACAGTATATACCTACTATATATATAAATAATAATATAATAATATTATTTATATTTTACTTGTGGTAAATTTCAATTTAAAATATTGTCTTACGCCATCGGATCGTCGTTTGATTTTATTAAAGCCAGGGGGAGCAAACCCCTTTCCGGGCACCCACGGACTGTAGGACTGTGTGGCGTTCGACCGACAAGCGGGGGCGCGAACGGCGCGGAACGGCCGCCGGTGGAAATGCACTCGGAGCGTTCGCGGCACGAGGGTGAGCGTCGAAGCCGTGTCGCCGGTGACGGTCGCTCGGCGTGTTCGCGGCACGCCCACGAGAACGGATGTCGGCCGGACGGGTCGAGGTGTCGTCGGCGGCACGCCGCGCCGCCCGTGACGACCGTTCGGAGTTTTCGCGCTGCGGCCACGAGGACGGACGCCCGCGTCGTCGTTTCAATTTGATTTATTTTCGTTTTTCAACACGCACGACGGATCAGTGCCAGGTCACGAACGCTGTTTGGGACTTTCGCCACCACAAGAGTAGAATAATCCTGAAATTTCCCGACAAAAACACTCTACTCTCGAACCGTCTACAACGATAGTAGCTGCAGGTGCGTTCTCGGGGGAGCTGCACTGGAAAACGTTCAGAACAACGCCAACGAATCGGACGCGCGAGCCTGTTGTAGACGCATTTTCCGACTGTAACATATTTTCGTCCACCACCCACGTTCCTATCACAAGTCATTGTATTTCAATCGTTATTTCACGTTTACTTTTATCATTATAATAATTGTTATTTTTTTGATGTTATTCACTACTGTACGTCAGTGTTGGCAACAATTTTATCTAGATAATATTATTCGAATAAAAAATTATTCGTATGATTTTTTTACGATAATTCAAATATAAATTTATTCGAATAATTTTCAACTATGATTATTCGAATAAAAAATGATTCGACTAAATTTCAAAAACAGTTGTACGAATAATTTTTACCCATTTTATTTGATTAAACATAGTAGATAGTTAAATCATTTTTAAATATAAAATTAAAAAAAAAAATAAAATGAACTTAATCGAATTTCTATAATTTAAATTTAGTCGAATAATTTTTATTCAAATAATCATATACGAAAACTATTCAAATACATTTTAATTCGAATAATTGTAAAAATAATTATTCGAATAATAATGTTTTCAAATTATTCCAATAATTGTAAAAAAATCATTCAAATAATAATTTATTCGAATAAAATGTTATCTAAATAATCATCAAGAAAAAATTTCATTAGAATAACGCCCAAGTCTGCTGTACGTCTGTACATGAATTTCTACGTTCATTGTTACTGATTACTCAATATACATTAAAAAAGCTGGTAAGTGAGATGATGGTGGTACAAGTTCGTCCTTCGTCCCTTCGGTCCTCGGACAAGATATTGGTGAAGAGTGTATTAAGTTTTAAAGAAATGATGACTCATTTCTTTAGTATAAAACGATTCTGAGCAAAGCTTCAGTGTAATATAATATATTATTTATATACTGTTTACGTATTTTTCGGTTATTTGTCTGATTTTTGGTGAGTTTTTTCGTTATTAAACCCTCATAAAATATTCAATTTTTAACTCGTTAGAAATTTTCTGTTACCAAAAGATTCGAAACATGTTTTTATATCTATATTCCAAGTTTCAATGTGATCGGACACACCAAAAAAGATTTATACAGATTTTAAGTTGAAAATTAACGTAAAAACAGTCAATATTCATATACGAATTTATATGAATTTGTTAAAACGTGTATAAAAAAAAATCCTGACTAACGATTTTTGAACTTTTGTTAGGATAATTAGGTAGGTATATGAGTAAGGTCATATTAAATTTTCAGAACTTTTTGTCAAATATTTAAAATTATATTACATAAAAACTTTCAAACAATTTGGTAAATTAAAAGTTCTATATTTAAGTCAAAAGTGCTATAATTGTTCTGAAAATGTTGTCCAATATAAAAAAGTATGTATTTGATATTGGATAAAATTTTCAAGTTTCTAGCTTCAATACTTTTCGATTTATGACTAAATACCTAAAATCTGAACAGTGAAAATCTCGTTTACGGCGGATTTTTACCGATTTTACCGTTTTTACTCAGTTTTTCGATCGTTATTCTTGATTACTGGAAAAACTATGGAGATTTTGGAAAAATGACCTCTATAAAGTACCATCTCATTTCAATTTCGAATCTAAAAAGTTGCTGGACAAAATTTTTGGACAAGGATTTCTATACGAAAAAGTGTTTACAGAAAAAAAAAATAAAAAAAATAAACATCATTGTAAAACCATAAGATCCTTCGCTTCACTCAGAATCTAAAAATAAAAAGATAAATAGGTGAATTGTATTTACAATACTCGTACATCGAACAATCAACTTAAAAAGTAATTACGAAAGTTTTTTCTTTAAAACCATCATGTGCTCACTATTTAGCAGGTTAGGACAAATAATAAAAAATGTTTGATACATTCTGGCTTTGATTTCATTAAATAATTAACAAAATACTCGAATACACTTCCAGGGCTTATAAATGGTAAACCGTAGCATTGAACTAACTACCTTCTAATATCGCTGTTTTTATCTTTATAGTCAATACCTTAACCATTTTGTTGAATACTTCTACTTTACGAATATGTTAAATGAAAGTGACATCCGTGTATCTTTATCTGAGGCCTTACAATATTACATGCAAAATGAATAACTTTCTCGAAACCTATTAGATACAACATCGGAGGGTGATATAGTAATATTGAACTTTAAAAAAAAAAAAAAAATAAAAATATATATATATATAATATATATATATATATATATATATATATATATATATATATATATATATATATATATAATATATTATATATATATATATTAATATTTTTTTTTTTTTTTTTTTTTAATTTAATTTTATTATCTATTCATGTTATATTATAGCTGTAATGAACCAAGTATAAATATGAGATGTTATTTGTGTTATTATTGTACTTTTTAAAATTATCAAAAACAAACTTTAAAACTTTAAAATTTTACCTGGTTGCAGTTTACATGTCACTTTTTTACACTTGATAAAAACTCGGGCGCAGTTTACAAAAAAAAAAGGTCATTTGAGCGCAGTTTACGTATGCCCAAAATTCTATATACCCATCCTCATCATTATCTTATCCGAGAAGTGAAGAATATCCATGATTCAAAATATGCCTGCCAAAGAAAAACTTTTAATTTGTACTTAAATTCAAAACCAGAAATAAAAAAAAAAAACTACTTTTTATTCATCTAACTAACTAAACTAACTAGAGTTATTGATTATTTAAAGTAATAAATATCAAATACGTAAGGAATTTTAACATTAGATTTAAAAGTTGTTTTAACTTTTAATTTTACTGTTAAAGTTATGTTACCTAAAAAGTTAAAATGGCAAAAAAAACAGTGCACTAGATGTTCAAATATAACCACATATTAACAATGCTTTGAACTTAAAATAAATTATAATATTTTAATTTTGGATAAGTTATAAATCGCAAATTTTAATACATTTCATTACCTTAAAAAAATACTAATGGTATTATAGCAGTAATTACTATACTAGTAATATATATATTATATTCATAACTAGGCTTAGGGACTAGGTAGCTCTAAAAATACCCAAATATGCATGCAAATATACATAAAAAAAATGGCCAAATATGCTCTAAAATATGCACCTAAAAATAACTGTATATGCGCTAAGATATGCCAAAAAAAAGTAAAAAATTAACTGTATCAAATACGTGGTAAAATCAAATATTTCTTTTATTAGAATTTATATTATATATTAGTATATTACTATATTAGAATATTATTATTTGAATTCCAAATGATTTAACTCGTTGAATTTTTAAAAGGTAATTGGTTTAATAAATGTACTTTCGGCATTTCGGCAATTACTTAAGTTTTATTGACGTCTATTTTGATTACGAACTTATTGCGTATAAAAATCTACACTAATGAGAAAGCACGTGAGACGCTTAACAACGATGGATAATAATCGACTGAACTGATCACTGAATAAATAATCGAAATTATTTAATAAAATAATAAGTAATAACTATTATTGACTAATGACTATCACCTGTCGGTCGATATCGAGCGGCGATACGGTCGATACGGGTTTTTATTAAGATTATTAATTATACCTATACAAAAATGATGAGTGATAGTTTGTAGATAGCATATTACTGGAAGCATTAATTAATTAATTTTTTTCGGTCGGTTCAATTATGTATATAATATAGCTATTTCACTTATATCATATAAATATCTATAGTTTTTAATTTTAAATTTGAAAAATTTTTTAAATATGCTAAATAAGCATAGCAATTTTAAAATAAGCACTTTCCTGCAAAACCTATCAAATATTTAAAAATATGCACATTTAAATTTTAGATCTGATATCATGGCACTAAGGAATTAATTTATTTCACATTCTGCTACCTATTTTTAACAACAATTTACAAAAGTATGCAAATTCTAGAAGTCCCCTAAGCTTATTATATTCATAACTGACTATACATAATTTGTAGTTTTGTTAAAAACATTTTTAATCTATACATTTTGATGTCAGTAAATATGAGTGAAAGTTTAGTTTATTGATGATAAATAATAATATATATTTACCACACAATATCATCACATTGAAGATTGAAAATGGCTCAAGTCACATAAACTAATATGACTTTTGAATCTCCCACCTAAGTAAGTATAAAAATCTTAATCCAAAATCGGGTATATGTGTAGTAAGATTAGAAAAAAAACATTTTTTAGAATACTATTTATTTCAATTATATAAGGAGATCTTCTTTCTATAAACCAGATTTATTATTATTGTTATTATTATTATAGTGTCTACTTAACCACAATAATGTTATTTAGCAGTTTTAACTTCGTCGGGCGCAATTTAGGTATTATACGCGATATGAGTTGCTATAAATTATAATGTATATACTTAAACTGATGTGACAATTGAATGACGTTATGGTTGAATAAGAATTAATGGAATGTCTTCAAAACATTTCTTCAATATTCACAGGATTAATCATAACATAATGAGGCAGGCACGATGTAAGGATTTAGCTTGATGGAGGGGATTCATTAAAAATTATACATAAGTATTAAACGTTTATATTATTATTAAAACAAAAATTTAAATATTTTATGACTAGGACTGTGAATATGTTGGAAAGTGCATTTTTATTTTGCTGATTATAAAATGTAGCTTTTTTAACATTTTATTTAAGTCATTGAACAACAAATTCAGTTTTGAATCTTATATTTAGATTTTTTTGACATTTTAAATTTGATGGTACATTTTTTTAATTTTTAAGGTCACTTTTTAATTTTTAGTGAATTTGATAGTTTTTTTTTTTATTGATTGCCGTCAATTAACATCTTCACAAAAATGTTTTTTTTTATTATTATTAAAAATAAAGACCGCAGCAACTTGTATGTTTATATTGCATTAAAGTTTCAATACATATACGTATATATACATATATATATATATATATATATATATATATATATATATATATATATATATATATATATATATATATATATATATATACTTTAAAGTATGGTTCAAATTTCTTCATACAAAGTAACGTTTTTAAGAAGGTAAATAAATTATCGATTACAGTGAGATCCAGACTAAGAATATCGTAAAGATCTGTGGAGCCAAATGTTTTCTCTCGATATTTTTTGTGGTTTCTACATTCAGTTAGGACACGCTTGACCGTTTCACGGATATCACAGGTCAGGTAAGACATTACAGATATCACTGGTAGCCGTCGTCTCTTGTCATCAGATGGCGATGCGGTTAGGTCAATGCGGAAATGTTTTTTATTTTACACAGGTTGCATAAACGCCATATTTTAATTTAATCAACTATATCCTTGTTTTAAAATATAGTATGTAGTACATTTTATACATTAGTTAAATGAATTGAATACATTTTTATGTGAAATTCATATGAACATTAAACTACGAATTTTTTTATAATTAAGATTACAATTTCTTGTCGATATAAAATTTTGATTTTTAAATGATTTTAAAACAATTTTAAATGCATTTATACTAAAATTCTAGAGTTTTTAAATTTTACGTCTGAGGTTTTAAAGTGGATCTAATCTATAGCTCTAGTTTCGGTTGATACATTAATGAAGTATTAAGTGATAATGGGTATGTACTCACAAAACTATTTTATTTTTGTTACAAAAATGTATTAATTAACAACTATTGTATTATAGTACAAATTAACATCGTATAATTACAATAAATTTAAGTAGATACAACATCTAATCAAATTTCATAGCAAAAATGGTTTTTGTGTTTTCTATTCCATCCACCGCGTCTTTTACATATTATTGTTAGGTGTGTAAAAGTATAAATGAAAAAAAAATGTAAAACTTAGTAAATTGGAGAGGAATCCAAATCTCATGGGCCTCTCTCTATCCATATAAATCCATGTCTGCAATTAAGACCATTTCAAAACGTATTGAATTATTTGTGTGACTGATTTTAGATTCTGAGTGAAGCGAAGGATCTTATGGTTTTACAATGATGTTTATTTATTTTTTTTTTTTTCTTTTTTTTTTTTTCTGTAAACACTTTTTCGTATAGAAATCCTTGTCCAAAAGTTTCGTCCAGCAACTTTTTAGATTCGAAATTGAACTGAGATGGTACTTTAGAGAGGTCATTTTTCCAAAATCTCCATAGTTTTTCCAGTAATCAAAAATAACGATCGAAAAACTGAGTAAAAACGGTAAAATCGGTAAAAATCCGCCGTAAACGAGATTTTCACTGTTCAGATTTTAGGTATTTAGTCATAAATCGAAAAGTATTGAAGCTAGAAACTTGAAAATTTTATCCAATATCAAATACATACTTTTTTATATTGGACAACATTTTCAGAACAATTATAGCACTTTTGACTTAAATATAGAACTTTTAATTTACCAAATTGTTTGAAAGTTTTTATGTAATATAATTTTAAATATTTGACAAAAAGTTCTGAAAATTTAATATGACCTTACTCATATACCTACCTAATTATCCTAACAAAAGTTCAAAAATCGTTAGTCAGGATTTTTTTTTATACACGTTTTAACAAATTCATATAAATTCGTATATGAATATCGACTGTTTTTACGTTAATTTTCAACTTAAAATCTGTATAAATCTTTTTTGGTGTGTCCGATCACATTGAAACTTGGAATATAGATATAAAAACATGTTTCGAATCTTTTGGTAACAGAAAATTTCTAACGAGTTAAAAATTGAATATTTTATGAGGGTTTAATAACGAAAAAACTCACCAAAAATCAGACAAATAACCGAAAAATACGTAAACAGTATATAAATAATATATTATATTACACTGAAGCTTTGCTCAGAATCGTTTTATACTAAAGAAATGAGTCATCATTTCTTTAAAACTTAATACATTCATCACCAATATCTTGTCCGAGGTTAGGTTAGGTGATCCCATGATAGAAAGTGCTATACACTCCTCACCATTATCTTGTCCGAGGAGCGAAGCGACGAAGGACGAACTTCCACCACCATTATCTTACCAGCTTTTTTATTCATAATTCATAATAGGGTATATTTGATTCATTAAAAATTGGCCTATATAACACCTATTTTTATTTTATTTATTATTTATTATTTTAGAATTTGAATGATGCGAAGGATCTATTGGTTTTGGTGGTATTAATTTATTTCATCTATAAATACTTGGGGAAATTGAACTTTGTACAAACGTTTCATCTAGCAAATATATAGATTAGAAATCATATGTAGACGGTACTTTTAAAGTACTTTTCAATAAATTTTCTAAGCGTGAGGAAAAACCGAATAAATACGGCAGAACGTGCCGTAACCTACAGTTTCCTAAATCTTATAGATCTTATAGAATCTTATAGCCATGGCTAAAAAAGTAATATTGCTAGAAATTTGAAATTTTTATCATATTTCAATGACATAAAGTTAAATAGTTTACAAAAATAAAAAAAAAAAAAAAAAAAATTGACAAGTATTTGGCTGAAAATTGAACTTTTTGAAAATATCTAGTTTTTAAAGTTTATATAATAACTTTTTAATATTTGACAAACAGTTTCGAAAATGTATTTGACTTAACTTATATACTTAACCAACGACGATAAAAAGATCGTGACTCTAAATTTTATTTCCTCATTATAATACGATTTTTACATAAATTTTCAACTTTAAATTTGTGAAAAAAATTATGGGACCATACAATTATTATGAACTTTTGCATATAGATAGAACAACATGTTTTGACATTTTGGTAAAAGAAAATTCGCCTTTGGATAGAAAAAAACGTTGGAACGGTTTTAATAAAAAAAATCTACTGTCAATTTAGCTAAAAACTGTTAAATATATGAAAGGTATATTTTCCACTGAAGTTCTCGTATTGATCAGAATCGTATAGCTAAAGAAATAATTTATTTCTTCATTAAAATTTAATACACTCAGCATCATTATCTTTTCAAAAAGCAAAAAATATTCCACGGGGAAAAGAATATACTTGTTTTTTTTTATGATTGCAATTTTTAAACTTAGTTGTTGAGTTTTTATTGTACAGTTACCGACAGAATGATTTGTAGAAAAAATAATATATTATTTTGAGACTATATCGGTGATGATAATACAGCTAACACGATTCGAATTTATGATGGGTTTTAATTATACAATTTTAATTCAAAATATTTAGATGAAAAAAGTTCTATTTCATCGAAGTCGAACGGTCTTACTGTAAAAACCATACAGACAGACGTGTAACCACTGAACATAAACCGATACGGACGAATGAGCCTCCAAATCGCGTAGTGTGCGGGTGTGCTTTGAAAGTTTTTGAAAAATGCTGGTTTGTTTTTCCGGTAAAAGTGCCAAACAACAAGAGTTATTTATTATTTTGGAACTCACCGAGCGAAACAAAACACGTGTGTGCTTGTGTGTTTTCAAACAAAAACTTTACCACAAAGCCGCTCCTAAATGATACTTTTATATCTTTGTGTAAGTCCATATGTTGTTTACATACATATTTCGTTAACATTTAAACGTATTTAATCACAATCAAAACAACAAGTATTCGGAATATTTTTTATATTCTGAAAAAAAAAACGAATGTTGAACATTTTGAAAGAATATTAGGCATTTTAAATTATTTAGTTCCAGGTAAACATGGTATTTTATATTTTCAATGTTATATAATGTAAATGTGTTTATTTAAATTACAATTTTGTATTTTAATTGAATGTATAAGTTTATACACATATCTTATAAACATATCTTAAAACGGGGGTTTTTTTTTTAAAGCGATTCACAACATTGTCCGTACAAAGTTTTTTTTTCCAAAAAAAAAAGACGTAGGTTTCTGGAAATAATATTATGAATCAGTTTTCCTGGAATTATTCGGTTTTTTGCACATTCGTTTAGTCGTTAAACTGTAGCTCAAAACATTTTACAACGGCCTGGTTGAGAAATACTCGGAATATCAGTCCCCTTCGTCGGAGACGCTTACGCAATGAATTATAAACGGTAGAGCGGTTTTTCGAGATTCGTTTTTGGGTTTCCGTGCGTTTCGGATATAATTAGCCGGGACCAAGTGTTCGTGTTCTCACTCAATTTAATTTCTCGCAGTAGAGGTTACCGAGATGTCGGACAGGGAGGAGGGGCGACGGAGGGCTGTAACTCCGTGGCCCTCGTTATCTTGTATCGTTTTGGTCAATTGTCCATAATGTTACAAATGTTTTCCAATTATTTTTTTGTTTCCAACCCCTCTTTCTGTAAATTCACCAGTGCCATTTTTACCTCGTCCCGAGGCTTTAAACAACCGTAATTTTTCAAACCTGTGTGTTTTGGTTCACCGTGATAAAGACGTTCTAAACGTTTATTCACGACGATTTATCTACGTCTGCCGGGCCCGCAATAAACGCGAGTGTGCCTACGGGGCGCAAAAGTTTGTACGATGCGATTACTTTACCACCGGTAGAAGTGGAGTGCCGGTGTATGAACACGAAACAAAACCAACGCGTGTCTCTTACGTTTCGCGTTGCGTTCGATTCGAATACGCCTACGCATATAAAACACAGCGAACGAAACGATATCGGGTTGTACTGCAGTTATCGAGGTGATAATTATAAAACGGTAAAAGAAAAAAAAAAAACGATACTCTCTGACATGTGGTCGCGCATTGAACACGAATACGACCTTTGACGACAATATCGTCGAGCTTCACCCGTCATACCCGAGGCGACGCGAACGACGTTTCGTTTAAAGCCGCGTATACACTATAGACCCGAACCGACGGGATCGACCGAACCGAAATTTTTCGGATATAGTTGCATTGAGTGTCCCCGAATTTTAGTTCCGAACTAAAATAAGTTAATAGCTAAATAGATAATTTAAAAATCGTGGTTATATCGTGACTCGTGATAATAGTAGCTACAGTAAACCACGTATTGTATTTTCTACAATCATTTTTCGACAGTTGACGAATGCAGTGCATGTTGTGCAGCTGCACTTACTAGTAGTATTTTATAAAAATAAAAAAATATGGAATATAATATGTTCATTAACAGCACATTAACGATGTTATCAAAACACCAAATGTGATATGATCGATAATGACTGTAGATAAAAATTGTGTTGAAAATTAATCACAATATTCCATTTATTGATCAGCGTCCCAGAGTGGCGCAACTTGGGAGAAATTCTAATGGGGGGGGGGAGGTAGAATTTATTTTTAACCAAAATTACAACGATATAGCGAAAAACTCCAAAGCCTACACTCAACAAATTTGAGAACTGAGTGCATCATATTTATTTTGAAGGGCTGGAAAAATTTAGCTTTTCTTTCTAATTTGTACTTCCATTTTTACATTTGAATGCTCAAATATTGTCAAATATAATAAGAAATATATTGAAAATTTTCGAATCAATGTTTACTGTACAAACAATATAATAACAGAATAAGCGTTATATATAGTTTAAGAACACATAGATACAATTGTATGATGTTTCATACAAAATGTCGAAAATATTATATGTTAAGATTTTTAATATTTAGAAATAAAGTATTTTATTAGTATTAGCTTTAATATTGTTAGTAACAAAAAACGCGATAGCTCTGTACAATCTTCTATTGATAATACGGGCCATTATTATTTTTATAATATTGACTGTTTATATTGAATAGACATAACCTAAAAATACTATTAATTAATTTAAATTAGTTTTAGTTATTAGTTATTACTTACTACCAAATTACTTTGACGTACAAACGTCACGCTACAAAATATTTTTTTTACTTATCATTGTATATCATTAGAATTATCATGAACAAAAACTTTTAAAAAGCGCACATTTGGTATCACTTTAAAAATTTGAATTCGAACTGACGGTAGAGGGGGCAAAATAATACCTTTGCCCTCCCAGTTAAACGCCCGGGGGGCAGTTGCCTCTCCTTGCCTCCCCCCCAGATTACGCCAGATGGCGTCCCAGATCAAGAGCATCTATACATAGAATAGTACCGCTGATTTTCGGTCGAAGAATTCAAACATGTTTGAACGGTTGAAATCCGAACCGACCCGAATTTCGGTTTGGGCTATCGGTACAATAAGTGTATTCACTCACGTATAAAATCGGCATTTTGATTTTTTTCGGTTCGGCCTAAATGCGCGGCTAAACGCGTGATCGTAACGGATTAGAACGGCCGAAAAAACGTTCGACACCTTAGGTAATCGCGACGATCGTTCGTGACTGCTATGATTCTAATGCAATTATAATAATAATCGTACACGTACCACGACGACGTACCGGGACATAATATTATAAGGTTCGCTTTGTGTTTGTCGTAGAATTAGTTCGGTCCCGGAGCAATAACAATTATTTATCGTCGTACGTCGCGCGGGTTTCCCGTCCGTTCTCCTCCGACCGTCGTCGCCCGTACGACGACGTGTGTGTGCGCGCGCGTGTGCGTTTACGTATTGTCACACTACTTATAATATACAAATATGTATGCTGTACAGTATTACGGCGTATAATAGGATTAGGCCACCGCGACCGGGGAGAAGGCGACAGGGCGTTGATACCGATAGGCAATATTTGCATAGCGTAGCGAGCGGTATCGTCTTCGCCGCCGCCGTCGCCGTCGTCGTTTTGTTTAGAGCCGGTAACGAATTATTATCGGTTTCGGGGTGCGCGCGTGGAAGACGCCGATAGTGCCGGGCTGCGGGTCAACCGGGGAAAATTATTACACTCGCCCGCGATATCGCAGCCGTCTTCGACGGGTGCGCGGCGGGTGAAGGGTTCGGACGTGTACGCGGCGCTCGTGCGCGCGTCGACGGAAGATGCGGCGGTTTTAAGACGTGGTCGGTTTGGTCCGAAAGGATTGTTGATATTTCATTACACGTAGGGAGGCTGTGCGCGGCGGGATTTTCCGAAGATATACACTGCTCGAACTAATCCTCCGTATACACACCACTATCGCCTCCCTTGCCCGACTGCCGCCACCATAAGTCCGTTGCACCGACGACTTTGAATATTAATTGGTCGGTTGATAATCCGTCGTCACCGCCACCGCCGCCTCCGCCGCCGCCGCCGCCACCGCTTCCGGGCCGCCTCCGTCGCGATCGTTTAAGACTCGCCACTTTGCATTATTTAATTGGTTCCGCGCCCGGCGTTGGGGGGATGCTCTGTTTGTTTTAATGGGTTATCAGCGTGCGATCGTACACCGGCGTGGTCGTTTAGCTGTTACGGGGTCCCGCGCGCATGTTCCGTCGGCGAGTTTTGTGTTTTACACGCGCACTTGGCGGGTATGTCCACACTAGTGCGTTTTCGTTTTCACCTTTCGATTCCACTTGCGTTTCGACTTGCTCTTCGTCATTCGATAAGCTCATGCGATTGTTGAGCGCTTTAAACGCATGCTTCTTTCTGTCCACATCTGTGTCTACGCCAGCAGTCGTTTTTCACCGTGCGGTACAGTTAAAACTAAAAGTATGTCAGATTCAAATTTACTTTTAGGTATTTCTGCAGCGTACTATATTATCGCGAACGCGAAAAAAAAAAACGTGAGAAAAAGCGTTCCAAACGGATAAAAATTATTTATTTTAAAAACAAGAAACTTCGGTATTATTAACGATTTTTGCAATATTGGACGAAGACTCCCTGTTTGGAAACTTTACGCGAATGTCCAAAACAAATTTTTTTTCGTCATTAAAAATGATCGAACTTCCCCTAACGCAAGTTTTTAATTTTGATTTTTACGGCGGATACATCACAATGTTGAATTCATTACCGATACGCTCCAACGGATCATTTCGTTTAATTTTGTGGCAATAATCGGTATGATTTGCGTCCCATAAAAGTTTTGCCGCTTTATATGATTCAATAAATTTTAATGTTTGATTTTCATCCATTATTATGAGTAACACACTCAATATAAACGAAAAAATCAAAACGATATAAATCAAAATACTGAAATAAAAAAATAATTACAGAAGTCGCAATCAAATCGCACGAAAAATCCACTGGGCTTGGAAACACGTACTTTGTCGCATGCTGAACGAAACTTTTCTCCGTTCAACTCGATAGACGTATGCGTTATCGAATGAGCTTCGTTCTTCATCGCATGCTCTATGACACATGCGCTTATCGCAAGCAAAAACGCACTAGTGTGGACATGCCTACACATACCTTACACGCGCACGCGGTGTCGTGGTCCGTGGACCCGATCAAACGACGTAGCCGACAAAGTGGCGTGAAAAAAAAAAACCCCCGTACGATCCGACTGTATCGTGTGTGAGCCACACATGCGCGAGTGTGCGTTAGTGTTTCATCACGTGCGTACGGCACGGTATTAGAGAGTTTTTCCACCACGCCGGTTAAGCACAACGGTAAAAATAGCGTTCAGTTAAATCAGTGGCGTGCTCAGCATTTTTCCCGAGGGAAGGGGATGACCTGTATTTTGTACGATTGTAGATATTATATCTACGAATACATTACCACAGACATTACAAAACCACCAATACATAAAAAAACACCCTCATCCTCCCCCCTGTGAGCACGCCCCTGGGTTAAATCATACGATAAATAATTAACGTTGTCGTTGAAACATCAGTTTTTACATTGCCGGATGGATTTTATTCCGTTAAAATATTTTATCCCATTGTAACCTTTTTTGGCATCATTAAATTTATAATGTTATTATTTTAGGTTCGTAAAGTTGAATTTTCAGTTTTTCAATCTAGGCACATTAATATAATTTTTACTTATTTTATGGAAGAATCGTTAGAGTTGGTGTATTTGGAGGAAATTTTTTGTGATGTTGATGCAAGTGCATTTTTAATATTGTCCCTGCACTGGTTCGCATCATTATATGGATTTAAACTTATCACTTGACGTAATAAACACAAATCGTCTATGGTTGAAAACCTCAAACGTTCTTTTTTATTTGTCATTTTCAAAATAAAAACAATTTAACTTAAGTCTAAAATATAAAACTTTCAACATTGATAACAATTGATAAGATGAAATAACCGATATTTGGCTCGTTAAATTGTTTAATATAACCGATAACGATGGTTATGAATAATGGTTGCCATTCAAGAACAAAAAACTATAAATATTCATAAATGAAAAATAGTTTTATAATTGTTTTTTCTATAAAAAATGTAGAAACAAAAAATATTAACTTAAAAAACTTAAGTACAAAAGTACACCAATCATATATTTTATAATTTTTTGTCAAAAGATCTAAAACATATCGTTCTATGATCGTATAGTTCACTAACTTTTTACACATTTTATTGTTGAAAATTGGTATAAAACAGTCTATTCCGTAAAAAACCTATGATTTATTCAAACGCTTAAAAAAAAAATCTCGAGTCATGATTTTTGAATATTTTTATTTGAAATAAACTTTAAAACCTTGTAAACCATTTTAACAAAATTTGTAAAAAAAGTTTTTAAATTTTTGTAACGTCGGTAACAATTTTCATTAATATACGTAGTAGGATCAAAAAGTTACCGGAATCAATTGATAGAAAAAAACTATTTTTCTTGACAGATATCTGATTATTGGAAACAAAAGTAGACGTAATTTGCTATCTTAAGGTTGAATCGCCAAAACTATATTAGTCTCTTATTTGTCGAAACCGTGTCCATACGAAACGGGGTAACGCGTTTTTTCAAAATTTCGCGATTTGAACAACGGGCCAACATTAAATTTTATTTTAATTTGGCAAAACAGCTGCAGAAATGCTCGGGTTTTTGCAAACAGTTTACAACAATGAAGCGTTAAAGAAAACAGCCGACCATGAAGGTCGGGTCGATTGTGTTCTTCGACCACGAAGGGTTAATTCGCCGGGAATTCGTACCAAATCAAAAATTTAAATGTAAACTCTGGTTTTGATATTGAAGTTTTAAAACGTTCGAGAAACTCGATTCATCGAAACATTCATTACCACGATTTCATAACCCCTGTTTTCTCCAGATGTTGCCCCGTATGATTTTTTAATATTTCCAAAACTAAAACTCGGACTCAAAGGTGTACGATTCGGTTCCGTAGAAGACACTGAAGTCAATGTGAAAGCGATCTCAGGGCCTAATCGATATAGGAATACCAAAGACGTTTTCGGCAGATGCCGAAGGGGATCAAGTCAGTTTAAGTTTAAATTTTATGTGTAAAAAAACAAAACGAAATGTCGAAAACTTTTTGATCCTACAACATATAGTGAAATTTTAAAGTTTCTAGAAACATTACTTTTAGAAATATGACTAAATAACAAAAATTACAAAATCGATTTAGTGAAAGTGTCGTTAAGGCAAATTTTATCGTTTTTACTCAGTTTCTGCAGTATTTCCTCACGCCTGAAATAAATATTCAGAGGACGGAAAAATGAATACTCAAAGAATCATATACATACAATTTCCGATCTATAGGGTTGCTGGATAAAACTTTTAGAAACAATTAAGTATACCAAAAAGTGTCTAAAAAAATAAAAATAAAAAAATAAACATCATTTTAAAACTAATAGATCTTTCGCTTCACTCAAATCTAAAATTTCAAGCACATTTAATGAAACACTTTTTCATTTTGACTTTTTGATTTTAAGGTGATTTATTATACAATTATTTACGAGCCCAGTATAAATTAATACCTATTATATTACCTATATGAATGTATGATTTTGTCGTTTTAACCGTAATTATTCATTTATCGGTTATAATTATAAAAAGATTACAATGTTTCGTTTCGTTTAAATTACTTTATCCACTGAAATTGAAAAAAAAAAAATGTATTTTATTCTATCAAAGAACATTGGCCTTAAGTTGCTCAGTACAAATGTATTCATAGTCTAATTTTATTTACCTATTATATATTTTAATTAAACTTTGTATATGAAAACGGAAGTATTTCGATTATCAAATTAAATTAGAACATTACAATTAACTGCTAAGAGTTATATTCAAAAAGGATTATCTAGAAACAGCGTTATCTTGTCGCCGTGCGAGGGTGGCGGTGAACCGTTAAGACGAACGAGTTGTCAAGTGCGTCGTTCCTCGCGTGTGTTATCAGCAAGCCAAGCTTCGTCGAAATCGTATTCGGTTTATATTATATAATAATATTCCTCCCTGCGTCGTGTTATGTGAACGAAGAGTTGACGGTCTGGGAATAATAATTAACAAACTTAATTTCATTGTTTCCTACACACCAAACGCTAATCTTAGAATCACCGCAGCCATAACCTCTACGGTTTGAACACTGCTCTCATATCTGAATTTGTCGGTTCAAGTGGCAAGTTTTAAATTAAATTTGCAACCCTTCCGAAGATTTACTTGCCACGTTCGCGGTATAAACGTGTTTATTCGCAGCAGTATGCAAATCAAATTTTGTTCTTATACGTTTATGTGTGTACGTATGTATACATACTTGACGTATTACTATTATACAAGCAGCGGATTTTGATTCGGTTGAGTAAAATTAAATCAAAGAAATTAGTTTAATATGAATTGTGTTACACGCAAGGTCGTCCCTGACCCTATTTTCAGGGAGGGGCGACTTTTAGACTTGTAATGTTGAGGAATAAAAAATAAACAAAAATAATTTAACTATAATATTTAGGATTAAAAATAAATAAAAATTCTTTTAAATGAAGCACAAATAATTAAAATTATTATTCTATAAAACAAATTCTTTGAATCGTTTGTGTTCTGCAAATCTATCTATTATTTTGCACGCATCTAGTGTACTACGTGGACTGTGAAGACGTATTCGTGTTTAACAAAAAAAAAAATTATCGAACGTTCAGTATCAGATAACGTGTATCTAAAAGTATCCATCGTTATAAAATCGATACGATACGAGCTGGGTAAATTCCGAGCGCTTCTATCAACATATTACACACCTATATTATCATAATCTATGACTTTAAATCATTTCGTAATTTTTTTCTAATGATTATTATAATATAATACAAATAATGTAAAAAAAAAGTAAAAAAAAAAAATTGAAAAGGCCCAGGGGGGGGGCGATCGCTCCATCGCCCCTCCAGAAATACGCCCTTGGTTACACGTTGGTATAAAATGTAAAGTTAATAAAAATATTGTTACTATTAACCTAGTTTAAATACTATAGGTTTTCAACCTTTTTATATTCACTTACCACCTACACAGTTTGAAAACTTTTGCGAACTACCCGACCTTTTTTTTTGGGGGGGGGACTTTTTAATAATGAAAACGTTTATTTTATATATATAGATTTTTATTTTATCAGGAACCACAAAATTATGTTAATATAAGTATTGAATGCACAAAAGGAAATTAAATTAAATACGTAGGTAAAATTACTATCTTTATTATTATGGTTTACTTCATACTTTAATGATAACGTTGGTGTTGTTTTGAACGGACGATGACGTCAATATCGGGCTCCATGTTGGTAATTCTAAGTCTTAAATCTCTTTCTACGTTTAATTTATTCATATATTTACTCCTTGTGTACTAAAAGTGGGAAAACGTATTTTCGCACAAATAATTGACACAGCAGGGATTATAATTTGTGAACAATGTGAATAATTCATTCCATTTTTTTTTTTTTTTTGATAAAGGGAGATTTTCTCCGTGCACCACTTATGAGCTTTCCACGTACCACAAGTGGTACGCCTACCACAGGTTGAGAACCGCTGCTATAGGAGATTTCTGATTACTGTAGACCTAGTTTGAAAGTAGCTTTTCATACAGAATTCGATAGTTCTCTAAATCGATTTTATTCATGTGCGGATTATTGCAATAAGCTTGTTATTTTATACTTAGTAATAGAGCAATGTATTGTACATGACATTGCAGGCTATACATGCGTTTTGATTTCAGCAATGGAATGTAGATTAGAGGTTTCAAATTGTAATACGCACGGGTAGATATATCAAATGGTTTTTTGTCATTATACATCTGGAAATAATAGTGAGTATAAAAGAAGTTAATCTCGTACCTGTTAGTTTTTCCTGTAAGATTAGCAATTATTTTCGATGTTTTTGAAATTTGACATTTTTTCGAATTATAGAAAAAGTGCTACCTACTATTAGATTCTGAGTGAAGCGAAAGATCTTGTAGCTATACAATGATTTATTTTTTTTCTGGATTCACTTTTTGCCTAAATTAAATTTGTCCGAAAGTTTCATCCAGAAACTCTATAGATCGGACATATAATAATGTTGCTAGTAACCAAAAAATGGCCGGACCCTCCAGTCAAGCTTACGTACAAGACATGAAGAAACCATGATCGCCAGAGTACGCATCGGACATACTAGAATAACCCACTCTTATCTTATGCGTAGAGAGCTCAAACCCAGGTGCGAAACATGCAACTGCGAACTTACTGTTAAGCATATATTCCTAGAATGCCCCACTTACCATAACGCCAGATCAAAAGCAAACATAAACACCTCCTCACTCAAAGACGCACTCGGACCTGGACAAGAAAAATCCATAGTAAACTTCATCAAGATGGCCGACCTCTCAACCAATGTATAAGACAAGAACCATTGTAAACCATTGTAGGCTAATAAACCTCTGTATTTGAAGCCTTTAATTAATAAAAAAAAAAAATGTTGCTTGAAATTTGAAATTTTCACCATATATTATTGACGTACTACTACATATTTTTCAATAAATTTCAAAAAAAATTTGACCACTGTTGACTTAAAAACAGAACTTTGAAGATATCACGTTTCTTTTCAGTATATTTCGTATATAATTTTAAATATTCAGTGAAAACTTCTCAAAATGTAGTATGACCTTATTCGTATACTTTCCCAACGATACTGAAAAAATTTCAAAAATCGTGAAGCAGAATTTTTTTTTATATGTGTTAAAACCATTATAAACAATTATATGATTTTTACGTAATATACTGTTTTTATGTCAATTTTCAGCATAAAGAACTAATTTGAAGGTCCAAATCATAATAAAACGTTGAATATACAGATAAAACAAAAAGTTTTAAGTCTTTTGGGTGTAAAATGTCTTTTGTGTTTAGCGAAAAAAACTTTAGACAATTTTTGAAAAAAACCTACGAATATATCATTTCTTTAAAAATCAATATACCCATCCCTATTAACTTGTCCTTAGGTATGCGACTCTCTATATTGTTTGATTTGTGTTATAAAATTATCTGAAAATGATGTTCGAAATTTATTAAATTTTTATTTTTTTAGGTTTCAGCTATAACTAGTTCATTTTTTTAGAGTTAATATGAAATAACGAATCATAATGTCTCAATTACCTATTGTTTAGAAAAATGTTTTATTTTTAAACCATTGCTCCGTAAACTTTGAAAAATATTATGGTATAGCAGTACAAGTTAGTATTGTACAAATAATGTACCTACTGTATACTTATGTAACTTTCGATTTAACTTTTCGATACTTTCGAGCTTTCTAAAAATACTGTAATAATTATTGAAGTTATTATTTGCGCAGTTTTTTCGTTTGTCAAAACGTCAAATACTGTGTATATATATATATATATATATATATATATATATATATATATATATATATATATATTAGGGTGGTCCTTATTTTTTTTTTTTTAATTTTGATCGGGCTACCCATGGAATTTGTTTAAAACTGTAAAAAAGTGAATTGTGTAAAGTTTCGTGGTAATTGTTCAACCCTAAGGCGTGCCTCAAAAAGGTTGAAGTTCAATGAAGGGTGATTTTCCGATTTTTTTAATTCTCGTCTCAAATATTTAAGATAGACCAAAAAGTACAAGAATCAATTTTTTTTTAAATTAAATATACTATAATAAATGTTATTTGTACTTTTTTCATGTAAGAACTCATTCACCCTCAAAATAATAAAGACTCATTTTTAAATATTTTATATGTTCGGTTTATATATAATAATATACTTTTTACTAAGAAAATTAAAAAAATAACTACATTTTTCTAGCAGCTAGTAAATAGTCCTCTCTTAACATGATATAACATTTTATACATATGTAATTCAAATTAAACACAAATAATACTATACATAAATTGCATGATTAAATATCATTTGTTAGTGTATGTTTTTTAGCGTTGGGATATTTCTTCCTGTAATCATAAATGGTCTGTACTAAAAATTGCTTCTGGTCTTCGTTCTTAGTGATTAAACTATTGTAATCACTAATTAATTTACTTCACGTTCTGCTGCGTCATTAACAACTTTTAAATTTGTAAATTTATCAAGTCCTTGTAAGTATTGCTGATTGTTTTTCCATAATACAGGATCTTCATTTAAAAAATCTGTTTTAATATTAAACCTGTGTAATAGTTTAATCGATGTGCTGTTGATAAAATCACTTATACATTTACATTTGAATAGGTTCAAGTTTTTAATATCAATGGTGAAACGATTAACAGTATATTCACCGGTGTCAATTGTATTTAGTGCTTCTACCATGTTTTTCATTTCTGATAATGGAACGTTAATATCAAAAAAAGCAAGTGCTGCTGTTTCAGGACTTAGGTACCAAAGATGTACACCAAATTTTTTTAATGATACTAATGCAACTTTTTGATCTATATTTTCATACTCTAGTAATTTTTGAACAAACATAAGATTACGAAAAATAAATATTTCACGTAAACTTAACTTAACTTCTCGAATGTAAAAAATAAAACCGATAAAACTTGTTTATTTGATGGTAACTTGCATCCAACAAGTTGATGAGAAGTAGTACCCATTAAATAAATACTTCTACGTATGTTGGTTTTACTTTGCATTTTTAAAATTAAAATCAAAACGCGTGTTTGTCATAAGTGTGTTGACAATTACAAACTGAGCCCTGACGAAAATGGTCGAATCTTATAAGTTAATAATAAGTTAAAAATAAACCTGTAAAGACAAGCATAACATTTGAAGACTAC
Organism: Therioaphis trifolii; assembly: GCA_027580255.1. Classification (NCBI taxonomy): domain Eukaryota; kingdom Metazoa; phylum Arthropoda; class Insecta; order Hemiptera; family Aphididae; genus Therioaphis; species Therioaphis trifolii. The sequence goes on from CM050404.1 coordinate 124,251,037, forward strand.
GTATAGTCACAGCACTCAGCGTGTTAACTATACATATTACAAAGAACGTGTGGTCAACGTCGCGATAACGCAAGTAGGTATCGTGTTTGCGCAAGTTTAGGCATGCCAGAACATGTATAATTAATACTGCACACTGCACAGCTTTGCATTTGTGTGTAATTTGCAATGTGCGTTTTAACAATGTCAACAGTGGAGAATTTCATACCTACTAGAAAATTGCTTATGTATGATAGTTTTGTTGTTAATTTTCTTAGTATAAACTATAAAGTATATTATTATATACAAACTGAACATATAAAATATGCTAAAAATGAGTTTTTATTATTTTGAGGGTGAATGGTTAGTTATATGAAAAAAGTACAAGTATCATTTATTATAGTATATTTAATTTAAAAAAAAATTTACTCTTATACTTTTTGGCCTATCTTAAATATTAAAGGCTAAAATCACAAAAATTGGAAAATCCACCCTTCTTTGAACTTTAACCCTCTTGAGGCACGCCTTAGGGTTGAGCAATTACGACAAAACTTTACAAAATACATTTTTTTGGAGTTTTGAACAATTTTCAATGGTAGCCCAATCAAAAATTGAAAAAAAATTTTCTTCATCTATAAGATAAGGACCACCCTAATATATATATATATGTTACTGTGAATGACCGCAGTTGGTGAATGCTGACAGTCACCGGTTAATGTCGTCTTACTCCAAAGTCATTGGTGAATGTTGACTTATTGATTAAATTTGTGATCTTAGTAAACATTCACTAGTGAATGTCGACATTTATACAACGATATTGGTGAATGTTGGTAATGCCAATATTATTTAATCTAATTTAGGAATAACGGAAGGGTCACAATAATTATAAAACAGTATCTTATACTATCTAGTACCTATGTTGTATAAAGTATAGTACAAATTGATAATTTTGATAAAATGTTTTGTTACATACTATCTAGTACCTATGCAGTATAAAGTATTGTACAAGTTGATAATTTCGATAATGTGTTTTATTGCCTTACCCAACTACTCTTATTATATTTGGATAACCTCCATGTTATGCTGTCTTGCTATAATTTAGTGTGGTATTGTCATTCAACGTACCTAGTTATATATTTTTATATTAAATAACATTTTAAGCGATTTTTTTTTTTTAAATGGAAAACATGCGCGAATTATTTTATAATAAATTTAATGATTTAATATCTAAAAAAAGAAATGATAATTCTTTTTTTCTATCAGCTGAAAAATATAAATTTTTAATTAGTGAAGTGAACATTTCAAAAGATAAATCTAATAAACAACGTAACGACTATCGACGATTAAAGCGGTATGATGTTTTGAATATACTCGGGAGTACTAAACTTATAGTTCCTTTAAAACCAGGAGAAACAAATATAAAATATTATGTAAAAAATGAAGAATTATTTGATATTATTCAACAAACACACATTCAAACTGGTCACGGTGGACGTACTCGGATGATTAAAGAATTACAATGTAAGTACAAAAATATTACATATGAAATTGTTATGCTGTATTTGAGTTTGTGCATTCAATGTCAAACAAAACAAAAAGCGCCTATAAAAGGTATTGTTGTGAAGCCTATAATAAGTTCAGAGTTAAATTCCCGGTGCCAAATAGATCTTGTTGATATGCAAACATGTAAAGATGGAGAATATAAATTTATTTTAAATTATCAAGATCATTTGACAAAATTTATACAACTACGGCCGTTAAAATCTAAAACTGCGGAAGAGGTTGCCTATAATTTGTTACACATATTTTTAACTTTCGGGGCACCAAATATTTTGCATTCTGATAACGGTAGGGAATTTGTGAATAAAATAATCACAGAATTGTGTTTAATGTGGGATGGTGTAAAAATAGTGCATGGCAAACCACGCCATAGCCAAACACAAGGTTCAATAGAGAGAGCGAATCAAGATATTCAAAACCTATTAAGAGCATGGATGTACGAAAATAATACGAATAAATGGGCGGATGGTCTATATTTTGTTCAATTTACAAAAAATACAGCATACCACGAAGGTATAAAGCAAAGTCCGTATGAAGCTATGTTTGGCACAAAAGCCAAAATGGGTCTGTTTTCGTCTTCACTTCCTCGAGACAAATTACATGAACTTGAATCAGAAGAGCATTTGGAAAACATAATCAAAAATATGAGTACGTACCTATAATAATTATATTCAGTTGATGAAATAAATAATAATAAATATTTGAAAATTATTAACAGATACTGAAAATATTGGTCCAGAAAGTCAAGAGTCGAATGATACCGACCAACATGACAATAATAATACAGGTATTAAGTATAAAGTTCATTGAAAAAAAATAAAAAAAAAAAAATAAATATTTGAAAATTATTAACAGATACTGAAAATATTGGTCCAGAAAGTCAAGAGTCGAATGATACCGACCAACATGACAATAATAATACAGGTATTAAGTATAAAGTTCATTGAAAATAAATAAAAAAATAATAATGAATACTTGAAAATGATTAACAGATTCTGAAAACATTGATCGAGAAAGTCTGAAAGAGTCGGGCGACGACGAACAACACGAAACAAAAATATTAAGTACGTATTAACTGTTAATAGATAAACTAATAAACGAAACTTAATTTATTCAAATCACTTAATTTGTAGATAAATCAATTTCTAGAAGAAAAGAAAAAATAATTTTGAATAGAGAAGTAGCAATCACCAATCTTCAAGTACAAGCTGTAAAAATGTTACGAACTTCAAAACAAAAGTTTCAGCCGGCTAAAGTTGGAGAAACTGTCCGTATTCGAGTTCCAGATGTTGATCGTAGTAAAATGGATCCCCAAAATATTTTAGCTGTAGTATTAGATGTATTAGATAATGATTTTTATAAATTAGCTACCAAAAACGGTGTTATAAATCGATTATACACCAGAAACCAGTTTTCAGTGTGTAAAGAAAATTTAATATCAATCACTGATGTACAAAGGGATCAACAAATGTCTTTAAGGGAAGCTTCTACATCAAATTCATTGATTGGTGGGCAAGGATATACAAGATGTAACTGTAAAACAAAGTGTATTACAAAAAAGTGTAAATGTAGAAATGTTGGCATTTTATGTAGTACACAATGTCATGACAGTTTGTCATGCTGTAATAAGTAATATTATAATATAATAAATGATATGTGCAAATACGTACCTATGTCAACATCAACCAAAATCTTGTTGTGTATGTCAACATTGACCAAAATCCTAACGTAAATGTCAACATACACTAGTAAATGTCTGTATTATTTTAATTTTTCAACATTCACCAATTCGTTAGGTGTATGTTGACATTCACCAGGTGACTGTCAGCATTCACCAATTGCGGACATTCACAGTAACATATAATATATAGCATGCGTATTTGTGTATAGCACAGAAAATATAGATGCTTTTGACCGCAGTCCGGATGTGAGATGCTACCGTATGTGTCAGTTAGAAAATCATTGAATGGACACTATAATATTCAAAACTTAACAATAGAGACCCAGAATCTGTGAAAGTCGAAAGGAACCCTTCAACACTAATAAATTGATAAGCTCGGCGCATTGTGTTGTGACAATTAAACGCCGCCGTCGTCGATTGAAGTCCTTTTGTCCTGTCGAACAGGTGACAAGTCTGATGGGTGAGTTGGTCTTCTCTTCTCGTAATTTAATTATCCCTCCCCCCGGGGCCCTAAATACTCGCTTGACGTCTTAATGCGTTTATCTCAAGTTCTATCCTGCCGAGCTATTGTTGAACGATGTCACGACACAATATAATATACCTCTGATAACACTGTAAACGCAATAACATACTATACACAATTGAATTTCGTGGTGTTTTCCACTTTAAAACCCAAGTTGCGGGAATAATGCATATTAATTATTTATGTACCCGTTACAGATTGTTAAAATGATAAGCACGGTTATTTTTTATGAATACGAAAAGAAGTTACCGACTTACTGTATCTATAAAGTGAATTAAAACATTTATTTTTGTTATTTAATTTTATCTTTTTAACAATAACAGTCATGGAAAAATCTGCCCAGTAATAATAAATCAAATAAAATGTAAACAAATGTACGCAATGATATGCGGTTTCACTTTGCTGATATGCGCATTTTCATTTTGCTAGAACGGCTCAGACTGTAATCTACAGTAATAATATACGTGTGTGTTGCAAGTAACTTTTTCGTTAAAACAACATTATTTTAGGCGAAAGGTGCATTTTCAAAGTTAATGAAAATCTTCAAACCTTAACAGGTTTGGTGGGAAAAAAAAGGAAATGAAAACTTGAAGTTAAAAAAATCAAGTGTTTCGATTGGTGTTTGCGATTTCGTTTTACAAAGTACTACCATAGTGTATTATAATCCTTATTAACGTATGTTTTTTCATACGTCAGAATGAAATCGAATATTCCTGTTTTATTATTCCGTATGGAATAACACAAAAACACATGTTTTGTACACGAACACACGAAATATGAGTTTTCGTTACCGAGAACGAAAATAATAACGTCATCTGTAAAGAGTTAACAATAGTTTATTGCCATGATGTCTTGGGAAGATCGTTAAAATCGCCTGCGTGTGTAATATCCGGAAAGCTCTGCTCTGTCGCGTCGTCGACATATTTTTTTTTCTTGCACGTTTCCGGCGAAAACGGAAATTTCCGCAGTGTTCACGTATTTGAGAAGTTTTCATGCATTTTTGAACGAGTTCGATTTAGCATGTTTTCTGGTAGACAAACAGAAAAAAAAACAACAAAATGTATATACAAGGGGAGAGGTATTTGAAACGATGGGACACGTATAAGCGCAGTACATCACTGGGGTTGCTTCTCGGAAGTCACGTAACAATGGCCGGGTGCGATAAAGCAGACTAGTATAGAATGCTGATAAAAAATAATGTACGGCCGGTTTATCATTTTTACGAGGCCGCAAAAACTTCGATGGTGAACTTATCGTTTTTGCGAGCGGTAAATAGCCGCAAACTCACGTAACAAATCGGCTAAGCAAATGGTAGTTTTGAATAATGCGTCGCAAGTCAAACGGAAGGCACTTCCTGCCAAACTTCTTAAACAACCAATGAATAATTTAAGCGAGTTCACCATATTAGGTTTTGAAATTAATATTTAAGACGCAGTAATACGCAAAGAAAAACAAAGCTTTCGATTCTGTAATATGCTTATAAAATCATAATGGTTCGCCGAAGGTGTTTTCGTGACTTGCACGCAGTACCTAATTGTTAAAATGCGTTTAAAGCAATCAATCATTACGATGAATCCGATGGAGAGTACCTGTTTTACACTTTTTTTTTTTTTTGGTTTTTTTGAACAGCGAATCCGAACCAAACAGGGAGGCGAGTAAATTAGTCTGGATTTGAATGTAATTTATGTATATTTTTTACGAATTTATCACATAAAGTTCATACTTTCGTGGAAAATAGTTTGTTTCTGTTTTATGGCCTGAACATACCCTTTTATTATGATACACGTTTGAGTTATAAAGTTATTTTACAACTTCTCACGTTTTGTTCATAAATACGCTCGGATGTATAAGAATTCATTCGTAATGTGACAGCCGATGTAAAACTAATCATCCGAATAACAGACCCATAGATCAATCGGAGAACAACTCAAAGTTTATTTAATAAACCATTATAATGACAAAAAAAAAAAAATCGATTTCCTTTTCGTAATAACTTTTTAATGTAAAAATCAATTATTATTAATACTATTATTATTTTGATTATTGTGATTTCACTGCACACTATTGTGAATTTAATCGTATATTTATGAGTTAATGAGTAATGACACACACTTTGCTGATACTTATACGCGTATTCGAACCAATCCTTTTATCACGACACTATTATATCAACCAGATTACAACGACGTCAGACTTTATTAACAAAACCGATTAATATTAGGTGTAGGTGCAGTGCCGTCCTAATCATTACCATTATCGCCCTGAGGCAACAATATTTGACGCCTCCCTCCTATAAAAAATATAAAACCTCATTCCGTAAATATATTAAATACATATTAATTAAAGGTTCCCCTGCTTATTGAATATTATTTTAATCTTATTTCTATACATGTATTCATTTTTTTCTTATGAATTTTGAAGTTGACACCGATTTCAGTATTATGGCTGCATTATAAAAAAAAATATATATATTATTTTCTCGAAACAATACGTAGTTTCAGTTTTAGTTCACGTATAAATCATACCTTTATAGGCTATACAGTACCTACATCTATCATTTAGTAATATTGATGTTCATAATACATGATTGTAGGTATGTAACACAGTAGTCTTACTCATTGTTCATCTCATTTTATATTTAATAGCACACAAACAATTTAATACGTACTCGTCTTTGATATTACAGTATAAAAAAAGAATTGTAATATGAAACATCAGTTTTTTTTTTTTTTTAATTTAAATTTTATTTCATTGATTTTTATGATGCGTTGATGCCCCCTAAATTCATAGAACTTTGAACGCCGCCCTGGGGCACTTGTCCCATTTGCCCCTCCCTTAGGACGGCTATGTGTAGGTGTGTCGTTGAAAAAAAGAAGGAACTCAATTCATGGTAATATCAACGAGATATTTATATATATATTTTTTTTTTTCATGTACTTATTACACGTGTATAATACTACAGTGCTTGCCATCATTTTACGATTAAATATAATAAAATTGAAAACAATACAAAGGTAACTTATACAACATTAATTAAATCAACGACAGAGATCCTATATGCAAGGGTAAAATTAATAACACGCATACTTACAAGTATTTAACACTAAACTAGGTAGTACGTAATGTTTAAAGTATAGTTTGGTAAAGGACGTCTCGAGTAAAAATGGGATTAAGTTATATACATTTCTAAAATTGGATTAAATATCGAAGACAATAATAATGACACACTCGGTGTCGCTTAGAAAATAAATCGTTAACGGATAAACATTTACTTCTATGACACAAGTCTTAATTGTTAGCTTATGACGAAAATTGAAACGAATCGACGATTATTAATTATTATATTACGGATAATCTTAAAACGTAGTGACTAGTCAAACAGCGTCATCTTTGTAACGGTTCATATTCGTTAGGAAATCGAATAATTTTATTTTTTTTTAGTTATCAATATAGTTCTGACAACTAATAACAAAATAATCCTAAAATTGAATTAAAAAAAAAAAAAAAAAAAAAAAGGAGCGTTTTCGAGGCACAGTAATTTTACGTTATCATTTCACGTCGTATAACTGTAGTTGAGACTGGTCGCCATTTGTCGTGGGGCCTGATCCTCCGAACTGGTGTCCGTTGCTCGTGGGTGCTCCGTGGTGGTGTCCGTGATGGTGATGTCCATGATGGTGTGAATCAGTCGGTGTGCTACGACGATCCCCGGTGCCGTTATTTCCTGCTGCCAAAGGCAAATCAGGTCTACCACCTCCACCGACCTACAAGATCAAAGGAAATATTCGTTTTATTTCTGTATTTAGTCTCCAGTAGAATATAAAATTATTGTATTGAAAATTTGTATTTTTTCCAATAAAAATTAACCTTTACACAAATTTTCGCTTTTAGAATTTTTTGAAAATGTTTTTCGAAGAAATAAAATCGTTTATTTAAATATTAGAAAATATTAAATTATTCGTAAATTTTACATTTAAAAAATTTGTATGGTATCGTTGATTTTTTTTTCCATAATTATTAATATAATATCTACAATCAGAAAAAAAAGATGTATTTTTGATGAGCGATTTTTTATTTTCCATTTAGCGCTCGTGGCATAACTGCATAATATGGATTATTCACTTATAATCGTTATTTATAAAAAATAATAAACGTTAGCAATACATACCGCTGGTGGTATGTGTGTGGCATGTCGTTTTAACTGAGCTAAAGTAGCTGGATTGTAAGCCATGTTTGCGAATACCATTCTTTCCTCAAAATCATACTCGCATAGTATTTTGTTTTCACACAGATAGAAGCGGTCTCCGACACAAAACCTGCAAATCAAAATACGATATTACGATTAATAGTAATCTCACGACGAGTATAGAATTCGAATTATTTATTCGAGTGTTGTTGAATTGTGTCAATAAGGGTTTGTAGGATGTACACAATGAAACCCTAAAAGTAACAATAGAGTAGACTTCAGAAGCACGACAGAAGATAATCTTGGGATGCAATTTGAGTATACGTCAATAATCCGTTCATTTAAAGTACCAACAATACATTAATTAGTAAAGGAATAACGAGCTAGAAATTAATTTGAAACCGATTGGTCTAAAAGGATTAGTGTAGATACGAATTGTAATAATGTAAACTAAGATTCAAGAATTTGATTAATGTTATGATTATTAGCTCATGAAATCAGTATACATAATAATATAATGCTGATAGTCAGTTAATAAAGACGATGACACATAAAATAATTGACGAAAAAAAAAACATTCTTTTATTGGTAAAAACAAGAAATAAATTACATAAAAGTCAGTAAGAAAAATGTGTGCCCTGATAATAAAGTTTCGCTTTTAAATTAATGTGTTACAAGTAAATAAAATTGAGTCCAATAGAAGGCTTAAAAGAGGGTGAACAGGAAAAATAACATTTTTTTAATAAATCTTGTTTGGGGAGTTCATCTCAGAACATCCTTCATATACATCATCACCAAGGGTGTACGTTTCCGGCGGATTGTTTATTTGAAGTTATTTGTTTTACTAGCTTTTAAAAATCTTTAAATCAAGTTTATGAGAAAACAGTTTATGAGTGTAGCTCGATCGGATTTATAAGTCATTTAAAGGTCGTGCCCAGGGCAGTTATGTCACGGTCCGAGGGCGCCCCGGATTATGTCTTTATTATGTCGATAAATTAGAAACTTTGGCTCCCACTTTTTGCGACTTAATGGCATTGTTTTCGATGGAAAAAAATATCGAGATTAATAACTGATTTCCAAAAGTTTCAAAAGATTATTATTACAAACGTCCAGACATTTGTCTCTCATCATTTTCGCTGAATCAACAATAATATTCCTTTTCTCTGTGGAATTGTGACGACTGACAATATAAGTGGAAACAACTCGTATTATTTTCAATCTATCCCATCGGGAATAAATAATAGTGTGGATAATATTCGTTTTTGCATTTTACTCAGATCTTATTGGTTTACAACAGTGTTTCCCGATTTTTTTATCACCACGGACCACTTCGACAATATTTTATAGGTCGCGGACCACCTCAATTTTACGAAAACTAGGAATACCTTTTTTTTCATCAACAAGAATACACAAAATCTATGGGACCGCGGACCACCTATGATTGGCCCACGGACCACTAGTGGTCCGTAGACCATCAGTTGGGAAACATTGGTTTACATTCAAAACTATTATAAATATGACGAGGAATATAAAGGAATGCTTCAAAAGACAATGTAAATGATAAATGAATAATTATAACACGAAGATGATTTAAGAAAATGAATTATTTCTTTGATTTTAATTGATAAAATTTAAAATTATTAATTTTAATTAACTAAATTATTATTTTAGTTGAATTAAATTAATTAATAATTAATCAACATTAAAGCCTTAGAAATTGAATATAAGCTTGACAGCATGTTATTCATATATTAATAACCAATTCACCTTTTTAAACCAATTGATGGTGATGTTATAAATTTATCAACTATATTGACTATGATTTTTTAGGTTTAATATGTGTCCCTAATTGATCACACGATTCAATTAGTTTTATTATTGTAAATTTGATAAACGTTGTATAGATAACGCTATAGGCCAGTTAATCCGCCTTTTTCAGAATCATTTAGAGCCGTATATTTTTTTTTATTAAATTAACCAGATAATGTATTGCATAGTGATGCCGACGAGCAAAGAGCCAGATGAACGCGAAAATCACAATTTTTGAATACTGTACATAATTTTGTTTAACTCCACTCGACTTATAATTTATCCACCTGCTACGCTTTCCGCTTATAGGACGCCTCTTGGGCAAAAGCTGGCGTTCCCTTTCAGAATTCGACTTCTCTCACACGGAAATCCTTTCACATGGATGGTAACGATTTAAAAACAAAAACCTCTCTTCCAGTTTCTCGGCTTGATACGTCTGCACCCGTCGAATAATTAATCAGTACGCGTTTTCCATCCTCCACCCGACGCCACTGCGACTTCTATACTCGCACCCCCACCCCATTGAAAATCAAGTTTCGTTCGCATTTAAAGTTGCATGAATAACTTTTAACACATTCGTCCCTGCACCGTCTACTCATCTCTTTCCCCATATTTAATGTTAGTGCTTGTGCACTGGGGCTGCTGTTACTACGTCTAAGGCACTTTACGGTGAATAATCATTAGGTAACAACAGATGACGTTTCGGCTAAACGAAGAATACATTATCCCGAGACGTGTTTTACAAATTCTCAATAATGCCAAAAAGGGTAACTGTTAGTATCAGCATGTGTTGATAGTGGGTTTTCTGCATAATTTCGTCTTTGGCAACACCTGATTTCATTGGAATAAATTAGTTGACGAGTTAAAAGTATTAAGTGTTATAACGAAGTTAAAGTTTAAGATTCGAGAATAATCTGGTTTGGATAAAAGGTTTTGAGAAATAAATAAATGGTGTTATAATTTTATAGTCCGACTAAGTAAATATTTAGTATTTGAGTAGTACAAAAAATCGAAAACAACTAATATTTGTGTAATCGAATAAAACGTACTCATATATTTTCAAATGGCCGTGTTCTTTTTATTTATACGCATAAATATATCATAGTCATATGGTTCTTAGAATAGAAACTGAAACACGACTGGTTTTATAGTAGGTTAAATAACATAAAAGGTTGTACAACATTAAAAGTACGAGTATGATATTAAATTAAATTTAAAACAACCGATAGTTCATTGTAAAAAATCAACTAAAATTATTTAATTTTAAAATAGAGATTAAAAAAAAAAATACTTATAAAATATAATTACGTTTTAAATTCGAAGAAACAATGAAAATCTCGTAAGTTATGATACTAAAAGTACTAAGTAATACATAGGTGTTAGAATAGTTTAAAATTCAAAGCAAAAGGAGTTAAAAGGAACTTGAGATCTTTATGATTTTGCAATATGAATCAAAGAGTAAACGTCCTATAATTTTCTCTTCTACGAGGTTTCAGTAAAGCTAGTAGAGTTTATACGGTCTACAAAAGGGACCCTGCACATAAAAATGTATAGAAAAAGTTATTATTTTAAAGAATACCATTCCCTAGTGTCAGAGTCAGTTTGAGTCAAGTTGCCTCGAAGGGTTTGAGTAACAACAAAATTAAATTTGTGTTAGGGGTTATACTAAAAGTGTATCTTAAGTTTTTAATAAGTTATAAAATATATTTCAGAAGTAAATATTTTAGTTAATTAATACTTTAGTTACCTAATACATTCATATTAATACACATGATTTTTGAATTAACTAAACTTTATAGATAGTGCATTAAAAATTTATACATTTTTTGATTTGAAATTAATAGAAATTGTACATGTAACTTGTGAATAAGTACTGAGATAATAATATTATTGAAGAAACAGTAAACAAATTATCAATTCCGCTGTTTTATCTGTTATATAGTTAAAATAAATTATAATTCATAAATTGTACCTTAATAAAGCAGATTAAATAATTCCTGAGATTAATAATATTAAAAATTTTAAGTTATTTAAAGTAAGCTAATATTTTTTATGAATTACAAGCATTTCGAATTTGTTGTTTTTTTTTATTCACTTTTATAGTATTCATATATAAAATAATCAAAGAAAATATTCGTCGTCTTCTGTTGTAAATAAAAATAAAAATACATTTATTTTATGTCAAAGAAAAAAAAAACGAAAACCATTAATCTATCAAGTAACAGTATTTTGTGGTTCATCAGCGGTATTGTAGGAGTACTATATACGGGGAATATTCCCACCCCAATAGTGATAAAACTAAACGACGAACATCATAGAGGAGGGAATATAAAAAAAAGAGAAATGTTATCAGTTTGAGGCTGTTTTTCGAATTCTTTTTATGAGTCTCTCGCGTTTTCTGTCTTCTCCGCCATGCACAAGAATTATTACTTTTATCTTAACATGCCGTTGTCATTAGTGAGTGCCATTTCCGAATTTCATCTTGGTCGTGTTGTTTTTTTTTCGATTCTTTTAAATCGAAGGCAATTCTCAAACTCCGCCTTTTTTGTGTAGTAAAAAATAAGAGAAAAATACATACGCGTGCACAAAAAATATCGTTATATTTATATATGTACTTTATATATAAATATATACACACACACACACACGTATACCATATATATACATCTGTGTAAATATACATTACCTCTAGAGAAACAATAAAATGTATTGTTCATGAAATTATCTAAAGCAATAACAAAATACTTTTTAAATTGTTTTTTTAATTATAACTGAGAATTTTTAAATGTTTGAGTTATAGTACAAACTAAAAATAATAACAATATTTCAATAAAAAAAATTATTAAGAAGTTGTATAAATTGTTCGATTAAAATGTTTTATTCTGAAAATTTTTATTGCTTAACAAAATTATAAATATTATATAAAATTGTATAAACAATAAAACTATTTATTTATTTGAAACAGACATACGTGTGATGCTATGTAAGATAGGAAATAATACGTTGTATAAAAATTAGCATTGTCATCTTTAATTTGTAAAACGGTGCATGAATTTCGGAAAAAGATCATCTATCGAATTCTCGTTAAAATGTCATCTAACAGAGATGAGCTTAACTTGGGAACTCCGGGGAACGGGGAAAACAAATGGTGTTAGCCACGTTAAAGACGCTTATCGAGTGTTTGGTAATCGCTTTACACCGATTTTTCGTCTTCACCTGCGTTTGTTGCCGTCGTTTGTATTAAGCGTATGCATCGTGGACTGGTGGGTAGCGGGCGATAAGCCAAGTAGACATCGAATTAAGAAGACGACACGTGATAAAGTACACAGATTTGGAAGAGACGAAGAATTAGAACCTTTATTATGCTGACGGAGTTTGTAATTTAAGTCTTTAATCCTTCTTATATATATATATATATATATATATGTATATATTTATAGGAAGAATGTTCCGAGGGAGGGAGACTATAAGACCCTTTCGGATTATGACGGCAGTTTTGTCGACGAATTAGCCCACTATCTCTGTCCTTATACCTTGTAAGGTCTCACGCGCGTTTATTTTAAGTTTCCCTGATAAAACCTATATTTCAACTTATTCCTCCTCTTTAATCTTGAATTTGTTCGACGTCGTGCATATTAATGTGATATTTTGTGAAATTCGAAATTATACCATTTCAATGATAAAATGTGTGTGTGTGTTTTTTTTTTAACTCACCGTGCGATTTTTTTTTTTTTTGGAAACTACTCGTAAATATATTCTATATTAAAGTTAAAAACATTTAAAACATTCAATTCATTTAAGAATATCACCAATGAATATTAATTTGAAAACAGGATGTACCCATCCTAATATGTATAAAAAGTTTTCAAAAATATTTTTCTCCCAAATGTATACTATATAATTTTGTATGCGATTATATATAAAAAAAAAAAAAAAAAAAAAATACACGAAAAGTTAATATATTCTAATGTTAAATGTTGAGCAAAATAAAACGTATAGTAACCTTACAATAACTCGTGATTTGCTTGTAAATATTACCTGAGAAATTTTTTTGGAGGAAATTAAGTGTCCTTAAAGTTTTACAAATATCTTTCATTAATATCTATTAATTAATCAGATATATCATCTAGAAACTAGATAATAGTCGCCGATAATTAAATAAACCGTTTTTTCTTATCGTATTTATCCTTGATAACATTTATGAAATGTCGGTTGTTTACAATTTGTGTCTATTTTTAAAAAGATCTAAAAACAATAATCCTTAAAGTTTCATCGATTATTAAAAAAAAGTTGTTTAATATGATAGAAATAAAAAAAAATAAAAAACTAAAAGACGTTATTTTCTCAAGTTTTTATTTCATTAAAATTTCAACTTCTATTTTGAAAAAAATTAATTTATAATTTATAGCACATTAGCATTCAGACAGAACTTATTTCTAGAATAAATATGATATAGTACTATATTAACTAGCATATTAATCATTTTTTCAGTATTTATTTTGGTTTTATGACACATATGCAATTTTAGTACAAGGTTAATGTGATTATATTCTTACTATATTTTAAATATCCAAAATGACTGTCTAGTTCAATAAAAGCTGTAGTATCGTTACGTATATATAAAATTATTGTATAAATAATACATAATAATACATTTTTGTTCTTAATTTCGTCATAACTTTTAAAACTTGAATAACTCATTTTGAAGTTTAAGCACAAAATATTAAATTATTATTGATTCAGAGTTAAATGCTTTTCTGCTTGAATTTTGTTCGATTTTTAATGGTGATTTTTAATGTTGTACTCGAAAAAATATACAGTTAAGTTAAGTACAACGCAATAAAGCGTTCCGATGTAGAACTGAATAACTTTAATTCACTACAATTACTTTTTTTTTATCGATAGCATCATATAATTTTTTCCAGTTATATTAGTTTACATTTTATAATAGACGTTCGGGTTTTTAATTCATTGTAAAAAATAATAAAGTATGAAATAAGAAATCTGGTTTGGCGTAGAGCCATTTTACACAGAGTAATTTTCTGTCAACGTATGTGTTTTTTAGAACCATAATTATGTACGAATTATGGCGTGTTAATTATTTATACACTAATATTTTTAGATCGTTTTGAGTAGGTACTAAAGAATAGAAGCGTAAGAAATAGTGTACTAAAACAACATTTCATCGACTTAAATCAAACGAGTAATTATTATTATCAGTCAAGAAACGTAAAAAAATTCGTTAATATTCAATTTGGTATTTGATATGACTGCTTGCTGTAAATACGTATTTTTCAAAGTTGTATAACCAACGTTATATATACAATTTAATTTATAATTTCTCCGTTAAAATAAAAATGAATGATCCTGGAATTGTGATCCGGTCCGCGAATAATTTCAAATTTTATCGAAATATTATTACCTATAGTTTTTTTTTTCATGTTATTTTATAAATTACTGCACATGCAAATGTATGATTAATAAATTCGAGCATTACAGGTGTACCATCGTGCAATATAGTATTATATGATTAAATTAATTTTGTTCACAATTCAATAAATACTTTTATTAAATAATTTTGTTTGTAATCGTTTTTGAGTCGTGTGTATTTACGAACGTTGTTATATTATTTTCATTCGCGCATATTTCGTTGTACATCCAATATATTATGATTAGCTTTGCCGTGATAAATTGCGCAATTTTTTTTTTTTAATAAATACCGGCCGTAATTTGTTTTTAATTGAAATCGTGTGTAACGCGAACCGCATATTATGCACGTGTTCTAATAATATCCAGAGTAATATGCAGTATATCGTAAATCGTACGCATATCATTGTTACACAGAATAATAAAACGGCGCGCGGCGTATGTTAAAAGTAAACAGAAATCAGACGTGTTCATGGTTGCAAAAGAAGGCAAACGGTCTTAACTGATATCAACAACTTTTTTAAACGTGCGAATAAAAATATAACAATTTTAATAAATAAAAGTTGACGTTATTCATCTTATCGATTAGATTATTCGTCGAGAAAAAAACAAACCGTGGACGAACGATATAAAGCAACGGTCGGCAACTGGCGGACCGCGGTCCAAATCCGGACCGCGGAAGACAGTGATCAGGACCGTCAACATATCTTTCTTTGATAGTTGAATAAGTACGTTATTTCAATTTCCATCGTGATTATTAAAAAAGGCGTCGTTTTGTGAAACATTTTTTTTTTTTTTAAACAAGTAGAGAACAAAGTTAACGAATTCTCACCTTGAGCCCTGAGAACATATTTCGTATTAGATGTTCTACAAGAGTTCTCGATTTCAAGTTAGTAGCCAAAGACGAGAAATGCGACTTCTCATAATATGTATAACATCACAAAGCATGTCAACTGTTCAAATAATTTTAACATTTTAGTAATAAATATTGAATAATGTAATAAAATTAATTTTTTTTTTTTGCGGACCCCGTTTACGAATTATTTTAGTTTTTCGGACTCCAGTAGAAATCACTTGCCGACCCCTGATATAAAGTCTCTGAAGAATAGTTAAACCAAAATAACACAGTATCTTCCACCACTGATCCCGTATGATATCATTAACAGTAATAATAATAATAATAATATGTTTAATAACTGTTAGAAACAATCGAATTTGTACGTGAAATTTGTACGCGTATTTCACTCGTATAATGCGGTAAATGTCCCTAAGCGGTCAGCGGGCCACGGCTGTCCGATCAAAACGTCGTTGCACGCGCCGAAAGAGGGTGGAAATTTTCCTAAATTCAAACAAGAGGGGCGTTTGCACGCGACACGGGCAAGGAGAAGGGGTGGCGGGAAATGAAAACAAAGTCGTGCGGAAAACGAGTTACAAAATATGCATTTGCAGTATACTCGTGACGACTGTTCTACGGGTGGGACGGGAGGCGAGGGCTGTAGGAATGTAGGGTGTGAGTGTTTTATATAATAATATTGTAGCATAATAATACATAATCGAAACGGGGAAACGATAAACACAAAAAGAAAACTAAAAAAAACCTCATCGTCTCTGGCCGATAGAGAGAGAGAGAGAGAGACGGCGCGGCGGCGTGGTGGGACGGTTTTTTCGCGGAAAACGGTAACTTCGCGTCACCCCCATCCGACCGATTTGACAATCGTTTCATATCGGCGGTGCGGGACGGAGGAAAAAGCTGCAAAATTAGCTCCGTGTCTCTACCCGCCCCTTCTCACTCACTCATACTCTCTGTCTCTCTCTCTCTCTCTCTCTCTTTCTCTCGTCCTCGTTGTCAGTGACAATTCAATTACATGCTCGCCCACTCGTCCCGCCGGCCCACCCACGGTTCGATTATCACCGTTGTCAGCGGAGCAGATTCGTATTTTTTCCACCTGTCTGAACCGATTGCACACACGTACCCCGCACAAGCGCGCGCGCGCGTGCGGGGCGAGCTTCGGATGACGACGGCGACCGTTTGTGTGCTGCCGTTCGCACACGCTCGTCCCCCCCTCCCCCGCGCGCCCCCCCTAACGGCGAGTCTTTTTCGTCGCAGGGTTCGGATGCGACGACGGTCGACACCGTCTGACGGGGGGGTGCAAGAGACGACGGCAGAGGGACACCGCGTCTGCCCGCAGTCCGCCCGTTATCCGACCGCAACATCTCTACGACCGCCGCCTCAGATATATGTATATTTATTTGTATATATTCTATTAACGAACCCCACCGACCCTTCTCGTAACGCGCGCGTAATATTTATAGGATGTACGCCGTCAAATGGTTTTTTTTTTGGTAGTTTTCATTTTTTTCCCCTTTTTTTTTTTCTATTCGTGTCCGAACGGTACGTCTCTGCGTGCGTGTACAGTGTACACACATATTATATTACGATATAATATCACCATAATTATGATAATAATAAATATCGTTATTACGTACGGTTATGTTTTTCCGCACGTCGCGATACATACCCTCGCTATAATATCGGCGAGGCTCGTCCGTCCTCTCCTGATCTCTCTCTCTCTCTCTCTCTCTCACGCCACCCGCAGAATCCAGTGATCACTGCACCATGAACACGACGTTTTTAAAGTCGCAGGGACGTGTGTTAATCCGCATGAGGTGTTCACGCACGTGATCAGGTAATATGCGGCCGACAAAAATTCAGTGGCGAACGGTCGTACGATTGGAATTTAATAAAATCGCAACGGCTTTTAACGAGTAAATTAATTTATATTTCAACGCCATAAACGCGTAGTTTTTTTTTTTTTTTACGGATACTATGTTTTTCAACGAGACGACGTGTATTTCATATTGAAATTCATGTACCTACTCGGAGATTGGTCCTTTAAATCGAAAAGATCTGTCAGTTAAAATGGGTGTTTTACGCAGTCGATAAAGATGTGTATTGGTTTATGGATGTGATAAATGTATATAGAAGATTAATAAATAAAGCATAATATGTTTTTTTATCACTAATTCGTTGAAGAGACGAGTCGAGATTCAAAACGTTTTGAGCGTAAGTATAAAGTATTTTAAAAATTAAGGTTTATGTAATTTTATAGACCTGTAACAATGATATTATTAATTTACAAACTAGTAAATTATCTAATGTAATATTGCGTGTAATATATAATTATTCGGATTTGATTTTAAATCAAACTAAGTAAAAAAATAAATATTAATAATTTATTTTTTGCGAAAAATCCCATTATATAGAATGAGTCATAATAATAATGACGTTATCGTCAAAATAGAAAGGAGGGTTGAAGATGGTAGAATGATGACTATGTGTGCTTAAGTATATAGGGGGTGAAGAAGATAAGTTCTTGATTAATGACACCATCGTGAAACTTGAATTTTTTTCAACTAATGTTTTTAATATTAATTAATAGTATTTAAAAATATATTCGAAACAAAAGAAGGTTTTGAAAAAAGTGTTCCATTAAGTTGGAGGGTGTTTAAATTACGCATGATAATAATATAATTCAATGATTAAAAAAAATTGAATTTTCTATAAGATTTTAATTCACGTGATTTCGTTAGATTCTAACTGTTAATTATAAAATATACTAATTATATATTATTATAAATTATACACGACTTAATTACTTATCGTTTATATTGTTCATTTCGTCATCAAGAAGTTAGCTTTAAATATTATATTTATATTATATTTATTACATTTATATTACAATAAATAAATACAATTGTTTGAACGTTAATGAATAAAAATATCATAAATTATTAAATTTATTAACCGTTACAAAAAAACTTATAATAAATAAATAAATATTTGGAACCAATAGGAATATTTATAACACATTGATGCAATACGTTGTAAATTAAAACTTGTTTCATCGTCCACAAATGGTATTCATTTAAAATATTTGTGTAGGTACTAACTCTCACTAAATATTAATCTGTATGATTGACATAGAGCGTTTATATTGTTTACATATTGCGCGAGCAGAATCGCGGCTCCAGGGGAAATATCATTCGTTTGTTATATTTCGTTTTAATATATTACTCCAGCAGCGTCACGTCTTCGATTGCAGTACGACGCAAGGCCCGTGTTCTCACAAACAGCGTCCATAGAATAACGATAAAAAGTTCGGCAGTTAGAAGTTTCTAATTTCCGTTATGACGTTTCGTTCGACGTACACCTAGGTGTTATTTACGATAATGGTCGGGATAAAGTTTGTTTTCCGTAAACATTAGCGAATTTAGTGCCCCGCTTGGACTTATTGTCGATCAAACAATAAAGTTCGGTCCGGGGATCATGACGACGTGGCGTTCTCAATGATACAAAACGGACGTGAAATCGAGAGGAACTAAGAGTGTTCTGTTACACTTGTTACATCCTACGTTTAGTATGACAACACACGTACACACGATACAAGTAGTATGGTTTTGTATGTTCTGAGTCAATTTGAGAAGCCAAATTTTTCCGGTTTGGCGGGTGATTTCTACCTATTTTTTAGTGTGTGATTATTTTGGTAAAAAAAACACATGTATGTTCCGAGTCCATTTGAGAAGCCAAATTTTTACCAGTTTAGCCGTTAAATTCCACCTTATTTCACCGTGTAAAAAATAAACAACATTTTTTTTAAAATGACTGTCTTAGTATATTATACTTGTAAAAAAGTATTTGCATACTTAAAATAAAAATGTGTAAAATAAAATTTTATGTATTTGTGGATATTATGTGTGAAGTATAATTGTGTGTATATTTTTAAGTATGTGAATGTTTTGTGTGAAATAAAAATAATGTGTAAATTAAAAAAAAAATGTTGTTTAACTGGTAAAAATTTGGCTTCTCAAATGGAGCATGCGTTTTTTTGACCAAAATAATCACACACTAAAAAATAGGTAGAAATCGCCGGCCAAACCGGAAAAATTTGGCTTCTCAAATGGACTCAGAACATACAAAACCATACTACTGATATATTATATATATATATATATATATATATATATATATATATATACTACACATAACATATGACTGATATTATAAAACAAACATTCAATTCTTTTCGTTAATAGGGTAAAATTTGAGGTCAGCCGACAACATGAAAGGATTAATTTAACATCTGAGAGAGCCACATTCGAATATGTTTAGTTTCACCCTATGATATTTTGTAAATATCAAGTGCACAAACCAAACTCAACAGTGCCTTCTATTGATAACGATACTTCACACTGATCCTGCAATTAGGGTTCACAGAGAAAAAGATCAGTCCGAAAGGGAAAAACACATTTCCATAGATTTTATGATCGTGAACTAACCCCAACCACGTTACATGTCAGCGAAAACGGTCGGACACGTTGCAGTCCGACCGACGAAATCGTAGTACAATGGGTACCCGAGTCGGCGACCGCGGTGTCAGGTATATATGCGAGCGACGCGACGACGTTAGGAACGGTCGTTCGCCCGTGTCGTAATGATATTACGCGTACGACGCGAAGCAACAACAACTATTATTACTATTATTATGATCGTAACTACGCGGTACGCGAAAACGTTCCACGGTTTTTCTCCTGTGCGCTTTTCTCCCTTAGACAAAGGGGTGTACCACCACCACTACTACCTCAGGAGGATGATGGGGGGTTGTTAATTTCCAGTGTTTTCGCAGTGGATTTTTATCACTGGAAGGGGTGTATACAATACACGTACGAGTATTTAATATATTAAATATATATATATATATACGTAAAAACATATAACGGTGGACGCGTACAGAGCACTCGAAGGGATGGGACAGGGTGACGGCAGTGGAGACTGTGTATCGTCGTTTTGAAATATAATATCCACCGCGACAAGGTAGCAGTGCACGACAGAGAGAGAGAAAGAGAGAGAGAGAAAGAGAGAGAGAAAGAGCGTGCATAGGTGGAGGAGCGGCGAAAAGCGCGGTGGGGTTCCAGACACGGGGGTGTGCAGACGGATGGACGGAGTAGCGCGCTACCGCCGCGGCGGTGATGGAATGCCCGTGCGGCGGCGGAATAAAAGGAATCGTTTACACAGGGTTTACCGAATCTGGGGATGAAATTTAATTAATCCGCGGGCAGTGTACGAGCACGACGAGCACCGCCGTCGAGTAGTAGTAGTAGTAGTAGTAGTAGTAACCGGCCGCCATCTCCCTCTAGCCTTCGCCTCCTCCTCGTCCGCCCGGTCGAGCATCCGGCGTGTGCTGTATACAGCCGCGTTTGTGTGTGCGAGCTGTACGAGCGCGCGCGCGTGTGAGTGTGTATTAATTAATTGGAGTGAAAGGGAATAAAGAGCCGTCGCCGTGACAATGCCGGGCAATGCGAATTACAATATTGCGCCGCGCTACCCCTTTAGGCGTTACGGGGTGGAATATTGTTGCGGGAGAGATATGAGTTATTGTTTTCTCATAATTGCCACCGCCGCCGCCACAGTTATATGATTACTATACGCGTACGATTATACCATGTATGTATGTGTGTGTGTGTGTGTGTGTGTGTGTGTGTGTGTGTGTGTGTGTGTGTGGGTGGGTGTGTGTGTATGTGGGTGTGTGTGTGAGTGTGTGTGTGTGTATGTGTGTGTACATATATATTTATAGCGCTGCACTGGCATACGCGCGGGCTCTCGCACATATTGGATGTATTATAATATTATTATGTCACATGTCAATTAGCCACGCACATGTTGCCATTGTCGATATACGTACATGTGTGTGTATGTGTGTGTGTGTGTTGCGATTGTGTGCGTGCGAGCGAGACACGCGGATGTTACGAAATATAATTGCTAATTCCGATAACAACCGAACGCGCAACGGACACCGGCCAACGTCATTTTTGTATCAGTGGCAAACGCGACAGTGACACGTTGTAATATATATATATTTCACAGACGCGCTTTCCGAATGATATTGTGCCGTCGTTATTATTTTTATTTAGAAGGGTTTTCGTACAGGACGATAATAGTGTCGTCACGGTCGTTACTACGGTTTTAATTTAGATTGCAGTATCTGTTTTTTTAGTTTTTTTTATTTTTAAACACGTTTTTTCCTCCATACACCAATCGACAAAGACTCGACTTTTTACTCCAGTTGCAGATCAGACGTGTACCGTTCATTTTAAATTTACAAAAAAAAAAAAACAAAAAAAAAAACCTCGCCAAACGCTTTCCTTCTCGTCAATAAAATACGAATATTTCTATCGTCAAATGTCCGTACAAAATATCATTAATATTATTAAACCGTGCATAGACGACGACCAAATGAAAACAATCGTCGTGGATACACCGAAATAATTAAACCCTCGCTGCACGTTATAGTTGTACGCATTTCAGAGCGATACGCAATTATTAACACACGTGCATGCACGCAACGATGTGACATTATAATACTGCAGAATGTCGTTTGACAGGTATTCTCCCGCGAGCCGAAACCATTCTTGAATTTCATCAAATACGGTAATTTGTCGCCATTAATTACATCCATGCCGTTTAATACGAATTCATTCGCGACCCCCGTGCGGGTCGGGACGTTTAATCACGGACGAGTTCTCCGAGGGTTGTTGGGATAACTAATCGCGGCAGATCAGACACCCGGGCCGGGCCGGGCGATCGACCCCGCGTGACGAGGTCCGGGCAACTCTGACCGCCGCCGGTTTTCTGTTCTCGCGAACCGCCGCCGGTTTTCTCTATTCTCGCGAACCGCCGCTTGAATATACGTATACGCGTCGTCTATATAAAACACGGAGTGCGTACCTGTGATTGCACTGTTGGCACGCGAAGCACTCCAGGTGATAGACGTTGCTCCGGGCCCGCATGACCATCTCGAACGCCGGTATGTCTTTGAAGCACGCGGCGCACATGCCCTTATTGCCAAACATCCTGTAAAACCTGTCAATCAGTAATAGCATCATACGGTGTGCGACGAGTTCGCCAATAAATACCTGAAGTAATCCTTTTTGCACAATATCATGTTGGCCTTGGTGTACAGCGTGGACCCGACTTCGCCCAGCCGACAACCGCAGCATCCGCACATCAGGCAGTCCTCGTGCCAAAACAGATCCAGCGCTTTTAACAAGAACCTGCGGACAAAAAGCGATCGCGCGTGAGTTCACGCCGGACGGAAATAATAGCGATTGACGACGATGCGCGCGCAGCGGGGTTTTTTTCCCGCGAAAAACCGTCACGCGATAAGATTTAATTCGATTTCATTTGGACGGAAAAACGTATCTTTCCACCGTGTATATACAAGTATCATTACAATATATCCCGTTCAAATCACGTGATCGCGTGAACTTCCGCGAAGTGTACATACCTATCGGTTATGTGTTTACCACATCCAGCACATTCTTGGCCTCCCGTCGCAGCGGACGCACCGACGTTTGCACTCGACTTGGTAGCTGTGCTGGCCGCTACTTGACTGGCTTTCACGTCCATCGTCATTTTATTCTAAACAGAACGAAACAAAATCAATTTTGATTGTCACACACACCCGTTTCACTGAAAATCATCGTGTGATATTTGATGATTTTGCAGTCGTACTACCAGGCGTAATGTTTAATAATTGTGAGTATATTTTAGGAAATTTTTGAATCGTATGTTGTTATAACCACAATTCACTTTCGTCGTAAACAAATCGTCATGGGCCGTAGAAATCCCAGGTGTTTTTTTTTTTTATGAATAATATTGCAATATTCGACAATACGCGGAGATCGCGTTCGGATCGCTCGGTTTATGAGTTTTCGGGGTTTAAAATGCAGTAACGAATATTATAGCCGGCTGCGGTCGCTATAAAGTTTGCTCAGACACGTCATACCTTTTTTCTTTTAGAGTTGAGACCCTAGACGGAAAGAGTTTTTTTTTGCGTTTTATAGTCGTGTATATCGTCTAGCGTGGGGTTTTCTTTTCATTTTTACGATCGGATCAAAAAAAAAAAAAACCCCTGCGTCCTTTTTTGTTTTACTTAAAGACCGAAAGACATTTGGTATGCCGAGTTTGACGTGAAACATTAAGAACAATATCAAATAACGTTTTCTTTTCCTACGGGAAGGGGGACAAAAATATGGAATTTCTTTCGAAAGACAACTTTAATGCGTTTAAGTGTTCTTATTTAGTATTCAGCCGGAAGACCTGTTGTTGCCGGGCAAGATAAAAGCTCCGTTTGGAATATCAAAACATAAATATGGTAAGGGGACGTAAAAAAAAACTTTTTTGTAACGGAGAAGGGGAATTATATTTTTCTTATTACGGAAAATACGATGTGCGATAACTGTGACAAATTAGGGGGTTGTACTCTGGTGTATTTTTATTTTTTTAATAGATGCGATTTGTGTCGAGACATCTCGTGCATGTTAAATTCACAGCGTTTACAAACGACAAAAGTTTCTTTTCAAATGTTGTTTACATTTGTTGAACATTTTGTTAAGTATTTAGTTAACAATAAATCAAGCTTAAAAAATCTTAAATACGTCATGTGGACATTACATTTATTTTTTTTAATTTTTATCGATAAACTGTGAATATATAATAAGTAACTTATATATAACAAACACGCACGCACGCACACACACACACAGAAACGATCATATCAAAAAGAATTATACATTTTACTGTAGCCGAAAAGTAGATTTACATTTTATCAACAATACTTCTGTTTGATATTACCCATTAATCATCACCTACAATTATTGTTCCGTTTGTAAACAAAATAATAATAATAATAATAATAATAATAAATGTGTGTCGACTGAAAACCATCGGTACACCTGTTAAACATTGTCACGGATTGATATCGCAGTGTATTACAAATTATTACTATGAGTGCAGTATAATGGCGTGCCCGCCGACTATGAAACGATATGGTTTTTAATGTTTACGAATTCATTTCACAACGGGTCGAGTTTCATTTCCTTATCGAGTTGTCCGAGCGTGGCGTGGAAATTCGCCGCCGGGACGTGAAAGCAACTGCGTGCTTATACACAGGTGTATTCAACAAACCCCTCTCGGACGGTCACGATCGGACACGACGCGTGCGGTTGATTTATGCACACCAGACGGTTGTCACGCGGTGTGAAATCCTACGGTCATTTTTCACTTAACCCGCGACGCGTGTGTTATTGAGTGAACTTTTTTCTCGCCGTTTTTTTTTCCCATTTTTTTTTTTCATAAATCCACACGGCCTCGTCCCGACGCGTCCGCGGTCGTATGTATCAATCAAACGTCCGCAGTCGAACGCGACGACTGTGTGCCATTTATCGCCATCGAATATTGCGTCATCCGTGGTTATTGTCGGTTTGATAAATTATATTAAACGGCGCTGTGGGGTATGTGGGAGCGGGGTGGAGCGCGACGGTCGAGCGCGACGAATATACCCGTGTTTTATGACGTAGGTCAGCGGTTCTCAAACTTTTTTGTTCGCGGAGCCCTTATGTTCCTAAAAAAAATTACGGAGCCCCAAAAATCAGAAATGTCTATTTGAGACAACAATAATTCATACAAAATGATGTCAATTCATATGATTTGCTTTTTATTTATTTTTTCTATAAAATATGAAAATACGCAAATTATTTAGTTGATTTAACAGTAAAAAAGAACATTCTATTTTAGTAATTTATAAAATTTAATATTTAGTGATTTTAATGTGATCCATGATGTTGGCTTTTTTTACTGACCAGTATTTTAATATTTAGCCTGGATTCGCATGTCTGCTTCCGCATCCAATTTATTACGATATTTTGTTTTCGTTGATGCATATGATGAAAATCCGGTTTCACACAGATATGTGGTTCCAAAAGGAAGAAGAGCTAATATAGCTTTTTTAGCCAGAGATTGATATTCGTTTGCAATACTGCTACTGCACCCAAAATCTGTTAATGATATTTTATCAAATAAAGTTTTTAAAGAATTAAAGATGAAATCGGTGGTCGTTTCAATTAATTTTTCATATTCTGTTATAGAATGGATTTAATGAATACAGATATGCCCAGGGAGCCACGGAGCCCCGAGACTCCTCTCGCGGAGCCCTAGGGCTCCGCGGAGCACAGTTTGAGAACCTCTGACGTAGGTATACGCGCGAATCGCGACGGACGGACGGACGGGCGCTCGGGCGCGACGACGACGACGACGTACAGAAATCAAACGTACGCGTATAAAACACCGTTTCATTTCGGCGCGACCGCGTTTTTATGGACCGATTATTCATCGAGCCGATGCGTATAACTGCGGAGCGATGAGAGGCGTGCGGCGCCGGGGCACTATTACTGTTGCGCGGCGGCCGCCGTCTACACAACGCCGCCGCTGCCGCCGCCGCCGGTGCGAGGGGAATAATAACACTGTTAATCCGACGGCCTCGGTCGTAAAGATGATGGCAGTCGTTATATGTGTCGCGGAGACGTTTTTAATTAGCTTAAAATAATCGCATGTACTTAATACTTGTTTGACCGATCAATACCGTTCGCGGTTGTGTTTTATACGCGGCGCTCCGTGCCATAGTATATACACATTGAGATAGCGCCCCGCAGTGCCTGTAACGGTTTAAGCTCATAATGTGAGATTTATAAAAGTTTTTAGTCGTAACAAAAAAAAAAAAAAAAAACAAAAAATAAGTACCTATCGATTATTTACGACTAATTTGGTTCGATCGTATCAGATACAGATGAAAAATAAAGTGCATTCGATTAATAATTATTATCATGGAAAAAAAAATCATCGGTCACTTTGAATTTCGTTTCACAGTAGCTGATCGTGTTAATTTTACTAGATCGATTTTTTCCCATCAATTACAATGTATGTAAACTGTGTGTGTGTGTGTGTACTTACAACGAGCACTTTATTTTGTATAAAGCGAGGAAAAATAATACGAATATTGACGGATTAATGAAATTCTCGGTGACAACACGTGTATATTTAGTTGAGTTTTCATGATATTTTAATTTCGATTATTTGAATATAAATTTTGAAGTTACCGTCACGCTCAATACGATTCGACAATAATAAGTTTGACCATTTATAAATTCGACGCGAACTATTGAAAACCAAGAATTAATTCGTGTTTGGTGCGAATATTGAAGTGTATTGTTTTGGAGTTTTAACACAAATAAATTCGAAATATAAAAAACACATAAATAATGGACTGATTTACGGTGTCGTCGTGTACATACTATATTTTACTCGAATATAAAATATTATAATATTATTTCGAAGACTTTGGCGAACGATAGACGTTACGCGGCGATTAATACAGCACAAACGTTTATGTGTTGGTAGACTATGTTTCACGAATGATTAAAATAAGCAAACCAACATATTATCGAATATGAATAATAAACGTATAAATATTTATATAACACGAGTGTCTCGCCGTTTTTTGACCAATGCAATAATTTCTGTACTATTCATTAAAAATCACTTTATTTATTTTTTTTAATTGAATACCACACTTTGGCGCTATACATTATAGCCCATAATAATAACAATAATAATAAAAATGTTTTGAGACGTTTTAAAGAATTATGTTCGCTTAAAATTCAACATTTTAAATGTTATTCTGTGGTTTTATAAAAAAATCAAATTTCCATATTGTGAATCCAATTTTTAGAAAAATCTTGATACTTAAAATTTTAATACAGATTAATCTATTTATCTTACATACGATTTTTCAAAGTTCTCAGAAAATATGAATATTATAATTTATCAAATAAATCACCATTCTTCGAAAATGTTATTTTACTATTTATTTTTTATTTTTTGATATCTGATATAGCTTCAATGTATATCAATGTTACATCAAAAGTATACATTTCTGAAATTGTATTAATAGTTCACTAAGTATTGTACCGGTGAAACTATTTTGTAATTAATTGCAGATATGTACTTACATTATTCATGTAACTGAGTGAAACGTCCACAATAATTTAATTAGTGGCAATATTTTGTAATTTTGATTCACATTTTTTCATTAAATGTAATCTTTTGATTTTAAATATTTTGCTAATGTCCTACAACAATTTGTCATGACATGTGATTTACATTATATTTTAAAACAGTTAATAAAAATAAGATTTTAGCTACGACGTAATGCAAGTGAACATTGTTTACTTAGTAAGATGAACAATTTTCTTCAAAATGCACTGTTTAAATAAATCACGACACTTAGTACCCTTATAAGTTTTCTCTGTATTCTTCTGAATCACACACACACGCACACACACACACACACACACACACACACACACACACACACACACACACACACACACACACACACACACACACACACACACACACACACACACACACACACACAAACTACGAGTGTAACGAAAACAGAAGACATATCAAGATTGAGGATTTAAAAATCAAAATTAACTCTAAAGTCTGAATCAGCTTAAAAATCATAAGTACTTAGTAAAGTGTTTTGATGTCATTTCAAAATTCGATTATTAATTAATAATAACTAACTGGCAATTGTTGGTTATTAATACCACTTCTGGCTAGGGATCATGATTAATTTATAACTTATTAAATTATTTAATCATGCTAGGGATAATATAGACTACATAAGTACAGAATAGTAGAACAAGTAAACTTCCACCATTATTATATAACTGACTAGTAATAATTAATAAAGACAGCTATAGATATAAATATTAAATAGTATAATATCCATATTATACTAATAAAAGCCGTAGTAATAAATAATAATTATAATTTTTATTATGTCCACTGTCCATTGTTATTAATAATAGTAAAATGTTAGCAAGAACAAATTAAATGTCGATCGTCAATTTTTGGAAAATTCATGTGACAGACAAAATTATTTATCTTTTCTTTGAACTTTTAAAAATCGTAAAAGATTGACAGATTAACCTATTTAAAAAAAAAAAAAAAAATTTCCCAAAAAATCAGATTCACAATACGGCTATTTTGATTTTTCTATAAAAACATAAAATAAAATTTAAAATTTTGTATTTCAAGCTAATACAATTTTTTTAAATGTCTTGAAACATTATTATTACAACGCCTAAGTGTAGAACTGAATTAGAAAGAAAAAAGTGAAGAATAATGAATCAGAAGTTATTGCACTTGTCAAAACACAGTGGGACATCATGTGTTATTATTTAAGACCGCTCAAACAAAACGCGGCGATGCCAGCGTACTTTATAGACGTCATACAATGTTATATATCGCACATATTAGTATTATTATTATTATTATTATATACATATTACAGTCGTTAGTCATTACGGGAAATCGGGTATTGTTATGTGAAATTTTATATAATACAAGGAGGTGTGTATAATATAATATGTATACATTGAATCGCTCGCACTCTCGCATACGTGGCGGCGGCGGCGTTTTCGAACAAAAAGATAATAATTTGCAAAAGATTACACGGTAAAGTGAACAACGCACAACAGACAAGTCGCCTCCGCCTCCACTTTCGTCGCCGTCGTCGCTACGCCGGTTGATTGTCACTGGGGGATGTGTGCGCGTGAGTGTATACAAAAGCGACACTTGAACGGCCACGGCTGCAGCTGCAGTGTTCGTTTATACGTAATATTGTGTCGCGAAACGGTTGAAATCTTTCAGATCCGAAACTCAAAATTAGATTACATCCATCATTTTGGGACGTGACAAAACACTTGATTAGCACTCTCTAGATTCGCGGTCCACGTTCTACTACGTCTGCGGGGACGGACAACTTAAAGTTTCTAGTAGTCCAATATTCAGAATTTTAAAATCTAGTAAACTAGAAAGTGAAATGAAGAAAAACAAATCACTAAAAATGAGCACTAATAATCGACATCATTTATTTCGATTTATGATTAGCTAATTATTTATTTTATAACATTTTTAAATAATCTTGAAAATTGAGTTATGTATTGAATTATATCTATGACATATAAATAAAATTAATTTTCTTTATTAATATAAATGCATAAATCATTAATTATTATAGATAAAATGTTTTCTCGAAATTTTCCGAAATGATTTTTGTTTTAAAATAATAGTTTAAAGAAGTAACACGGGTCAGATAAAGATGGTACGTGGACCACCAGTTGCCCACCCCAGCTCTACACTATCAGCGAATACGTACATAAGCACACTTGTGTACGCGCATAAACCCATAGCATTTTATGGTACACACTCGCGGCGGAGGGGGGGGAGTGGGGCATCCGGCCGTTAGCGTAATTAATTAAAACTACATAACACCGTGTGCCTCACGCGTGTGCACACCGCCGCGTATCATACTCTCTTGTCGGGTTAAATGTTTTTGAAGCCGACGGTAACTTTACAACGACGACGGAGACGACGACGACGACGACGACGACTCGGAGGGGTTTTCGGTGGCGACGGAGTACCGTGGATCGTATACCTATATAATATTATAACATGAGAGCGGATTATTAGTTTATTAGATAAAGCCGAGTTAAGTTTTAGCCGGTAGAAAACAATAACAAAACGTAGGCGTGTGCGAGACGGCGGCGACGAGGGCTTCTGGTGTATGGAGGCGGTAAGTGCACGTGTCATGTGTGAGTGTGTGTGTGTGTGTGTGTGTGTGTGTGTGTGTGTGTGTGTGTGTGTGTGTGTGTGTGTGTGTGTAACCGTGTACGGTATACCTATATGAGTACAAAGGAAATACACGCGCCGCCGCCGTCGCCTCCGGTGTGTTGTTAAAGGCTCAAAAATGTTTTCATTAGCGCTGTAAACGGCAGTGGCAGCGGAGGGTAAGGGTACAACGGTCGCCGAGGGGGGTGAGAGCGGGGAAGGAGACGCGTGCTCTCGCTTTTCAATCGAACGAATCTCGTCGTTTCCCTCCGTCCCTGTCGTGACGTGCACTTTTCCGCTGTTACCGCGTCGTTTTTAAACGCGCATAAGTAATAATTAGTCTGAAGAGAAAACAGCCGCGCGGCCGTGCTCGTGTGCAGCCGTGAGCTTCGGCGACGGGTTTTTCGGTCGATCACGGAACACGGTGTGTTAATAATAATGTTATTATTATGCATGTAGTTGTATTTCGTGCAAGACTTCGCGCAAGTGCCCCGGGACTGTGTTGATCTTTTCGCCGCGTGTTTACGTTGCG
Organism: Therioaphis trifolii; assembly: GCA_027580255.1. Taxonomy (NCBI): domain Eukaryota; kingdom Metazoa; phylum Arthropoda; class Insecta; order Hemiptera; family Aphididae; genus Therioaphis; species Therioaphis trifolii. The sequence continues at coordinate 124,282,305 of CM050404.1, forward strand.
TACGGGTACGCCGTTTCGAAAAACCGACAATGTTTTGCGTAAAGTTACGTACAGACCAAGCAACATTTTGTCGGCAACGTGTTGCCAACGGTGTTGTCAACATGTATCTCAGCAACTGGTTAAAAGTTGACGGATACTCGTCAATGTCGGGCGGCATGACATCAAAGAAATTTGTTGCGTGTGTTTCTTGTATCTGAGTTTTCCAATCGAAATGGAAAACATCGCTCAGTATATGGACGATTTTGTCAACAATTACTGTCATTTTATGTTGATTTGTACACACGTTCACATATCGTTTAGTTAGCGGCACGGTAGTTTGTATTTTTTTTTCGAGATCTCAGGAGCTACCAAACGGAGAAGTTCTTCAGAATCAGATTTAGTAAGTCTAACGAAATCGCAGAATGAACTGCCGCCGTTTAAAGGTAATTCAGATATTAAGTTGTCACCATAGCTTATTTCATTTTTCAAAAATTTTCTCTGCCGCCATCTTCTTTTTCTTACTTTACCATGAGTAGCTATAACGATGAATGCAGCACTAGCACCAGCAGCAGCAGCAGTTGTCAGATCCATTTGGTATTTGTTTTGAAATAAAGTATTTATTTTTTAAATATTTTTATATTTTAACTTCCACTTTCACTTTTAACTCTTTAAACTACAACTACAACAGACGGATGTGGACTGAATCCGACAAATTTGTTGCCAACATTCGGCAACGTGTTGCCAACAAAATGTAGCTTGGTCTGTACGTACCTTAACGAAATAACGCACGCGTTTCCGTCCGGTCCGATGAATCAGTATACGACGACGACGACCCGCGTAGGTCCTCGGCTGTGCCGTAGCACGAGGCGACGACGCCGGCGCGAGTATTTCATCTGGGCGAACGGTTCATCGTCGCTTGTCGAATGGGTGCAGTCGAGGATTTTTTTTCCGGCACACTACCCTTAATCCGGTTTAAAACGACTCGTGCAGACGGCTTCGGTTTCACCCTCGGAATTACACGTCGTCGACAAAACGCGTGTGACACGGTGATTGTTAGTGTAACAATACAGCGGTCATTACAAGACATGTGACGATCAATAACACGGAATTCTACACTTTTACCACGATAATTATTTGCTAATTGTTCATTAGTAGTTATGAAGAAATAATAATTATGGTATCGCACACACTGTTTTTTCTCCCGTCTCAAAACAACGCACGTACGTTTTTAGCATGTTGAATGTTCATCAAGAATCTGAGTGGCAACGAATTGTTTATTTTCAATAAACAATAATCATTTTTAACGTTTCACCGTGCTAAATAATTTATGTTTGAAGAGTTTTCAACCTGTTCTCATTTCAAGTCATTCGATCGCTCACTACCTATATAGAACTGGCACTTAAAGCCAAACGCCGTGGGCTTATATATAATTATTATGATAAACGAAAATGTTTCGATGTGATTTATACGATTTTGTGTTTTTGATTTAACTGCGATATTTTCTGTTATACGAAAATACGTATTAGTATGGTGATTGGTGAGGTAGAGGAACAGAAGAAAAATGAGTCGTGCTTCACGGGTTGAAAAATTCGATTTTTTTTTTTCACAAAGCCTTGCCATAATATCGTTTTTGATAGTACGCATTGAGCACTCGCGTGGATATTATACAATGGTACGCACGGTGTATTTTAAATTCTTAAACATTTCGTCGAGAAACAAAACGATACGACCGTGGACAGAGTATATAAACGGCACGTAGACACACAAACGATGTATATATACAATACATAACGACAAAGTGCGTCGAACACGAGTCATAACCGATAACGTTTACGACGGTTCGGTTTATTTTATTCAGAGGGTTCGTTTCCGTCCGGGAAAACGTTCGATTCCCGTCCGTCCGAGACGCTGCGGCAACGACGGTGACATTGCGCCGTGAATATTATAATATTCGCATTCGTCGAAGCCGTTAGCCGTAACCGAATCGGCTGCGCGGCGTGCAGCCAATATTTAATAACTCTGTGCCCACACACATATTTACCCCCGGCACAGCGGCGGCGTATACTCGCTTTTGAGTTCAGACTGCCACCGGGCGGAGGCCCTTGTTTGCTGCAGGTCCGAGAAAATTAATCCGAACGGCGAACACCCCGAGGGGGTTAGAAAACGTTCCGCCAAAGACATTGTCGCGCGGCGACTATCGCTAATGTAACCGTCCTTATCACGTGTATTTACGTCGGTTTAATTATGTGCGCGCGTGTGCGTGTGCGTGTGTGTGTGTGTGTGCACGCACGAAGTTTTGCGCCGTGTCCCCCGGGGTTTCTGCCGCGGCGGAGAGAGATCGCTAAACAACAAAGTTATGTGCTCGGGATTTACTTGACCGTGTTCAAAAGCATTATTACGTCGGAGAGTAAATTCCAAAATTCATCGTTCAAAATCTAACAGCCCTTCGTTTCGTCGTCCCCAGATCGAGGTGCCACCACCGCCACCGCCACCGCCGCGGCCGTCATCGTCGCCGTCGCGTGTCTCTGCAGCAGCCCAGACGAGTGACAGCCGACCCGCGCCCGAAGCCAAGTCACGGTAGAGTTTACATCTGAAATTCTTGGGATTTTAGGGTGTAAAATGTGTATGCGATCTCAACCGGTATGAACGACGATTTCATTCCACGTAAATAATACGTAAATTCGTGATTCAAACGAATTCGTTTAGTTCAAATGCGATGGCATAGTTGTCGTTTTAAATATTTTGATTAATTACTCACGGAACACATTTTCAATTGTGGAATCCGTGAAACGATGACTTCAGATTCGAAGATGTCGATGAATGAGAAACAGTTTTAAACGGCACAAAAAACATTTACCCGAACTTTCGTAAAACATGTTGTATATTGTATAATAAACGAGAAAATGAATTGCGTGATACACGTTCAGAAGGTTAAAAAAACAAGTATAAAGTGTTTCGAGAAAATATTTCTAATTTAACTTCAGCGTGGAGTGGTTGTTATTAAGCCTGAAAGATTAATTAAAAAAAGTTGTTCGTTTAATTTTTACAATCTGTTATTAAAACAATATTAAAAAAAAAAAAAAAATGTTTGCTTTATTTGCGAAGTATTATATGTATATACTATAAGTATAAATACGCACACAACACATACTTTTTTTGTTTCTGTAATAATGCTCTTTTCCAAGTTATTACGTAATTATTTGGTAAAATAAATAAAACCAAGTAAAAAAAACGCCGTTGTTTGCTTTAAAAAAAAAAATATGAAAAAAACACAAAATAATAATATAATAAACGAAATGACGGAGGGGGAAAAATATAGACCACGACTTTAACAGGTAATTAGATTTCTTTGGTGAATTAACTCGACGAGCCAAGATTGCGAGAACGCAACCAAAAAAAAAAAACTGAAGACTGCGTGCGGAGGGTAGGGAGAGGAATGATGAGGGTGAAAAAACGGTCGTTTGTCTTGAATGAGTGGTTACGTCGCTAAGTAAAGAACATAAAAATAAAGGAGAAAAAAAGAGTGGAGTGAAAGAAGAAAAACGAAACCTTTTGTTGCGGCGAGACTCGATTATATATTATTACTCACACACACACACACACACACACACACACACACACACACACAAATTAAATATACAATGTTTAAACGGAGATATGCATGTCGGACCCCATTCCCCCGCCACTTTGATTTTTCTTTTCTTTTCAGTTTTTCGTCGGCTTTTGCGGTGTCGGCAGCTACTCTCCCTTAGCATCCACTTCAATTGCCGCAAGCGCACTATACGTATATTATCATACACATCGAGATTACCACCGTGGCAGCAATCGTGAGCGAGAGAATTATTATTTTCGTGAACGGAGTGCAGGCGTACAGCACGTACGTATACGGTGTAATGACGATGAGAAGAAAAAACATCTTTTTTCGGTCGCCCGTCATTTACCGTCGGCTTTTGGAGTGTTGTGATTATACTATTTTGCGACCACATCGTACAGTTGCAATAGAATTAACTATGTGTCCTTAAGTACTATGTCGTACGATGACTATTGGCATCGTTCAGCGAGAGAAGCAGAATAACTATATTTGTGAGCTATCATAGAATAATAAAAAACAATAATATCGTTTCGGTTCGTGGCGGGTACTTGTAGGTAAGGTTATGATATATTATACATTTATCATCATTGAATATTTATAATAGTTTTTTTTTTGGCTTATTCTGTACACTATTTTGATCCTTAGTCGCTTACGTAATGTCTTTTCACATTACTCGCTGTTCAATTCGACACTTTTAAAAATCTTAGATTTTCTTCAACTAGATTTTCCCACTGTTATCTTGATCGTAAAGTTAAGAAATGTTTTCGAAAGACAGTTTTTTTTTTATCGATATTTATGTTTTGAGCTCTTTTCTAGACACTATCGTAATTGTGATTTTGTTTTCATTGATTAAAAAAGACCAATCTTTTTCGTTACGTTGATGATAAATAATACAACGATTATTTTTAATAACAAAAATAAGTGCGTTAAGTACTAAACTGTATATATAGATGTACATTATTTAATGTCTGGCATGGTTTTCCGATATTTTTGACGTACACCACCCAAGGATTATTTTTGAAAACTCTAAAGGCTCTATATGTATATATTTCATAATTCTGATTTCTCATAGATATATAAGTTTGCATATAAGCATGGCACACACTCTATGTTTTTAAGTGAACCCTTAAAACTTGAAAAAGTTTAAAAATATGATACGAAAAACTGAAACATTTGAAATATACTTTCACGACACTCTGGCTTTGGGGAAACCTTTGTTCTCAGCTGAAACGTTCAATCAACCTACAGTCGCTATTGCTGCGCCGCCGCGTTTGTATACGTGGAACAAGACTACCCGTCCAGTTCAACTTAAACTCGTGCGACGACGACACGCATCTGATTAGACGTGCAGGGGTTTACAAATGTATTACTAATCGCCAGTGTCGGCCGTTTATTTTGGAAATTGTTGATCGGTTTGACGGCATATTTTCACGGATACGGTCTAACTGATCATCACGAATTCTAAACCGGAACCGCCTCCGTGGCTCGAAGCTAACCGGACTGGTAACAGTGAGGTAGTACCTTCACGGCGGCAATCGACCAAGACGGTCGCGATAAACGTAATAAAGTGACGGCGGTGGCGGCGGCGATCGCACGTGGAAAAAAACGATAATGTTTTCTTATCCGCTCGCCCGCCCTGCCACGAAGGTTAGCGCGCGGCTTCCTCCTACAATGTACCGCCATAACGATAAACGAGTAAAGTTTTTAAAAACCATCCGGAAATCCGGCGCTCAAATACCTTCGGGGGCTGTTGCAGTCGTTTTCGCTCACGTCCCGGTTGCCGCGTTCACCGCGCATATAGGATAATAATAACGCGCGCGGCCGCCTTCTGTCATTAGCTCGTTACGGCAGTGTTTCCCCGCGGTGCCGGCGCGCGCGTCTTCGGTAAACGCGCCCTGGAGGACGATCAATTGACGACGACGACTAGACGTTTTTCCGCGACGTCGCCCCCGTGTCCAGCAGTCGACATGACTCGGTGAAAAACAGGCCCGCGTCGTACGCGTATTGCCGTGCGCCAAAAGCGTGTACAAGATATCCCGCATCCCCTTCCCCCTTGGATATCGTTGAATTTGTTTTATTTCACTTTCCTATTTATTATTATTAATAATTTAAATCAAATACTTAAAAATTACACAGTTCGTTTTTCTTTTCTTTTTTTGAGCGGGAATAACCATTCAAATCATGTTATCAATAAATAATTATCGATTTAAAAAAAATCGATATTATACAATATACCAGTGGTTTTCAAACTTTTTTTGACCACGGCACACTTCGCCCTTCACAAAATTTCCATGGCACACTAGACCTCTAATGTTAATACAGTGAAACCTCTGAATTCCGGACACACTCGGTAGTCGGAATATTGTCCGTTATTTAGGGGTGTCCGCTGTTCAGAGGGAATAACAAAGCAAGAGAATATGTTCCTATATCCACATAAAAACGTCCGCTAATCGGAGGCGTCCGGTATTCAGAGGTGTCTGTTAAGGGAGTTTTCACTGTATTCTAAAAAATTACATTACCGATACATTTTGTTAGGGTGCAATTATCACGTAAGATAACTTGTCTTAGTCGCTTTCTTACTGCAAACCTTCGATTTATCAGTATACGATTAAATATTGCGGGTTCACGACAGTCGAACGCGTCCATTTTCGTACATTTTAAACTTATTCAATTCGATCGGTCATTTATGCAAAAAAAAAAAAAAAAGGTTCAAAACACCGCGGAATATACAAACTATTGTAATATGATAATATCAAATAATATTACGTTTATGCATTTATATCTATGTTAATAGTCAAATAAGGGGTATTTTATTTATAAGTTATATTGTTGGTGTTATTTATACGATAGTTATTGATACTGTAGAAATGTTTATTGTAATTATTATAAAAGTGGGTGGAAATCAATTATTCAAATTTTTAAATTTAAATATTACGAGTGAGCGAAACGTTTGGAAAATTTCGAGCTGCCAATTTATTTATAATTTGGTAATATTATATTTTATAGACGTATACTTTTATACGTATGATCAATGTTCAAATTTCACCCATCTATCCGAGGAAAATGAAGTGAATACGCCCTTGCGGTGCATGCGACGGGGTCGTCGTGCATAGTCGCCGGTGTTGATCTCGTCTCGTGGCGGTCTCGTCGCGATTCCAGGTCGGAAATGGACTCGTACGCGTTACACGAAAGTGTGTCTCAAAGTCGAAGGAAACACGACCGGATGTTTTTTTCTTTACTCGCTGAAAGACTGTGCATTCGAATCGACTCATTTTCCCCAATCCCCATGGCACATGTTACAATTGTCACACGGCTCAAGACGCGAATTCAAGTTTTTATCACATTTCGTTAAAGCGCGTGCTTAATACTTTCATACACATCATGACACCGATTTGGATTCAGATAAACAAAAAGTGACTTCTAATATGTAAATTCTTTAATAAGTTCATTTATAATGCATTTTCTCTCATTCTCATTGAATTTATGTCTTAATTTTGATTTCCATAATACATTTTTATCGGTTTATGTAGTTTTTTTTTTACTAAATTTATCGTGTTTTCAATTTTTTTTTTTTTTAATATACGAAAATTAATAGAAAAATAAAACTTAGTAGTTATTTGTAATCAGAAAAAAATGTTCTAAATCAATATCAAAATTTCAACTTCCTTGCATTTGAAGAGCGGTTTTGAAATTAATTTTAAAAAAAAAAAGAAACACTAGATCTCTAGAGTTTTTTTACATTCCAACAAGCAGTTCTAACTTTGCCGCTAATGCACCACTCCCTCAGAATGATGCCTATATTTAATTCTAACACATAATGACAAATTCGTACCCATTGTTATTACAGTTGTGTCACTCTTATTATAATGTTACTTTATATTACATCTATAGTTTATTACATTGTAATGTATTTACTATCATTGTAAAAGCCGTTCGGCGTTGATATATGAAAAAAAAAAAAAAAATTACGTGAATAATCAATTTGTACGAATCGATGAAAACAATCAATCCAAAATATATGAAATCATAAATTATTTACTGTGCCCTCAGTAAAAAAAATGCCTTTATGTGACGTACACTTGCGTTTAAGAGAAAAGGAACAAATTTGAATTTTCTGCGGATTGTGTGTTGTAATATATCAAGGATTATGAGAAAAAATCCGGATTCGACTTGATGATCTTTCCTGTAAAAATATTTTTATTTTTTTTTTGCCGTTGCCTCGATAACTTTGGACTCATTGTTATTTATGATAGAGAGATGAAAGTCATTGCACAATCTCAACGGTACTTGTATCTCCTCTCGTCTCTCGTCGCGACTCCGAACTACCATCGGGTTAGTAGTTTATGTAATTATACCGGGATAAACGATAATACTCACACGCTATAATAATATTATATTACACGCATTACCTACTTCAAGTTATACACGCCCGACTCGCGCTACTGAAACGGACGTTTTCCAGCCGACGGACATTGAACATATTTTATACCGTTTTCGTAAAACCGCGTGGGACTGCAATAGCGTGTGTTTGTGTGTGTGTGTGTGTACTGTTTGTACATTATAGATTCCGCAAGGTTAATCACCGGAAGAGAAATAAAATTATTAAAATACACCGTGTTAAAATTTTATGAATATCGATGATGACTAGACAAAAAGCAGTTCCAAAACAATTTGATACAAGTGAATTTATGTTTCGTTATAAATCATTATTATCTAGCGATGTCACAGCGCATAAGAGCAGGTAAGTTTCACCGAAAGTTGTTGTAATTAACTGTAAAAGTTATTGTAATAACTAATTCCGAGGGTGATTGCCCAATACGCTATAACGCGTAAATGAGTACCTATATGTTCTGCGTAACGAAAACAAGTACACGAATCGACGAAAGTTTATATTATAATATTATACGTACATTATACGCACGTGTATTACAGATAAGTACAATGATAATAAATTATAGACGTATTAGTATAGTTTGACAAAACATGTATGTAATTACAGTAAATTGTAGGTAAATCGTGTTGTTGACGTTCCACTAGGTATCTAAACTTTCTAAGATTCTAAAGTATCGATATTTTGAGATTTGACGAGTCGCGTTACACATAAGTCGAACATCAAATTATGCTCTAGAAAAATCATCCCGTACAAAGGTTAACTTTCTGGAACTATTTTATAAAGAACGTGTGGTTCTGGTTCGATTTATAATATTCTTGTTATAGTCGGAAGAAATCGGTATACGAACGTATATTATCTGATGGATCTTTTAATCGTACCTATTATGCATTTGTAAAATATTTAGATATTACAGGGTTGCCACAAATTTTTAATTTTCAAATTCCCTGACTTTTCCAGGTTTTCCAGATAGGTTAAATGAATATAATTTTTGAAAAATTTTTAATTATACCTATTAACCCAGAAAATATTAAAATCAACTAAAATTGTTAAATATTTTATCAAAACTATTTTGTATGCGATGTCTGACATTATTATTTTTATATTCGTGAAAATAACAATATTCGTAAATAGGTATTCGAAAATAAATAATTCATTTGAACTTATTTTTAGCTATTAGCTATTTCTTATCTTTCGCGAAGCAACGCGAGCGCCAGTAACTGAGGTAGGGGCTACACTGTCGTGCACTCTCGCTGGCTTGTGAATAATACGCATAGATATTAAACTTTAATATCTTTGATAAAATACATAATAAGTATTCACGCAAAATAATACACATATATTTATAATGTAAATACAGCCGAATCTAAAATACCAAGTTATTTTCAGTACGTTTTTTTTTTTAAATTTTTGTCATAAAATACAATTATTAAACAGAATAAGAAATGTATAACGGTGTTTGTTAAATTCACAAATTTTTCCCGGTTTTTCTTGCTTGAAAAATAATTCCCTGACTTTCCCCTGTTTCCGTGACTTAAAATTTAATCCCCTGACTTTTCCAGGTTTTCCAGGTCTGTGGCAACCCTGTATTAACATTAATGCATTTTTTTACCCTCAAACCGAAATATTCTTTTGTATCAAACGTGATGAACTTGTTACTGAATAACAAAAAAAAAAAAAAAAAAAAAAAAATGTTAGTTGTGATTACTGATATAATAATAATAATAATAATAATAATAATAATTATTATTATTATTATTCTCTTCAGATAAAAACCACTCCACTGTAATAATATATAATAGTACGTCATTGATGCGTTATAATATTATCATCGTTCCGTGTGTTGAATCCGTCCTATTCATCACGAAATGTCAACTAGATATGATTAAATTTGTTCGTGGAGACGTTTACAGCGTTTTCAGTTTGCATTCATGAAAATAATATTATCACTCGTAATATAATTAAACATTCGGGGGGCTTTGATAATCATTTATTAAACCGTATTATTATTGTCGCGTCGTCGGTAATTTTTGTACAGTATTAATAATTAATATTTGAACTGTCGGTTGCATTGACATATTATACAATATTATTTTGTATGTATAGTACATCGACGGTTGGTCGAGACATATTCGATTAATTAAAATATATATATATAACGGCAATTCTATAATTATTGTTTTATTCAGTCTATTCATTCGGAAAAAAAGTATAATTAAACGATTTCACAAAGGGTTTGAAATTGAATTTTATCGAAAAACATAATATTAATTATAATGCAAATAAAATGTATATCAATTTTAATATGGCTAGACTTTTTTTTTCATTATTATTTACAAATGAACAAGCGTTGCAAAACGCTGTAGGTAATACCCGTGTTTTTTTATGAAAATCGTACGCGGTGACGCCGATCGAATATTCGTTATATTATTGACACCACGACGCGCGACGTATGGTAACCGATTGAAAATAAAATCCCTGGCATTGTATATCATAGTATATCTACACAGATGATGTGATAGTTATTACAATTATTGTCACGCCGAAAAAACTATCAAAATAATACATTTTAGAATCCCAAACCTGGGAAAGTTAACTATTTTTTTTTAATTCGTTAAGTTTAGTCAGTTCAGAAAGAAATAAACTTAAGTTTAAAGTTAAAAGTTATTTCTCTTTTTTTCAAATTGTTTAAGTTACAAGTTAAAGTAGAAAAAAGTAACTCAACTTAGTTAAAAATCAGTTCATTTTTTGTTTTTTACTTAGTATATGAATCTTTGCCAAAGCACAATGAACAAATTTCATTTAAATATATTCATAAGCACACAAGATAATATGGATTAATTATTAATTATTTATTATATAAAATTCATCTTACGATGTAATATGTATTGTAATTTTATTAATTATAATATTTCCATACTTAAAAAAAAAAAATGTTTTGGTGTAAAAACAATAGTTTGTACAAAAAACATAATCCATCTTCTTAACGTGGTAATAAAATATTTCAACTGAAAAATAACCGCATAAAATTGATTATATAACAATCAAACTCGTTAAGTTAGAAATTACCTTAAAAAAAAATGTAACTCGTCAATTGACTTAGTTAAAAGTAACTTAACTTTTTAAATCGTTGATGGCCAGCTTTGCAGAAGCCTAAATTTCAAGCTGTGAATTTTCAGTCACAACAAAATACCAGTAGGTCGAAAAACCGATGACTCACCGCAGTCACCGGCAGTGTTGTGCCATAGATAATTTTATCTAGATAAATTTATCTAGATGCTTCATCTAGATAAAAACTTTATATAATTATCTTATCTAGATTAAAACAAAAATTGTCATCTAATTTTCACCTTGATGAAAATAATAGTTATCTATATAAATTTATCTAGATAAATATTTAATGAATAGCGTGGTCTGCACTCAATGTAATCAGTTTACGATGATAATAGCAATAAAATAAAATATGAATTTTTATATGAAAATATGCGCACCTATATTTATGAGACATAATCTATAAATATAAACATTTTTTTTAGTCTTGGAATTCATCTGAAACAGTAAAGTATTTAATATTGTATTATAACAGGTCGGTCATCACTCATTAGCTTGACTTGCTACTAGGTGAAGTACTATTGGTTATTACATTTCAATATTTACCGAATATTACCTTATTCTAAGTATGAGAAAAAATTCTTCGGAAAAGTTTGTATTTATTTCAACTTTAAGAAAAAATAAATATTATATATAGTATATTTATATTTATACATGGTGCTATTACAATTTAATTAAAACTATGTAAACTAGAGAGCCCAAAGTTTTTTTAAAGAAAAAAATACAAGTTCTTGTTTAAAATTTTAATTTTTTTTTTATTTTATATTGAATATAAACATTTTGTCTCATTTATATCTAGATAAAAATATAATTTGTATTTATCTATATCTAGATAAATTACATTTTCGTACCATCTATCTTTATCTAGATAATTTTAATTTCATATATCTTATCTTTATCCAGATATTTTTTTTTTTTTTTTATCTGAGCACAACACTGCTCACCGGTATACCGAAAATACCGTCAACCCTAGTAATTTCATTGGCGATTAAACGGTAAATACCGAAAGATCGGTTATTAAAAAGCTGGTAAGTGAGATGATGGTGGTACAAGTTCGTCTTTCGTCCCTTCAGTCCTCGGACAAGATATTGGTGATGAATGTATTAAGTTTTAAAGAAATGATGACTCATTTCTTTAGTATAAAACGATTCTGAGCAAAGCTTCAGTGTAATATAATATATTATTATTTAAATACTGTTTATGTATTTTACGGTTATTTGTATAATTTTTGGTTAGATATAACTCATTTAAACTTCAATTTTTATAACAATTATAACTCATTAGAAATAAACTTAAAAGAAATCAGCCAATATCGTAAAAAATCGTATAATAATTTATTAAAGTGTGTATAAAAAGAAATCCTGAGTCACGATTTTTGAATTTTTGTTAAGATAATTAGGTAGGTATATGAGTAAGGTCATATTAAATTTTCAGAACTTTTTGTCAAATATTTAAAATTATATTACATAAAAACTTTCAAACAATTTGGTAAATTAAAAGTTCTATATTTAAGTCAAAAGTGCTATAATTGTTCTGAAAATGTTGTCCGATTTAAAAAAGTATGTATTTGATATTGGATAAAATTTTCAAGTTTCTAGCTTCAATACTTTTCGATTTATGATTAAATACCTAAAATCTGAACAGTGAAAATCTCGTTTACGGCGGATTTTTACCGATTTTACCGTTTTTACTCAGTTTTTCGATCGTTATTCTTGATTACTGGAAAAACTATGGAGATTTTGGAAAATGACCTCTTTAAAGTACCATGTCAGTTCAATTTCGAATCTAAAAAGTTGCTGGACGACATTTTTGGACAAGGATTTCTATACGAAAAAGTGTTTACAGAAAAAAAAAATAATAAAAAAAAAATAAACATCGTTATAAAACCATAAGATCCTTCGCTTCACTCAGAATCTAAAATACCGGTAGGTCGAAAAACCGACTATGACTCGCCGGTATACCGTAAATACAATGTAACGACGTACACTCTTGGATCAACACCACACCGGCCGTCCGACGGGGTGGGTCAGCCGGTCGGGCCGCCGCCGCCGCCGCCACCGTTAAACTAGTCAAGCCGGTAGTTGTACGCGGGGCTCGGGTCGGAACGGTCAGCGGCGTGTAATCGAGTTAGCGGCGCCGGGGCCCGGATGAGTTAGTGAACTGTCCGGCGCAAACGGCCGTCGTCCGTTTTCGGGACGCCGCCGCAACGACCGATTAAGCAACAGCCACCGCCGCCGTCGCGCGCGCGATTTATTAGGTCGCCGATGTGAATAATTAAAACGTTACTCGGAAATCGGAACGGAGTAGGATCGACGGGTTGGGGGGGGAGGGAGAACGGAGGCGCGGATCCTTTCTGGCCACGCGCTCTGAGACCCCCGCAAACTCGCGGGCCGCGCAGCTACGGCGGCGTATCGTGCGTTATAACTAGGGCGAAAAACTTACATGGAATATTCACATTAACGAAAAAATCTCACAGGGATATTTTTATGCCAGGATGAGAATTCTTCACCCATTAGCCAACTACAATAGTCAATAGTCTACTCTTCAAATCGAATCATCTCTACTTCTCTTACACCGCAATAATCAGACCACAGATCAGTGGCGGATTTGAGGGGGAGGCGACGTGGCAATCGCCTCCCCCCCCTAGGGATTTTCTTTGTTACCCGAACTATAGCGCCGTATGATATAATGAATATGAAATTCATAACTCATAGTTATAACTTATAACTATAAAGTCAAACTTAATAAATAATAAAAAACGGTATCCTTTTGAATATCTTATCAAATATTATTTTTTATTTGATTATCAATAAGAACAAATATCGAATATAGCGCAACAAGAAGTCTAATAAGTATATTCTCTTTGCGTTTGCTGTGTAAAGTGGGGTAGATGTATTAACTCGTAAAGCAATGATAAATTATTTTTCAATAAAAAATTATTCCGAGTGGAGAATCAGTTTTATATGAAATTTTATTAAAACAGTCGATTTCGTCCAAATTCAAATCACAAAAAAAAAAAAAAAAAAATAAATACAATACGTTTTCAATTATTACGTCATTGTTAATTGAGAATCCATGATGCCGATCCGCCCCCCTTAAATAAGCTACAGATCCGCCACTGCCACAGATACCGTATGCCAATCCCGTTTGGGCCGATGCCTTTTCCAGTAAAATAAATAAAGTCCCAATTCTACAAAACACATTTTTAAGGATATGCCTCAAAGCTCCTCGGTACAGGAGAAATCGTCAGATCCATGACGACACGGGAATATCCCTGGATAAACACTTGGATCAAATCCCAATTCAAAAACGTTCACGACAAACTTGGATAGTGCTCGTCATTAGTTCATTAAAACTTCGGAAAAATACACACACACACACACACACACATACACACACACACACACACACACACACACACACAATTGACGCCTGTGGCCTCGACTTCCCCCAGGACATCCTCTTTACAGATATTGAAGACGAATCATCGGAAAATAAAGATCATTATTAATACATTATTAATATATTAGACCTTATAATCTTACCAATATTACGTACATATTTACTTTATCAACTGTTTTATTATCCATACGTGTTATCACACTATTATAACCATTACTATGAATTTATAATTTTTAACCATAATTTATTTAATGTAAAAAAAAAAAAAAAAAAAAAAAAAAAACAACTAAAAAGTTGTAATAGCACTATTATACACGTGCTAAAACATTTTAAATTATAATAAATGGAAAAAAAACTAGGGCTAGGGGCGGACTTACAGGAGTCAGCATGTTTTTCAACAATTGTTCAAAACGTAGCTAAGTGATATAGAAATTTGTTTCATTGTACTAGGTGTTTAAAGCAATCGTTTTTATTTCGCATATTTTGCATATTCAGCTGCGTTTTCCCAGTAAGAGCATATTTTGTTATATTAGTATTTTAAGAGCATATTTCATATACTTCATTAAAAATAAAACGACACTTGGTAGAGAATAATGTTTTGTACAGAAAGTACTATACAACATTTTATTTGAATGTTTATAGAAATAAATTGGAAAGTAATAGATAATTATGATTAAATTGAAATTATTGAATAATCTATATCGTGTGTTTTCCCGATTATTTGTGTGTTGTAAAAAACGAAATCGGTCGATAAGGAATACGGCCAATACGGTCAGTTGATGTCAATTCGTCTATTCATGTCGTATGTGCAGTTTTCGTCTAGTAATTAATAAGTATAATATTCTAGACTTGGTAGTGTTTTTTTTTTTTTTAAGATTAAATTAAAAATGCCTAAAGTAAAAATTCTGTGTTTTTTAATTGATCAATCAGTACTATTTTGTAAACTTTGCGAAGTTAAAGTTAATACTCAAAAAAATTTAACTGTACTACTGTAGTAGAAGAAATGAAAATAACAGTGTACCTCTATAAATGTGTAATTTTTTTGCGTTTTTAACAAAAAAATAAAAAAAATTTTAGAGCATATTTAAGGTAATATTTCAGCGTTTTAGCATATTTTAATAGCATATATGATAATTTTTAAGGGCATAAATACGTGCATATTCTAATGGTTTTTTAGGGCATGAAGTCCCTAGCCCTAGTCATAACGTAATACAATATTATCGCCCCTATACAACGACGTGATATGGTCCGCGAACGAGGGTTCTCGAGACGCCCGGAGCCGAGGACCGGAGTTATTTTCAAAATATCTGCGACGTACAAACGATTGAATTCGGTTTGGTTTTTTGCTTTCAGCGCCACTTAGATTTTGGCACGAACCCACGGCTCTCGGGTAGCCGGGTGTCGACGGCAGATATACACCGTCCGAACGTTGTTCAGCACTTTTCGACGAGTGTTTGAAGGTTTGAAACTACCGCGGTGGTTATATCGACACGATCGTGAGATTATCACGCGAACTCTGTTTCGTCGTATTTATTTGTGTGTATCATAATAATACATGTTAGTTAATATTCGATTCATTTTGTTCTTTTCAGTTTATTCGCGCGTTTAAAACGTATAACACGCTTAATGCGACGAGAAGACGTTTTTGGCGAACGAAAAACAAAAAATGTAATTTGTGTTATGTCAATTTTTTCTTTTTCGTTCACAACATAAGTTTTAAAAACATTTTCTTGAAAAAAGCGTCTTTACTACGCTTGGGTACGTATAAATATCTGCTTTTTTAGTTTAACAATAATTACTTAAATAAAAAAGCGATAAGAATTGCCGATTTAATTATTTCAGCATCAAATTAACAAAGTTTTTATAATTTTCCGGTGATTTTTGTTTTGTTTTAAACTTATTACAAAGAATCTGATTTTGTTTTAAAAAATTTCCGTACGACATATTTTGTTTTGATTAAAATTAAACAGGCGATTTATATCCCGAAAATATCTCACATAGCTTATAAACATTTATTCGATTTTATGTTAACTGCAAAGTTATATCTTTAAATCTTTTGTATCTATAGACTGTAAGCAATGAGTTCCAAAAAGGAAATGAACAACATTACAAGATGTGTATCCACTCCATCAATAATTATCACACTGTTTTGTAAATAGATTGCGTGTTGAGTTCCTTGCACATAAATGCAAATGTACAGACTGGTAAGATATTTACCTTTTGAACAAAGAACGGGTTGACGTCTGTAGTGTTTCAATATTTTGATGATTATTTAATATTTTATAATGCTTTGCTGTGAATTAAACAATAAATGCTAATACTTCAACATTTAAATAATTTAGTGCGAAAATTTAAAAAAAAAATGCATAATATACAAACATACAATATAATAGAAAAATATAATTTCTTTATTGATAGTTTTAAACAGTACTAAACGCTTTTTCAATGGAATTGACTCCGACATAGTTAAATCAAAGTTAGTTGTACCATAATGAAGTAAGAGTATTAACATCCATGTTTTCTCTACACGAAAAAACTTTTTATTTGGATAACGATGGAAATCAACAAGTGACTACTTTTTAATCCCCTTGTTGGCTCATTAAGAATTCTTATACCTTTTTATATCGTGTTTCAAGGTACTAAGTCTAAGATATATCATGAACATTCAATTAAAGGTAATTAGATGAATTTTTTTCAAATTTAAAATTGAATGTTACATGTTACTCTAAACATTTTTCAAATATGATACAACTTTCGATCTTCTCATTAAATAACCACGAATATGCAACATTTAAGTATAATTTGAAAATTAAATTTTTATATAATATGCGAACAGTAAGATTTTTTCAATATTACAATACTAATTATTTGATGAGAACACATTTTTGAATTTTTCCAATCATCAAAAATAACGCGTTAAATTTTATGATTTAGCTTTGAAAAGAATAAGTACTTACTTATTGTTAAATGATTAAATTAACTATATAACAATATATATATATATATATATATAATTGTATATACATATGTATAATTAGTGGTTGTAAATAATATTTATGAAATTTTGAAATCGGATTCGGTAATAAATGTAGGGAATATTTATGTATGTGTTCGATATACACGTACATCGTAAAAATGTTATTGAATAAACCACAACCACTGTTGAAGTCATTCGGTTTATCGCGTGCGCATTTATTATATATACCTATTCTGTAGGTTGGTGATAATGATATCATATAAACAGCGCGACGACGGTCGTTATCTCTGACGTATTTTCTGGCGTAGAGACACGTGTCGGATGCTTCCTGCACGCCCCCTAAAAAGCAAACGAAAAAAGCGTAATAAAAATAGTGTAGTAATAATAATGATGATAATAATAATAGCAATAACATCCCTATAGACCACGAAAATCCGCTGAGCGGTAATTATTGCACGGAGGTACCTCCGTCGTCGTACGCCGTGGTAATTATTAAAATTTATTACGTCGTTTTTGTGTAATGTCTATATTATATACACATAATGCATGCGCGTGTGTGTACGAGAGAGATAGAGAGAGAGAGTCACATACACAAAGAGAAAGTGAGAGACACAGAGAGAGAGAGAGAGAGAGAGAGAGAGAGAGAGCGTTTAACTCGAGGGGCTTTTAATTAAATACCTCCTGTGTGTTAGTGTGTGTATGCAAACGCGCATGTGTGTGTGTGTGTGTGTGTGTGTGTGTGTGTGTGTGTGTGTGTAAAAGGGTAATCGAGTCGAATTTTTCATTCGTGTCACTAGACCCGGGAAGGAGTGCGAGCCGGCGGAAGAGCACGCGGTGGCGTACCGCAGCAGCACGCGCGAGGGGAAGGTATGACGTACGCGCGCGCGGCTCGTGTCGTGCCCAATGTAGCGGAATGCGTTTAGATAAGCCGGCGAAAACGCACTTTGTCGTCATTGTGCGCGCCACAGTAGTGTCATGTCGTCTATACGCACATATTATGTACACACACACACACACACACACACGAGCACATGTAAATGTGTGTGTGTATAACTACATAAATATCAAAAATTTGTGTGTGTGTAGTGACGATGAGATGTGTTGTGCTGTCGTTGTTGTCGTCGTCGTGTCTCTATAGAGTCGTGTCGTAGAAATTGATCGTCTCACTTTCGGTTTATGACTCGGCGGTTTTTACGGCCGCGGCTCTGGGCAAGGGTGAGGACGCGAGACGAGCATTACGACGGGAACAAAAAGACAACTCGCAACCGCCGACCGTCACGCGTCGTTTTTCACCCCGAGTCCGGTGACTTCAGATTGTTTTCGGTTTAACACTCGTCTGACCGACACCCGAGGACGCGCGAAAAATGCCGTCGTTGAGCGTCGTTTATGATATCCACAGTGTCGGCCTGGCCTTTAAAGGGCCCAGGCAGGATTTTTTTAAGGGGCTAACTTACCTTATGTAGTTATAGTAGATCATCGTTTTCATCAATTACAAAATTTGAATTTAAAATTTTTACTGTTCCATACACACACACACACACACACACACACACACACACACACACACACACACACACACACACACACACAAACATAATATATATATTATATTTCTGTAACAAGTCATAATACGTTCTTTAGGTCAACTAAAAATTTATACTTTTATTTATCCAGTGGTTATTTTAATCTCATTATCGTTTAATCAGAAAAAATATAAGTGTTCTTTGTAGGTTAATCAGTTATATAGATAATAAGTTACATTTCAACTTTTGCTGTACTCATTTTTGGTGATAAAATAATTTATTTTGTCAAATTATCTATCGAAACTTTATGTAGAAATTTCGTTAAAAAAACAAAACCTCGTGGCCCGGGCAGCGATCGCTGCCTAGCTGCCTTGACCAGACCGACACTGGATATCCATCTAGTTTTTCGGACGTACGGGTTTTTACAAACGTTTGTCGTTAGGTAAAATAATAATTACCGGCTTGTGTAGGACAAACAATAATCGTATGAAATACGTATACAGAAATACCTACGCGCACGTGCGGTAGCGGTTCGTAGTAAATGTTTTGAAAATCGTATTTACGCAACGCACGCCCACACAAATGTATGTTTTTTAAATTTTTATTTTTTTTTTTCGTAAGTGACTGTTGGGCAATTAACAAATTAACTCTGGTTAATTAAAACGCTAACGGTCTGAATAACGCAAAACTAAACTGATTACGTTTTATTCGAAAGCTATGTTGCTCGTGGCTTCGTGACTTCTGCGAAATCACTAAACGTCGTGTTTTATTTTTTGTTTAAAGTACTCATTAAAAACAGCTCGAGTATTATTGTATAATACAAAAGTATATAGTCGGTGTACACGTGAAACGAACGCGATTGCAATATTTTTTTACACAACGAGAACTCATTGTTTTCACACTTGTACTACGGTATTGCACGCACGACTCAAAAACATGTTTCTATAATAATATTTTTGCGTTTGAAACGATTTCACGTCACAGAATTATTATTAATCTTTTAGATTGTTTTCGGTTAAGGTACGGTTTCCCTGCAGCGTCCAGACGCCACGTCTAGACGCTACTAAACGCAGCGTCTTCACGCCGCGTTTACCCTGTTTTCTCTGTAGCGTCAGACGCCATAGATTTTATTATTTTATACCACTCTTTTAGTTTGATCTTACGAAATTAAATCACAACCACTGCGACCGTTGTCTCTTTCACACGCAGTTTTGACTATTGATAAGTTCAAATATTCACATTTTTCATAATGAATATAAATGTAATTTTGAACAATATTATTTGTGAGTTATTAGTTATTACTTCGTGATGGGGCGATTGTAAACTCCGCCAGAATATCGGTCAAGATAAAAAGGTAATAATAGGTCTATGGTAAACTCCGCCAGTTTTTTTTTCTTACCTGTAATGGGTATATGTAAACTCCGCCAGTTTTTTTTTTTACCTGGTCAGTGCGACAGTACTCACATTGCCACGTGCCTTCCCACATTAAATACGTTTACATCTATTGTGATGATATAAGTTCTTAACGAATTTCAAACCCAAACTTATATTACACTAAATGGCATATCTCAAGTAAATCAGCTAAAAAATTCGAAATCAAAAAAAAAAAATGACAGTATTACAGGATGCTATGAATAGGTATACTAATAAAGAAATACAAGACTTAGATTATTTGCAAATTGTATCACATCATTATTGTTTTCATACATGACAATATATATAACAATTATTTATTAATTATTTATTATATTTTATTATATTATGTGGACGATTATTTATTTATTATTTTTTGACTATGATTTGTGTATATTTAATGTTGACAATTATTAATTATTATTATGAAAAATAGGATTTTGGATTATTTATTATGATTTTTTATACTATGATTTAAATATTGATATGATATGATATGATATTATATTATAATTCTTAATATCATATTAATTTTATACTACTATTTGATTTTCTTCACTGGCGGAGTTTACATAACCTCAATTTTACCTGATATTTTTCAGTGGCGGAGTTTACATGAACCCAATTTTACCTGTTTTTTTTTTCTGGCGGAGTTTACAGTAAAAAAAGGTACTTGTGGCGGAGTTTACATGCGCCCTCGTGATGAAGAAATAGAAAACTATAGTTACTTATGAACTTGATTCCAAAAAGACGAAAACCTTTTAACGATTTGGACTTTAACTTCATCGTATATATTTTTCCAAATAGTATTTCTAACACTATTGTCCTTATGATCTTTATAGCTACTATCAAAAATCCATTCGTTATTTTTCACGAGATTAATTAAAGCCTCGTTCTCTGTCGAGGAACATGAACATTTTGACATACTGACGCCGGACGTAGCGTCAAACGCGAGTAGCGAAACCAGTCATACACAAAATACATAATCTAGGGTCTCGGCGTCAGGCGCCGCGTCTTGACGCCGCACAGTGGTCTAAAATTGAAAAAAAGTGGCCAAAAATGTTTATTTGTAACAATTACATTTCAAACATTTTGTTTTAAAAATGTATTAAACACTCCTTTTAGAATTATATGTTATAGAAATTTTTTTAAAATATTCATTTTTACTCACACCAAATTGGTATTTATGATGAAAAATGTTTCTTTTTTATTTAAAAATGTCATTAATTTTATATTAATTATAAGTTAATTTTAAACGACTCATTGTTAAAATTAATCTTATATTTGGATATATTATATTGTATATAATATATGCTGTCAAATATTTATGTTTATAATTAAGACATTAAACTATGTATACGACTTTGTAAGACGTTGATCTCAATTAATTACAAATAGACTATATTATTTTATAAGTATTTAGGACTTTTACGATTTTAAGTTATTTAGTCAACGATAGTCACGCTTATATATACATACAATAAAACTAGATAATACACCGAAACCATTTATGTGTAGATTAGTTGCTCATATCTGCTCTATTTCCGATGAGACATTAGGTAATGAATTAGACATGTACATGAAATCGAAGATATCACGAGAGGACATGAACTCAGATATTTTTCATCGTCTTTTGTTATCTTCAGACCCATTAATCATCAGTGATCAGGAAGTAAAAACGAAAAAAACGAAAATTACATCAGTCAGTGAAAAAATATCTACTTATTATCGACGACCGCGACAGTGAAACAGAAAGTGAATCAGAGGAGCAAAGCTGCAGCAGTGAAATTGAATAAAATTAAAAATTATACTTATTGTATGTATGAATATATATTTATAAATAACTTGTTTTATGAATAAAATATATAATATACTTACTTAGTTTGTGTATATTAAATCACTTAAATATTTTTGGCCACCTTTTTAGATTTTGAGTGAAGCGAAGGATCTTATGGTTTTACAATGATGTTTATTTTTTAATTTTTTTTAATTTTTTTTTCTGTAAACACTTTTTCGTATAGAAACCCTTGTCCAAAAGTTTTGTCCAGCAACTTTTTAGATTTGAAATTGAACTGAGATGGTAATTTAAAGAGGTCATTTTTCCAAAATCTCCATAGTTTTTCCAGTAATCAAGAATAACGATCGAAAAACTGAGTAAAAACGGTAAAAGCGGTAAAAATCCGCCGTAAACGAGATTTTCACTGTTCAGATTTTAGGTATTTAGTCATAAATCGAAAAGTATAAAAGCTAGAAACTTGAAAATTTTATCCAATATCAAATACATAATTTTTTATATCAAACAACATTTTCAGAACAATTATAGCACTTTTGATTTAAATATAGAACTTTTAATTTACCAAATTGTTTGAAAGTTTTTATGTAATATAATTTTAAATATTTGACAAAAAGTTCTGAAAATTTAATATGACCTTACTCGTATACCTACCTAATTACCCTAACAAAAATTCAAAAATCGTGACTCAGGATTTTTTTTTTTTTACACACTTTAATAAATTATTATACGATTTTTTACGATATTGTCTGATTTCTTTTAAGTTTATTTCTAATGAAATATTGAGTATTTGTTAGAAAGTTCTGAAATTTTAATACAAGTTTACTCTTATACTAAACTATCAATACCGAAAAAATATCAATAATCGTGACTCGAGATTTTTTTTCCAAGCATTTAAAAAATCATACAAATAACCGTAAAATACGTAAACAGTATTTAAATAATAATATATTATATTACACTGAAGCTTTGCTCAGAATCGTTTTATACTAAAGAAATGAGTCATCATTTCTTTAAAACTTAATACATTCATCACCAATATCTTGTCCGAGGACCGAAGGGACGAAGGACGAACTTGTACCACCATCATCTCACTTACCAGCTTTTTTTCAATTTTAAACCACCGTGCGGTGCAGGAAAACCGTACGTTTAATCGTCTCACGCCGTACAACCGACTGCCCACGACCACGACGATGATGTGATCACGATGATATAATATTATTAAATTAAACGCCTCGTATCTTTTAGTTAGACACGTCATTACTCTCTCAGGTCTTTAACCGCATACATGACGTTCGACCGTACACGCGCACTATCTCTCCTTTAGGGCGCCGCCGCGCCGTCCCTCCAGTTGTCTAGATAATAGTACGGTTACAATATCAAATGACCGTTCCCCGAGCACTTGGGTTCATTCATATGGATCGACCGTGCTCGGATGTATATATAATATACAATATACGGTATAACATCATTGCGGCCGGGGGTCGGGGGCCGGCGGTGGTTGTTCCGGGAGTTTAACTCGATTATGATAATAGAAAAACCGATCGGTGTGCGGCGGCGGCGGCGGCGGCGTCGGCGGTCACGAACAAAACAAACTTCGGGTGATTTATCGACACCCCCGCTTTCTCGGTCCACGCGTCAGTTCATCCCGCGTGTGACTTATTTTTTCCTCATCTTTGCCCCCAACCCTCCGATCGTTTTTCTATTTTTTTTTTTTTTTTTTTTTTTTTTTTTACCCCGGTAAATGCGTCCTCTTAACGTTTATCTCGTATGATATGTAATAACCATTTAGAACGCTAAAGAAAAACTCTTTTATGTTTTCGGCATTTCCATAATGCGTTTTCTTTCGAAAAGTCGCGTTATTCCCTATGCGTTCGATTCGGATCTAGGGGTGGAAAACGTGGTCGGTTACAATATTTCGTATGTGGTATGTGCGCAGTGTTTCATATACGTATAGGGCATAATGGCAGTACATGAATCACCATGAGAGAATATACATAATATAAAGCGCGCAGTTGAAATAAAAAAAGAATAAAAACAACCGCCAAAAGTCATAAATTTTAAAGTGGAATACAGTACCTACATAATATATATATATACAGCGTTATTTCTATGATTCAGTTTGTTATCTCTTTGTTATCAAACGATCGGTATATTATATTATAGATCACACACTGTTAAAATATACCTGTATCTGATACGTGTGTAACTTAATTTTCAGAAACGTTGGGTGTAGTTAAACGAGTTGATCTGAATGTGATCTATATAAGAACTGGCATGACTGTCACGATTTATTTTAGTGGTGTTGTTTTCATCCAGAGCCTGATTTAGAATTTTTTGGGCCCAGGACAAAAAGAAAAAGTAGGCCAATTTTTATGTAATTTGTAAATTAAATTATAATTAGTCAATAAGCTCAATATAACCAGTCAATACTTAATAATAAATAAAACAATATTAAAATGTAAGTACTTTTTACAAAATCTTCATAATTGAAAAAAAAAATTGTTCTTAAAAGTTAATTAAACATTCGAATGTAGATATTACAAAATCTTCACAATTTTTAAAAAATTTTTTTTCTTGCCTTTTTTTCTGCAAATGCATCAATAACTTCATCGAAATTTATGCTTGCAGTGATGTCATTTTCAATGGATAAGATTCCTAGGGCATCCAGCATTTCTTGACCCAGAGATGATCTTAATCTATTTTTAATTCTTTTAAGAACAGAAAAGGATCTTTCACCAGTACAATTAGTTACTGGCATCGTCAAAAATATATGCAAACATGTTTCTACATTATGAAACGTATGAGATATTTGCATATTTTTAATAAATTTCAATTGGTCAGATGGAGTAATTGTTGTATTTTTATCATTTGTTGATATAATTAGGCTACGGAATTGAATAAATTCCTCTACGAAATATTCAGCATCAAAGTCTAATTCATTTTCATATAATGACATTAACGTTTTAATTTCCGACATGATTTCATTTCTTGATAGATTTTCTTTAAACAAGAATCCAAATTTTGTTTCTACTTTGATATAAGCTTCTCTTCGCTTTTGAATCTCCGCCAATAAAGTATCACATACAACATAATGTGTATCAGTTATGAAATTTTGTCTTGAATTTTGTTGTCTTTCTTTAGAATTGGTATCGTCCAAATTTTTACTTCTTGGTACTTTTGTTATTCTATTGCATTTGTAATATTGTGTATCTAATAATGTGTAGGATTCATTTTCATAAATTTCAAAATTTTCTCGTACATATTGTATGAAGTCAAACAAAGAATTATATAATGGTACAATTGCCGATAAATTTATTGTTGAGCTTTGAATATTTTTCGAAGTTAAATTTATTCGTTGTAGAATAGAGTCCCAAGTAACAATCATAATCGCAATTTCTCTCGTTTTCAATTTATTTAAAATATGTTTTGCATCAATACGAGTGTTTGTATTTTCATTCGTATCATTAGACATTTCAAAAAGTATAGAGATAATTTCAGAATAGCCAACTCTCAAGGCTTTAGTAGCGTTAGCATTTGCTGACCAACGAGTCTGAGATGATGATTTTAAAGTTAGCATTCCGGTTTTTTTTAATCTTTTATTTAATCGATCCCAACGATGGGTTGATAAAGAAAAAAAATTATATAATGATTGTATAATATTAAAATATTTTATCGCATTATTACAACTTTCAACAGCATGGACGCCAATTAAATTTAAGGAATGTGCAGCACACGGTAAAAACTCGGTACATGGAGCTAATTCTTTTATTCGCGCTTGTAATCCCGTATATTTTCCAGCCATATTGTTTGCATTATCGTACGACTGACCGACACAATTTTCAATATTTAAACCCAATTGTTTAATTGTTTCAATAACAGTTGATGTTAAATTTTCCGCTGTATGACTATAAATATCTTGAAATTTTACGAATCGTTCAATGGCTTGGCCATCAGAATTTACATAGCGTAAAACTATAGCTAACTGATCTACATGCGTCACATCTGGCGTTGAATCAATTATTAGCCCAAAATATTTTGCTGTTTTTACCTCCTGTGTAATTTTATTTAAAATTTGATCTGACATTAGTGATATAAGTTCTCGAACTGTGTGAGATGAAATATAATTGGTTGTCCCACTACCTTTATTTCCGTAATTATTTAAATGCTCCTTGATGAACGGGTCGAATTTCGCTAATAATTCCATAATGCCTAAGAAATTTCCGTTGTGAGGATTGTCTAGAATTTCGTTGTTTCCAAAAAAAGCTAAACCTCTTTGGCTTATAAACTGAATTACAGCCACTGTGCGTTTTAAAATATTTCTCCAATACTGGACTTCATTTGTATACTCTTTAACTAATTGGCAATCTATACGTTTTAATTGTACAGATCGATTGGAATAATCACAAACTGCATTCCTATGAATATTTGAATTTTCATGTTCATTGAGCCGTTCAGTAACATGATGCCAATCACTAAATCCTTGTTTTGTTAGAAAATGATTCGAAGTTTTAGCATATAATTTACAAATATAACAGAATAAACATGCTTTTGAGGGAGAATATATTAACCAGGTTCTTGGAACTATAATACCATTCTTTTTAGTAGTATAAAAATTGTGTGATTTCAATTTTCGGTAAACACCTCTAATCAAATTTTTGGACCCATCTATAGCATGTATATTTTGGTTTGGGGGATGAACAGTAAAAAACTCTTGAAAACTGTCAGAAATTGATAATGGCCATAAAGCAATGTCATCAGTGTATTTTTCGAAATTATTTTGTTGTTCATTATTAGTAGTATTTAATTGCGTATCGGTTTGATTATGACTGTGAGATACAATTTTATTTTCATGTAAACTTACCATACGATTCGTGGATTTTCCATTTTTTGTTGTATCGATTAATTCGACATGGCTGGTAAGATTTTCTAAACTTGTATTTTGCGAATTTACTGTAAAAATATCAAAACCAAATCTTTAATTTTATAAAACCTATAGTTATGGCATATAATATGATTAATAATAATATCAAATTTGATTAAATAATATTTTAAGCTACTTACTTTCTGAATTTTCAATAGCTAACGGTGTTTCTGTTGAAGATGGTTCAGTTATTGTGAAAACAAATTTATTTAAGTTACCACGCAATTTTTTTAATTCTTCTTCCTTTTTTTCTTTTAATTTTCGCTTAGCTGAGCCACTGAGGTATTTTTTAGGTAACATTTTTAGAAAAGTACAAAAACGTACTAATAATAATAAAATAAATTAAAAAAATATGAAATCGTTTTATTCGTATTTTTACTACATACACTGCCACACTGTTTTATGTCTACTGTAGTCGTATTTCTCTATATCTGTGATTAATATAACACACGTAACACGTTTGTTGTTATTACAGCTCAGTATAGCGATAACGCCGATAAGTATATATTCCAAAAAAAGTTATTTTTACCATTTAGTTGAATACACCGTACAGCGTATGCGGTATTAATTGTATATAGGTACCTATTATCGTTATATCTACGAGCGCGAATAATAATCCATTTAATACAAATACGTATTTCTTATCATATACGCATATATTTTGTATGAAACTGAAAAAAATAGTTTATAAGTTTACAAGTATTTTCGACTGTGTAAACTTTTTTTGATATTCTTCAATTTTAAGGATTAATTAAAATTAAAAGAATAATTAAATCCAGTAGGTGGGCCCCTGATCCGCATGGGCCCTGGACAAATACCCAAAATGTCCTTGCGTAAATAGGGCCCTGTTTTCATCATAAAATATGTAGACGAAATTATCGGGGGTTTGCTCCTCCCCATAACGGCATAACCCCTCAGGATCATTGTTCGTCTTTATTATTTATAGATGTTGAATATAATTAAAAGAATACTCTTCAAATAAAAACATATTAAATTGAAGCCAATATTTTCTGATTGTTGTTATACCATCGAAGTTCAATTTGAAAATAATAAATTAAAATGTTTTATACGATTTCTAGAAAATATGATTTAGGTCTTCTTTTTCGTCTATCGGTAGTCAATTTTATTTTGGTGAAAATGTTAACGATAACAATAATAACCATCATAAATAGAAGAATATTATTATGATATTGGTCTATTTGGAAAAAATATTATTACCTAAAAACTAAATGATTTATTTTTTTCAGAAATTTGGTCGAGATCGGGGCCCGTTTTAACAGCCAACTAGTTATTTCGCAGGGTTTACCTAATGTTAGATTTCGAAACAAAATCAAATTACCTAATACAAGATTCAAATAAATCGAATATTCTGTGTCATAATACAATGCTTTGTAATGTAGTTGGATCACCTGAAGTATTTATTATTTTTGAGTTATCTTCAAAAATGAAATTATACGTGTTACTCCAAAGTGCATACATGTTAAATTTTACGTATAAATCGATATGTAAATTATTATGCATACACTATGTTACATACTTAGAACTCTACATGGAATAATCCGATTAAAAATGTATTGATTCCAATAAAAATGTTTGATTACGATATTAAGTAAAATATTTTGTATTTAATATTTGTTTGCAAACTGACAGTTTCGAGTAGATTCATTTGGAATAACTAATAAGTATATTAAATATTTTCTATTTACATTGTGTTATTAACACGCTTACTCACTCAAAGTACATTATCGTGTAGTAATCGATCAAATAGTGGAAATGAAAACGTTAAAACGAATAGCATACACACACACACACACACACACACACACACACACACACACACACACACACACACACACACACACACACACACACACACACACACACACACATTGTTCGTATCTTTACATCTAGTTTATCAGTGTTTTGACAACGCCAAAAACAATATTTTCTTACGCGACGTCTGTTGAATAGTTTACAAAGGTCGTCATACTCTGAGAGGGTTCACAATGGCCTATACACTTGTCACACGGTGCTGACACTATATTACACCGACGTGTGAATAGACGTGTTTATTATGTGGCTTCCGTTTTAATTGGATTGTCATTCAGCGATTTAGGTTCCGAATAATAGACGTTATAAATGTGAAAAGAGAAAAAAACATACTGTTGAATATATCGGCACTAGACACGTGGTAATCGTTTTAATTTGCTCGCCACGACACGTGTGAGTGGCGTATCGTACTGAAAAAAATATTGTAAACAATGACGAATAATTTTATTTGAAAAGTAAAACTGATTGGAGCTCGATGATTCATACAGATCTTTTAAATAATTAAAGAAGATTTTTTTTTGTGTCAATATCTGAGACTTTGCTACCTTGTGAATTAACAAATTATTTGTCTTGGTATTTCGATTGTTGTTATTATTATTATTTTCTTTGTGTTATATATATACTAGTAGTAAATTTAAATTGTGTACAGGTGATCAAAACAAGACGAAAAGAAATATAAATCGGTCACTATCAGCAAATAAATTATCTATGAAAAGGCTTTTTATATTTGCTCTTTTTTTAAATTATTGATGTTGTAGATATAGCTGTATATATTTCAAGATCAAAATGAATATTAGGTATAATATTTCATTTATAGGTATATTTTTAGAGAGAGAGAGAGAGTGAGAGAGAAAGAGAGAGAACGATTCTTGTTTTTGCATTTGTAATTTATAGTTGTAATATGTTTTAATATTGTAAATCTATTTGACATAAAAAGTTAAGAACTTTGAAATTAATATTGTTGCGTTTTTTTCTTGCGTCATCATATATTTATTTTACTAAATAGTCGACTTATTAGTTATTACATTTCTTTTTTGTGTGGAGATATATATTTTTTAATGATCATGTTTAATGTTTATAATATTATTAATAAGTTAAATTATATTATGAAAAATAATATTTTAAGTTTAAAATTATATAAGCTTAATCTTCAGTTACAATTCAGAAAATATACGATTACATATGTATAGTCGCAATATCATCGAATTTATTTATTCTTAGCATTGAATTTAGAAGTCTAGCAAACTTCTTGAATTTTTTCGTAAGCAAAAATACATATGAACAATATATTAATTTACTTAATGAAAACTTCAACACTTCGGCCGCTCAAAATGATGATGTGAATACCTTGGGCAAATGTCATTGTTTTCCGTGTTACTATGGTCTAAATCACACGTGGTTAACGTTGTTGTTTCATTGTTCCGCTGTCGCTTTTAATGTAGAATTCAGCGTCCTTTAATTTATAGTTTTGTCTTGTATTCCGTCGACTAAATACACACACTATTGAACATTAAACCCTTTGTTAGTGATAATAATTTTAAAATGAAGTGGACAATTATTTAACGATGTTGAACAATTTAAAATGACAAAAAAAAAAAAAAAAATGTCGCATTTTATAGTTTTAAATGATTGATATTTAAATAAATGGTAAACAAAAATTGTCTTGGTGTCAGGAATACTATATAATATTTGGCTAACATTTTTGGTTTATTTTGTAATTATTTTGTTTTAATTCATATAATTTACAATTGTTATGTAATTTTCATTTAGATAATTTTTAAGTAACATGTTAATTGTTTTTGCACTTTTATTTCCATTGACCTGTTTAATAATGTTAATAAAAACAAATGTAAACGCGTTACTTTAACGCTTAAATTTAAGTTATTACGCATTTTTTGTTTTTTAAGCAAACGGCTCTGACTGCAGCGTAATAATTCAATCTCCAGAAATATTTACACGCGATTTACCGTTGTTTTACCAGTTGGCATTTGTTTCGTACAGGACAATATACGGGCGTACGAATAATGAAAAATAATAACACAGATTGTCCAATGGTCATAGCACAGCTATCATTCTTGGTTAGACTCTTGATCCTTTTGACGTAAATCCATTCTACCAAATCCCTAAACATATCCCGTCCTACAAATCCCACGTCGTTTGTCTGGACATTGTTTTGTATCGTATTTTTGGTAAATATCAAAACCTATATTTACTAAAATTCAAGGAAAACGCTGTTCCTTGGTAATAAAAGAATACATATAAGGAAGTACCAGTGTATTTTATCATTTCAAACTTATATTTCCAGTAGTGCTCTAGCTGCGTAAAAATACATTTTTAATATAAAAAAATAAATAAATATCTTTTGTCATTTTCAAAAAAATATTAATGTTTTTGAAAACGATATCTATTTTTAGACTCTAGAATTTAAAATCATAATAAAAAAAAAAAATAATAATAAATTATTCTGTTATAAAATGTCAACATTAAAAATCTAAATTACATTAAAATTTTCAATGTTGTTCGTAATTAAACATCTTGATGTATTTTTTAACGTAAATCAAGACTGCGTATGTTGTAATTTAGCTGAATGTATATCGTATATACTTAAAATCGAAATCATTTTTCATATTAATTTTATTTTGTTTGCTTTCATATAATAACCGTGCAGTGAATTGTTCAAGAGTCAACACTTTACATGACTGATAGAGTGAAGAGCAAATAGAATTTTGAAAATAGTTTTATATTAAAATGAAAAATATAAAATACGTGTGATTTTGTATACATGAATAATATTCGGTTGAAACACTCGAGAAATATGAATAATTTCCTCAATAAAAAGCTATTATTAAAGTATTTTGATGTCATAAAGTCACTTAAAATAAGTAGAATGGAATATAATGAATGATCATAGTTTTATAATTATTGTAATATATTATTAAATAATTATATTATATTATATTATTATAATATTATTAATATATTATTGAATCTAAATAAAAATATTGTATATTTCCTTATAGGAAAATAAAATATATTTCCAAGAAATCACAAAATTGTCGTTGACTTTTCCAATTAAATTTTTTATGGTGACTTATTATTTCTAGTTAAAGTCGTCTGATTCACCGGGTGATAATATTATGGCACGTTAAAGGGGAGCGTATGATTAATTAACTTCCAATGTAAACCGAGACTGGAATTTTGGACCGGCTTTAGCCGTATCGGATATCACAGGCCGCAGCGAAATCGCCCCGACCTTTTCTCGTTGACGGTGGTTATTTGGACCTCGTGTTCATACAAAGTAATTAAACAAATCCTCGTAAGACCTCACACACTCGACAGGTTTCAAGTGCATCGTTATAAAAGGTAAATGCATATTAGTACATTATTAAATATTATTAATCAGTATTCAGTAGGCGAGTTTTCCGCAAACTTGCCCGTCATATTTATGATTATGACGATATTGTGTAAAAAAAAAAAAGTCTTAGTATATATCACAAAAAATTCGACGGGATGTTTAAATTTTAAATATTTTGAGACATTTATTTTTTTTATTTTTTATTAATTAATATCAAAATGTAATAAATTCGTCGAAAAATAACTGCAAATAATTTACGAACTCAAAAATAACTTAAATAACCATTATTGGTGAATTGAATATGCATAAAATGTTTTTGCTGAAAGTAGATTTTGATAAGTGTATAATTTGAAAGTTCGCCGCAGTGTGGAATAATTCAAGTGTAATCAATTATCCATCAAGACCATTTCCTGTTCCCATTTAATTTGCATTAGCAACGTAAATGTAAATTAATTGTTTTATAATCGTATCCTTTCTGTGCTCAGTGAAAACATCACTGAATTAAATGAGTGTTATTAAAAATACAAAAAACAAATAAATATTTTACTGATTTAAACATCAGGATAATTTAAACGTCAGTAAAGAGAAAAAAACTTTTTTTTTACTTCCGGAGCCTATAACACAATATATTATTCATAAATTGTTTAATTTACACCAGCAGTTAAATATTTAGTCATGATGTAAACTTCAATCAGTCTAATTGTAGTACAATTACGTTAAAACGTTAAAACGAACCATTTAAAATGGTAAATTTTAATTCACATTTTATACACGCGTGTCTATTGTATTTATTCAACTTTATGAAATAATTGGATAGGTCACGCGTGAAAGAATATGTTTTGAAAATGTTAAAACACGAAATATAAATCGCCTTTTGACCGTCGACAAAAAAAAAAAAGATTATTTAGCAGACCTCAAAATGTTAAACGAAAAAAAAAATGCAGATTGGCGTTAACCATGCGCCTGGGGTTAATGAAGGTTTAAACTCGTAATTTATGTGCCCATTAAAAACTGCGGTTCGATTAAAATGT
This sequence comes from Therioaphis trifolii, assembly GCA_027580255.1. NCBI lineage: Eukaryota > Metazoa > Arthropoda > Insecta > Hemiptera > Aphididae > Therioaphis > Therioaphis trifolii. The sequence goes on from CM050404.1 coordinate 124,315,624, forward strand.
AAGTCCGTGTGTATATCGCCACGAACTACTGCTTATTTATCTGTATAATTATAATATGAATCGATTATTTACCCTTTTACATAAAGTCGAACCGGTGAATTGATCAGTTGATAAAAATATTAAACTACAAATATATATACAGTGTTAGAAGGCTTAAAAAACTAATTAATTAATTAGTGCTAGATTCTATTAGACTCTGAGCAAAGCAATTTTTTATTCTGTGCAGAAATATATTTATTCGACAGTATTGTATTAGAGTTATAAGTTAAAAAAAAATATTTTCAAAAAGATAATGATATTGTATGATTGACAGTATTGTCAGTATTCTCGCCATTTTAAGTAGTGTTAGTTTTGGATTTTTCGTAAAAATTATAATTTGCTAAAGATAATCAAAATGTTTTTCTTATCATTCAGTAAAATATTGAAGTGTAAAAATAAGTTAAATGATTTTTAAAACTAAATTTGAAGCTCTAAAATGTTAATGATTCGTAGAATTTTCCTGGTATATAAAAGTTAATTTTTTAAAATTAGGATTCATTAGTTTTGAAAATAATTTCCTGATAATTCAAACTCTAGGTATAATTCTTAAATAACATATTTAAGATATCAGGTAATCTGGTTCGTTTAAGCTTGAATACTGGCTGTAGGTTGTTTTCGTTTATGTCGAAGAATACTTTTATTGTTTTAAGTTCATCAGAATGATAATTAAAATTGACACTTATAGTAACGATGCGGGATGACTTGAAAATTTTCGAAGTATATATTTCCGGCCTCTTTACGTCATACTGTGTTTTTACAGTTTTAAAGTCACGAGCACTAGAAATATAGCAAGTAATATGGCGATGGAGCTAAAAAGTTTATTAAAATTAAGCGCCTTACGAAAGAATAATACACGCTTGATCAAAGCTTTAAAAAAGAAATAATCAACATAAATTATTTTCTATTCTTTAGCATAACATTTACCATTGTTTTGTTTTGTTTTTTCATACTGAAAGATTACGATATTGTTTATTATTATAATCATTGTTTTCTGAGTTTTATCTTTGAATTATATTTATACAGTCACTGTAATTAATTATAATATTATTTTTGTCAACAACGTCAACTTTTAAATCGTTTTATGATAATCAAAAAACAACCTGAATACAATAGACATACATCTAATTTCACGAGGTATTTTTACCTGTTGTATTTGACACTTGATTGACAGAAATAAATTGGTCTATTTTATGCACTTCATTGCATATCCTTTAAACAAACAACTCACTTCCAGGTCTTGTCAGTAAGATTACATTATATCTTTTGTGAATTCAATGTTTTCGTTAAATTCTAGTTCGATGTAAACTTTACTATAGTTTATACACTTATTGCTTTATTGGTATCTAACGGCGACATTTAGTTCGATTCTGTCGTAGTATATTGCATTTTCTTTAGAATTATAATAGGTATACGTACAGAAGAGAAAATTCAACTGAATATTTTAAAACATCTAAATCTGTGTAATCTAATAATTCAACTACTTAACTGTGACGTACATAAGTACATAATTACTATTATCATGCCATATCCTAAGCGGTCTTCAAGTAGTCAGCGTGAAAATAATATAAAGAACGTATAAATGTTTGTCACAATTAGATTGTTAACTTTCGACCCTACGTGTGATTTGTAAATTTGTATTTATCATAGCTAACATTTGGGAGCTACATACATGTTTGTACTATAATTTCGCTGTGAAATTGTCTATTATCTTATAACACAGTATTTTATTAAGTTTTTACTCCGCTTCTGTTTGTCGGAATTCTCATTAATGGTAATAGCAAAAACGACTTTACTAAAGAGGTTTGCTTGTACAAACACAGATCATCAAACAGTCTGTATATTAATTTCTCATACTTATTCTGAAGGAAATCTTCAAGTATCTACGTATAAAGTTGAACGTCTGAACAACATTTAAACTTCAATAAGACAAATTAAACACGAACGTGTAAAGTCAAGGATGCTATAGATTCGAAACAATTGAAAATGAGATATTAAATTAATTAATTATAAATTAGTTTACCTATAGTAGCTACTTTCGTTTTACTGACAGTTTCTAACATTAATTAAAAGAGTTATGATATTTCCACACTTGCGCGAACTTACGTGTTCGTTTCGAATGTACAATAAATAAATATAGGATAATATTATTGCGGTGTTATGTTTTAAACTCGTCGCACACGGACGCACGAGAGGAAATAGATTGGAGAAATGGGCAAAATACGATTGCTAGGGGGTGATAAAATTCAAAAAAAAAAAAAAAAAAAATGACCGTAATTCGAAGGGTTAGCGATAACAGACATACCAAAAGTGTCACAAGATAACGACCGAGCATTATATGTATGTACACATATAGATACATTATCACGGTGTTTTTTCTTTTTCCGTGAATGGGTGGGTTGAGCTGAAAGTGAAAAATTATAGTCGTTTCCGGGTATCGTAGTCCGGACGTTCGGACTAGAACGAACGCAAATGAACCAAACACCGAGAGAGACTTTTAGACTACAATCGATGCACACCTTATCCCCTATATATTTTCCGTTTGTTTATATATATGCATATATATATTTTTTTTTTGTTCTGCCTCCCTTTATTTTTACTTTTACACCGGAAACCTCTTGTTTACGGTACGTTTGTTTGACCCTGTAAATAACGCGGATAAATGACATGAGATCTATGTGTGTGCGTGTGTGTGTGTAAGTTTACTGCAAATAACTGAATATTCCCCAGTGAATAAAACCGCCGATTCCCGGTTTGATAAAACCCCGATTGATTCCCGTCGACCACCGTCTAAAACCTCAGTTTCATATGCTAAACATTAATGTTTTCCTAAAAAAATGTCTTTATCCTATTCTATGAAAAAAAAAAATTGGTTGTGCAATTAAATTATCGAAGTCTTTAGTTTGTCGATAAAAAATATCAATGTGTAAAATGATTGATAGATATTACACTAGGGTTGCCATAAAAGTTCAAGTACTGACCGGGACATTTACAAAAATAATTTGAATAACCTTTTTTTTTTTATATTAAAATTTAGAACACAGTGTAATGAATATATATATATATATATATATATATATATATATATATATAATAAAATAATATTAGTATTGAATTATGAAAGAATTTTAATTTAAATTATTGAAATATTATATTTTTCTGACTTTTTCACCTGTTTCAATAGCTCTGGTTTTCCCATAGCATACGTATGAAATTCCGAACAAGTCATTTTGATATTAAATTTGCATTGAATGATACTTTCTACAGTTTCTATTTGAAGACGGTTACGTTCTTTTGTCCACTGGGCCATTATCAGTGAAAATATCCTTTCAACATTAGCGTTATGACCAGGAATAGCATATAAGTATTGGCACATCAAAATTAAATTACGTTTTTTTTTCCAATACATCGGTTTTTTGAAAGAAATGTAACCATTTGCCATGCATATTTTTTTTATTCCAATCTTCATCAAATTTCTGTTTGTCAATGAAGTTTTTAAGATACAATATTTCTTCAAAGCAACTAATTCTTTAAATTATCAAAATAGAACACATTTCTTTTAAATAAGTTATTGTCTTTTCAACGTCTTGCCATTGCAGAGAAGAAGTAAGATCCATCCACGAAAAGACCTCAAATTTTATAAGAGGGTTACTCCACTGTTGTAAATACTCCTGTACCGTTTTGTAATAATTATCGACTTCTTCGTCGAATAATTTTATCGAAACAAAAAGCTGAGCATCCTCTTTTATTTTATTACATTCAATTTTAGTTTTGATTCCCAAAAAGTTAGCTTCAGCGCGTTCTGAAAGTGTTTGTTCTAAATCGTTTATAATTTTTTTGACTTCTATAATGGTAATATCAGATTATTCTATTTTTTTGATTTGTTTCTCAAATAAAAATGTTTGACAATGTAAAAACAAGAAATACATTTGTGACAACGGATTGTTGAAAAAATCGACGATTGCTTTTGGTGGTCTTGTTTCTTCGAGAAAGAAATTTTTTAGTGGTTCCCATAACTGTAGAATACGTTCAATTGCTGGCAACAAAGACAGCCATCGAGTTCTCGAATGAGACTGTAATTTAGCCATAATGGCATACTAGCACAGTTCAATTATTATCGGTGAAGATAAGATAAAAGTGTCTGATGTGAAATTCATGGATTTAGAATACAAACATAATTTTTATAAAAATATAATTCAATATAATTATTGGTACTAATATTATTTACACATAACCGGGACTTTTTTAGGGTCTAGTGGGACGACCGGGACCGAAGTCATGAACTGGTGACATGTCCCGGTGTACCGGGACGTATGGCAACCCTATATTACAAGCGTATAATATACTCACAATAACCATGGCAGTTTAATGAATATGGAAATTTGCAAACCTCACCTGAAAAAAAACGAGCAATAAACAAATTGAATACAATTCGATGGAATAAACACAGTTATAATACAATCACACGAATTACAGTTTAAGTGTTTTAGCGGGCAAATCGGCATAGTACGGTGATTTTTTTGTTTCGTGCTGAAATCTGGTAACAAATCCGATCTAACCGCGTATTCTATGATTATAACAATACCCATACATTTGGGGGGGGGGTACACAATCCATCATAAATTTATTTTCACTGATTTCCGTTAACCGCTCGGGTTACAGTGGAGCACGCGTATTATTATCGTCACCGACCGCGTATCACACGATCACGACCATAGTATCTACTATCTCTGTCGGGACATCGGATTGAATAACAGCCGTGCGTAAAACGGAACCCGTGCGCGTGTCAAAACACTAGCGAGGTGCCGGTCCCATCTCACGCGTGCTTTCGAACTTTGAATCTCCGACCGGTTAATTAGCCGTCGTCTTCGTTTCTCCTCGTTTCGCCGTCTGTCTGTTGTTCCAAGACATACACACACACACACACACACACACACACACACACACACACACACACACACACACACACACACACACACACACACACACACACACAAGCACACACGCACGCACGCACACACACACGCACACGCTCACGCACAAACCCTATCGAACGGCGAATCCTTTACATTATTAATTATACAGCGGTGGCGGTGGAAACTGCGTACAAGAGTGTATATTCGTATGTATATATATATGTATATTTTTGTCCCGGTTAAGTTTTGGCATGTGGAGAGAGGGCTGTAGTGGTGATCGGCGGAGGTGAAGGAGTGGGAAGAAAACGTCGCCGATGGCGAAGTCGTCGTCGTATTCCCTGTGTATATAATATATTATCCATACATGTATATTTGTGTGTGTGTGTGTGTGTGTGTGTGCATAATACGTACGCATATATATCGAGTCCCCAGCACTATTAGTGAACTGTCAGTCGCACTTGAATTATTGCGTAAATTCGTTTAATTAATGTTATATTTAGCCCGGGACACGCCGCAACACCGCGCTCCGGCATCGTTCAAATCTAAAATCTACAATAACACACACACACACACACACACGTGCACACGATGTACAGCGTATACGAATTATATGCGAATGTGAGTATGTATTATCAACACACGTGTATGCATATACGAGTGCATTATATTGAACGTGCGTGTGTGTGTGTGTGTGTGTGAGAGAGAGATATAGATAGAGTCAGAATGAGAAGAGTGTGAGAGAGAGAGAGAGAGAGAGAGAGAGAGCACGGACCGATATCGCGCGGGGAAATTAAATTATTCCGCACGAGCACCGACCGATGAATCAGTTTGGATTAGGTTAAGGGCTCGTCGCGAGCACGAGCGCGCGTGCTCGTCGGAAACCGCGCGTCGACTGCGGTCGGGACATCTGTATTGAGTTAACGTCTTCGCCGTGCGCTGTGCCCGAGTGACGTCGTCTTGACATCTCAGCCCCGTCGCGGCGGCGTCTGTCGCGTAATAATAATAATATTAATATTATATGCCTATATACGTGCGTCGTGACAATATAGCATAACGGCGAATACGTCTGATGATGAGCGCCGACGGTTTAATCAAGAGCTGCAAGCCGTCCTATTATGTATTATAATAACAATATCAAACGCCGAATCGAACATAGAGTATTCATGTTATATACCTGTTTCTTTGTCGAGTGTACTATGCATTGGTAGTCCAAGGACACTCATTCCAAAATCACGATTTAATTCTCTATGTAAATTTGAATTAATTTTTCGTCAAATTTAAACACTAATAACATTTCTTTACTGTTTTTTTATCAACGTGATTTTTAAGTTATTAGTTTTTTTTTTTGTTTTTTTTTTTAACAACCGTTACCTAAACCTAAGTGAGTTTTCCAACAGAATATTTTCTGAAATCGAAAATTTTTACTTGGAAATTATTCCAATATACGCCATAAAGAATAAATGTACTGCCCTTAACTTCGATAATTAACATTTTAAATTTCTAACATAATTCTGATGCCAACTGTTTAGTCATAGGTACAAATTTAAACATCAATTTTTCCATATAAAATGTAATTTGTTAGAATATCAAGTTATAAGTATTGCATATAGAAAACTAAAGAACTTATAAAAACCATGTAAATCAGGGGTCTTCAACATTTTTATGGAGAGGGCCACACATTATTTTCTACAAATCTCGCGGGCCGCACCCGTAGTAAAAATATGTGTTTTATACTAAAATTCAGTTTAACTATTGCAATTTTCATGATTAAATTTTAAATTACAAACTGTTATTAATATCATTAAAACAGCCAACATTTATAACATGTTAGAAAGTAATTTAATTTGTTTTATTGCACTTTTCTCAATTTTTTCAATATCAATGGCTCATGGGTGTTTTAATTTTATCGAAATAGAAAAGATGCGTGCTATATTTTATATTTCAAATGTGATCGCGGGCCGCAAATAATGACAAAACGGGCCACATGCGGCCCGCGGGCCGCGGGTTGAAGACCCCTGATGTAAATTAAAAAAAAAGTAAAATCTATTTTTTCGAAAAATGTAAATATTGAAGTTCGTGTTTTAAATTCCACATGAAAAAAAAAATCAAATGTATGCATTAACAGGTTTGAATAGTAAGCATCAAATTACCTCGAGAAGTTTCATGTATATCCGTAATACCAATCATAAATAATCGCTTAAAAAAAATGTAATGACCTACTCGTAATGTGTACGATGAATCGCGTAGACACGTATGCGCGATACTATTAACACCATTCACCACCATTCTCGTTTGAACACATTGACTTATGTGGAAAATCACTTTTTCCCCCTAAGGTCCGGCGAACGCGAATAAATCATAAATAATTCGATTTTGCCGGACGTCTTTTTGTCAGACCCTAAGAAAATATACGACCGAGATAACTTGTTTAGATAGACGCGCCGAGATTTGCGGCTACGCGACTGACCAAATGGGGTATTTTTGTTGTTGTTGTTTTTTTATGGCCATTCGTCCGACCCTGAAAAGTTTAAATGTATTAATTTTCGTGGGTTTATGTGGGTGTCCGGGAATGCGCGCGTTATCTGTACACGCGGAAGTGTGTATAGTCGGTTACCGTTGCCAAATTTGCATGACCCTACCCCGTTTATCCGGGGATTTCTCTGGTGACAATAATCGAGCTTTGTTCCGACCGCTGATTTATGAGCTGCGATTCAGGTGGCGATATTGCAGGAGCACGCATAAAAGTCACGGGCTCACGCGTCCGGCAGGACCGGAAACCGGATGTGATGTAAATCACGGCTTGCTTTTTTTTTTTTTTTTTCATTACATCCCCTTGGAACGTTTATCGACACAGTACATTGTGGTACACGCAGTTAAAAACCATTGCAGTGTAAATGCAGTTGTTTATTTTGAACATAACAATTTTCGAAAAAATCGTTTTCAAATTTGTACGGATATAATACATAATATATAGCAGGGGTGGCGAACCAATGGCGCGCGTGCCAAAAGTGGCGCGTCGGCGCAATTTCAATGGCACGTGGAAAAAATTGAATTTATCGAAATTTTAATAAAAACAAACATTTGAATCATACAATTTATGAAATCGTAGTTAAAATAAATAATATTAAACGATTTTTTCAGATTTTAATTATAATGATATTCCTTTAAACATTTATGCTTTACTAATATCACAAATACAAATAAATCGTCTATATGAAAAGTGGTGAACAATGCAGACATCGAAATGTCGGAAGTCATGCAATTCGCTTACTTTTATTTTATTTTTTTCATTTTTTCTTGAAAGTTTATAATGAGTAGTGAATTTTTTCAAGTTAAAGCAAAATCTAGATGTTTTACCAAAATTAGAAATTTGGATATTCTGTTATAATATTGTTGACACGAAAAATAGGAACAAAAGTTCACATTAAAATGTAATATTACATATTAGCATTTTTAATACGATTATTCAATATTGACATCTGATTCAAGAATATCATATATATAATTTGTAAAATAACCTACACAAATACTGACTTCATTAAATTTCCTTTGTGTATGTGTGTGTGTGTGGGGGGGGGGGGGCACGCGATTAGTTTTAGAAAACTTTGTTTGGAAAATTTTGACACTCGACTCGGAAAAGGTTCGCCACCCCTGATATATAGTGTGCATAACACACGCACAAACACTTGATTTAACGGGACGAAGACTGATAAATAGTTAGTTAAAAATGAGAACAACACATTCACATACAACACGGCATACACAGTTGAGTAAGAACGCAACACGAACAAAAATAATTCCATTACATTTCATCGGTACGTCCGACAACTTTAGATAAAACCATTGACGACAGTGATTATTGATCGAAACCATCAATTCGCGGATGGTCGAATAGGTGCAGTTCGTGCAGATAAACTTTCAGGCCAGTAGCTGTTATATATTTGTACGCACGTCTAAAAAGTAAAAAATTATTCGTACTCGAAAAAGTGGTTCCGTGCAAAAAAAAAAAAAACGTTAAGAACTCGCCCCGTCCGGCCGTCCGGGTTAATCCCCATTTATATTCCTGTGATTTTTCTATATTACGGTGTTTATCACATTTTTTTTTTGGCGTTAGGGTTCCGTAAATAATACGTTTATATTTATATTATATCACACTATATTCCGGGGGTCGAATGCATTTTTCATAAAATCCGTCGGACGAGTAAAACTCCATATATATATATATAAAGGATATATACAGGTCGCGTCGTAATCCACGCGTCTGCGGTGGCGGCAGTGACTTATTCTCCGCACCTCCACACATCGCTCTGCCTTTACCGCCTTCACCCCACTACCTCCGCCACCTCCACTCTAGGGTTCCACGCATCCTTCCACGCCGAGACGGCCATTAATAATACATGATCTGCCGCCGCCATCCACCGCCGTGGTCGTAGACCACGAACGCCGAGGGTGTCGTTCGGTACACGACCGTAGAGGATATGATTGGGTGTACCGAATGTCTATCTCGCGGTTTCCCCGTCCTCCCCCTTATCCCTGCCATCAACACTTATCCTGGACAATAATACGCGCGGCTTGCGTTTTAATTTATTCATAGAAACGATTATCGCGGTTGCCGATGGCGGCTCATGATGAATGCTTGGGGACTTAACGCGCCCGCGAGAACGAGAATAAGCGACGAACAGCAACCAACCCGTGTGATTCCGCTACCGAGCGTCACGTCTTCAAAGTGCCGTAAATAAAGATCTCGCGGTTTAGATTGTCCCGGGGAGACGAGCCGCGACGGCGAGATTGTTCATTTAGTTCACCGCGACGCGAGGGGCGAAATCGCTTGTTTTCAAATGCGAAAGTAAAACAATGACGGATATATTATTATACATTATGCACGCGGATTTAAAGTATATGGACCTGGTAGACAATATATATATATATATAAATATAGGTACGTTGCACGGATAAAAGTGAGCGAGCGAAATGTTACGAGTTCAGAGTGGCTATAAAAAAATGTCGAAAGGAAAACGGTACACACACTGCAGCGTAGACACGAACATTTGAGGTATAAAAAGTTCGCGGCATTCATTCATAAACACACGAATAACGCGATAAAAATATGGTTGTAATTACGAACTAACGATTTCATTCGCGTGATTCGTATTTAATTCAATTAAATAATTGTTCACCATACAATTGGTCATGACGTTTACTTATTAAAAATATGTATTATAGTAAAAAGGTTTTATTATCTAGTCATGTTGTGTTATATCACAATTGATTTATGGCGTTTTGTAACTCACTTTTCGAGTAATAAAATGAAAAATGTAAAAAAAAAATCATTTATTTTTGAATAGAAGACATAACAAAACACACGGACAATGCATTTTTAGCCTGCAAGAATAACCTTTACATTTAGAAAATAAAAAGTATATAAAATATTTGTTTAATCCACGAGGTTTCGTTGATATTTAATCCCCGAAACTGAGAACGGCCAGTTGTATCCTAAAACTAAACCCTATTTACTTTAAACAACAATCGGTTGTAAAAAAAAAATATACAAGGGACAAAAAAAAAGGGGTAGGTATTATTTAGTTTTGGTATTATTTTAATTTTTTTCCCGTTTAACCAGGATTTACATAAAACTATATCTTGAATGACATTGCACCTCACCGGAATAAATCAAGCTTGAAAAGATTCATATTCAAGGCACGAGGTTTCTATCCCAAAACGTTTTTTTTCTCATAATGTGTAATTGAAGCTTTTAATATTGTTATACGAGCTTTTTTTTTCGTTGCTTTTTTCCTTTTTTGCTCTCTCCCTCTCATCTATACTCCAACCCTTTCTCATATGAAATACGTGTGTGCTCTCTCGTTCCGCCACCCCTAAACGCTCAGCTTAATTACTCATCCTTGGGCAAAACCCCCGGCGTCCCTTTAATGCCCGCATCTCATGTGGATTCACGACCTGGCAAACAACCGATGGCAGGGAAAACATTGGCATGTCCCGACGGTAAATGGTTTAAAATTAAAACATTTTCCGTATAGTTAGCTTAAAAATAATTTTAAATATTTCATATTTATTTTGTTTTTTGTTTTAATAAAAAAAACTCCAGGATTTTTTTTGATCCTTTTTGTAAAAAAAAAAAAAAAAAAAAGAAAAACTTCAGCAATTATAGTTATCATTCAGTAAGTTGATTTAGTTTTTTGAGGAAAGAATTTTAATTTAAGTTAAATATTTAACATACGTTTTCATGGATCATTCACAAAAAATAACCGAAACCAAAGTTAGTCTAAATTCCATGTCTACTAACTTTTTTAAAATGTATTTTATGTATAGTTTTTAAAATTATTATTATAATATGTTTACAAATTGTAATCAGGTATAATTACATTTATCTATTTACATTTTATGAATTGATTTAGTCTTTTAAATACAAAGACGTACTAATTATTGTACAACATAAAGGTATATAATATATTTGGAGAATTGTTCACTCACACATGCAGAATACCTATGATGTTTAACCACGTTATTCGTACCATTCACTCTTATTTTTGTGAAAATATATTTTTCATTAGATACATTAGTATCATCAGATTAAAACATAACATAAATTCATAATACACATCAGATTAAGATAAAAAAAAAAAAAAAAACTAACAATTCCAGGGGACAATGCTGGATTACCCGTGGTTAGAGTTTGCGGGATTTGTGACTACACTGATTTCACCGGAAACCCATTTTACTGCTGTTACTCTCTAGATGTCGGCAAAATTATGTTGGTTTAAATAAAAACATGTTTTTGTTTTCACATATTTGTTGGTAACACACTTTAGAAATGATAACTGTATTGTTGTTTCACCCGACGGTGAAAACCGACTCGACCGACGAATGTTTTATTCTACTGACATTCATATTTTTAAACGTATTACGGCGTTATTTATTCGATAAAAACAATTGCCATTATGCGTACAAGTTATAAGAAGAGCTTATTATACGGAGTTAAGGAATATTTGGCGGAAAAGGGGGTGTGGTATAAAACTTGCCAAGAAGTTGGATGGCCAGACACGACTCTGTACTTTGAATAATCCCTAGACCCGAAGAAAACTTCACACTACTCTCTCGCGCCGAGCTTCCCAAGACAGTATTTAGTCAATGTATACCACCCTCTCCTCTTCATAAACGCCCTAGCCTTAGGTGAGTTCAAGAGGGTGCGAGACATCCTTAATTGAAGTGCCTCGTTCACTATCCTCTATAATAATACCATAAGACATTAAGACGAGGAGGGTCCTTCACTTTGTGGGAATTCGAACCTGACGGCCGCAAACTTGCCGATAAACTAAATTTTATAATTCCCTGGGCATGGCCCACACTCTCTTGTCCTCCATGCACCACGCTTAACATATACATATTCATTAGAATTTCGAGCTTGTTAGCCCGACGAATTATAATATTTTGAAGATTTAAACATGCATTAATGTTAGAATATACAAAACATAATGCGAAATTTTTCTGAGTTAATGCAGTCCACGATAACTTATAACAGCTAATAAGAGAACATAAACTTGGAAAAATTAGATAATATTCTTATTTTTAACACGTCGAAAAGGCATTAATTTATGCATAAAGTGTATAATATAATCAAGTCGAAATAATTACTCGGTAAAAAAACGATTATTTGTAATAAAAAAATTGTAACAACATTAAATTTCATACAAGTACATTTCATATAATATACGATGAATAAAATATTGTTTGATATCAATTAAATTTTATAGTATGCTTTTTTATTTGTGTTATTAATACCTGCCAGTTATTTTATAAATGCATTTTTAACAATGCGATTCCAAAATAATTGATGATCATTCACGGTGAAACACGAAAAAAAAAGATTATTTTCCGGTATTCCAAATTTATTCGTTATACATCGAGGAAACATATTCTTCTTTATTAATTAATATCAAAAGGTATTTTATTCGTTTATTTTCGAATAACAAAGATTTTTCAGATTCGTGTGTTTGTTCCCTATAAATAATTTGAGTTTTGAAATAAACATGAAATGTTAGTTACTAAATATTTATAAAATATTAATTTCTCTGTTGGCAGAAAAATATTTAATTAAAATTAAAATTACACTTGAATGAACGTGAAAAACCTATAAGTAAATACTTAATTAAATCATTCCGGTAGCATTCCACGGCCATTAAATTTGAGATATGCATATTATATAAACACACGAGCACATGCACATACCATCTGAACGTCTTTTATAGTTTTATACGTATATATCCGTTGTAAATGAAAGACATGAACTATGAAGTTATCTCGTCGCACGCAGATTTAATGTCATAAACGCGTTCTTATACAATCTCTGGTCCAATCTAAACTTCTACAGTTAACAAAGCTACTTAATGAGAGTTAGAAATGCGGTGATATCAAATAGTATAGCCGTAGTGTACATATACAATATAATATATTATACATATATAATCGGATACCGAAGGAAGAGCATTGGCATAAGAAAGGGAGTGAGAGGGGAATCGAGAGAGAGAGTGAGAGTGAAAGAGAGGGAAAGAGAAGGACCACCACTGCAGCCACTGCCACTAAACGGCCGAGGATATCGGGATACGGTCCGGAGCCGAAGCCGGGCAGGAGAGGAGGGGGGTGTAATTAGCGCAGTCTGGCTTTTCCGTTCCCTGCGTTATCTAACGGTTACAGCGAGAAGTCCGGGGCATTGTCAACAAACGGGACAGAGTGTGGTGGTTCGGACGGAGGGGTGAGACAGAAGGGAGGAAAAGGACCATACAACAGATAACGACCTCTCTATTAACACCCTCCATCGAGGGCCTAAATACAAATTAAACTCGCCCGTATCGGTCACCAAGGATTATGCGCTACGTTTTCATTTTCAAATTAGATACAACCCGGCTCCGCGTGTACCTCTATCCCCGTCCTGAGCCCCACTCTACAGCGAAACTTCGGTTTTATCGGGATAGAATTTGTATAGGTTGAATAAAAATGCTTTTTTTTTGTTCTTTTTTTTTTTTTTGTATTCATTTTTAAATTAAAATAATATAATATATACAGATAAGTTCAATTTCACCCTTTCTCCGGTATTATTTAGTTGGAAAATTGAAAATTACAAAAAATAACGATAGCGTACTCTGTAAACAGTGAGATAAAGCCGTTTAATTTGCTTTGGAAGCATTGTCATATACTTTTTCAACGTTATCGAGTACAAAAAGTGTCACATTATTTTATCACCAAAATAATATTTTCAATGGATCAAATGGAAAAAAAAACACTTAATTTCTATATATATAATATGTACCTAGTTGTGTTTTCGTAATATGAATTCTCTACATATATAATAATATAACATATACAATAATAATATTATATTATACACATGAGGGTAAATAAAAAGTTCTTAACGGATGTAATGTTTTGTGTTTGTTAATATTTTCGCACAAATTCTATACATTTACTATACGGGAAGAAAATTATGTTCTTTTTGACATATATTTTATCTTGCAGCTATTGTTAACAAAACGGCTCGGTTAACAGATTTCATACACCCGGTTTTTCGTGTTTTATACAAAGCGTGCATTAATAATAACAATACTAATAATAATAACGCGTTCTACAGTCCTGCAAACGTGTCAAGACGATATTCACCTAGTGCGGTGAATTGGGGGAGAGTTTTTATTGTATACACGGTGACGTATATTATTTTTCATTCCACGTTTTTATATTGTAAATGTGCATCATATAGTAGTACCATATAATATTATAGTCACACGCGCGTTCTACAAACGTCACCCTCTCTCTCAACCCCTAACCAGCCGAGTCAATATCCAACAAGATAGTACGGTCTCCTCTGACCCCGCGCGTAAAATGTATATAATATATGTACACGGGACCGATACGAGATTTGAATTACAATATATATATATATATATATATATATCGGGAAACAATATAATGAATAGCATAAAGGGATGACGGGGGTGGGCGTCATGATAGTAATAATGTACGTTCCCGTAGTTTATAGCACCTGTGACTGCGCGAGTCAGTTGCCCCAGCTCGTATACGCGTAGGGCCGATCACATACCGGCCACGTACCAAGATATAAAAGTATATAATATAATATATATGAACGTGTTTGATGTGTATATAGCGTCTCTCTGATATGTAACGTGTGGATACGATTTGGACGTAGATGTTTTGAACTTGACACGGACGCAACGAAATTAAACGATTAATCACCATTCGGCGGTGTGTGTGTCAGAATCTCAAACGGGATTTTTAAAATGAAGGAGGAAGGATAAACATCTAAAAAGTCACTCATTACGTTTTACTCTTTATAATGAATGCAGATCATCCACATATATATTATATATGTTTATTATATATAGTCAGTAATTAAAATATATTGTGCACGTATCTTAAAAAAATATCATGTAGTAGATAGATTTTATTTTACAAAGATAAAAACTAAAAATATGTAACGACATTTTTATTTATTCTTGTTTTTCAACGATTCTTGTGCGAATATTTCGAATTATCGTAATCAAAATTGTATTCTTGAAGTTATACAAATTAATCAATGTCTGTAGCCACGCATTTGTTCGATGGATTGATATTACTTAAACAACAGATAAGCAACATTATCACTAATAAGTCTGATGCAGGATCAGGTGGATGGAAATAAATAAACACGGCTTATCCGTGGGGTAGGATTTAGCCTCCTTAGCCCTCCCAAGAACGTTATTATGTGTACCATGTCTGTGGTGTGTGTGCGTGTGTTTATTTCGATTGACTCATTTCTCTCTCTCTCTCTCTCTCTCTCTCTCTCTCTCTCTCTCTCTCTCTCTCTTCTTCGATCCTCACACCGACCGTCTCTTTCTATAACCACGGTGTCAAAATCGAACACAATCGCGTTAGCATTACAGCGAGTACAGACATATAATATCATATACGAATGCACAACGACGCGCATATCACGTCCGATCTCTATGAGTAATGATTTATTCGATTCTCTTCTGGGGTGTCACCCTCCGCATCGGGTTACAAAGGTGTCGCTGCGCGCGTACACAATACACAAAACATAATGCCGTCCACACTTTACACGCGTTTTATATACGGCTGTCCCGCGTTCTGGGTGTGTTATTATCATTTAATATCATTGTGCGCGGACAACAAACGACGACGAGTCCTTCGTGTGTGTGTAACGTCAGCTTTCACGCGACCGATCGGCTGTATTTGCGGCGGTTATTTCTCGAACGAATCGCGAGAAAACGCCAAAAGAAACGACGAGACGTGCCGCCGCGACGACTCATCTCAGAAGGAAACGCGCGCTGAACTCGAATGTTACGTACCGCACGCGGTGTGTTTACTATCTATGGTGAAAATTACCAGGGGCCTAGGCCCGTTGTTGACCGTGTGTTGTTACATTACTTTATCGTTTAAACTATACGCGTCGCGAATTGTGTGTGTGTGTGTGTGTGTTCATTGTAGAGATTTCGAACTGGACGAGGAATGTGTGGGCTGTGTGTGTGTTTAATTCCTTCGAGTTTTCTGCGCATCGTTTATTTTTACGCTGAAGAACGTTCCGAAAGTTTAACGAGTTTCGCGTTAGTTAAGTTAAACGCTATCTAACAGAAAGATAACATACGAAATATCTATATTATAATATTCATTTCTATATGTAAAATGGTGAAATACCAGTTGTTAATCGTAGGCTTAATATTCCGAGCTCAATTTTTCCGAGAATATTGTTATGGTTCGATTCGTTTTAGACAATCCAAATTCCAATTAGTTTTATGAATAATTTTGTTATTTAAAAAAGAAAAAACCTTTTTTTTTTAACAAACACTTACACGATTTTTTATCTTCTGAAATGTATGGAAAGTGAGCAAAAGTTAATTTACACGACGCGTTGACCATACGAAATTTTCAGAAATCGTCGATCGGCACGATTGGACGTAAATCCTTTCGAATCGCTTTTGAAAACAATACGAGAACAACGCAATGTTTTTCGTGAACACCGGCCATGTGCCGCGGGCACACGTGTTCGTTTTGATACTTTATTACCACTGGGGTGCGGGTCATTTATATTGGATATACGGGTTTATCGGGAAATGATGTACACGATCGAACAGTATAATAATTCTAGTTTTTATATATATACCGTATAGGCATGTGTATAGATATACACACGTGTACACACCGGCGGCAGCTGTTGCCGGGCGAGTGGGACGAAAAAGCTACACAATATAATCCTGCAGATATTCATTTTGTTGTTAAATCTCTCGCCGGTTTACCTACCTGAAATATTATATGACGTATTCAAGTGGCGTCGAGGGGATGCATTTTGAACTCATTATCGGTATACATTGGAGTTTTAATCTATAATCCTTGTGCGTGTGCTCGATTTTCGATGCTCGAAAGCTGTACGATATTACATTTCGTCATAATATATTGTTTTTTCGTTAATTCAACGCCGTACCGTAATATAACGCCGGCCGGCCTAACGATTAAATCGACATAACCAACATTAAAAGCTTAAACATTCGGTATACGTTAGTGCGTGTGTATGCTCATACGTCTGTACGTCAATATCGATTCAAGGTTTTATAATATCAGTGAGTTTCAAATTCACATAGTAATTTTGTTCGCGTGATAATAGATTCCACTGACGATTGACGGTATATTACGATATTATTAAAATGTACTTTGAATGATCGTATAAACACGTAGATTTCAAATTTTAATTCAATGATTTTTTTCCTGCGTTCTCTTTGAATGTTAATTATAAATATCAGTACATTATTTTTGTTCGCCTAACGTAAATTTTCCATGCAGGTTTATCACGAAAATCATATGAAATCAAATGCGATATTCTGCATAATATGTATTATATTATTACGAGTAATCATGAGACATTTGTATACATAGTATGCGGTCTCCTTGTGTGTTGCAGTCTACCGAGCGTAATTTAATCATTAATCGACGTATTTAAGTACTTATCGCTTTGGCAATAATAATGGCCAGTGTTTATTACACTCATCCAAAATCACTAGACATTTTTATACCTAATATTTCTGAACCAAATAATATTTGTAAAATAGTTTAAAACATTTTTTATTCTTATGTCGTGGAAAATAAAGATACCTTTTTAGCGTTTCAACGAGAGTACGATTTACTACAACTATAGTGGCGCATTTAGGATTTTGTCAATGGAGGGGATTCGCGAAACGAAAATTCTTATTAAGCTGGTCTAATAAAAATTATAATTTAAATAGTCTCCTTAATAATATACATAGATAATAAAAATGCTGT
Source organism: Therioaphis trifolii (assembly GCA_027580255.1). Taxonomy (NCBI): domain Eukaryota; kingdom Metazoa; phylum Arthropoda; class Insecta; order Hemiptera; family Aphididae; genus Therioaphis; species Therioaphis trifolii. The sequence continues at coordinate 124,333,911 of CM050404.1, forward strand.
ATTCTTTGTTGAATTTTTAAGTGGTTATATAGAACCTGCAGGATCGTTTCAAAAATAAAGCTCAGAGAAATCATTTACGGCATTACGTATATCGCTAAATCCATCCACCGAGAGTCGTACATAGCCGTTTCAGTTGTTTTATGTTGGTTGAGTGGTCAGATTTTTCTATTTTGTATAATAGAGTGTAATTTCTCTTAGGATCATTAAAAAAAAGTAAACGTCTAAACAGCTTCTCATTGGTTTAACTTTAATTACACTAACTTTTGATACGGAGTACGGTAAACACGAGTAAATGAACCAAAAAATAAAGTGTATTTGAGATTATTTTTTGTTGAGTTATTGAAATTTGGAACATAGAATGTATTATTACCATAAATATTACCATATAACTTATTAGTTATAAAATATTAATATATGCCTTTAATATGCTTTGAATTTTTGATGCAATACCTATATTATAATTTAAGTATATTTACCCATTTTACGGATCGTTAAATATTTCTATAAAATGCTTATCAATTACTACGACCCAAGAGCTTTTACCTTATCTAAGTAGGAACTAGACGCTTATTATTAGAAACGTAGTTATAGCCGGATAGTGTTATTGATGACATTTTTTTACGAAACGAAATGATTTCAAGTATATTAGCTTTATCAGTAAAGAATGAACTATGGGCATGGACCGTATTTATCAAAACTTTTTACATCAATAATAATTATAATAATGTAGTAATTTCGATCATTTTACTCTGTATTTCCGTAATATCACAATAAACTCGTAATATAGAACAATTTTAAACGCCAATAAAAAAACTAAAATCAATTCAAGGGGGATCACCTCTCATATCCCTCCTATAAACACGCCACTGCTCCAACAATCCGAACGAGTTGTTCCGTTTATAATATTTAATATGAATTTCAACATTTATATAAGATATATAAATTCAATAAGTTAATGTTAAATAATGAATTGAATATGATTGATAATTATTATATTTGTTTGATATTATATTTTTTTGACTGTCTTTGAAAATAGTACCGGTTCAATACGTAGGTACTGCAGTAGACCACATACCATATATTAGCACCGACGTTTGTTTCGTATTTACTATTTGGTTTTCAACATATTATTTGATAAGGAAAACGTCTTAACATGTCTCTGCAGTTGTTTAGGCTCTCGATACTTTAAAGTTATTATTACTGTTAGCTGTGTAAGTGCTTTAAGACTATCTTAGCATTGCAACAACTGCGACCGCGGTTTCCTCCTCAGGGGGGCGCTAAAACTTCACCGTACACAATATTCTTCTCTGCCATTGTTCGTTAAATAGCACGCCCAGACTTTGATCAGACCAGATTAAGTAACTATGCTACGCGTATTTACTCAAGTGTTTCGTATCAGTCGGATGCGTTGTGGCCGGGGATGGTTACGAAAACACCGTGGGGCCTTTTGTCAGCTGCTAGATTTTTACCATTGATGCAACTACCGCATAAAATGTAACCGCAACGGGTATCGTGTGAAAATTAGAATATCACGCGAGTTAAATGGCCTGGAAATGCTTGCGTTATGTTCGACGGCGGCGGTGCCGGGCTACAAAACAGTGCAATATAATGTGTGTGTGTGTGTGTGTGTGTGTGTGTTTGTGTGTGCGCGCGCGTGCGCGTGTGTGTTTGTGTGTTTGTATTAGTACAAACCACGACCGATATAGTACTAGCGTAAAAGGGTTGACTTTATTTCTGTTTTTTTCCTGTCCCTCCCTTTCTCCGATACGTTTTATTAAACGCGAAAGGGTTGGGATTCTCCCGTTTACGCGATTGTCCTGCCGATAAAAATCAGCAATTAAAGCGCCTTCATTAAGACTCCGGAACACGCTATGTGAATAAACGTATATATATATACATATATTATATACATACACATCACTAGACATATATTGGACTTACGCGTCTTCGTTATCATTGACTAATCCCGTGAGACATGCGATCGGACTATTTAAATAGAGGGTGAAAAGAATATTCCAACTTCACGAAGTTGTTTTTAATCCGACTCAAAAACACCGTACGCAATTATTGTATTCGTCTGCAATTGTTATACGTAATAACATAGGGTTTTGTTGGTATTGACGAGTTAGGCATTTTATGTTTTAATTTTACCTTCACGATTTTTTTTTCTTTATCGAAGAGTTAGTTTATTTATTTACATCGATGTAGGTTTTAGTTTGTATTTAAATTTAAAGTGGTCGTCATCTTTTTTAAAAAAAACATATAGATTGGTTCCTATAAAAACTACAAAATTATTAAAAATATTTTTTAAATAGGTATTACTCTACTTTGTTAATGTTTATTAAATTTTTTCCACAAATTACTTTGAATAGATTTTGAGGTGTAATATAAATTATGTTTTGACTTGTGGCATAAAGGCTAAACTCGAGCATGAATGCGATTTTGGCATTACCTAATTATTGATTAAAGTATTTTTTTTCATAGAATGATTTATAGTTTTTTTTTTCATAGACTTTTTACATTTAACAAACCATCTATCGTAATTTATAATTTTGTGTTCTAACAAAAATGTAATGCTGTTCAATAGGATTTATGATAATACTATATTTGTATAGCGTTCGCAAAATCCTTAATTTAGTGTTAAACAATATCATTGCGAAATGCGATGTTACATAGTATTCATACTATGTTTTTTAACAGTAACGACGTTTTGCATTTTCATTATGTATAAATGTATACATTTTAATTTGCGATCACCCTATGTATTTTAATGTTAAAAGAAACTGCATGTCTTGAGATTGAATTTTTAATAATGAGTAACCAATGAAAAGTCATTCAATAAACCGTAATAAAATTTAATATGACAATTGAAGCCATGAACATTTTCATGTCGTAAACAAGTTTTTGATGGTAAATCACACCGTTGTTTCATGATAAATATTTTCAGAATAATTGAACTGTATAAACCGTTTAGAATGATTAATCTTGATTTATGAGGCGTTCTTAAAAATATTACAACTAAACCCTATATAATACCACGGGTATAATACTAATCACGAGAAAATGACGTTCACATAAAACAACTTACGATTTATATTTAGTTTACCCAGAATTTATGGTCCATGGACGGGTGGAGTTAAAGGGACAAACAGGGATCACTATAGGAAATTATTTTTTTTCTGAATCGAAACTCACAATCGGTCAACGGATATTTATAGGTCAATTAGGCTCCCTTATAAAACTATCGGAAACTCTTGTTGGTTATTTTTCTCGGGGCTGGAAATGAAGTTGTTTGTCAAAAGGAAAAAAACGTATTTTTCATTATTAAATAAAGCAAGGTAGCCGGAAGTGCTTGTACTTCGCCCTCACCACCGCTGTATCCATCCTCACTAGCTATAGCTGTGGGTAGGTTTTTTTCTTCCTGACCGATTTTAACGCGACGGTAATTTGTTGACACAGGTTGCCCTTTTTTTCTCTCGCCATCATGCAAAAACCTTTTCCCTTACAATTTACAGAAGCAGATTAAATCGTATCCGGGAAAAGAGCGTTGGTTCAGCGAGTAAAAATAGGTTAAAAATCCAAATCGACGGTTGCGGTTCCTGTTGTAGGAAACGCTGAAATTGAAAACTCTCGGGAATTTAGGTATGTTGATATACGAGCACAATATACAGCACGTATTTTTATATTTTATAAAATACTTCTACGTAATACAATACTAGTTGTGTATTAAATGTAAATTATGTTTTGTTTGATATTATTATATTATGTGAAACAACATGATTCACGACGGTGAAGAAGTAAAAAATAAATCCTATAATTATTGTGAATTTAAATCGATGAAAATTATTGCGTTTCTACTATAAAAATAATTGTTTCAAGAATAGGAATTCAAGACATAGTGTTTTATAAATGTTCAAAAGATAATATTATATGATTGATGGTTATAATTTTGTTTAACTTTCAAAAACAGAATGGAAAGAGAAAGAATCAGAATTTCTACAAATAACTTTATGCATTGAGTAAAATTAAAATAAATAATTTGTGCGACGTATTATTGCTCCAATAATAGTGTTAGCCGCAGAGCGTAGTTATAGTAATATTTTTAGTTTTTAACTCATAACTAAACAAAAAAATATAGTTGATTCTTCCGATAGATTTTTTCCGCAGGTTCTAGATAGATTTTGTCCGTATTTCAATTTTGAACAAATATAAATTGAATTTAAGTTTTAGTTTTATAAATAATGATTTAATCAATTAAAATCATAATACCTATACGTTATTAATAAGAATATATAATTTTAGTTAACACTTTTTAAATTATAAATTGTAAAGTGTAGGAGAATATCATAAAAAAAAAAATGGGGATATTTTTTGTCGTAGTGAAATTTTGAAGTTACTATTTATTTTATATCAGAGAAAAGGCGGTCCGTAAACGCCCTTTGGGCGGAACGGATCGTATCGTAGTTTCCCAAGTTAGTAAATTCATGTTAGAATTTTCTCACTCGCGAGATAATATGTTAAAATAATGTATTTCACATTCAAAGTTTTATTAAATAAATGTAACTATAATGCTGAGATTAGTTTAAACAGTGGTTAATTTATAATAATGTATTAAATACATTTAAAAATACCTAACATTTAAATGGAACTTTTAAAGCGAGATTTTGTTAAAAAAAAAAAAAAACTATGTACTATATTTTAGTATTTATTTTTCATTATAGAAAACTATTAATTGAATATTTTTTCATGAGAATATTATATTTTTATGAAATTATTATTTTAGCTTTATAGTTCTTAAGACTTATATAAATTGAAGGAAAATTATTTGAATCTTTTTTTTCACTATAATACACTTTGATTATTACTAATTTATATAAGTACACAATACACATTTTAAAATTGAAATTATTGATTTCAGCTTAATTATTTTTATTTATTTAAATTTTTTAGCTATCATTTTTTCGATCCTTTTTTCTGTAATCAAATGTAGTTTGATGAAATTATAGGAATAAAAACAGAAAATCTTAACGTAATACAGTTTAAAAATAACTAAACTCAAATATCTGAATGTATATTATATAATGGACATTAGCCACGCGTATGTAATCGAATGAAAAATAAGATTTTTTGCCAAAATATATAGTTCATGTAAAATAATGGCGTCAACTATGTCACATAAAAGTACTATAAAATAACAATACAGCTAGTGGAGTAATAATACGAGGTATGTACCTATGCTATCATTTTTCGAAACCTATCCCATACAGGCGTCGGATAAATACTGAAAAAAAGTTTTGCCAACATGCGTGTATTGGATCGTAGCGATAATTCTCAAAAATCACGTTATTTAGACACATCATAATATATTTATACAGTCATACGGTACACTTCAATATTATCGTTTAGTTAACCCTTTCTAGACCAAACCTAGAAAAACCAAAAAACTTAAAAAATTTTTTTGCCGATTCCTTATGTTTTTCTATGTTAAAAATGGAAACATTTTGAAAATATATAAAAATTTAGTTCATTATCCTTTTTTTGTCCTGGGACTTATGAGTCCCGTCAGCCATTTAGAGCAATTTTTTTTCCCACATAAGCAATGTATTTTTTATAATGAAATTAAGGACATTTCTAATTATATTTTTTACAAATATAAACAGTTAAAATTTCAAACAAGTTTTTAAACGTATTTGAAGTTTGTGGAAAAAACTATAAGTCAAAATCATCATATTATAGAATATTATCGTTTTGACGGCATTTTTACGTTATAAGCGCAATGTTTTGTTCTGTTTTAATGCAAGAGCAGTTGACGATTTTTTTGAGTAGTTCGATATGATTTTACCACGATCATCAAAGCCTTAAATAATGTTTTAGGCCGGAGCTTTTGGCAGAGGACGGATAGACTATAATACCCGAGTAGCTCTCCAATGATAATATTTTGATGCGATTTAAGGGTGATAAAATTCATGTTGTAATAATTTCACCGTGTTTGCTACCCCCTTATTTATTTAAACTGAAAACCGTATTTTTAAAATAGAGAGTTTAGAAAAAAAAAATGTCCATGAAATATTTCGAATTTTATTTTAATTTCAAGCTGATTGAATGTCGGCTTCCAACATAGCACATGGAAAACACTCGAACTCGTGTTGAGACGCCGTCCCACGTGTCTAATTTCTGTGGGTGCCCTACGTGAATGTCTGCAGTAAAGTTGGGGGGGGGGGTGCCTGACGGGTGCGCGGTGACGTCACGGAAAGGGCGGTTATTTTCGTTTTGAATTTCGAGCGCCGTGTTTGTGAGGAGGGAAAAAAGAAACGGAAAAACGTCGAATACAAGATATCTGTCGTTGCGACGATGATGCTCACCTCGTCGTGTACCGTTAAGGCGGTGAGAAACGGAAGAGTGCAGCGGTCGTTTTTTCTCTCTGGCTCCGGGCTGTGGCGACGGACCGTCGTCGTAAACAGTTGTAGTTTTCGTCGTCTTCGGTGGCGGCTTCGGCGGCGGCGGCGGCGACGGCGGTGGTGCACGTGTCGTCCAAACGGCGTGTCGGCGGTTACTGGCGGGCGGTTGCGGCCCGCGCCGACGGCGTCGCGCGAGCTTTCGGTCGGCGGGCCCCCCCGCGGTGGGCGGGACCCCTGGACGCCGTCGGTCGCGGGCGCCGTCGCCGCGCGTTCACGCCCCGCCCGGCCGGCCACACGTGCCCCGGGCGCGACGACGCGCCCGGCCCGTCTTCCGCCGGTTGACCCACATCCGCCGGTCCCCGGCGCGGGCGAGTTTTCACCCAGTACCCGAGTTTCGCGGGGCGCCTCCTTATAACACCCGCCCAAACACCTCTTGCCGCTCGCCGCGCGCACAGACCCACGCGGCGTGCCCACGTTCGCCCTACCGCTCCCCGCCGCCGCCGCCGCCGCCGACGGCTCCTCGACCGCCCCCACCCCGCCCCACCACTACCCAGACCGTTCGCAGCCGCCGAGTCACATCACCACGCGTCGCGACAATATTATGTCTGTTTGTATTAAATTATAATACAATTATTATTCCCGTTCTCGTCCTGGCCGTATCATAATAATAATGTTAATGTACGGTACGCGATATTATACGCCGCGTAATTCCGAAACGGATTGTGCGTGGGTGATAACATAAACTACTTGATGCTATATTTTTTGCCAAATCGAGTTGTTCATTTTTAGATTATCATGAGTGAAGCGAAGGATTTCATGGTTTTACAATGATGTCTATTTTTATTTCATTTTTTTTTTTTGTTTTTTATCTGGAGACACGTCTTTTTGGTCAATTTAACTTTGTCCAAAAGTTTCATGCGGCGACTCTATCGAAAACTTGATGTAGACGATACTGTGGGAGTTTATTGAACTCTCATCTCAGTGGTTTTTCCAGGCCAGAGGAAAACAGCCGTAAATAGAGTAAAACGGCGAAATTCAAATTTCATAATAATAATTTCATCATTACTCCAAAAGTAATATTGGGAAAAACTTGAAAATTTCACCATATATTCCTGACGTATTGCTAGATATTTTATATAGTTAAAAAAAAAAAAAAATTGACGATTTTTGGGCCAAAAATAGTACTTTGAAAATAATTGATTTTTTTTAAATTTATTCCTAATATAATTTTAAATATTATAGAAAAAACTTGTGACATTTATGAATTTTTCTAACGATTCAGAAATAATTTCAAAAATTGAATCTATGGATTTTTTTTTATAAGTGTTTAAATAAATTTTTAGACGATTTTTCACGTAAATAATTCATTTAAAGAAATTGGTACATCTAAACCTAATGTAACATTTAAAATAGATAGAACAAAAAGTTTCAAATCTTTATTGTTATAAAAAAAATGTGTTTTTTCTCAAACAAAAATTTTAGATAATTTTTAAAAAACCTACTGATAATAAGACAAAAAATGTAAAATTTTGTAAACGGTATATTTTTTATATTTGACGAAAACTAAAAATTTAATATGACCCTACTCAAATACTTGATTAACGATACTGAAAAATTAAAAAAAAAAAAACGCGACAGAATTTTTTTTTATAAGAGATTAAGTAAATTATTTTACAATAATTATCTGTTTTACATCAATTGTCACCTTTAAATTTGAAAAAAATCATTCTCCCCAAACGGTATATTTTAATTCTGAAGCTATGCTCAGAATTGTTTAACTAAAGAAAATATGATCTATCATTTCTTTATTTAAGACACCCATCCCCATAAACTTGTCCAAGGAGCGAAGAATATCCAATGGGGTGAAGTACGTACTTTTATTTTTATTATTACTTGAAACGATTGTGATTTAGTATTCATATTCACATATTATAACATATGATAATACTCCAAAAATGTTTGTGTTCGTCAATCCGAAAATTAAAAAAAAAAAACACTCATGCACCAAAAATATGTTGATGGAATCGGGCTTAGAAAGATAATGTCATGTTAATGTTTTGTCAGGAAAGACGGTGAATTTCGACGTACTTTTTCCATTTATATAAATATATATATGCTTATGGTGTGGCATCAACTTTTTACAGTCAATAATTTAATTAATTGAATTCATTGTTATCGATTTACCAGATTATTTCTATAGATACTCGTATACGGGCCATTTTTTCGTCTTATTTATTTAAAAATATTTTCAAATAAAATTGAGAAAAAATCAATAATTTATTACATAGTAAGTTATAACTTATAATATATATTAGTACTTATATAACAATGCACCCGCTTAGTTCGCACTTAAAAGGAAAGAATGCATGTATTATTTAATATTTTTTGTGTGTTAAAAGACAGTCGCTAGATAAAATATTGACACAATTTATTAAAATTATACCATCAGTGCATTTATAGCAAATCATTGTAGTACCTACCTAATAACTTTTCTGGATGACTGAATCTGTAATCTTATTTTGATATAAAGTATGGGTTTTGAATGATTTTTGTATGTGTGTATGTGTGTGTGTGTGTGTGTGTGTGTGTGTGTGTGTGTGTGTACGCGCGTGAGCTTTTATAACAAAATCGACGAGACAGTAAAAACGTAAACACACTCATTAAATACGAGAAAAAAACATCCAACTTTATTGAACTAGACTTTGTTCTAGCTGATAGATGGACTCCGACTGACCGATGCAATAATAATTGAAAATTATTGCTGGATTATAGGTTACATCGAGTCATCGAATACATGGAAACTTGAAAACCTGGTACAAATGGTACCTACATTCTATTATTTATATATTTAATTTTTTTTCATCGTCGTTTTTCAGAAATTAGACTTTGCATTTTTATCAATGCTCGGTAAAGTAAAACACAATTATTGAAAGTATTCCTTAAAATGTTGCGATGTGTTCATGTAAACATTACTAGATTGAAAATCCAAAATCATAAGTAATGATAAACTGTATTATGTAGATTTTTAAATGCTTAAGTAAACGAAACGTCAAAAAATAAAAAATAAACCGTTTAAATCGTTTCCGGATTTTCCTGCACATTACGGTTACAGTAGAGGTTCTCTGATTTTTTTTTTTGTTTCACGTACCACTTATGCGTAGGTATTACGGATCAGCCGCACTTATGAACTAAAAACAAAACTACTCAAAATAAATACGTGAAATGCGCACATCAATTCAATGGTTGATTCGCATGAATAAACTGAATGACTGAGATTATTCTCGATACTGATTTTCAAAATTATTATTGTTTTCAATGTGAAATGCGTAGGGTGGAAACAAAAATCTCTTATTTGATTTTTGTAAAAAAAAAAAAATAATAATAATAATAATAATAATAATAAATAATTATTTTTACAACATTTCAAATTCATTATAAAATTATGTTATATCCGTAACAAATGTTAGTTAAGAAAAAGCCATTTATTTTTATTTTTCGTATCTTTATATCTAAATTAGTGATATTTCGTAAAGAAATCAAAACCTAACCACTTTTGGTTTAGAGCATTTTTATTATCTGTTGAGCCAATTAACTATTTTTATATTCTTAAGTTAAAAATTGTAATGTTGTCTGCAATATTAATATCAAAGGTTTTCAAATTGATTTATCAATTGGTGAAAAAGGTTTATTTCTAGCCGAAATAATTCATTAATGATAACAAAATAATAAAGTTTGATTTAATGGGTCTCTGTAAATTGCGTCCCACTTCAAATTTTTTATGTAAATTGCGGCCCGGGTATATTTTATATATACGTAAATTGCGGCCCGGGTATATTTTTGTACATATGCCTATCTAACTATTTCTTATTAATATGTAAATTTCGTCTAAGCCTTTTTTCCACAAAACCAATATTCTCCTTCCCATTTTTCAGACTTAGCACTATAACTATAACAGACTTAAAACTATCTATACAAATATTATTATCATCAAATTTCAAAAAAACACTTACACGTTTTAACTGTGCAACACCAACTTTGAATATCATTGTTTAGAAATTTATGAAAACGAACTTTGAAACCATCAACTATTTTCAACGTTTTATTCCTTTCACTTTTCATAACGTCCATTTTTATTAGATTGAAAAAAAATACTGTAAACTGTAAAGCAACCACAGATATATAAAACAACTAGATAGCCGACTCAACGAATAAAATTGAAGTCTAGATTCCATATGCGAACAGGGTAAAATATGATTGATTAATCCATGACATTTTATATTATTCCATGAAATATAATTTTTCTGTGATTGAAACCAAAGATATAATATAAAAATGTTTTATATATCAGTTATCTTTTTATATGTATTCGGATTGAAACACAATTTTTCGATTATTATTTATAAACTATAAACTATAAAGTGCAATTCAAATAATTCAACATCATGGTGGTTTCTTGTTCTGTGTCTGGTTGTGTCAATAGGAGACTGAAAGGAAGCAAAGTTATTTTTTTTTCGTAAGTTATACATTGTTATATCTTATGTAAACTTATTATTAGTTAGGTATGTAAAAACTATAATAAGATTGTTCCCATTAGATTTCCATTAAAAAATCCGGAAAGGAATCAACTGTGGATTACTGCTATACGTCGGAAAGGGTTTGTTCCTACCAAAAATAGTTGTATTTGTAGTGAACACTTTGTACAGTCTGACTATGACTTCAAACCAGGAGGTAGTTATAAACAATACTTGAAGGAGACGGCTATTCCATCTATGATTCCTGATAATTGTATTCATACAAGTGTAATGAAGAAATAAATACTCATTGTTAACAATTGTTGTGTTGATTAGTAATATACCTATGCTTTATAATATTATAATATTTATAATTATATGAAATATAAGAGGTGAGTGTCGCTGGCATCCGCAGGTTAAAAATACACTAAAAAACGGTACTAAAATTTGTTAAATAATTTGTACAAATTTGTAATCGTTATCTTTAAATTGCACAGCCGACCGAAAATTGGAATATCCCGGGAAGCAATTTACGTATGTTTTAAAAATACTCGGGCCGCAATTTACGTATGTTTTAAAAGTACACGGGCCGCAATTTACGTATGTTTTAAAAGTACGCGGGCCGCAATTCACATAGTATATGACCATGACCGTACTTATAGGGACGCAATTTACTGACTCCGGATTTAATTTTTTTTTTTTTTTTTATTTATTGTTTCAGCATCAACGACAAGGTTATTAGCTTATAGTGATTAGGTTAGGTTACAATGGTTGAAAATAGATACAAAACAAAATAAAACATAACAAGATTAAAGAATAAAAATTAAGAATATAAATAGATTAAATTAATTTGAACATTTCGATTTTTTTTTAAAAATGATATAATTTTTTGTGTGTCGGCATGGGGTCCTATGGCTTCATATAAATTGTCCGGGATTTCACATTCATTTCTGGCCTCTGAGAATCTTTGGCAGTGGATGAGAATGTGTTTGACTGTATTGGGCGAATTGCAAGAGCGGCATAATGGAGGTTCAGTCTTTTTCATGAGGTAATCGTGAGTGACTCTTGTGTGGCCAATTCTTAGTCTGTTAATAATGATTTCTTCTTCTCGATAAGAGAAGTTGTGTTTTGGCCAAGGTTCGACTGAATATTTGATTTCTCTAAGTTTGTTGTCCGTAACTTGACGCCAATCTGAGTCCCATAATTGTATGCAGTATTTGTCAACGTTCCTGAAAATATCCACTGGTGACATATAAGAGCAAGTGTTAAGGCGTTGGGGTTACTTATAGCATTTCGAGCTGCTTTGTCTGCTTCTTCGTTCCCTACGATATTACAGTTACCCGGAGTCCATATAAATCGTATGCATTTTTTGGATGACTGCATTATATTTTTTATCTTTATGGCTAAGGGATTCATCTGGGTATCATGTTTTAAATTAGCCAGGACACTGAGTGAGTCGGAACATATATCGATTCTGTCAAAATTTGAATTGACAGCTGTTTGGACTCCTTTTAAGAGAGCTATGTATTCAGCTGTATAAATGCTGCTATGGCTATTTAGCTGGAATATTTGAGTAGAACTGTTGTGTATTACTGCTAGACCTATGCCTGTTGAAGTTTTCGATGCATCAGTATAGATTTGTGACTTATTGGGGTTATTCATATGGATTAGTTCATTAAATAAATTTTGATAGACTATTTCGGGTGTTTCTTTTTTTACATGAGCACTAAGACTGGTATCAATTTCGTAGTTTTTTAAAATCCACGACGGGGTAAGGCAGGTTTTATATTGAAGGATCGTGTTAGGGGAGATGTTGTTGTCGGACATTTCTTTGCGAAGGATTTAATTATATATTGCTGAAAATGTTCCACTTTGTAGTCTGATCATCAATTTTAATTACAAAAAACAAAAACCAAATCAAGTACATATTGTTCATTTAGAGATTATATTATATTCCATATTTTATTACATTACTACAATAATTACATGCACAATAACTTCGTTGTTATTACACTAATGCACCGCCAATGATCTTCACCAATGCTCTTCGAGTATCTTTTGTTTTTTTTTTTTTTTGCGATTTGGTATATGTTGTAGATGCAAATAAAGAAAAAGTAATAAAAAAATAAAAAAATAAAAAAAAATAAAAAATGTATACTTTGTTTAAATATTTATGTTTTGAATGTACCTTAAAATGTTATATTATTTCCAAGGCTGACTCATAATAAAACAAAATTAATTAATAATATGTTTGGTAAAACAAATTTTATCAGGTATTCCATGCTATTAACTATGAGCTATAACTATCCTACAAAAAAATTTATTTTATTGGTATAATACTATTTTTTTTTTTTATCGTCGGTAGTAGAACGGATGTTTTCTTCCACTGGTTTTATCCATTCACCACCACGGCTCGGTTATCAGAAAAAAAACTAAGCCGTCGCGGGACGCCTAGCAGATGTGAAACATCGAAACTATCATTTCGCACATAAAAAAATGAACGAAATGATAGTTGACTAGTAAAGGAAATAAAGTATGACACAATCAAGCAATTTGGCATAAATAAAAACGATAAATTTAGATTATTTTACCTAAATTACCAATTATTTTACAATTTTCATTTCTTGAAATCGATATTATAATTGATTTAATCCTTGTGCCGATTTAATAAAATGTATAAAATAATAGTTATTGTGTAGTATAGAGATGTACAAGAGTAATATTCATTTGTTTGACCATGGAATACTGGTGTGATGATAACGATATAATAATAATTTTAAATAATTATTTGCCATAGTTGCTCCAGCGTATTATATCCATATTCGTGTAATATCTATGTACTAATACATAGATCTATATTTTAATAGCCCGCCTCTATGTCGATAATAATTATAATAAAAAATACATGTAGCACTCGGCGGGGACTGCCGCGGTAAAGCTACTGTATAGAATTTTTATCAACTTAGGAAGCACCAGTTATTTTTTCACGTGCGTTTAAGTGTGTGACTTGATGTGAAAATAAGAAATTTCGTCAAAATACAAACTTTTAACACTTGTAAAAAATTATTGTGAATAACAATTTTCGATATTTTTTCACCATCGTTAGAAATATTTATGAGTATTATTATATTAAATTTTCAGCTCTTAATATCCAAAGGTTAAAATTTTACGAAGCAGAAACTTCCAAAAAATGAGAAATTTTCAATATTTTCAAAGTCCTATATGTAATTCAAAAGTTGTTAAATCTTAATCACTTTTAATTGTGTTTGCGCGTGACTATTATTAGTACTCAGTAAAATTTTCAAGTTCCTAGCTCTATTATTGATGGAGTTATGGCTAAAAAACTAAAATAGATTTCACGAAAACCGAGAATACGGCATTTTCCCCGTTTTTTGTCAATATTTCGGTAGTTATCGCCCACGCTGGAAAAACTATTGAGAAATTCGAAAAATGAGCTAACAAAACTATCATCTTGACAACATTTCCGTTCTAAAAATTTGCCGAATAAAACTTTTGGACCAGTATTTCGATAAGAAAAAGTGTCTCCATATATTAAAAAAAAAAATGCGTTTTAGGTTTTTTCGTTATGGAATTTCTTGATTCGGCCACCGCGCTCAAAGCCAGCGATAAAAGCTATGCAATAGTTTAAAAACTTGCGGTGAGGGAGAGAGGGATAGCCGTGCCGACTGCCGATAGCGTAGCACCGCGTCGTCACGCTAACCCGTCGGTTAACCCGCCGCATCGAAAACATTTTTAGACATTTTTGTTACAAAAGTAATAATATAGAAATATATTATATTTTAGAAATTTGACTTGAGCAATAATGATTACTAAAATAATTAATCTTTTTTTGATCAAAACGCGTATTCTCGGTGCCCTCTATTATAGAGTTTGGCGAACGGCCTAGAACAACGTGCATCGAAGCCCGGCGGAACCATCTCAGCGGCGGCGGTCGCCGTCCTCGAGCCGCGCCGCCTCGCGGACGCGGATCCCCGTCGTGCTATAAAACCACCGGTCGCGGAGGGTGCAAGCGCGGCGCGGGCCGGAGGGCTTCCCGTCACCGTCACGGGGCCGTGCGGAAGGGCATGCATTTGAGCCGGTGGCCGCAGCCGCCCCAGACCACTCGTATCGGCTCGCCGAGGGCCACCGAGGTGACTGCGTGTGTCCAGTAATGATTTGATATAAATCCGGATTTTCCTAAAATCCGAAAAATCCGGATTTCAGATTTTTGGATACCAAAATCTGAATATTCGAGTTTTACATTATGGCTTTTGGTATTCTAATTCAGAAAATCAAATTTTCGATTCTGAGTGAAATGGTTTTACAATAATGTTTATTTTTAATTTATTTTTTTATTTTTTTTTATCTGGAGACACTTTTTGCTCAACTTAAATTTATCCAAAAGATTTATCCAGCAACTCTATAGATTGGAAATTTTATGTAGATGGTACTTTGAAAGTTTCTTAAGTTCTCATCTCAATAGTTTTTCCAGACGAAAGAAAAACACCCTAAAAAAATTTCCTATAAATATATAAGGTGAAATTCCCCGTAAACGATATTTTCGTCAAATCAACTTCAGTAATGCATCTGTATTTTTATTCATTTTCGAATATTTTATCTATAGAGAAGGGTAGAAATTATCTAAGAAATTATGAAATTATGTATTTTAAATTAGAATTTTGATAAACTATTTATTTTGTGGTGAAATAATGATTTAATTTAGACAAAATTTGTTTTACATTGTATTGCAAAAAAAATACTCAATATATTATATTTATATACATGAAAACCATAATATGAGCTTGTAAATTATATTGAAACTCCACTTAAAATGGTTTTATTGAAAAAAATATAAATCAGTACTTTTAAACTCAATACATTCATCATGAGTATCCTTTATAACAAATGAAGAATACCCATGGTGACAGTATTTTTTTAAATATTGAAATTATGATACTCAATAAGTAGGAGGGACCCATACACATGAGTTTGCACCGGGGCCTTTGACTCTAGCTACGGCACTGCCGGTGGCGTACCGATAGAGTGGCATGGCGGGCAATAAGCCACGAGCCCATGACCCAAGACTCAAGAGTGCCCGCCAAGAAATGTGGCGAATTCAATGAATAAATCACCATTATAGCAAAAATTAAAAATACGATTATCTTTAAAAAAAAATTTTATCCTCGCAAAAATTAATTGTTAAAATAAATGTACAATTAGTTAAAATAATGAATGATGCGCTTATATTTTATATATTATTTTCTCTGATAGTACGTCGACGCGTCGGCTATGTTTCATGATTATTGTGAAACGAAAAAAAACAGTGAAACACTCCGCAATCTCATCTTAGATACCAGGCGGGTGAATTGATGTTTAGAATATAGTATTACTTCTCTAAAAGCACTATTGATTACTGTCGATTTGTTATCTTATAAAGAATACGGCCCGGCTACAACCACCGTCATTCCTCGATATTCTTGTGATTATTTTATGTTTATCATTTAGCAATGTGTCAGCCTCGTTTCCGTGTTTTGCCGTAAAATGTTGCAACAGCGTTGCAATCATGTCAAAAAAACTACCTGTGAAAAGGGTGAAAAAAAAATTGAAAAATTATTTAAACTACCTACCTGAAAGAAGTGATTTTTTCCAGTACCGTTTCTCGAGAAAATAAAAGTGAGACATGCCCCTCGGACCCCTTTCTCCCGAATTTGTAAAAGCAACTTAAAATTTGTAGAAGCTGGATTACTTTGCAGCGGGCATTAATAGTTATAGTTACGCCACTGAAGAGAGCGCAGAATAGTATTCGCGACAACGCAGAAATATGAACCTGTCGCGTTCGCGTTCATTCCTGCGCAAAACGCATGCATCGTTTGCCCGCGTTTGCCCGGCGTGAGTACGTTTTTCAAATATTATGTTGCTCATCTCTGACAGTAATATACAAATATGAATGTGCAGGTAAATACAGGTGTTCAAATCACGTTGTGAAAAATAACAACATCGTGAGATATTGCAGGGATCGAGCACGTTGTGACTATCAAATGCTTATGGGAACTCACGGCTGTTAACCCTTTCGGTACCATTCTACCTACGCGGGTAGGCTATATTTTAAATGGTATGTAAATTATTTGATGCTTGATAACACTAATATTATTTAATCATTATAAGCAAAAACAAATGTTTAATCTATTAAAATCAGTTTCAAAGCCATATTATTACTTTTTCCGCCAAGAATTGGGAAAATTTTAAACTTCGAAAAATCGTCCTAATTGGTGTTCATTTTTTATCGTCTTTCTCTTATAACGGCGTTGCAACTGACATTAATATTTCGGTATTTTTTTCCCCCGCGGAAAAACACGCGACTGATTAAAAACCAACTGTCATATTTTTAATAGTGATGATCAAACAGCTGGAATATTGACTGTTATCGAGATACCGCACCCGGTAGTTGGGGACTCAAGTTTTTATTTTGTCTAGCGGCATGGGTAGCTTAGGACTAGTTCAACAGTCGGCATTTGGCGGACCGCGGCCGGACCGCGGAAGGCAGTAATCTGGACCGTCAACATGTCTTTCTTTGATAGTTTAATAAGTATGTCATTTCAATTTCCATCGTGATTATTAAAAAAAATATGAGCCCTGCAGATGTGAAACATTAAAAATTTTTTTTTTGTAATAATGTTGAAAATAGATGGTGAATAAGATGACTATGAAATAATTTCTAAATTAATATCATAAGAATATTTTGTTTTTTATTTGCATATGAAGTACTTAAAAGTTTTACAAAGACATACAAAAATATATAAATGTAATAATGTAACTACTCTAATCAATATTATCTGTTGCTTCGTCAGTTATTTCTGTGACAGTGGCAGTTGATGCTGCTAATGGTACAATTGCTGGTATCAATGTAACAATTGGACGATGATAACTGAAACATGCAACAAAAGTACGTGACTTAACGTTATCAAGATACCTTGTGAATACTCCATCTATAGCAGTTCCATATCTGGTTGTTACTTCTCTTGGATCGTTATTAATATGCAAACTAAATTTTTCTTGAAGAAATGTGATTAATTGTAATGAATTGTCTCTTGCGAAATTAGCATTAAAATATCCTGCTAAAAGTAATGGTAATTTATCCAAATTATCTTTCAAAAGCATCGATCCTTCGTGACTATATGGAAGTAATCGCCGATGTAAAAATGCAATGATATCGTTAATTTTTTGATTGGGTGAAATGTATACAATGACCATGAGAAATTCTCTTCCGTCATCCATAACAATTTTAGAAGCTTACATGTCACCTACAGGTGCTTTTTTTTGAAAATATATATCGTTATTACAACGGTCCGTTCAAAACAACATAATATACAATATACATATTACACGTAACAATATAATCAACGTAATATACAATCAATTTATACGCAACAATAATATAGGTGTTCATATTATACGTTTATAAATCGTATAAAAATAGATAAGTCGATACTGCGCACATAGAGAGGAAATCGCCGAGCTTCGGAGAATTGAGCCGACGAGCTATGAGTGGGGGGCGTCGCCACGCCACAGTCGGTCTCACTACTGTACCGCGCCATAAGATGTTTCACATCAAAAGGCGTCGTTTTGTAAAACAAATTTTGTTTATAAACAAGTAGAGTAGAGAACAAAGTTAACGGATTCTCACCTTGATCCTCGAGGACATAATATTTCGTATTAGATGTTCTACAAGAGTTCCCGATATTGGAGTTACTAGCCGTAGGCAAGAAATTCGATTTCTCCCATGACATCACGAGGCATGTTTACTCTTCAAACAATATTAACGTTTTAACGATATTATATTGAATAATGCAATAACGTTAATTGTTTTTTCTACGAACCCCGTTTACGTATTATTTTAATTTTCCGGACTCCAATAGAAATCACTTGCCGATCCCTGGACTAGATGGTTCGAACTATTTATTTTTTATGTATTTTTACCAGCTATTACAAAAAGGTGATTTTAACTACGGTGTTTTATTTAATTACCTAACATGTATGAAACTTAATGTATAATACGATTGAGTAGTAAAATATTAAAAGATCAAGAATTAATTTCATTATAATATAGGATTCATTATATAATAGATCAATATTAGTCCTAAACTACCTATTCGGGTAAACAAAATTTATGTGCACCGATAGACACTGTTGAGTCCTAGCATACTTCTACAGGTATGCAACAGTTATAATGGGGTGCCATTTGTTTAAAAATGACTAAAATCACATCAAACTTGATATTTGTCTTATTTTTAGGTAGTTTAAAAAAATGAAAATGTCAAAAAAAATGTTTTTGAAAAAAAAAAATTTCTGAGACAACTTATTTCGTCGATTTTTCGACCTAGGATTTCGGAGGAAAAGGATTTTTCCGACTCTCGCAGATGACTACCGCGTCACTTCGGCGAATAGCGGTTTAAAAATGTGTCCGAACGAGAACACTCGTGGCCGATCTCTCACCGGTCGGGTCCGCGTCGTGCACCGGGTGTACCGGATAGCACGCCGCCACACGCACACGCTCATAAACTCATAAACACACACACACTCACACGTGCAAGCAGATGCGCGTATGGCACGTCCCTCGCCGAACGGTCGTTATTCATCGAATTAATTGCCGTTCGGACACTTTGGCTGTGGCGGCGGTGCGCCAGCCGGTCAAAACTTGGGCCATAAAGTCGGGCGCGGCCGCCGTATGAGGGATGTGCGTCGCGAACTCTCTCTCTCTCTCTCTCTCTCTCTCTCTCTCTCTCTCTCTCTTTCTGTGTGTCTCTCTTATAGCGCATGAAAATTACTGCCGTACGACAACAAATCGCTATTACAATAATTAATAACATTGCGAATAATTACGCGCGCGTACGCCGGTCGCAGCGAGACGGTGTTGTGCCACGGCGAAGACGACGCACTGCTCCTCCTCTAGCACCCGAAAGACGGGCAATTATAATAATTCGTGGAAATAATCACGCTAAACGAAAACACCGTTAAAGCGCGCGCGTTTTTGGCGCGAGACCTCGCGAACACGCCGCCAGTCGTCGCCGCACGTGAGTGTGTAATTACGAGCGCGTGCGCGCCCATTAATCACCGGGTGGGCTTGCTAATTTTTCCTCCGTGTTAATTATTACTTCCGGCCCGCGCGCAGCGAAACTTTCGTCCGCGTCCGTGTACGACGTGTTATTACGGGTAGGCACGAGTGTACGCGCGTGTGTGTTTGTACCGGTGTACGCGTATGAATTCAACACAAACTCGCCTCCGCCCCGTCCCGTCCTGCCGCTGTTATTAGAGATTTCGCGCGAATCCGAGTGCGTGTCATATCACAATATAATATGCCTGTCATGCCATCAACCGTCCAGGTCGAAATCGCAACAACACAAAAAATACCGTTTTTCAGGAGAGCTGATTATTTATTTTTTGTTTAATTCACAATGGATTTTCTTTACTCGGTCATAAAACACGAAATAAAATAGTCATGAATATGCACTCTGGATAAACATGTTATGTTATGGGATGTACGTATTCAAATCGTTACTGGCATTGTATAAACGCACTTTTTTCACTTTCGTTTTGAACATATTCAAATAAATGCTTTCTAATAATTGAACAGGTTTATTGAATTGAAATCGTTTTGAAAAACGAAAGGTTTTGATGTATAATAACTAATTTTTCAATTATAAATAGTCGATATTTATACGAATACGGACCATATATCGCCATGGGCCATGGCGGATTCGAACATTTTGTTTTTACCAGGTAGCAGGGAGTGGAATCAGCGGGCTAGATGTTTGTCCAGATAAGGCTACATCATACCGTTGCTATATATACTCGCACACACATGGCATGTTTTTTGTCACAAATATTACTGCAAGTGTAATTCTGTTAAAATTAAAAATATCTCTGAGCAGTGAATAAACTAGTAATTTATTGGTTTAAAATGTATCACGCTTATACGCAGGAGTGGGCGACTACCAGCCCGCATACAATTTTAATGTGATCTATGCTACCTTTGAAAAAATTTTTTTCCTATTTCAATTCCATAATTATTTTATTTTCAAGTTGATGTAAAAATACTATTACACTAACAGGTGTATAACTAGCTAGTTATACGTTAAAAAAGCAATTTAATTTTGCATTCCCCCTTAATCAGGGGCAAGTGACACACTTTTCAAATTAAAAAAAAAAAAAAAACATTTATATTTTCTAGATGAGTGATAACTGATAATATAAATTTAAAACTATAAATTCAAATTCTGTAAATTAAGAGCTATTGCACTATGGAACAATCAAAATTATAAGTCAAAACAGATGAAGTCATGATGAATTTAATATTAATTTTGCATTTTCATGAGACACTTACCCCACTAAACCTTACTAGTATAGGTTCGTACGTCGAATTGTATATTATATTTGGCGTTAAGTTATATACATGTTGTAATGCTGTACATACCATACATTGCATATTTACCTACACCTTTGAGTTAAGGTAAAATATCTGGGCTTATAATATTCGAAAAGAACTCTTTTCAAAATGATAAATTCATGAATTATGATATAAGCTTTTGAGTTTTTAGTGCACAAAGAAAATAGGACATCTACAAAATAAATAAATAAATAACCAAATTGTGCAGCAGACATAAAAAAAAAAAATGTCTTGAGTATAATGAGGGAAAGAATAGAATGGAAAAATGTTTAAAGACATAAAATCAACATTTGGAGATTTTTAATTTATTATAATGTATTATTCGTAGAATTTTATTTGTTTTTGATGTGAAACATCTAATGCAGCAGGTTAGACTGACTGATGACGTGGCGACGCGTCGTCATGCTCTCGGCAGTTGGCACGGCAATTTTCCTCTCCTTCGCCACAAGTTTTTTTTTTTATTATAATTATTCTTGACATAGAGGATGGCTATAAAAAATAAATCTTTGTATTCAGAGCCGGATTAAGGGTCAGAGTCGCCCTGGAGCAATATATATTTGATAGGAAATTTCCTATCAAGAAGTACCTAGTTAAAAACTTAAAACACTATAATATGTATTTCATGTAATATTGTATGAATAAGTTGAACCGTTAAAAAAAAATTCATTTGGTACTTTATATTATTTAAATTGATTACACAAAACTACAGAAGTCGTTTATTTATAACAGAATTTTACAAAATTGTTTGTAAACTGTGATTAATACCACTATATTCATGATTATACCATGCCGCTGGTCCATCCTCATAATTTTGTAGATACATTATTCAGTGCTATAGCTTATAATTTTATATTTTAAAAATAAGAAAATATATTATCATAATGAAAATATGTAATTTTTCAATAGCCAACCTTATATTACTCGATTTAATTATGCATAAATTTGAATAACTAAACAAATACACGATATTTAATATTTATATTACAAAAATTACATGCCACCCCCAAAAATTTGCCACCCTGGAGCAAAAGCTCCTTTTGCACCTATGTTAATCCGGCTCTGTACCTATAACTTATAAACTGAACACAAGTTCAGGACATTTTATGGTTTTTGAGTTAAGTATTTTTAATACTCTATTATAATATTTACCGCCTCTTATTGAGTGAAGAATTAGTGAAAAAGTGAAGAAAAAAAAAGAAACAGAAGCGTTCATCTCGGTAGTTGGTACCGCGATTTTTTATAGTCCTTATGAATGTATTTCACATCTTGGGTGTTCTTTCTTCTAACAATATAATGGTTTCTTATTGGTGTATTAAATTTTAAAGAAACAGATCATTTGGTCAGTTTTACGACTCTGAGGCAAGCTTAAGTGTAAAAAATACTGTTATACATAGTTTATCGTTTCTAGTAAGGTTGTGGGTTGGGTTTTTTTTCTATCAAAATCGTTTAAACTATTTTTTTGTTAACAAAGTGGACATTTCTTTAACAAAAGATTATACACATTCAATAATGACTTCTTGTTACTCACATGTTTGAAAACTGATCAAATAGATTAAGAAAACAAAAAAGATTGGTCCTCCACAATGTGGCAAGTCAATTGAGGGTCATATAAAGAATCCGCAGTGATGGAACAAAGCAAATGTCACAGAACAATATACAACTAGCACCTAGGTGCTTGATAGTTATTGAAAATTAAAATATGTTACATATTCAGCAAAAAACACATAAGGTTATAAACAGAAGCACAATTTAAATAATTTTCTGATAACTTGAAATTATAGACAGAATGCATGATTGAAGAAATTTACTTTTTTTTTTGCCCATTCTGTAATAATAATTAAATGTATTCATTTTTTTTTTTGTTTTTTTTTGAAGATAGAATCATTCTAGAAACATGTCCAATATGTGAAAAACATCTAAATTTTTATAGTTATGTTTAGATGGCCATTTAAAATTTTCCTTTCATTTATGATCTAAGATTGTATAATACATTTCCAACTTTCAATAATATAAATACAGGTATAATTATAAAATAAAATAATATGTCATTTGATAAAAATTTATTGATATTAAGAAATGTATACAAATAAAAAACAATGAACAAAACTTAAATACATTAATACACAACTTTCAATTTTAATAGAAACAAACAACAATGAAGCAACTATATAAAACAGTACACTAATAGGAATAACGGAAATTCAATAAAATAAAATTACCATATAATAAGTGTCATTTATCACACGAATAGTTGTACTATTATTATATCTTAATGTAAATTATAATTGAATTAGTTTACAAGTATTATGTAAAATTGTACAAATCTAAAAAATTTTTATTATTCAGAAAAGTGAAAATAATGAGTATATTGTATTATTAATTCTTTGATGGATATTGAAATGTTAAACATAAAAAAGTAATTATCTTAAAATAATTTTTCAAAAATAAATGTGCGTATACTTATTGAAACTATCATAACTTAAAAAGAATACATACCTATATAACTTTAATGTTTGAAATATAAAATTAATTAATTAATTAATTAATTAAAAACACATTTGGTTTTAAATTGTTTTGATCATTTGTATAATATGATATTTCACTCAATTACACAACAAAAATATTTTAAAAATAAAATTTTTATTTTAACCAAGAACGCAAAATAGAAAATGTCAGAAAATCTTAATTATTTATACTTATAAATATATAACAGATTTTTGACTAATACTGCAGTTTTGACTGAAATAAAATAATAAAAGGTTTCTGAGTTGTATTAACTAGATACTCGTATGCATTATTTTTTATAGATTAAACGATACAAGTTAGACATTTTTGTAGGCAAATTATACATACATTTATTATTTAAAAAATTGTAACAAAATATTAATCCTGTTGTCAGTTTAATTGATAGAAATAAGTTTATTCAATACTTTATAGTATCCATAACAAATATATATCTTAATTTTTAAGTATCTAAATTAATATGTTTGATTCTAAAAACATAGTTGATTGCGTATTATTTCATAACATATTCTTTTTCTTAGTTTAGGCATATCGTTTTGAGTGAAATCTAATTTTGCATCACGAGCCAAATATTCTGCATTGATACAAGTGAACACTCCACAATCATAACCATTTTTTTGTATTGGACAATTAGTAGCCTCTATTAATCTCCAGCCACTGATATCTAATTCTTCATTTTTTTTGTTGAGATGCTCTTTTTTCAGATAATCAAAAATTATATTTAAACACTTAGGATTTTCTCCTCCTAAACTGTCATAGTATGTCACAGATTTTTCAATAAAGTCGACACATACAAGACACCAATGATTACCCAAGTGAATGGGACTAAACATTTTTTTGCATGAAAATATATCTTTCCTGCGCGACCAACGGCGAACAGATTCATAACCTTGAGAGCTGTAAAAACAATCAATAAACCAGTAAAAAAATAAAATAATAGCAAATTATAACATATGAATTCACTTACGATAATTTTGTGTAAAAAAATGTATCAAATGTGTGTAAGGATAATGGATCGCGATCAACTATCATATGTAAATAATGATTAATAACTTCATCATTTAACCAAGACTGTGGTGAATACACAGTTCGTAAATCACTTTTTTTAATATTTTTTCCAGCAAGAATATACTCATTTGATGGCCCAGCCATCTTACAATCAATAAAATCAACTATTTCTTGACAGTTATCAGGAAAAACATCTATTTTCTTAGATGGCTCAAGTATTTCCAATTCTCTTTTTATATTTTCAAATTTTTCTTTGAAAATTTCATCAGGGGTTTTTTGTGTTATTGAAGTAGAATCTGAAATAGTAGTTGCTTGTTTCTCTCTGAATTTTCTTAAAATACGTTCATAAAACGTTTCATTGTGTATCACTCTATTCTTGTTAAGACTTAGTCCTGGGATATCTAAGTTTTCTTTATCAGAACTTTGTGATGAGTTTGATTGATTTAAGTTTGAACGATTCAAAACAGATTCATTCAAATTTTTAAGAGATCCAAAACTGGTTGTTCTTTGATGTTTTAAGGCATCTAATCTTTGTTTATCAGACGTTTTTGATAAGTTAGACTGGTTCAACAAACTTTCTTTAGCTCCACTACCATTTATAGATTGATAAGCAGTCACACTATCTTCTCGTCCAATGTTTTCTAATTTTAATGAAACATAATTTAAAAAAAATGAATTGTCCATGTTGTTATTAACAGAACTATTGCTTAGTAATTTATGATGAATAGTACCTGGACGTTTTGAAACAACATCTGATTTTAGTACAACATAATTTTTCAAAATCATGGCAAATGAATGATCCTTGTTGTTATTGATTGAACTATCATTACTAACATGTAATGCAAAAATTCTATCTTCCATACTTGTACTTGACTTCATAGCACCTATGGATTGAAATGAAATGAATTATCACAAAAATACTAAACACTGCGTAAACAATCTGGGTGTCCAAACAAACAGTGTTCATACGAATAGTGACAATTTCAATAGTTTTATAGTTTGTTCTGATTACAAAAGTAACAAATTTGTTGCCAGGATTTTCAGAATGTTTATATTTTTTTTTTAAATTAAATATGTACCTAATAGTATATATATTATATATATATTATTAAAATTTAAAATATATTATTTTAGAAGTTTCTTGATTTTTTTTTTTAATAGAACACTTGGCAACCCTAGATAAAATTAATGAATGTAAAAGACATTTTTTACCTTTAGATGGAAATTTAGGAGAATATTTATCTTTAAGTTTTACGGGGTCAAATAAACATGATTTACTGCTTGCACTTCTGACTATACCAGAAGTTCTATTAGATATAATTTTAGAATCTGATATACTACACGATTTCATAAATTTCATTTCATTTTCATCATCACTGGTAGTAAGATCCACTGTCATGACTGGTGATAAAGTTCTTCTTTGATGACGTTCACCATCAATAAGCATAACAGGTGGACTAGCTCTGAGTGGCATGGTAGATGGCCCAGGTTCAGTGATTTTCACCTCTTCGGCTTCCAATAAGGATTCATCGCTTATTTCAACTACTTCTACAAGGCTATCGTCCATACGTGCTCTTTTATTATTTATAGTTTCACATTTGTCAAGTTTACGTTTTATAGATTCTTTCGATTTAGGAAATCCAGTTCTATCAGTGAACCACCTTTGAATATAACTGAAGAAACCCATAACCTGAGAGTAACATACAAAAGGTTATGAAATAAACTTGATGATATTCTCCACCTGGATTGAGAATACTAGAACACAAAAAAAAAAAATGTGTTATAAATGTTACAGGTGAAATCAGTTGCCTATTTTCATATAAGTAGGTACACTTTGTATATAATAGGAAACTTAAATAAATTTAAATGATCTAGTAAAGCAGGATTAAGTTTAAAAATGACAATCATTATTCTTCTACAAAAATAAAATACTTTTAACGGTAAATAACTAGAGGTACTTTAAAAGATGGCAGTTTCATATGTTTTGTTACATATTGGTTATAGAAAGGTGCAGAGATGATTCTTCTGTCAATTGGTCTTTTTGTATTTTAAGACATTTACCGACTATTCCAACGTCGTTTCGACATGAATTCCACTCTCTCGTTCAAGTGCATACCGTTTATCAGTGGTACAAAACACAACGCGATTCGGGGTATTTACTGTTTGACCCGACGATTCAAATCGGACGATTCACCACCAGATGACAACAAAAACAACCCGAAAAAAAATCAATTGGCCATTGACAAACTAAACGACTTGCTAAAGTCAATGAAAAAAGGTAATGAAGAACCAATTACTAAAATGTCGAAAAAAATTGAATTGGCGCAACCGAGACAACTTGCAAGGAAAGCAGAACAACATCAACAAAAAGTCAGTGAGTCTAAAGAGAATAAACAGTTGGGAGAAAAATTGGCTGATGCAGCTTCTTCTGTTGCTCAATCCATTGGAGGAGATACCAAGAAGACTGAATCGGAGTTATTGAATTTATTAAGGATTTATAATAGTGAAGCTGATGATACGTCTGAAAAAAAGTCAAAATCTTCTGTCAATCTAAATTGATCTAATTTCTAGAATGAAAGTTGACCGTAATTTACCTAAGGAAGATTCTGTAAATCACACAGATATTGATAGAGCTCAAAGCGTAAAACAATTGATAGGCATAAGTCCTGAAGCCAATCAAAAATTTAAAAGATATAAAAACCCAGTAGATAATTATGTACCGATAAGTTTATTTAGCAGTGAACCTCTGGATATATTTAAAAATGTTGACACACAAGATGTTGTTAAATTACCTACTTGGGACAGATTATATCAAAAAAGTTTGCAAATGGCAGTTACCCATCCACCCAAAAATATCTATGAACAAATGATCATTTGGACGGAACAAGGAAAATTATGGAAATTTCCTATTGACAATGAGCAGGGTATGGACGATGAAAAAAACGTGTTTTTTGCTGAACATGTGTTTTTGGAAGGATTGATCGATGAATGGTGTCCAAGTAAAGGACCCATCAGACATTTTATGGAATTGGTCTGTGTCGGTTTATCAAAAAATCCATTCTTAACCGTTGAAGAAAAGAAGGATCATATTAATTGGTTCAGGCAGTACTTCTATGAGAAAAATCAATTATTGAAAGAAGTTGGTGCTTTTGAAATAACATCATTGCCAGAAAATGTTAAGGAATATTACAAACCAACTATTCCTGAAAATTAAACTAAGAAAAAATAATTGTAGTGGATATCATATAAATAAATTATTTCAAAATGTATTTTTGTTTGTTTTGGAAGGTAGTTTTCCATTTCATGAATTAATATATCCATGTTTCCAAAAAATATTCTGTGGGTTTAATTTACATCCCTATGTTACAGTTTTTAATGTTATTGAATTTGCTTTATACACTTTAAGTATCTATTATGTACCTATACAGAGCCGGATTAAGGGTCAGAGTCGCCCTGGAGCAATATATATTTGATAGGAAATTTCCTATCAAGAAGTACCTAGTTAAAAACTTAAAACACTATAATATGTATTTCATGTAATATTGTATGAATAAGTTGAACCGTTAAAAAAAAATTCATTTGGTACTTTATATTATTTAAATTTATTAGACAAAACTACAGAAGTCGTTTATTTATAACAGAATTTTACAAAATTGTTTGTAAACTGTGATTAATACCACTATATTCATGATTATACCATGCCGCTGGTCCATCCTCATAATTTTGTAGATACATTATTCAGTGCTATAGCTTATAATTTTATATTTTAAAAATAAGAAAATATATTATCATAATGAAAATATGTAATTTTTCAATAGCCAACCTTATATTACTCGATTTAATTATGCATAAATTTGAATAACTAAACAAATACACGATATTTAATATTTATATTACAAAAATTACATGCCACCCCCAAAAATTTGCCACCCTGGAGCAAAAGCTCCTTTTGCACCTATGTTAATCCGGCTCTGTTTGTATTGAGATATAGATATTACACCAATATGGATATAATGTGCTGGAGTAACTATGGAAAATCATTATTATATCGTTATCATCACACCAGTATTCCATGGTCAAATGAATAGATATTACTTTACTACATTTTTATACTACACAAAAACTATTTTTACTTCATACATTTAACTACATTTGAACAAGGAATGAATCAGTTACAAGAAGTTAAAATCGTTAAACAATTGGTAATTGAATGGAAAGTAAAAATAATAAAAGTGACCTTTTATTTTTATATGAAACATGGCTTCCTGCAGATGAATCACTTGATCATGTCCATTTTTTTTAACACTTATGTAACATTTCAGGTCATCATCGACCAAGTGTTACAATAATACCACCAGGGGCAACATCGAATATTGCTATTACATAAGTATCTGATTGAGCAGTTTTAATTTGTAAGAAATTATTAATTTTTAATTTTTGGTAATAAATTAATATTCACTTTGTGAATAAAAAATAATTTTTCTGAAAAATTTTCAATATTTTGTTTTTATTTACGCCATATTTTTTGAATTTGTCATGTTTATTTTCTTTAAAAAATCATCCTTTTATGCATATTTCCCCCAATAATAGTTTCGATGTTTCACATCTATCAAGCGTCTCACAACAGCTCAGGTTTTTATTTATTAAATAATTGCGATATTTATTTTATTTATGACAGAAATTCATAACACGTATGTAGAAATATGTCATTAATATATGGCGAAAATGTCAAGTTTCTAGCATATGACTTTTGGAGTTATAATTAAATAACTAAAATCGATGTGGAGATAGTGTTATTTACGACAAATTTTACCGTTTTTACTCGGGTTTTCCTTGCGCTTGGAAAAGCTATTGAAAGAAGAGAAAAATAAACCCTTAGCGTACCATATACATGTGATTTATGATTTATATATTTGTTGGATCGAACTTTTGGACAAAGTTAAGAGTATCAAAAAGTGTTCATAGAATAAATTGAACATGGATTTTTAAAATCAATGACCTTCGCTGCACGCAAAATCTGAAAAATCCTGACCAATGATTTTTGTGATTTGTTTAGTACTGCGAGTTATAAGTAAGATTTTTGGGTCTTTATTTCAAGGATTTAAAATTTTATTGGATTCAGTTTTCAAATTTATAGTAAAAAAAAAAAAAATCTGGAATAATCCACTTCATTTTAATGATATTTGTATAAACGTACCATTTGACCGTATTTTTGCACTACTAGCTTAAAACCAAAAAAAAAAAAAAAAAAAGTAATTCAATAGATTGCATTGCAAAGAAAAATGTAGATAAGACACTTATAAAAAAGCTTATTTACGTAAACAAGTTTCTGATATTATAACCAAAGATCACAAATTTTTTTAAATAAATAAAAAAAGCAGTACATATTTCGCATCATAGGCATTCTTATTAGCATTTTGACAAAATAATGGTGTTAGGTTAATAGATCTTAGATGAGACACTTTTACAATTGACGAACGATACGTATATAACGTTAAACGACTCTGAGCGAAACTCAAACAATAATTTTAGCAACGACGAGTTGAGTTTTCAAAAAGAATAAAACCTTAAGATAAACAATTTATGTAATTTTCAAGTTTAAACTTTTAAACTTTCAAAGTAAAAAAAGTTTTAGAATAATAACAAGAATAATCCATGTCGATTTAAAAATACCCTTAAATACGCTCTATTTAGCCGTATTTCGATACTTATAGCTTATATAAAAATAAATTAGCGCTACCGATTACAATAAAAATGTAAATATTGGTAAAGTTATTTCTAACAAAATTTGTAAACGAATTTCAGATCTAATAACCAAAAATTACAAAAGGAATGCAATAAAAATACAAATAAATCTAACATTTTACGTAAAAAGTGTTATTTTTATTTATCAATTTAACTAAATTAATACGTGCTAAACCTGTAATACTTAAGGCTACATTTTTATTTTTATTCAATTTTGAAAGCATTACATACAGACGACCATGCACAGTTTTTACTGTTTTCAGTGTTTTATTTTATTTCGAGATATTATTGTTACATGTTTCTAATTTATTTTTATCTTCCTATCTAGATAAAAATATGTGTATGTCGTAGGTAGGTTTTTGGTACATATTTTTACAGTGAGAGTTGCTTTTAAAACAAAAAGTTGACGATTGTAGTGACATGCAAAATAGTTGAGTCACCAATGATTTTAATTTACTTTTAGAAAAAAAACATTTTGTTCGGATGATTTCGTGTTAGTATAAACTTTGAGTATTTATAACTTTCATACTATTTGGCCGTACACATTTTAAAATACTTAAACTATTTGTTATCAACGTTACAAATTGAATTATAAAAAGTAAAATATAATTTAATAATTTATCATAATTAAGAAAAAAGTTATTCATTACTCAAATAATTCTATGAAAATAAACTAAAAAATATCTGTAAACTTTTTCGATATTTCAATAAAGAAATAAAAAGTAATTGTCTTAACGCATACTCATTTATACTAAAGTAAAACTATGTATAACACTTGACATTTTTTCATGTTTATAACATCAATGACAAATTATGAATAAATATTTTTCTATATTTTGTAAGCTCGAAAACGTATAGCAATAGAATATTAACCTTGTTCAATTTTAAAACGTATAAGTACATTCTTAAAAATTTAAGAGTTTGAATTTCGAAGTTTTGGACCTGTAATGCATAAATCAATATTATTCAATTTTTAATGTTATCTCAACTACACGTCGTATATTATGCTAACGGCAACATTTTGAATATAGGTATTCCATTGCATTCCTGGCACAATTTGGCAATTTATCAAATGTTGATCCTATTTTAAATATTGCCTAGGCACTTTATAGAATTCATAGGATTTCTATATGTAGATTGCCAAAGTTATGTTGGGTAAACAATAAAACATTTATTATTTCAATAATTTGTGAGAAATGTAAAAAAAATTAATATTTTTAATCATATGTTTAACTACGTATACCTATTATATTAAAATAAAAATTGAATTTATGATTGGTGTAAAAATACAATTTGTCTTTATTATTTGTTATATTGACATTGAAACATTTAAAATTTTTCAATTTTATCATAAGCGTACTTTGATGGGGGTTTTAAGTCCGAGTTCTATCTGACAAATCTGTACCCTTTGAGAAATAGGAGTCCGCATGTGTTTAGTTTAATGCATTATGCACAGGGTTGTAAAATTGCATGAAACTTATTTCCTTGAAATATTTCATGAAAAATATATTTTTTTATTTCCAAGTGAACATTTTTAAAAGTTGGTTTATGGTATGAAATAAAGAAAATATGTAACATAGTTACATACTACGTACATAATAATACACAAACATAGACATACGTATAAAAAACTAGATAACCGACTATAAGACAATATTGAAGTCAGCCATATGCCAACAGGGAAAAATTGCATGATTGATAATATCAAATATGTATATTGTATATATATATATATATATATTTTTTTTTTTTTTATTTAGCTTCTAATTATAAAAATTACTACAGCTCAACAATTACGTATATTGTATATATTTGTAATATATATTATATTATTATGTCATATAAATATATAATTATTAGTTTATAATTTATAACCATTGACCATTAACAGTATTTAGGTAGGGTTTTTAATTCGTATACCTTGGTTGATAAATGATACCTAACTGATAAGTTATTCATAATCAATGTTTTCTGTGTTTTATCAATATATTATTTCTAATCATCTATAAACACGTTTAAAAGAAAAAAAATATTTTTCATAATTACATTGAAATATTTCAAGAAGAGTGAAATTTTCAATTTAAAATTTGATAATTCTAATAAAAAGGAATTTTCATTTAAGTGTATTTCATCGATTGAAAATAATTCACTGTATAAAATAGGTAATACGTAATAGGTAGGTAAATAATTTTAATAATGTGGTCATTTCATAGTTTTATAATAAAAAATATTGAAAATAGGTATATTCATTAGCATTGTTTATATTAGATTATCTGAATAATAGTAAAACAAATTAAATATGCTATTGAATTAATTAATTTAGTTTTTTATTTCTTAACAAAATTCTAAATTTAATTTGTTATGCTGTGTAGGGTGTTGTTGGTGTGTGTACACTATACATCAGATAAGTAAAACTCAAAATATAATCATATATACACCTATATTTATGTATGTATATATTAATTGTTTACTATATGGGCTGCACTTAAAAATAAATTGAAAAAAAAAATCACTTTTACAAATTTGTTAGTTTTTCTAATATTATGAATGCAATAGGAACAGTAAAATTACTTCTATCTAGATGTTTTTGATGAAATTCATATTTTGAATTAAAAGAAAATCTAGTAAATTATTCAAAAAATTGGTTTAAAAATAGATTAATACTGTAATGATTTGTTTAAATGTTAGCGATTGAAGATCCAAATGTATCTACTGATTTATCTATTAATAAAACTAATAAATAATACTTTAATTACAGTTTAACGGTGATAAAATAATATAATATATTATATTATAGCAAATAAATCTCTTCTAAACATAGATGTTAAATGAAAGTTGCATAATTTATTCCTTATTTTTATTTTTTCTCATTAATTTTACTTGATTGCCCATTAATATTGGTAGCCATGGACCAAAAAAAAAAAAAAAAACAAAATGGGCTGTGTGGTTGACAAGCCTTCAGTACACTTAAATGAGAAAGCTTCCTTTACAACTCATTTTATGACAACCTTAAGTAAGTAGTTATATTGTTACATAATTATTTATCAAATAAAATACTAAGTTTCCCAAAATTTTGGAAGTTGTAATTAACTGCCATAGGTTTGAGGAAATAAGAGGCTGGAGGGGGAACCTCCCTACAAGTCGCCTTAGCGAACATTTCAGATTCCCTAAAGTAAAACGTTGAAATCACGCCTATGATTATTATAGTATTATATTCCTTAACTTAATTATAACATATAAATTAATACTTATAAATCAATTCATACGGGGTTGAAACTTGGAATTTTGTCGTATCCGTAAAATATTTATATTTTATGTTGTAAAACCATTAAATGTATAATTTTACCTTTTTTTTTTTTTTTTTTTTTTACAAATTAACATAATTATAATAAGCAATGTACATGTAATATCGTTATGCCATACTTTTCAACAACCATCAATAACTATTTTTATTTATATATGCATTTATTAAGGTATTTTATAGTATATAGTTTTATATGAATTTTATGTATTGCTTACTTGAGATTCGGTATTCTATAGAACGCCTAGGCATTACATACTTTTTATAATTATTTCTGTAGTCAAACAATCATTTATCAGTTATTCAATTTAACTTATGACAGATTATAGTTATGGCGTATGAAAATTATAGTTATCAGTCTTACTGAGTGTTACTATGGTCAAGTCCAATTTTAGTTATTTCGATACTAATCAGGCTGCTACAACATATAACTATATACGAGGCGTGTCCCAAAAGTAAGGTCTCCATGCTTCTAGAGCCATAAATAAATAAATTTTTCAAAATTTGGTAACACTGTTGTATAGTTTCGGTCGTACCCTTTCCAACGAGAGGCGGCTCAACTAGATCCGATGTTTAGTTTGCCGTTTGCGTCTGATACGCGTTTAAGATGGACGTTTCTATGTCGGCCGCCGCCACTTCTATTCCCGTGTATGCTCAATGCGAACTTCGCGCCGTTATTCGTTTTTTGCATCCAACGGGTGAAACACCAATATACATTCATCGAAAACTTTGTCAAACATATGGTACGGGTTGCATGTCTTTAAAAAATGTTAAAAAATGGTGTAGAGAATTTTCAGGAGGTTGGACGGAAGTTCATGATGAACAAAGAAGTGGGAGACCTTCGATTTCAGACGAGTTGAAAGAACAAATTGAAAGAGAGCTTTCGTGAAATATCGACGAGTGATGGTTCGAGATCTCGAACAAAGATTTGAGTTGTCAAAAAGTACCATTCAAAGGTTTTTTAATGATATGGGCAATTACAAATGTTGTGCTCGGTGGGTGCCTAAAATTTTGACTGAGGACCATAAGCGCCAACGCATTGCGACTTCTCGAGAATTTTTGTCTCGTTATGCCGAACAAGGAGAGGATTTTTTAGACTCCATAGTAACGGGTGATGAGACATGGGTTAACCATTTCACCCCTGAGTCTGAACAATAGTCACTGGAGTGGAGACATTCTCGCTCACCGAAAAAAAGAAAGTTTAAAGTGACGCAATCTGCTCGAAAAATCATGGCCACTGTTTTTTGGGAGTATTTTGAATAAAGCTTATTTCGATTATTATAATTATGGAGACCTTACTTTTGGGACACTCCTCGTATTAGTCTTAGCTAGAAAAGAACGATCAAATGTGAATAAATTTGAAACTTTAATTTGAGCTTAGATTTTTATTTCTGAATTCCACCAGACGAAGTTTTATACAACGCGTCAAGTACAAAATATTGCTTATGGTCTCATACCGCGGAACCGTTGCAATGGATCTCACTTCTGAATTATGTTGGAAAAGTTTATGTCGTACAGACATCGTGTATTATAATAATTGTTTATTTATACGGCAGTACGTGGAATCGTAGAATGAATATTTTCAGCGGTGACGTTTACGAACGTTCTCAGCCGACAGACGGTGTATTTGTGGGAACGTAATGTTTACGGGAACGGACTCGCGAGCGAAAAGGGAACTTCGATCGCCTCTCACACGAATATCGCAGAGGGCTGCAGTTGCGTGTACGTACGGTACACGAAGCTGTTGATATACGATTTTCCCCTCCATTTGCATTGCGTGTGTGTGTGTGTGTGTGTGTGTGTGTGTGTGTGTGTGTGTGTGTGTGTGTGTGTGTGTGTGTGTGTGTGTGTGTGTGTGTGTGCTGTTTGCACACGGTTATCATTCTTTCGGATTACCTAGCTGTTGCGACATCAGCCTGGTCCGGGACACGACAATACACTTTTACCGTTTATTTGCGAGAACCCGGGGTATAAATTACGATTTATTTAAACTTTTTACCCGCGCGGCAAACACGACCAGAACGACGACGACGCGACGTGTCGTAACGAGCGGTCGGATTTTCACGGTTATTATTTTTATTTTTTTTTATTTTTTATTCCGTACATTTTTTACGATCATCGCGGTGCACTTTTTTTCTCCGGGTTTGCATAATGTTGTAATATCATAAAACGTCAAGCTAATTAGGCGAGACGCGACTAACAGGCGGATTTGAAGTGAACGATGACGTATACAGTTATGACGTCTTTATGAGTTATTACCGAATAAGCATTATATTATTATTATTATTACGCACGGCATAAATATCGCGCGCTGACGCCTCGTGCGTCTCTGTGCACGAACAAACATAATTTTCCGGGTACAAGTCACACTTAACTTCAGGGCTCCTCGTCTGTAGACACACGTGGGCGATTTTCGCGTGTTCTGTTCTGCTGCGCGGAACGGAAGAATCTCCGAAGATGTTGTGTCTGAAGATTCCTAAGATATATCACTTCAACTTACCCCGTTTGTTGACAGTGTCCTACGGAGACGAAAGATTTCAAAATAATAACCTGCCGGTTTGACGATGCAAAAACAAAAAGTATAGCCCCTTTCAATCGCGGCGAAATCGTATCGTATTACCACTGGGTTTTCGTCGCGTCGCGCGTCGTGATATTATTACGCTTATCAAAATATCTTTATGACTCTATAACGATGAGTATATCCGACGCTAATGTCCTGAAAATACGTCGAGACCCACAGCTTATAATAGTATCCAAAAGAAATGCTTTGCACGAAACGAACATATTTTGTAAAGTGTGATAAATCATGTGAGCCGTAAAATAATCCAAGACGGGCAGGTGGGCCACCCTTGGATTAAACCGATCTGAGACAAGCGATTGGTAACAGGCACGGAAATATTATAAAATACCAGGATTTTGTGTGTCTCGAAGATCTGATAGGTAAATGAAACATATTTTATTCAATATGTTATTTAATTTTTTTGCAATAAATATACTTTATTACTGTATTATGACTACAATGTTTTGAACACATTTAAAACAATTTAATTTCATAAAATCGTATTAAATTGTTTTATAGAATAATCAAAATAGCCATTTTGTGAATCTGAATTTGAGAAAAATGTTGGTGGATAAACTGTATTTTTATAAAAAAATTCATTCCTTAATTTTTAAGAAAGTTTAAATATTTCCCAATAATGTTGAAAACATCGTCCACCAATAACTTCTAATCTTATATTTCATGGAAATATAAATACCATTTAATTAAATACACGTCATTTTAAAAAAGTCGTAAGATCATACAAAATCATAATAAATAAATAACGAAACTTTAATGTGACATTTTACCATTAAATTTTTTTTTAATTCTGTTTTATAATATGGCTATACATATATTTTTAACTGTAAAATTTAAAATTTTAAAATTTGAATTTCGAAAAAAAAATTAGTTCGTTTTTATTCTAGCACATTATCAAAAACTAATAATAACCAAAAAAATCAAAGTAAAAAATTATATTGTGAATAAAATGCATTCCTTTTGTCAGATCTTCGTAATACACACTATATTAAGATAATCAGAATATTGAAATATTAAACAAAGAATTAAAAAAATTAGTATGTTGGAAAAATGATTTTGAACAAAACTTTGTTAATCATTTTATTACCATAATTTAATCTTTAGTTTTTAAATTCAGTGATTGAATATTAATGCAGTTTTAAAATCATACAGTTTTAAGACTTTTTAAAGAACTCATATACTTTTTAAAGAATTAATAATTCTGAAATGGTAATAATGTTATTGCTATTTCAGAATTATTTTGAGTTAACTCAATAATCCATGTCGAATAAATAATATATTATGTAAAAGTGATCAATTTCACCATATTTAGACACTTAAAACGCCAATAAAAAACTATTGTCATGAAAATGTGAATATTATCGGGACTACACACAATGAAACTTGAATACGATTTATCACCTTATGTTTACTAATTTTAAATTGTATAAAATAAAAATAAAAAGCAAGTTAACACGTTATTAAACTTTCATTTTGGATCACTACTTCTTACTACCAGAAATTTTGGTGATAACATTTATTAAAAACAGGATATAAGTTTGTTGAAAATATGTTTGAAATAGTTTTAATTATCAACACGTAATTATAAATTGTATTAATAAGCAATTTAATATAATAATAATAATATTATTATTATTATTCACATTACATTTTCAAATGATTATGTAGGTACTGGAATAGTAATGTGTTATATTTTAATTGATTTTTATACTCAGAAAATATAAAAGTAAAATTATTGTCATTAAATATTCTTTTTTTATTACTTGATTTTGTTGTAGACATTATATGTTAGGTAAATTTATAATCAAATATATAATAATAATTTTTGTATTTAAAAATAACAAATTTAATTTTTGTATAACTCTCGTAGGCAGTTTTTGAATATAGCGTTATAGTCAGTAAAAAATGTCGTTTTTGTGATATGGATTGCCATTAGTAATCCAGATAATTAAGGGCCAGTAGTAAAGAATTCAACTATGCTTTTAAAATGATTAAATATTTAAAATTTAGGATATGCGTTTTAAATTTCAATTACTACTAAGTTAAGAAATATTATAAATGAAACTTGGGAATGCGTTCAATTAACATCGTCTTACTCATCTTTTTTATTTACGGAGAATCACCAAAGATACAAAAACAAATTAAATATCTTAAATTTTTTCTCGCTTTAATTCGTAAATTTTTGACTCGGTAGACATTAAAAATTAACATTTATACAAACAGAAAGTAATAATTTTTGTAAGAAAAATTTACAGTAGTCCGTTTTTTTTTTCATTTTATGATATTTAGATAATTTAGAATAAATATAGATAATATGCGAAGTAATTAAAACTTTCTAGACATACGTACTACAAAAAATATATCATAAAAATGATAATTTAATGACAATGGTGTTTTAATTCGGTAGTTCTAGCGATTTGGTTTTGTTTACTAAATTCACAAATTATTAAAACAAACGAAATACCAAAAACTCAAGAAAACATAAACATGATAATAAACAGCTATAAATCTGAGGCGTTATTATAAAAACCGATATTCAATTCTCATAACAAAACATTCGCCGTAATATTTTATACACTGGTATCTTTGTAGACATTCAATGTTTATTAAATCAAGTTTCAAGTAAAGAATAATATATCCATTGTCAAACGTTGTATAAAATTGGTCGAACCAACATTTTTCTAAATAAAGGTTAGGATAGAAAATTTAAGTACAAAAAAGAAAAATTTTTAAATTATCCAATGAAAATTTCACAACATATTTTCCAAACACATATGACGAAAAAAAAGCTGGTAAGTGAGATGATGGTGGTACAAGTTTGTCCTTCGTCCCTTCGGTCCTCGGACAAGATATTGGTGATGAATGTATTAAATTTTAAAGAAATGATGACTCATTTATTTAGTATAAAACGATTCTGAGCAAAGCTTCAGTGTAATATAATATATTATTATTTAAATACTGTTTACGTATTTTACGGCTATTTGTATAATTTTTGGTGAGTTATAATAATTTATTAAAGTGTGTATAAAAAAAAATCTTGACTCACGATTTTTGAATTTTTGTTAGGATAATTAGGTAGGTATATGAATAAGGTCATATTAAATTTTCAGAACTTTTTGTCAAATATTTAAAATTATATTACATAAAAACTTTCAAACAATTTGGTAAATTAAAAGTTCTATATTTAAGTCAAAAGTGCTTTAATTGTTCTGAAAATGTTGTCCAATATAAAAAAGTATGTATTTGATATTGGATAATATTTTCAAGTTTCTAGCTTCAAAACTTTTCGATTTATGACTAAATACCTAAAATCTGAACAGTGAAAATCTAGTTTACGGCGGATTTTTACCGATTTTACCGTTTTTACTCAGTTTTTCGATCGTTATTCTTGATTACTGGAAAAACTATGGAGATTTTGGAAAAATGACCTCTCTAAAGTACCATCTCGGTTCAATTTTGAATCTAAAAAGTTGCTGGACGAAAGTTTTGGACAAGGATTTCTATACGAAAAAGTGTTTACAGAAAAAATAAAAAAATAAAAAAATAAATAAACATCATTGTAAAACCATAAGATCCTTCGCTTCACTCAGAATCTAAAAAGACCTAATAATTTTAAAAATGCTCTAAAAATGAAAAAACGTCAAAATATGCAAAAAAATGCAATATAAAATTTGTAGCTATGGAACCCTTGTTGCATGAGACGACTTATGTACTTGGAACGCATTGTGTAAGATCAACCAAAAAAATATGAATTTGCATTGAAATCCGGGCCCTAGTTATTATGATATTGCAGCGACGTGCGTATCTATACGATGCCCGTCTCATCATCCGTGTAGATTGCGGAATCGTTGTCTTTTTTTACGGGGCTTCGTAAGGTGCGGAGCGACTGTCGAGACCACGCACGGGTCTCGACAGAAAAGCTAATATTATTATAAAAAATTGTATTCATTCATAAATCATACGTAATTATTATTATAACTATTGATTTTTTTTTTTTTTTTTTTGGTGATTGGAGTTTTTTTTTTAATTTGTGAGTTCTAGGTGCTGCAGTTTGGAAATTCAAATAAAGCAAATTTTTAATATCGTAGAGTAAAACGCGTTTTGTTTTCGTCATTTGCAATGTCGTTATTATATTGCGTGTATTCGTTGTAAGGACACGCAGTAACTTTTAATGATATAAATTATAAATTATAACGATGCAAAAAAAGTTGAAAAAATACAATATTACGTTTTTTGAGAGCAGGAGGCTGGAAATATTTTCAGCGACATACTGTGTAAAATTAATTTTACCATTTTTCTGGGAATCCAAATCACGAACGAATGGGATATGGTTCTGACTTTAAAATGGTAAATGAGCTACATAGGTATGGAGTGAATTTGTTGCCATTTGTTTTGAGACACATCCGATATACTCCCGATGAAGATTTATCTATTAATGTAGTGTTCAATGCAGCGAAAATGTTAGCAAATTCTATGGCTCTGAATAACGTAAGTCCAATGATAAATTTTGAAGAATCAGAAAAAAAATAGAGCTTGACTTTCATACAAACAAAGTTTAGTCTAAAATAACAGATTTTTTAAAATAACAACTGAATTAATTCAAATACATAATATGTACATAATTAAGTGTTTTTATCTTTACTTTTTTAAATAAAATTTGTTATGTAAATATGTAATAATATTAATATGTATTGAAGTTTTGTAATTTTTTGTTTTTAGTTATTTTACTTATATTGCCAATTTATTATGACCCATTTTACTTTGGTCCCTTGAACGTCATCATAAACGGCTTCTACTGTATTTTTGTTTATCGACGTCTTAGTTAATTAAGACGTACAATAAACGGACGTTCAATAAACTTGCCCTTCCCCCTAAGTCATACTATAAAGTATAAACTGTAGTCGAGTCAATCGGTTAAATTGTAAATAATTTATTTATTGTCCAATGGATGTAACACTGGAAGTACATAGTATAGGTAAATAAACAAAAAAAAAAACAAAAAAAAAATTACACATAGAAAAGTTAAATCTGAAATTTATATCACATCCTATGTGATGTAAAACGATTATTTTCAAAAACGGTGCCAGGGTTTAGTAATCGATTAGTAACCATTCGTAACCATAAATTTAGAATTCGTAAGGTTACTGATCGGTTACTAAATCTCAGGGTTAGGTTATACGAACTATACCTCATGGTTTAGTAACCGATCAGTAACCTTACGAATTCTAAATTTATGGTTATACGAATGGGGTTACTAATCGGTTACTAAACCCTGGCACCGTTTTTGAAAATAATCGTTTTACATCACATAGGACGTGATATAAATTTCGGATTTCGGATTGACTAACACTCGAACCCTGACAACAATTTTCTCTCTTTCTAACCCGACAACGGGCCAGAAGGCGTTTTCGAACGCTGGTTGTTGACGAGCACCTGGTACCCGTATCCGGACTGGAGCCCGTCGACGCGCAGCGAGACGAACGGCCTGCGCGTCTCGCCGCGGCACAAAAACCGCCACCCGCCAGTGCTCATGCGGCGTTCGTCGGTCGTCCGCCGGTCGCCGATTTCCCGGCGGCGGCGCGCGTACACCTCGAACCGCCGTCTTCGGTACTCGGCCGCCGCTGCCGTCGCCGCCGCCGCCTTCGACGCCACCGTCCTGTCGCCGCCGTGGTCCGTCCACCGCACCCGTATCGACAGCGCGTCTTCCGCCGTGTTCCACGTCTCCATCTCGACCGCCGGATGGTCCGGGTCCTTGGGCCACTTACGCGGCCGCGACGAAGACCGGCCACCGCTGCCGTGGCCACCGTCACCGTCGCCGTCGCCGCGGACTGGCCACTGCGGCCACGGGCCCGCGGACACGTCGGGCGGCACCGCGAACCAGTGCGTGTCGCGCTGCGAATTGGCCGACGGTCGCCGGGCGATGGGGCTGCGGGACCGCGACCTGCAGCGCGCCTCGCCGCTCGTCTTCGGGGCACGGCGACTCCGACGCGGCTCGTGGTTTTCGCCCACGTACGCTGCGTACGAGAAAAGAATTGATGAAAACCGCTTGCGTTTTTACAAATAATAATAATAGTGTGACGTCTGGACGTCTTAATATGTTATTGTTTTAGCGTACGTGAGGGGTTTTTTGTTGTTGTCTTTTATCGGTTAAGCCGCGTACACACGATAAAGCGTGACGTTTCCCCAACCTTTTTGCCACGGCGACCCATAAATTTTATCTTTATTAGATACGCGACCCCTCCCCCCTAAAAAAAATTACGCCGTAAATAAATATGATTTTTACTACGGTCCATTTTAACAATGAGTTTTTTATAAAATACAATACGAACAAAATATACTGAATAATAATAACTTAATTAATAAATAAATAAAATAAATTATAAGAAAATACAAGAAATTATTTATAATAGACAATTTGGTGTGAATTTTGATTTCGGACACTGTTGCGTACAATTTCCCACTGGGGTACAATTTCAATAGTCTCGATGTACCGATCGTTGCTCAACTGCATATTATGGATTATGGACAAACGACCGAGATCGATCGCATCGACTAGTCACTAGTCATAAGCACCTTTACTGATAAGATAAAAATTGATGAAAATTCAATAATCGTAATAACTTTACGTCGTTTATTCTACAATACTAGTTATTTATACTATTTATCAATTTAAGACTAAAATAACTGTAATCGTAACCGCGAGTCGCGACCCATCAAAAAAATTTCAGGACCCATGGTTTGGGAAACGCTGCGATAAAGCGTGACGTTTCGACAATTCGAAAAATCCCTCGTATGTTTCTTTATTTCTTTATTTTTTTTTTATACCTAATTTTTTTATTTTTTTATCTTAAATCTTTGATGCCATCGGGTGTGATCAATCATACTGATTTAATTTAATTTTTTTTTTTTAAACAATGACAACTACGCGTATGTCTATTAATTTATTATAGTAGTATTTATCTTTCTGATCATTATTTTCACCGTCAAATCATTGATTCTCGTTTATGATTTCATTGATTATACAGCCCGTCTGAAGTTAAGTCAAACAGAATTTCGCTCAACCTTTTCGCGGAAAACTATAGACGCTGCAGAGATACATTTTCGTTTGGAGACAATGGTCTTTTTCATTTGAAATAACTCGTTTACCACAAATGTCGATACGAGTCGACTTTATAGTCATCGTGTTTTAAGAGGTGGACATATTTAGAGATTCGGAGACACTATATGTATACATCCAAGCGAATGGTTTTGAAGTCTGAACCCTCCGCCCCCCTTTCCATCGATTGATAAGAATCGTAATTATTGAAATCGTTTATTGTCTACTATAAATTTATATCGGTTATTTTTGTTACACACATTTTTGAAACACACATGGCCTAATACGTGACAGTTATACTTTTCAGGCGGTCACCGACTTCAAATATTTAGGAACTAATATAAGTAATTCAAATCATATGCGTAATGAGATAAAACTAAGAATTGCTGCCGCTAACAATGGTGGCATTGCACTAGAAAAACTATTCAAATCAAAGTTGTAATTATCTATTAAATCACAGACTACCCTTTACTCTAGTTATCTACGAGCAGATCTGTCTTATGGATGTGAGACGTGGTCGGTTGCAAAGGGATAGATGAAGAAAAACTTATGACTTTCGAAAGGAAAACACTAAGACGTATAATATTTATTTAATTATTTATTTAAGTTAATTCTTATAGATATGCGTACTGGGCCCCACTGAAAGAATTCGTGTGGGGGTCCAGGAGTTCTAAATCTAATACATAAAAATAACAGGTACATAAATACTTAAAGACAAAAGTCCTGAATAGACAAATTTTAAACTAAGTTTGCTTACAAGTGATTACATTAAATACTTCAATAATTCAACAGACAATAATATAGATAATATATTACATAATTAATTCATTAAGAGACTCCATTAGCCATTGCAGAATGCTTTTTTTTGAATAA
Organism: Therioaphis trifolii; assembly: GCA_027580255.1. Taxonomy (NCBI): domain Eukaryota; kingdom Metazoa; phylum Arthropoda; class Insecta; order Hemiptera; family Aphididae; genus Therioaphis; species Therioaphis trifolii. The sequence continues at coordinate 124,378,388 of CM050404.1, forward strand.
GTTAAAACTGGAAGGTTTATTATATTGGATGGTATTTTATTACATAGTTTAGTACCAATTATTTCAAAATGTCTACCAGATGTGATTTTTTTTGTTTTTATCATAGAAAAGTCAATTATATGGCCCTATCATAGAAAATGGTGAATACAGAAAAAGAACCAATAACGAAATATACCAAATATTTTCAAAGCCCAATATCCAGTCCTTTATAAGAGGCAAACGGTTAGAATGGTGGGGGAGGGCATGCCAGGAGATCCACTGGTATAGTAAAAGAAGTAATGATTGGCACTATCAATGGGGAAAGACCAACAGGGAACGACCCAGGCAGGGGTCGATAGACACAGTCTAATCAGACCTCGAAAAATCAAAATTAGAAGAGTGTGTAGACAGATTCTATAGATGGCATCAGATATTAGAAACTGCGAAGGCCTTAAATGGGCTGTAAAAGCCAAACAAAAAAAAAAAGTTATTGATGATATTTTTAAGTATATATAAATGTATGTAATCTGAAAATTGCATTAAAGGTTTGAACAATAAAAAAATAAAGACAAAATACTAAACAACTTGATCCCGTCGTTTTTATGAAGTTAGAAGAAAAATCTTTTTTTTTTACTTTTTAGCGTTGATAAGTGCTCGTATATACTTCAAATAATTTTACTACATTAAAAAATATACATTATTTTAATTATTTTTATCATAATTTTCATTATTTTATCTACATTATTTCAAATAATTTTACGACATTAATACTCATTTAATACGTTTGTCTACTATATTATTATACTGTTAATTTTGTAATTTCGGAAAATCGAAAAGAAGACATGAAAATTATATTGCTGTATTCCTCATGGACAATATTGTTCAATAATCGACATTGATGATAGACGTTTATATCGACACTATTCTAAACGTCTGTTGCGGTTGCAGGCGACGGAGCCACGGAGTGTAATACGAGTACAATGTAAATAACCGTACCGGCGAATCGATACGCTGCGAAAAATTTCAATTTGTTTTTTTTTTTTTTTTCAATAAACTGTCGACATTTTAGGGGACACCGACTTCTCCCTCACCCCTATAATGAAAATAAGATAAAATTCACGTCTGTCGATCGTATGCACAAACCTGCGGCGGCCGCGTCGTCCGCACGCGTCCACGTCGTTCGGGAAGCCACCGCCGGTCCGGCGCTCGTGGTCGCGGTCGTCGGGTCTACCCGTGCCTCCGCCACTTCCTTCGCCGTGGTCAGACTCCTTTTCTCCATTATCCGCAGACTTCTCCTGCACGTTTGTCCGGCCATTTTTTCTTTTCGTTCCGTTCAAACTGAGAAGATTTTTTTTACACCAAAACGATGTTTTCTCGACAATGTCTTGTTGATAACTGAAGACCGTTTGGCGTTTAAAACAAATCACGTACGCGTGTTTTGGTCACTATGGTTGCAGTGCTCGTGGCAATCAAATAACAGTACGCCCGTAACCTCTGGTGTCAATATTTTTCGTGCCGGATATATTATTAAAAGTTTTCGAACACGTTTTAATTTATGTTTTCCCTAAAATATTATGTAAAATCATCGAGACCGGAATTCAAAAATCTAAAGTTTCGTGTCATGTGTTAAGAGAAATGTTCAAAATGAGTAAATTCCGAAAAGTACTAGGATATAAAAATATTAAGAATAGTGTATAAATAATATATTATTATTTAAATACGGTTTACGTATTTTACGGTTATTTGTATAATTTTTGGTGAGTTTTTTTGTAATTAAACCCTCATAAAATATTCAATTAGATATAACTCATTTAAACTTCAATTGTTATACCAATTATAACTCTTTAGAAATAAACTTAAAAGGAATCAGACAATATCGAAAAAAATCGTATAATAATTTATTAAAGTGTGTATAAAAAAAAAATCCTGACTAACGATTTTTGAACTTTTGTTAGGATAATTAGGTAGGTATATGAGTAAGGTCATATTAAATTTTCAGAACTTTTTGTCAAATATTTAAAATTATATTACATAAAAACTTTCAAACAATTTCGTAAATTAAGAGTTTTATATTTAAGTCAAAAGTGCTTTAATTGTTCTGAAAATGTTGTTTGATATAAAAAAGTATGTATTTGATATTGGATAAAATTTTCAAGTTTCTAGCTTCAATACTTTTCGATTTATGACTAAATACCTAAAATCTGAACAGTGAAAATCTCGTTTACGGCGGATTTTACTGTTTTTACTCAGTTTTTCGATCGTTATTCTTGATTACTGGAAAAACTATGGAGATTTTGGAAAAATGACCTCTCTAAAGTACCATCTCAGTTCAATTTCAAATCTAAAGAGTTGCTGGACGAAACTTTTGGACAAGGATTTCTATACGAAAAAGTGTTTACAGAAAAAAAAAAAGAAAAAAAAAAAAAAGAAAAAAATAAACATCATTGTAAAACCATAAGATCCTTCGCTTCACTCAGAATCTAAAAAAGTTGTATGATTCTAGTATAAAATAACTGTTATATTTATACAAAATTATTATTGGCATTAAATATTATTTTTACTGTTTTAAAGTTCAGGACTTGATGAAAAATAAAGATTTTTTTTTTATCAAATTTTACAATTTTTTTTAGTACTCTTTAAGTACTTTAAGTAGTGTTCCGTGTGAAAAAAGTGATCACAAACATTTTGCGTTATAATTTATGAACGATAAAATATTAAAAAAAAAAAATGTCAAATCCAAAAGTCGGCAAAAGGGGTTCGGGCCGGAAGTCCACCCTCTTAGTATCGCCTGCGCTGTTTCGTTAATACGTTTCATATTGAAAGTTCATAAGCTGTTGTATCTACGCTCGTATAAAGTGTGTGCAGCGAGTACACCCGAGCAGTAAAATGGCGTATATAGTTAGGTATAGGTACCACATGTTGCTCCTCACGGAGGGTTGTTGATTGGAAAGCCGACCCAGAGGATCGAACAAAGCACTGCCGGTAAAGGCTTTACGTGAAACTTTGTACGTCGTGAGTCCGGGCTGGTTCGCCCGCGCACGGACATGAAATTCTATATAATATATGTAATGCATGTAAAATCGGTATACACAAACGCGTTCGGCTTTGGCAAAGAGGCCTTTTAAACGGCCTCGGGATATTTCATTTTGTTCATTATTACTATTATTATTATTTTTACGTTTTTCCATCCTTTGTCGTGTCAAATTTTCGGTCTGACCCGGGCGTTTTAATTATAAACTGTGTGAGACACGCGGACGGGAAGTTTCCGTTTACGGCGGCGGCGCGTGCGTAATTACTTCTTGTCGACAAAATTACAAGTACATTCGAGCGCTACCACGATGTATACCCCCTCCGGTTCGCCGACGTACGCGACCTACGTGCTTTCATGTGTTATGACGGTCGGTGCCTTTGTCGACGGGCCCTTTGAGTCCGAGACGGTCGCGGTCTACTGCAGTGGACGAAACATTGAATCGGACGTAAATTATGACGTTGTTAAAAATCAAGTGACGTATTATATTTCGTCCATTTACGTACAGTGACCCAACGTTACGCCGAAGGGGGACACCTTGCGTACCGGGTCGGGCGTGGAAACACCGTTGGGGGTCTTACTTCGACGAGGGCATTTTTTCGGGTTCGGCGTGGACAAGTCTCGTCTAAAACAAAATTTTAATTAAAGGTCAGCTGTTACCGATCACGCTGTCTTTTGTGGTTCACTTTAGGTATGAAAATATTTTCATTTAATATAATAATTCAATACGTTAACAGGGGCGTCATTTCAATTTATGATAGGGTAGGGCATAATAATGACTGGCCCAATCAGTGTAAAATTTTTAAGTACCTACACAAAAAAAACCGCTCGCTTCGCTCGCAACATTAATCAACTATAATTCAACACCTATTTTTTTATTGACATAAATTATAAACCAAAACTTCATTCACTTTTGTTAATAATATAACATATATATTATTCATAATTATCTTCCCCCAAACAAACATATAAATATTTTTAAATACATTTTATGCTGAAAAAGACAAATATTTTTTTTTTATAACATTAATAACAGTTTCTAAATAAGATATTCATATAATATTATATTAAATTTGTCAATGTTCAATTATTGTGTATTATGTGTTCTAATGTCCCATGTGCCGGCCCATGTAAAAGAAACAGCCGGCCCAAAGTTATTTTGAAATCTAGGGTAGGGCAAATGCATACTCCTGCCCCCCCCCAAATGACGCCCCTGTACGTTAATTAATTATTAAACACGGCAAATAAATTATAATCTTGTTTGTTGTACAGCGATCTTAAAACTGAGATACATAATATTATAGTCAGATATAAATATATTATTTACAGGGATCGTCACCCTAAAATAAGAAATTCACACTGGTATACCATTTAGAATAATAATAATAATGATGATGATGAATACAAACCTAGATTTTGTTTGATTAAAATTTGATTTTTTTACTAATATTGCTATTACACATTATTTGTAATGCATCAATGTATAACAATGTATAATACCTGTATCATTCAATAGTATCTTGTTATTAATATATCTTTTTGTTGCAGACAACAACTCGTAATGATTACTGTTAAAGTTTTATTGATTATATTAAATAATTTTTTTAAATAATATTGATTGGAGGAACAGATGGATACTATTTATTTTAATTGGTTTAAAGGTAAAAAAAAAAAAAAGCCTGACTTAATTTATTGGTCTACTAACCATGAACAAATCGATTGCAACGGCGGTAAACATATGTATTTTTTTTTTACTGTGCAAAGTGATAATAATAAAACGGATACTTATTATTTTAAGGACAGTCGTGCGCGCTTGTTCTATCAAATCATAAATAATGAGAATATTTGATATTCTGACTGTATTCTCGCAGAACAAAAATTAGTCATCTCGACTACAAGTGAGAAAACATTCGTCTGAGAATTTTTCGATAAACATTTTTGGAATTCAATCGTATTTAGATTTCGCGTACAGCCATCAGTTTTTCTTTAGTCGTCTGATAATTAGTCAGGGTAACGTTGACTTGCAGTTATACTAGATATAACTTAAAGCGTAATGAGTACCAACAAAAAAGCTGTAGTAGTATTTTACAGACGAATTCTCGTGTAAGTTTTTACTTATTAATTAGTAGTAAGTTTAGCAAGTTATAGAAAGTGAATGATTATAGTGACATACTAGTCATTTAAACGCTATATCCGTCGTGTTTATTTCTTTATTTGTTCAAATGGCACGCAAACAGTAAAGTAAATACGAACGTATGGTCGTGGCACGCGTTTCGCTAAATAAAATTACGCCGTAACGGAAGAAAGTGTGAATATTTTTTAAATAGTGTCAATAGAGATAATATTCTGATATTCTGCAACATCGATAAATAACCGTTCACCATCGACATTCAACTGACTTATAACATAGACCAGGGGTGGGCAACTGACGGCCCGCGAGCCTTTTTTATCTGGCCCGCGCTACATTTTCAAATTGCATTAGGTATAGGTATACAGTTTTAAACTTTATCGTCTATACTCTATAAACTATAATGTCTAGTACACATCCTCAAAACTCTCACTTAATTGCAAATAACTATTTATATTTAAATATTTAATTAAATTATTTTCAATAACGCTTTTTGTATTACCTGTGTCCTATTTCATTATAAACAAAATAAATGCTATTTAAAATGTATATTTTGAATGAACTTTTTTTTTTTTTTGCTTTCTATGCTCTGGCCCGCTATATTTTAAATTTCTAAAAATTAGCCCTATAGTAACTTTGAGTTGCCCATCCCTGACATAGGCAGTTATAGACGAAGCACTGTCGTTCATTGACTAAAAGTTAACAATGCTTTATAACCATGAAAAAAAATCGATTTCAAAATCCAATAAAAAATATCGAAATATTTCGTAGACGGGCTTTCGACGGTCGGACTTTGTTTAATATTAATGTTTTTTCGTGCTATTCGAACAGGAAATAATATCGTTAACAGATTAGCAGGCGCATTAATACATTTATATAATATGATGTATGGATTGTATTAATCTATATGTGTAATGAATATACAATAATGTATATACAAATGCGTATCGCTCAGTAATTCTCTTGGGTTAAGTCAGAAATTGATGACTTACCCCTTAACCACCGTCCAACAGCTGCTGCTGGGTTAAAAACAATGCGATTTAAACGGTCGTTAGGTGGTGGGGATAACTAATATACATATATATGAGTGTGTGTGTGTGTGTGTGTGTGTGTATTGTAATTAATCGGCAATAATTAGAGACGGACGCCACGCGATGCAGACTGGCCTCGCACAAAGAGATAGGGGGTAGCGGTCTGTGAGGGAGAAGGGGAATTGAGCCACTAATTATAAGCTGACGTCCACCACGACGGCGGTGGCACACGTTCAGTCCTTTCCCCGCCAGGTCCATACCCCGCGCGTGCGTTGTACACCCGCGGAATTAGACGGTAGCAGTTTGTTCGAGGACGGGGGAACGGGGGGGATCCATTGCCGTAGATTTATCGAACACCGCCCGCGCTCCGCCGTACTTAAACACATCCCTCGTGATACGGTCATTAAGCGGACGCGGCTAACGTTCCGAGATTACCACTTTCCTCCACTCATCACTCTCTCTCTCACTGAGACCAGTATGTGTGTGTGTGTGTGTGTGTGTGTGTGTATCCCTTCCCACCCACACGAGGAGTCGAAAAAAAGTTTTGCTTAATCGTCGGACGTTTATTTCGCGACTAATTGCGCCGTATACTCCGGGGGCCGTCACCTCCTCCCGTTGTAAACCGACTGAACGATCTCTCGATCACCATGTAAAATACCTCGTTTTTTTTTTTTTTCATTATTTTGTACCTATATGATATTTATTATTTACGTAAATATTTTCAACATTTCCGACGTAATAATGTTTTTTCATCAATCGTCATTATTAGTATTATTGTTATTATTACCATCATTATTTCATTATAACACAGTTTATAACGCACGTATAGGTGGTGCTCACATTTTCATAGCACTTATCTATTCACGCGCATACACATATTGTACTGCACATTACACTTCATGATACGCAGCATGATGCGATTATACAATCATATTATGTTCATGCGTAAACATTTATGAAATAAAACGGTGAATATTTTTATTCTAAAAACTCTAAATAGTGTGGGTTGAACGAGTTAGTCCGCCGGAATAACGTCCGCAGTACCATATTTTCACATCAAGTCATTGAATTTCTAATTTCGATATTGCTAGTATAAACAATAAATTTTACGATGTATAATAGTTGTAAACAGCCAAATTCGTTAGTTGAAATGTTTGTTTTATAGTAATTTATATGTACTCATAATTTCACCGAAATAACGTATAGTAGTGTTCATTTATGTATTGTACGAGTACGTGCACATATTATTTATCAAATAGTAAAATTGAACTGTGAAATAAACTCGTGGTAATTTACCTCGCAAACGGTTTCACGTGCGAAAGAAAACTCAGAAATGGCATTAACCCTTGGTTAGGTAGGTGAAAAAATGTTACGTTAATAGTTACCACGGGTCTCATAGACCCATATCAATACATCGATTTTACTCTTTTATAGTAATACTTTATCTCTTCAAATATGAATAACAATTACATAGACACACTTAGAAATATATTGTAACAATTACGAAATAAAAAAATAAAATATTTAAATGGTTATAAATAAAAACTTTTGTATTACGAATATTAATCGATATTTAAGATGCTGGGGTCTGATAGACCCGGCCTACCTAATGCCGGGTTCACACTATTGCAATTTCTTGTATGCTTTTTCCCGCATGCTTATTTTTACTCGTGCAAGAACAAAATTGAACAAATGTGAACGTTGATAATACGCATGCAAGTTCTTGCATGCTCAAACTTGCATGCAGTCCGGCATGTCGGACAGAAATTGAATGCAATTAGGTAATTGTATGCCAGTTTATCCGAGAACAAAAATAGTGAACCACGTGGATGTGATTATGATTGTGATGATCGATATTCGATTCTTAATAATTCAAAACGTAAACTATTTGAAGCGCCAACACTATTTCTTCTACTAATCCATTGTCAAACCCATAATCTTTTTTTTTTTTTAAAGCTTCTTGCTTCTTTTTTAAGATTTCTTTATGAAGCATATCGCAAACAATAAGTACTCCTTTTTTTGTTGGATCCATTTAACAGTCTCGTAAAAATTAAAAATATTTTAAAATTAAAAAAAAAACGGCACGTCTACTCGCGATCAGATTACTTTTGAGACTAAACAATATTTAAATACATACAAGACTAAAAATACACAAGCAAATATGTGAACATGCAAGTGCGTATTACTATGCGTATTCTTGCATGATATACAGTGTGCTCACGGAATGAGGGAACACTTAATAACTCATTACCCTGTAAATATTTTTCAATTCTGCTTGTGGGGTATTCAACTAGACTAATAGATCAAACATTCCTATAACTAACAATTTTTTTAACTCATATAGTTTGCGCATGCGCAGTACATTATCCTTTTTTTTAAACGGTAACACCTGTTTTGAACATTATATTTGGATAGGCCTATTTTTTATAAGTAATTTTGATGAATCAAGTATGGTTTTAAATTCAAAATTGACTTAATAAGAGCCATGTAAATTTTAATAAATAATACGTTTTTTATTATTTTAAAAAATTTGTAAAATCATTTGTAATTAATTCTTATTGGTTACTTTTTCAATATTTGTAAGTATTATACATCTAATAATAGTGCATATTCATGTGCAATAAATGCATATTATTATTGTTATGACTTATAATTATCTAGTATTAAATTACCTGCATAAATATGCTAATTAACATTATCTTATTATTTCAAACCTCGATAACTTTATATTTTATAAAATAACTGTTGTCTGCTTGTACCTAATCGATTTATAATAAATAATTTAGTTCTCATATTATGTTAGTCTTGTTTATAACACTTAAAAAAAAAAAAAAATAAGTACAAATATTGAAAAAGTAACCAATAAGAATTATGAGTTATTAAGTGTTCCCTGTTTCCGTGAACACACTGTATATTGCAAGCAAGTCTACAATGCGAGAAATTGCAATAGTGTGAACCCGGCATAATGAAGGGTTAATGATTTTTGAAACGCCTGGAAAAACGACTGATTTTTACACGGAGTCTTTTTGTTGTGATAAAAATGCACCTCAACGCTTTCGCGTGACTGCCCAACGAATGAATGCATTTTCGTTTCACGGCGTGATACCGAGGGGCCAACGGGGTACACGGGGCATAACGGCCAGTGACGTGGAAAAGACGGCGGCGGAGCTTTGCCTTCGCACGGTGCTCGGCATAGAAATCGCAAACAACCCCATGTAATATGTATCCGGTATAATAGCCGCAACAACGTGTGCAAAGGTATTTCTCCGGAAGGGTACATTAGTCGAAAACGACTTACACGTTACCGCGGCCCGAATTTATTATGTTCATTCGCAGAAACTTCAAACATTAATTTTCTCGTCCTGCACGCTAAAACGGAATGGAACCGACGAATTGGTTGCCGTTGGGGGCATATTCCTTACAGTTCCACAGATGTCGTTACCTTTCAGAATCACTGTTCGGGAGTATTCGGTTTCGGGGAACCAGAGATTTCACCGTGCGTTCAAACCGTAGACATATTCGTATTATATTTATGATACAAGCGTAATATTGTCACCGATGGATGTTTTACTGATTTATACGGTGGTGGTCAGACGGGCGGAGTTTGTTTCCGCACGCGATTTTGTTTCGATATGATATTGTCTAACCGTTCAAAGAGGAGATCATTGAGTACCTATCGTTAATTATCAATAATATGTAACAATTCTATACACCATGACTGCAGTTGCTAAACAGTAGGTTAGGTTTATCGAAGTGATTTTTTTTTAAGTTTTTGGTTTTATTAAACGACAACCGTTATTCGTTATTGTTACTACTTTACTAGTATCGTCATTGATTATAGAACAGAGACTATTTTGTGCGCATTCGAGTTACAGGTATAAAGTTGGTTTTTCAAAGTTAATTTATGCGAGACTGATTAAACTTCATTAAGTTCTACTGACCGACTTTGGATAACTTCGACACTATGTTTCCATTATAGTTATTATTATTATTATTATTATTATTATTATTATTATTTGTTTTTTTTTGGTACATTCATGTCTCATTAAATACATTAGTAATAAAAAAAAATGTTTTGATACACGTCTAATATACCTACTAATATATTATCAATATTTTAAAGAAAAAAAATTTCCTATTGCAAAATACGGCTTAAACATTTGAATGGATTACAACACATCAACGGACTATTTGAAGCACAATTAATGAAATTTATCGTTAATACTTAATTGTTTCATTGTAGTATGTGTGTATTAAGTTAATAAACAAGTATCCAAAGTATATTATATTTATGTATTATGAATATTGATTAACAACGTCAATGCGTTTATTATGATATCGTCATATTATAACTTTTAGTGGTGACAAATCAATAATTTCTGCTTAATATTCTGAATCTTATATCGTGAGAAAATAACACTTTCATTTGAAACAACGGAATTATTATAATGTACTTTCGGCGTATCGCATTATTATAATACGTTTACAAAATCCGTCATTCTATAAACTTTCAATCCTATAATCTTATGCTCCGTGATTAAGTGAACTTATTAATGTGATAAAGTCTCATCGACGCCATCAGCTCCGTAAAAACAAAACAAAAAAAAAGTTTTCAGATGCCGTTAAAAACTTACATAACATTCCAATTTATATTTTTCAAGCCGTCAGTGGACTTTTAATATTCAAACCAAAAACTTCATTAACGGTAATGGCCTATCGAGGTAATTATACACTGAGGGGGGTTGATTAGATGGGCTCTTCGAACTTGGGCCAAAGTCGTTAGCTAGAGTTTTATTGTCGATTGGAAAATTCGAAAGAGGGAAAAATACGAAATGCGATCAATAAATTTACACTGCCGGACATTTTTAATATTTATTTTTTCCACACCACCTAGGTGATTTTATTTTGAAACTTAAACACCCGCGCAGCACACATAAGTGCAATTCATTTAGGTTTATAAAATTCCAGTGAAATATTATTACGATATTAATTTTTATTTTTATGATGTTTTTTCCGTATGCTTATGTACTTTTTATAGCCAGACGATACATATAAAATGTATGCTTATGAATAGAAATAAGAAATATGAATTGGCGCTATACATTAATCCATGCACATTAAACTTGTCATTCTGAAATATTCATTGCCGTTAAAACGAGATATCCCGAAATAAGTCATAATTTACATTAAACATTTTTGATTTCTAAATAGGAACTAATATAGCGATGACAAATTAAACGAAACAAATATTTTTATGAGTGGCTATATGCTCGTGAATACTCGTTCGTTTCGTGGCAGAAATACGTGTATAACCTAATTAAATAAACCAGTGTTTCCCAAGGTGGTGGTCCGTGAGATTGTCTACATAAGTGCATCCGTGGTGCCAATGATTATTTTCTTTGTTGTAATTTTATTTTCTTTAAATATGAAAAATGAGTTCAACTAAAAAATGAATTATTAAATAAATGTGCGTGTAGTAAAAAAATTGTAGATATTTTATTCTCTGGCAATATCAAATACGCCTTATGGTAAACTCGTGTGAGTATTCGACAATAAAATATTTTTGTTTAAAATACCTATGTTTACATATATATATATATATATATATATATATATATATATATATATATATATATACAGTGAAACCTCTCTATAACGGACCCTCTACTAGACGGAATCCTCCTTATAACGGAAAACCTCAATAGCCACCGGTCGGCCAACTTCTTGTTTTTCTACCTCACTATGACGGAAAACTCTTTACAACGGAAACATTTGTTGGTCCCGAGCGGTTCCGTCTTAGCGAGGTTTCACTGTATATATATATATATATATATATATATATATCGTAGGCCATTTGGGAAATTAGTTTTTTCCAAAAAGACTAGGCTCTTTGCAATGAGGTAGCCTGTTTACGAACTACTTATTATTTTTCCAAACAGCCTGCTGTTTTTCAGGCTCATTGCATACAGACTAACAGCAGTTAGGCCTTTTAAGAACGACTATCGTAATAACAATTTAAATTATATTATTTTAAGGGTATTATTTATAATGATAATGAAAAAATTAATGAAAAGGATAATAATATATATGACTGTAAAAATTGCAATTATAAAGTGTCTATCATTAACATAGAATATTTGTGCGACACATGTGTAAGAGAAAAAAAACTCAGAAAGAAAGAGTAGAAGCTTTTGGAGGAGAAAAAAAAAGCTGCAGGAAAAAAGATACAAGCTAGTGATAAGAAATTAGTTATAATTGAAGTTGGAAATTATGTTTTAGTCAATATTCCAAAGGTAGATCGTGGACCATTAGAAACACAAAATATAATTGGTAAAATTGTCGACAAAAAAAATAATGTTTAAGCAGAAATGTTCTACAGAAAACCGATGCAGAATTTCTTGACAAAGTACCAGATACAATGTTAACATTAAGTGAAATAGCGAAGAGACATTCTCAATTTGGAGGACAGGGTTATCAAAAATGTTTTTGCAAAACATCGTGCAAAACAAATAGATGCGCTTGTCGCAAAAATAATGTATTGTGTAGCTCAAGATGTCACGAAAAAATTACATGTAAGTAAATACTTAATATAATATTTAATATTGTAATGTAATATTTTTTTTAATATTGCAATTTAATTTAGTTTAATATTTTACATTTTTTTTTTTTTTTTTGTTAATAATATAATATAATAAAACTAGTTATTGAATAGTCAAAAACTGTAAAGGAATATAATATTAAAATAAAATAAAATAATACAATTTAAATTGTTATTATGATTGTAGTTCTTAAAAGGCCTAACTGCTGTTAGTCTGTATGCAATGAGCCTGAAAAACAGCAGACTGGAAAAATAATAAATAGTTCGTAAACGGGCTACCCCATTACAAAGAGCCTAGTCTTTTTGCAAAAAAACTAATTTCCCATATGGCCCACGACACACACACACACACACACACACACACACACACACACACATATATATATATATATATATTTGTATATTTTATTGAAATGATAAATCAATGAATGTCTGTTTATAGAACAAACCGCTGCGGAACACTGATTGTCTAATGGTACGATCAGGGCGATCTTAGTTGCTGTCACGATTTTATACACTACATTCAGTATTTTAAATAAACATACTAAATATTATAAAAGTAAAATACCAACAATTGTAACTAAACAATTGTATAAGTGTCCACGGGAATCTCCACGGGAAATATCCACGGGAAAAAAATCGATTCAGCACGTCAAACGAATAATAAAGAAAGCATTAGGGTTATCTCGATTTATATACCCAATAAGTCTACAACACGTCTTGACAATACAAGACTGAAATAACACGACCCATTAAGACGACTAAATAAGTTCGTTAAGATATGAAATATTTATTAATTTGATTATTTAATACGGTAATAGTATAATACTTATACTACTTAATAAGACGTACTTGGCAGTACTTCTTCCGCCTTTGCTCTGCGCACGTTTCAGTATCTTTGTAATACACCTAATAATTATTATTTAATACGGGAATGACTGTGATGTTTTGCACTTAAACCGGAATATTTGAGTAACGTGATAATATTTTATGATATTATAATAATAAATACGATATTATTTTAATTTATGATTTCACTATAATTGTTTATTTGAATTATAACATCCACGTGTATAATATATACGTATACATATATGTAGTATTTTATTTGCATACACCCAAAATACAATCTGAGCCTTTCAAATTTTCCTTGGATATATTTAATTGATTTCGGAGTTCCAGGAAACAATGCCGAGCAAATTATTCGACTAATATTTACACATAATATTTACGTATAATATATATACATATCTAAAAACCGAAAAAATTTACCTTTCAACAATAATAATATTATAAAAACAACTGGCGTGTACAATTCAAAAAATATTCGGTAAACGTAAATATCGTCATTATTTTATGTCGCACAACAGAGCGACACCTCTGAGCGTCCAGTGCCTCGGGTTGTTGTCCGTCTCGAAGTCGATCGAGCCCACGTACTTGAGGTCCGTCCGCTGCGGCTTCCTGTAGATCGGGCACTCGTAAAGCTTCGGGTCCTTGCCCGCGGTCGTGTTGATGGCGAACACGTAGATGACCGGCATCTGCTCGTACAGCACTTTCGGCTTGCTCTCCACCAGCTTGCCCGTCTTTCGGTCCAAGCTCGCGCCCTCCAAAAACATTCCGCATACGTACACCCCCTCTGGCGGTGAATCGCTCAACTCCTCTTTGTTGTGGCGCGTGATCAGGTTTTGAAGCACTACCGAGTCGAGAGCCCAGCCCCGGTGCGCTCGTGTCACTTCCTAAGTAAACAAACGTGTCAACGTGTTTAATGTGTAAACACACACACACACACACACACACACACACACACACACACACACACACACACACACACACACACACACACACACACACACACACACGTCATATTCACAACGTGAGAAAACGCGACGCGAATGTAATTAGCGTAGCTATACACGCGAAAGACGATGGTTTATACTAAACAAAAGTATGGCAGGGCAAAAATTGCATGATAAAATTATTGAATTTCGACAAGAGATAAAACGTAAACTATCGAATTTTGACTATAGGTCACATATCGACCGTCCATTAGGAAAGAATAAAAAAAAATATATATATATATATATATATATTTATAAACATCAAAATGTTTCTTTTTTTTAAGTTTGATTGAAGCAGAGGATTCGTCGGTTTTACAATTATTATTATTATTATTATTTTTTTTTTTTTGATAAATATTTTTAGGAAAGTTATTTTTCACTAAAAGTTTCATTTTGCAATTGCATAGATCAGCATTTTCATATACATGATAGTTTTTCTCTATTTTCGATAGTTTTTTTCAGAAGTTGCGTAAAACTGTCATAAAACCGGGTAAAAACGATAAAATTTGCCGTAAACGACACTTTCACTAAATCTATTTTAGTTTTTAGTTATAACTTGGAAAGTTATGTTGCTGAAAACTTGAATTTTTTACCATATATTAATAGCATGCTGTTTCATACATTGCGAAAGTTTAAAAAAAAAATAAAAATAAATAAATAAATAAAAATCTTTTTGGGGTAAAAATATAACTTCGAAAATACCTTGTTTTTTAAAGTTTATCTTTAATAAAATTATTAACGTTTTGGCAATTAGTTTTGAAAATGTAAAATGATCATACTCATACGTATGCTTAACTAACGACACTGAAAAAATTTCAAAAAACTCGACACAAATTTTTTTTGAATAAGTTTATAAATTATTAAACGGTTTATACGGAATGAACTGTTCTTATAAAAATTTTCAACTTTAAAACGTGTATAAAAAATTACTGTACTATCCAATCATTATGAGCTTCTGGATAAATATAGGACGACATAATTGGAATCTTTGGGTAAAAAAATAATTTCAATCAAGACAAATTTAAACAAGATTGATAAAAAAAAGCAACTGAAAATTAGACTAAATATGGTAAAATACACAAACGGTATATTATTTTTATACCGAAGCTTTGCCCAGAACTGTTAAACGGATGAATCCCATAGTGCGAAGTAATTACTTTTTTTGAAATAATTTCTATTCAAGAACGCTAAAAAAATTTGATTAATTACTGGTAACCAGAGAGCTCGTTTTAGAAAAACGGTTCCCAGACTTTTTTCTTCGGCATGTTATACTCAATTTTTATTAATCGCGGCACACTTAGGATAAACATTGTACGAGGGACGTCCAGAAAGTAAGGTTACAACATATGTTAAAAATTGAAAAATGGATATATTTAAATGAAATTTACAAAATAAGTGTATATTAACCAAAAACAAGATTTACGGGTTTAATTGCTTAGCAGGTATATACTATATAAGGTATAGGTAAATAAGAAACGAGAACGACTTTTATTAGTTGAACAAGAAATGCGAGTATGTTTATCGTCAATTCCTAAATCTGTATTTATTTAGAATTTAGAATTATTAAGATATTCAGCATAACATGTATACTATTTTTTTATTTTATATAGTGTTTCTTAAAATAAAAAAAATTCAAGTATTCATGGCACACCTGAAAAATTTCACGCCCCCCTTTGGGAAACACTGTTTTAGAATAACATACGTTTGTTTGTCATGTTCGATTCGAAAGCGGAACAAGTATATTTGTAAAATTCCAGTAACGATTCAAATATCAATAGCCATACGTTTACGCGGAATCGTATTCACAACTAAGTAATTTATTTCATGTTGTATACATGTTTTATTTGATATTTTAATGATTCATTGAATTTTAAAATCGCTCTATTGAAAAAAGTACGTTTTTGAGTTGTTACAGTTTTGAAATGGACGGTTGATATATTATTGGATCACAACCAATCTGCGTAAACTGTGCAAATACGAATAACGCGTGTACATAATATTTACAGTTCAGTTCGTGTTCGTGTACGTTACATGGAAATAATTTAATGACCGTACATAATTTTAATTATTTTATAAAGACGTATTCCGGTGAAATTAGGATCACTCGTTCCATATTTTAAATGTTTTCACATTAATCTACTGAAATGTATTACAGATCGCGCCAATGATTTTTTTATGCAATCTGCCCTTATATTGATTTTTTAATATTGTTTTTACTGTGAAAACGATCCGCAACAACGATCAATCAATTGTTATCTAAATTATTCGTGCTTTTTACGTAGAATTATTTTTATAAATTAACTAATACGTTGTATAAACCATTTACAAATACATGTTATGTATGAGACCGAGAAATTATTAAATATATAGTTTATTTTTATGTAAAGTGGTCTGTAATTTTATCTTCGAAACTAATGTTGAAAAAATATTTTAATTTCGCGAATTTAAACAAATAAGTCAATACTCTAATTTCGAAAATATGTGTGTTTATTGTAAAATATCAAAATAATCGTTATAAGCCAATCAAATTGAATGAACTGTGATTAAATTATTATTTTAATGCAATAAATTACATTTATAAAAAAATATTTTTTTATCCTACATTAAATTATAATTTATCAACGGAAGTAGCCAGTGGGCGTTGTGAATGTTGACAAAATATATTGAATATTTCGTTTTTGATACTTATCTACTTTAATAAACAATAAATTAAGATTTTATATATTTTTCAACTTACACTTATGAATACTATTAATAATTTTATTTTAAATTTTTAAATATTATATGAAACAATTACTTGTCTCATCGCTGTCAAAAATCCTTGAGGGTTGAAAAAACCTGTCATCCAAAAAACGTTTGGTCGACCATTATTTATCCATTTTCTGAATTGGTTATCTCGTTCTAACAACTCTGTAAACCAAAATCCAAGAGTAGCCGATTCCCAAGACACCTATAAAAACGCATAAATTCACACTATCAGTTATATTTATCCATTTATTTCAAATATTTATAATTTTTTTTTAACTTAATATTTATTTTTGAATAAAACAATTTAGTTCTACAATGTCTTATTTTTTATCAAATATTTTGTCTAAAAATTAGTATAGATAGACCATTTTTTACATCTTCAGTGTATTTTTTAATCTAATAAATCCATTATATATATATATATATATATATAATATGAAATAAAAACGATAAAGCTTAACGAAAAATTGATTTTAGTTATTAGATTTTAATTTCAAATTTTTTTGACTTTCGAAAAAAACGCGAAATGCTTTTTGATAATTTATCATGCAATTAAAATAATATATACATTTTATGAAACAAACAATATTATAGTTCACATTTAAGCTTTATATAGAGTCAATCAAATATTGAACAATAATTTGTTTTTAATTAATATCATTAAATTATGATTTTCTTTTGGTTTTTAAATTCGAAAAAGTCATTGAAGTTCTTTTGTTAGGTTAAACTAATATTTAATTTTTTTTTTCAATTATAATTGTGAAAAAAAGTTTAATCATGTCTTTGAACTATTAACTATGTTTACTGTAATAGTATAAAACATAATTTTGTGGAAACTTTTTTCTCAAACGTCTCGTGTATAATGACTACGCCAAACTACATATGAATGTAATTTTTCGAAGTTTTTTATTTTTTACTTGTATTGTCATAATATACTCATTCATCCAATAACTGTGAAAAATACAATGTTCAGTGGTTCATTGAATTAACATCATCCGTAACTATGGAGTATAAAGTTACATGATATACATATGGCTAATAATTGGTATTATTATTGACGTGACGAAAATACTTGAAAGTTGTTTTGTAAATACAATTACACTATTGTAATAGTAACATTTTTAAAACAAATTTTGTTTAATAAGTTGGTAGATTTTATAAAAACTAAGGTAAATCAACAAATATGGGTACATTAAATTAAGTTTTTTTTAAGTAATCTTATTTGATGTTTATTCAGTGTTGAAAAAAATAAAATAAAATACCTGCGTAGGTATTGTTACGGATAATGTATTAAATAAGTTTAGAAAATTAACTCTGTGAATGAGCTAAAATTTCAATTTTTAAACGTTTTTTAATACAGTTAAATAAATCATAATTCTACATGCAGTTTAAAACGTTGATAATATTTATATTTCAGTGGGTACCTATTTTAGATTCTGAATAAAGCCAAGGATTTTTTGGTTTTACAATGATGTATATTTTTTTTTTGTGGACACTTTTTGGTACACTTAACTTTGTCCAAAAGTTTCATCCAGTACCTCCGAAGATCAAAAATGTCATCTAGTAGATACCCTAAAAAGGAAATTTTTCCCATTCCTTGATATTTTTTCTAAACGTGAATAAAAACTGCCGCAAACCAAACAAAACGGTAAAATGTTCCGTAAACAATATTTTTACAAAATCGATTTTGGTTGTTAAGTCATTGCTTCAAAATTAATGTTGCTAGAAACTAGACATTTTTACTATAAATTAATGATATATTGATACATTCTTTTAAATTTAAAAAAATTGAAACCCTTTTTGGCTAAAAATAGAGTTTTGAAAACACTTCGTGTTTTAAAGTTTATCTTTAACAACTTTTTTATTATTTAACAAAAAGTTAATATGAAAATTTAATATGATTATTCGCATATACTTAATGAACGACATTGGAAAAAATTTAAATAATCTTGACTCAGAATTTTTTTTGTAAGCGTTTAATTTTACTAAATCGAATAATGTTTTTACAACAATGTTTAGCTTTAAATGTATATTAAAGACAATTGGTTCATCCAATCATAATGCAACTTTGGATATAAACAGAACAAAATGTTTTCATCCTTTTAGTTAAAAAAAATTGTCTCCTTTGTCTAACAAGAAAAGATTAAACAAATTTGAAAAAAAATTACCGAAAATTAGACTAAAAATGGTAAAATATATAAACGGTATATTTTCATACTGAAGGTTTTCCTAGAATCAATTAATTTAAAGAAATGGTCTATTGTTTTTTTAATTCATTACACTCATCCAATACTAAAAATTGAGATGATGTATTGGTGCCTAAAACGGATGGATAAGCACAACGCGGATATAAGATATTTTAAATTAGTGTTCAGAAACCTAAAATTATATAATATTTACAAATAACACAATTTAGAAAAACGTGTACAAATAAATGATTATAAAAATGTAATTTGGAGTTGTGTAAGTTATGATTTATTTACAACCGTTTTTTATTTACAAAATCACCATGAGATAGTACAGAATAAATTATCAATCACAATTAGAAATTTTGTATTTTTAATATAAATCGTACTTCTTCTCTCCTCCCAGATCGGACAAATATACTATTGTAAATTATATACAAATATAATATTTTTCAATATATATATTTTATTTTATTTATTTATTTATTTTTTTTTTTTTTTGGCGTTTTATAAACAATTTATATTTTTGATTATTTAAAACGTATTATAAAATATATTTGCATAATATATAGTCAACTGTCAAGGTATATTTCACTTACTTTTTGCCATTTCTGTGGTATTCTAGCATCGTACATAGCGTCCAAACTTTCTCTTAATCCTTGACTCATCACAATTGTGCCATCAATGGCCAATTTCAAATCGCACAGTGTTTTTTGGACGATTCCAATTACTTTTTTTACTCTATCAATTTCTTGTCTCAAGAATATGTTCATGGGTAATAGAGCGCCCATTCTTTGTAAAGATTCTTTGACCTATTGAAATCAGGGAATATTGATAGAGAATTTTCAAGCACAAAGTACGATTTAGAAAACTGAGGTAATTATTCACCTCGAAATCTTTGTACTGTTTTGGTAGTTTTTTTAACATGTCATTTGCTAAATGATACACGACACTTTCTCTGGTCTCGCCTCCTTGACTGCCGCCTTGTTTGGGCTGAACGCTTAAAATTGTATCTAGTATTCCTTTCGCAGTATTTATTTGATGCCTGAAATAAGAATATAATTTACATGGGATTTCCGTTGTATTGAAATAATTAGTTTACGTGATATCAGCGTTGGAATGAAGTCCAAATACTTCTGGAGAATCAGTAACTGGTAGGCTATTTATATAATCAATACACCCCTAAAAATAGAAAAAAATATTCACAATAATACAATTTTAACTGAGCACCAGCGTATTAAGAAAAAAATAACAATACGCACTTGGATGGTTCTACTCGAGGGAACTTTATAATTTTTATAAAACTCAAAACCTGGCCTCAATAATACATCACAGAACCACACCTGAAATAAATATGTCATGATCGATTTGTTAAACATTAAGAAATCGATGTCTTCACAAAGTTATTTTAGACAATAGTTTTACATCACAATAAAAAAAATAAATTAATGATTGACAAGTTAATGTACAATTTATTATTTATCGATTATTCCTTGTTATTACTTAATTATTTTATTGTTTGATTTAAATGTAAAAAATTAATTATTTTTGAAATCGAATTTTACTTGAGTAAATGTGATTAAAAGTCTTTTATCGAAATCATCTGTAACTCTACCACCGTATTGCACTTCACCCAACATGTAGCAAATAGTTGGCCAAGAAACACCCTGTTGAAAAAACGTAATAAATAACCGAGTTCATAATATAATACTTTAATATTTTTAATATTATATTACTTTTTTTGGATCCATGTCGTCCAAATGGTTTTGTACGAACTGAACACAAGCAGCATAATCTGCTTGATTGAATTCGTACGGTACATTCCAGCCCAATGGTCCGAATTTTCGCCTCTCTTGTAAAATCGTATGAATAAATGCCACGGCGTATAGTAAAATGGGCCATTGCGGTTGAGCTGAATAATCAAGCATATCCTGTAAAATTGAAATTAATTGTATTACATTAATTAACTTTTCATTTTTTTTTTCAGGTTCGTATTACGAATTACGTCTATGTTTGAGTACTGAGTAATAGAACGCTTAATTACTGTAAAAAAAAAATTGACGTACTTGAGTGATGTTTTGATACGTTCTTTTCATACTCGCCCTAATTCCTTGAGGAGGTTCATTGGTGAATTTAATCGCCATCTGCATAAAACATGTGCAATTATTATGTATTTTCACGGACGTAAAATAAAACAATTTTTACTTGTAATCACTTCCAATTTTTTTTTTTTTTTTTAATTTTATTGAAAGTATTATAGGTTACTGTATGAAAATAATTTACTTGAAGTAGCGCTATTGGAAATTGAGGATGTACTTCGGTTGTTATCCACATTCTAAATGTACTATGTATCTCTTCTGAGTCAGACAGAGCATCCATAGCTTCCGTACAAAATGGCAATGATAAATGCACGTTTTGTAAAAGTACCCAACCGCCATTTGCTATGCAATCTGATATCATATTTCTAGCGTGTATTTCTTGGCCCTGGCCCATAGAGACAGAGCGTATTTCTAAGACAAAGACACACATTGTGATAATATGCATGTAAAAAATTACCTAACTTCAATGGATAATTATGTTATTATAATATAATGGCGTGCTAATCATGTGCATTACGTATGTCTTTAGATTTGGCCAGAGCGTTGATTTGAGGCGATGGATCAGAGCCGATGGACAAGATACACACAAGTGGAGTTTGAGGCTCCGATTCCTCCCAAGTTTTTTCTAAGTCTAAAATGCATGCTTCTCCATATTCTGGTCCTAACGAATCTATAAAAACGAACGAACAATGTTTCGTTGATATTTAACGTTTTTCGTACTTCTCACCCATAATGTATTTTCGTGACTGTGATAGTGTTCGATCTGGACTCCACGATCTAACGAGTAAAAGTTTTCTGAATACGTCCAGAGATTTATTATAGCCACACGGTATGTCTTCTTCTTCGGGTTTTTCTTTTTCATACCAGATACGCCATTCTTTTTCATTTTGTTTAATCTACATTATGCAACACATAAATCAAAATAATAATAAAAAAAAAAAAAAAAACAAATGTGTTCGGGAAAAAAATGACTTACTTTTGTTAAAAGATTAGAAAATACTGCTAGTTTGTTAAGTTCAACTAAATTCAGCCAAGTTATGTCTAATACCCATCGGAAAGGTTTTGGAGTAACTGCATTCAAATCTAATGACGCACCACCTGTAGAAATTATTTATTGAAATATTTTAAAGCAAATACTTTTTCAAATTGTAAGTAGCACCATTTAGAGAATATTCTTTATTATTACTAACATCACGCACGCACACAAACACACACACACACACACACACACACACACACACACACACACACACACACACACAATTTTACTAATTAGTTATATTTAATAATACATTAGTCTATAAAACAGTATTTCATTAAGAGCCTGTTTTATAACCTTTTATAAATGTCATGAACTCCTCGTGTGTAATATGATTCTTATGGCAATCAATTTTCATTGCCAACATCAATGTGAATAATGGTTTATGGCGCTCGTATAAACTTCTCATAGTAAACATCCATACTTCGTAAGTTAAATATTGTAATATATTTACAATGCGTTCTTCTGTTATTGGACTTTTTATTGATTTGTTAATCGAGTTGTCAAATATACTCAAAAACTGTTTTAATGAATTCTGATACATAACGTTCACGTTGCTCATTTCGACTATCAAAAAATAGAGTATCGATCCACGAGCAGCAACAGCACGAAACTCTTCTCTTGCTTTCATAATTTTTATTTCAGTTTGCTCGGATACCTGAAGTTTGGCATTCACGGCTTCTGCAGTAGCTTTGGTCTCTTGGAGTACACTAATCAAATCTTCGTCGTCTACTAATGAACCCTAGATAACACCAATACAAGTTTAATAAAATACTTAAAATAATAAGTTTGTAAAACTATTTCGAAAATGAACGAATTTTGAGATGAATATTATGATGTTACTTGAATGGATGATAGTTTGTGAAGTAGATTGCTTTCAAATTCTTTCATTGAACGTTGATTCTGTATAACCGATTCAAATAATGCTACTCGTTCGGCTTCTAAATCGGATTTTTCCATCAGTATAACTCGCCCTAAAAATTTATAAATCTAAATTAAATAAAGCTTTTATTGTGTATTACATTTTTTTTTTTTTTTTTACCTAAAAGTTGATCTTCAAGACCTTGCATTGTAACTGTGAAGTCAATAATTGAAGTTTTCGCACTAATCTCTGGAGAATATGCGGGATTAGGTAACTTGGTAGTTATGTATAAGACGAACCCAGGCATCACGTCAGTCTCTTTATCACCAACAACAACCTGTTGCAATGGTTTCGCTTAATTTTTGGGTAAACAATTAAGTAATGTGTATTTTTGTTACTTTTTCAATTGAACCAGATTTAATGAAATTCTTTTCTAGTACATTATCAATTACTGGATCAAGTTCTTCGCTTACATCTTCTATCAACAATGGTCTTCCAAGAGATAAACAATCTTCTAAATGTGTTCTAAAATATTTATGGTTCAAAGAAGTTATTTGAAGCTCATTGGATGATTCTTTATTTTTAATCCACATTTTCCCTTGGTTTTGAGGGTCAATCAGGAGAGGATACGAACTTGATTTCGTTACAATTAACGCATTTTGTACGGAGAGCTCATCATTAGGAAGACCTTGTAAAGTCCATTCGGATACCTAAAAAAAAAAATATTCATATGTTTTACTTGATTTCACTACTACTTAAAAATCGTACCATTGAGTTGTCAACGAGCATATTGATTATATTTAGTTTAGCTGTAAACGGTACTTTTTGAGTAGTTAAAATGTTCATCCAACTTTGAACTAAGTTGGATCTAAATTCTTGATTGTAAGGTCCACAGTAAGATAAAAATCCTGTAGCTAATAAAACATCACCGACAAGTCTGAAATATAACGGAATACTTACACGATTTGTTTCTTTAATAATAAAACCGTTAAATTATACCGTCCGAGTTGTTTTTTGAATTCTTTACTTTGTTGGGTCCATCTAATTTTTTCACCACCCAAACCATTAATTAAAGCTGTGGCTGAAGTCATTTTTCTTAAACACACGTTCGCCGCATCAGTTAGTCTTTGTTTTTCTTGAACAGCCGCATCGTATTGACTTTTTACTTCATTCAAAGCCACTTCCCTTTCGTAAAGTTGAAGTTCTGCTTGTGACAAATCTTCCATTGCAATTGTCAGTCTAGCTTCTTGCAGAGTTAAATTGGCCTAAAAGTATTAATTGTAGATTAAATAGGATATTATTATTGCTTTATACTGGTAATATCATACTTTAAGGGGCAAAACTTCTTTGTTTATACTATGAAAGAATGCCATAGCTTTTGTCCATGACAATAAACCAGCTACGTCACCACAAACTCTTTTCGCTGTATCCATGTTATAATCCTCCATGTTGAAATATAACTGCAATAACTCTACCATCTCATTGGTAATTGTATCTTTTGGGTAATTTTGTAACTGGAGCAAAAATGTTGTACTCGCCATCATCTGTAAATATTATGAATTAATGAATTATTTTCTTTACTTGGACATTTTAAGTATTATCATTTTTCCAGTGTGTGTGTGTGTGTTTTTTTTTTTTTTTTTGCTTTCGTAATTGACCATTTTTTTATTTTCCCAAACAATCTCAGTAAAAACGTATGAATTATAAAAAGTCGTATACAAAACATTTACCTTTAATGATTCTGGCCAAGATGGTTTTGGACATCTCACTGTTGTATCACTTATGACCGGATGTAATTTTCGTTTGAATAATATTAAAACACAGTCCATTATACGCATAATAAGATGTGGAGGTCTTCCAAGCTTACGAACAGTTGCTATGTGAGCGGGTTTTATGGTATTTAATGCGGATTCGGCTTCTTCGAGTGCTGGTCGAGCTGCTTCTAGTTTTTCTTCAGCGATAGCTTTTTCTTTTGCTATTGACTCGACTAAAGCTTCCGCTTTAACTTTCACTTTCATCACTTGATTTTTTACGATTTCTGCTTGTCTGGCACGATCAGTTACTTCGACTAATACCTATAAAATATATCTATGAATACATTTTTTATAAAAACGTTTTAAATTAAAATATCTATTTATATTTTTTTTTACGGTTTCCGCTTTTTGAGAAGCATATGCTAGATCTTGTTCCATAACGTCTAGATCTTTCTTCAATAATTCTACCGAAATAGAAGCTTCTTCTAGTTTTGCTAAACCAGTATCCATACGATGTGCGCCTTCTCCCAATTCCTTTTGTTTTTGATGATAAATACTTTTGTATCCCCCAATGAAATTTAAGTATGATTTCGGTGTAACATGAGTTGCTCGGCGGAACCTCTGGTAATAATCACTAGAAGTATGATCGACAATATCTTGAATAGTACCCATTGCTCCGACCAACTCATTTTTCACTTCATCTGTACACTCAATGTCGAAATCTACCAAAAAATGCTCAGCTACTTGGACAAGAGCATCTTTGGGCCATGGTTGGAACCAGTCGATAGTACATCCAGACACTAACGCCGGGAACCTGAGTGCTCGATTTCGAAATTTTTCTCCAACCTATTAAGTATTTTGGTACATATATTCAGTTAAAAGTGTCGAGTACTGCTACGTTTAAAATAAAATCATAATTACAGGCGAAAAACAAAATACGACATGAAGATTTTGGCATGTTCTTGTTAAAAAGTAATCCATTATAATTTCATGGTTCAATGTTCTTTTTGAGTTTTCTCGTTTCATTATAGGAGTTAACTCAGATATTATTTCTGATTGCTCATCTTTTGTAAACAAATTTGTGATGCCGCCTATTATTAAATACGTCATAAAATATAAATTATAATGAGATTTCAAATTTAAGTTCAAGATGTGTTTATTTTACCAGCTGATAGAATATTATTTAAATACTCCAAAAAACCTTCTTCTTTGATGTCCAAATCAGTAAATAAAAAAGTAGTGCCTTTAGCTTGGACACCACATGTTCTATACAGCAATTTGAGGTCTTCCAGAAAATTTGTTATATTATAAGATCTATAAAGAAATCATATTAAAAAAAATATTCTAAATTATTAATTGAACAATAAATAATCACGTCGAACCTAGTTAATGCGATTTGAAACGTTTTATAACCGGCTATAAAAGAAGCCAATCTTGTTAGCGATTGTTTTCCAGAACCTCCAACACCTACTAACATAACATTTCCACGAGGATGTCGTATAACTCTCGATATCTACAATGATAAAAAAAAATTCTTTTCAGTGTAATCAATCGGTTGTTTTATATTTTTAACTCTTTACCTTCACAAGATGAAGAATAGCATCTGGAAAAAATACAAGGTCCATGCCAACACCTCGGACCATTTCATTAAATTGAGATAAAAACATTTCTAATCTCTCTCTGAGTTGAGTTTCTTCCATAACGGGCTCGTATACTTTAGGGAGTTCCATGTCGGCATCTTCGCCTTCTTCGCCGGTGGGCTCTGGCGCATCTCTTGATTGTAATTTTTGAATTAAATAAAAACCATAACGTATTCACTGAAGTCATTTACCTCATAAAATCAACGAATGGAGGATCCAAATCCAACATGCTTACATACTGAGCGCCCAATTTCGTTTCAACTACTTTTTTAAGTTCGTTATTGAACCAATTTTTATCAGCCAAGGAAGTAAATCTATTGATAAAATATGTTATTGTCATAAATTAACTATACATTTCAATAAATTAAAATAATACATTACTTTATTTACTCAAAAAATAACTGGTCATAAAATTTTAGCAACATAAAAAATCTATGTAACAAACCTATCTGAGAAAACTCTGGTAGTCTCATGTCTCCATAACATGATCAATATTTTCGAAGAATCGATCACAGTACTTAATGTTCCAACCATTCCTTGCCAAATCCTAGATAAATCTCTCAAACTAAATACATAGTGGAATTTAGCTGGCGTAGGTAACAAAGTCATCTGTAATCAAAAATCAACCATTTATTTTTCATATTGAAAATAGTCTTAATATGTTATATTTCACCTAGTGATATTACTGTAATTGTAATTGAATTTGTGGCGTACTTAAAAATACTTATTAAAATTATTGGTAAAAAAAAAAAAATAAAACTTTTTTTATTTGATCATTAAACTTCGAAAAAATTAGAAACATACAGAAATATTGAATATAATACATTTAATATTTATCGGAAATTAAAGAATTATAAGTGTAAAAGCTATAGTTCCTATTTTATTATTACATATATTTATATCGCATAATTTAATATTTTTGGTTATGCTATAAACCAATATTTTTGTGGATTCAACATTTTCAATTTTATTACCTATAACTAATGAGCATTAATATCATAGTAATAGAATTACTGTTTTTGTCAAATAAGTAAAAATATAGTCCTTAAAATTATCATAATATACATTCAAACAATACGAAAATTAAGATTATCATAAATATTTTAATACCTTAAATCGTCATTTAAGAATAATTTAAAATCTTTATAGCGTGCGAGTACATTAATTAAAAATAATTACTCTTGTACTATGCCAAAGTTCTCTTGTTATGGGTGTTAATTTCTTAACCAAGTTTCGGATCTCTACTGAAAATCCTCTTTTTGCGTTATAGTGCGTTTCACCAACAACTCGGAATATTTTGTCAATCGAAGCATCAGATGGCATAGTACAGTTGAATATACAGAACTGCCGTTTCAATCGTGTCGGAATATCATTTCGTCCTCCACCTAATACGGGAGAACAATATTTGAAATTTAAATAGTTTACTTTGGATGAATGTAAATTTAAATGACGATTTTGTTACTTTACCTGGATGTACCATAGCTCCAACAAAAAGTATATCATTTAACGTGTAGAATTCACCGGGTTTTTCTAAACTATAAAATCCTTTCATGTCCATAGTTTGTCGGACGATCTCGTTTGTAATTTGATCACCCCATTCATTAACTTCCGGTAAATTAATATCATCGATAAAAACAGTCATCTTAAGTCCTCCCGGCGGTCCAAACGTGTTTCCCAATCTTTTTTCTACATAGCTTTCAATTGTTTTCTACAAAGAAGACAATCACTTACTCAACATCGTACATGAAAATTCATAAACTCAAATCGTATTTATTAATGTACATTACTTGAAACTGATATGGGCTGGTTGCAGACGAAAAGTTAAACGACCTATTTAAATAAAGCTCTGGCTTAGCAGATCTCATATATGATTTCATCATTACAGTTTTTCCTGATCCTTGTTCTCCGATCAACAATACTGGATGTTCTTGTGTAGCAATGATATTTACCAAATATGTGATACGAACACTTTCTAAAATAGGGACCAACACTTGACTGTAATCCGTACTAGACGACTCTCCCGGAGTAGCTGTGGACATCGCAACGTTCCAATGTTCCCATTCTCCTATAAGGGTATATTTGAATCAGTTTAAATCAACTTTGAATTTATGCGGTTCACTTAAATACAAACCTTCGTCAGTGACAAAAAAATCAAATACCGTAGCACCCGGTTGAACTTCTAATTTGGGTAGGTCAAGAATGGACTCAAAATTTTCATGAAGATAACCATGGAATTTATGTCTATCAGACGTTTCCAATAAAGCTCCAAGGCCCCATACCAATGAAAACGTGTACAGACGCTGTAAATGAATTTTACTCGGTCTGTAGAAAAAAAATCAGATATATTATGATTGTTAAATAAAAACATAATGACATCAAATTTAAATTTACAGTAAATTATCTGGTTTGAGATAGTTGTTTTCTGTTCCTTCTGCACCATCTCCTTCTTCTGAAGAATGAGTTTCATTATCGTTCATTTCTTCCTCTTCTTCTTCTTCTTTTTCTTCTTCGTCCTCTGGTTTTTTCGGTATCAATCCTTGTAACAGCACTAGCATCTAAATACATATTAAGTACAACGTCATTTATTTTGAAAATAGATTTAACTACATCAAAAAAATACCTGTTGAATAGTATTGCACTGTAAAACTTTCATCGTCATATTTAAATTTTGTGATGCCCATGTAAACATTGTTGAAAACGTTTTCTCAAATAACCGCTTGAACAATTTTGCTTCTCGCCTATTTCTTTTCTTTAGCCAAGCTGCTAAAACAGGATTCCAATCTAATCCAGATGAACTCATGTAAACCATACCGTTACGTGATACGGTAGCCGGAGAAGCATTGTCGATGTTATGCGGCTCAAATATAATTTTGCAACAGGGCGCCATAGGAAGTCTGTCGCCATTGGCTAACGTCAATGTTTTATTGTCGTCCAACACAGAATTCAAATTTTCTATCCATATACTGTCTACCGGTCCGTCAAGTACCAACCACACATGATCTCCTTTTTTCAATTTCAGTGTCTTTCTCCACAAAGCAGAGAATATACCGTCAGTCCAGTCATTAGTCGCCACATCGAGCCGGCCAAACATTTGTGCTGCAGTGATTGCTTTAGGGTTCATTCTCATTTCCCTTGAACGATAAATCGTTAAAATACGTTGCCTAACTTGCTTATTATTAATCAGACATTTTTACCTATGATTTTCACCACATATAGTGAGAGCTTTCATCAGTATCTGAATACAGCAGGTTTTTCCAGATCCAGTGGGCCCGAGTGTCATAATTCCATGTCTTACTCGTTGTGTTTCATACAGCTAAAAACGTTATTGATTATAAACTATACAAATTTTAATTTGTATTACACAAATAAAATAGTATTTTATATTTTATGTGTTTTGTACTTGTATCAATTTCAGAACCCAAGGCGAGTGATATATTAAACCTTCTGCCTCCACTTGGCTTTCGATTGCTTCTTCCAATTCGGGATATGCTGTTTTCTCTAATAACTGATTTGGAAATAAATCGGTGACCAACGAGAGGAAAAGAGGTTCATCCTCATCTGATAATTTTAGAAGTGTACATAATGTTTTAAATAAACTATGATAAAAACAATTTTTCGTAACCTACCAATCAATTTTGACAAGTTCATATCACGAAGTACTCTCATTACAATTGTGCTCTCGGTATCTTTACTATTAACTCGTTTTGCAGCACCTAAAGTTCTTAGTACTGACAAAATATTTCGCAGACCGAAATCATAATGAACTTGTTTAGTCAGTTGTTCCTCACAGAGTTTGTATAATGTGTAAAATTTACGAGCAAGTGTAATATTTTCTAAAAATCCACAACTAGCTAGTTTTACTCTGATAATTATCTGCCTATCTGGAACCATCATAGCCACCGTGCGGAATTGAATTTTCAGATTTTCCGGTAGTTCTTTGCGGCCGGCATAACCTGGATTCTAACGGGTCAAAAGTTAAATGACTGTAGATGTGTTTGAACACTAGCATGATGTTTACCATTGTAATAAAAATGCCGAATTCCGGACAAAGATCTATCACATCTCCGTCCGTAAAGGTAAACTGTTTTTTCTTTTCTTTTTTTGCCGACAACACGACTGCTATTTGCTGTGCAGCAACTGACAACACAGGGAGCTCAATACGATTGAATTCGTCAAAGCAGCCCCACGTTCCCGATTGCGCTAACCCTTTATAAATCCTCCCCAATCCTCGGTAATCCATTTGATCTGAACAATTGAAGACCACTACATACTTGGCTAATGTTTTCGCCATATCTTTGACAGTTTCCGTTTTTCCAGTACCGGCTGGTCCACAAGGTGAACTACCCATGCTCATAGCCAATGCTTGAGCAAGAGTAATATAACACCTGGGCACAAATAATCGATTAGATAACATTACGTATTATCAATAATTATTATTATTAATATGTTATACGGTAAACCATACCTGTCAGTAAGCGGAGTGATAACTAGACGTTCTGTACACCCTAAGTATTCATTTTGATAGTTGAAGTTAACGTCTGTTATAGAAATCCAAGTTTTGTCTAGGTCTTCTTTGAAATAGAATCGACATTGCTTTAACCACTCAAAGTCATTAACAGAACGCACATTGAGTCGACACTAAATTTAATACATAGTATGATATACACTATAAATGCATATGAAATGAAATTATATACATAACTTTGAACATTATTCTCGTCAAAAGGACAATTTAAAAACCTTTTGAAATTAAGAAAATAAAAAATGCAAATCAATGTTATATAAATAGAATTTACCAAAATATCAAAAATATCCCTCTGGTGAACATGTATTGTAATTAATGTTTCAAATTTAATTCTTTCAATACGCGTCAAGTCTCTAGTTGTTTGATCAATTAAAGTATTAAGTAATTCTAAAAATCTGTTGTTGGTATCATGCATTTGCTTCCTATCAGATCGAGCATGTATTAAAGCTACCTCGGAATCTCTTGTCCAAATCATTTGAATTCCTAATATTCCAATCTATAAATATAACAAAATATTATTAATTTATTAATTTTCTTGTAAATAAACATTTTATGGCGTGTTAATATTGTTCAGTAAATTGCATACCTGTGCGGGCATCTTTTCCAAAAACGGTAGTAAAGCAAAATTGTTATCGTTTATTTGATGATTTGCTGATCGAATTATCGAATGAATTGTTGCCTGAGACGTTTGTAGCAAACTCGTCAACCAAGTCTCTACACTACCTTCGGCTCTGACAGCTCGTTCTAACGGTATCATTTCACCTTCGGTAGAAATTATGGCAGTCATTTTATTATACTCGATTTCGTGGAATTTCACTGCTTTAGTGTTGTCGAAAATCGAAAGTAAATGATTTTGAATAGTATGCGAGTCTGAAGCTTGTCCTAAAATTTCCAACAAAGCTGGATCGGAAACGAAAAAGAATCTAGGAAACATTGTTCGTTTTCTTTCCAAGTAACTAAAATGAATTGAAAAATTTAGAATACATTCAATTACAATAACAACGTTTGACCATGATTACCCGCTTAGAGATTTTTGACATAACTCGAGTTGTTCTTGTAAATGTGGTAAAAGTTGTTTTAACATATCATCTCCGACGCAACAAATAACCACACTTGGCGTTTCGTGTGCCCGTTGCATAATTTTTTGCCAAGACTTGTCGATCTTACTGAACCTATACAATCAACAACAATAATAATAAATACGTTGAACGCACTAAATAATTATTATATTAATCGTGAAAATTTAACCTTTTTGCTTCTTTGGGCAGTTGTTTTGCTATATCACCACCAACAAATACTGCTTCTAAATATACCCACATATTTTGAACCAGCAACCAACGTTCCAAAATTTCATTAGTATTCGATAAATCGTACACCCATTGTTGTATTTGTTTTCGGAAAGGTGCATTGTACCTAAATTGTTATATTATGAAACGAAGAAAAATAATTATTAAAAAAAAAAAAAAACACCAACCTGTTAGACATTAATGACCCTAAAATCATTAAACTATCTTCCAGTTGACAAATTGTCTCGGCCGTCGTATCACCTCGAAGTAATAATTCTCCACGGTTATTGAACGTTAAAAAGGTTAATTCCTGTACTGACCATTCGTTCGTGACCTGTCTCAGTTTCGCTTCGATGTCTTTTTCTTTCATGGCTGAAATACATATATCTTCTATATCTTCTTTATGTTTCAGCAGAGGTGCTTCTAAAATATTCTTCAAACAAAATCCTTCGCTTTCTAATTCAAAGTTGTACCCAGTGATTTGCATTATTCTTTGCCAATGCCTTTGTTTCATTGCCTTATTCGCCATTAGCTCTAACAAGGGACACATATCGTTAAAGTCGTCTATTGTTCTTTTCAACGCGTGAAAAGCTGGCCATTCTTTTAGGCCTTTAGGTAACTTTCGACATCTATTTTGAAACTCCATTAGTTCATTATTGATTTGTTCTATATTGACATCGCCCCAAGGAATATCGTAGTAACTGCTAACTCTGTCTATCACATCATTATAAAGTTTATACAGTTTTTGGAGAAGATTTAACTCTTTACGTATTTGAACAAGCTCTGGATACTCAGTAGTTTCCAAACCAAACAGCTCCTCTCCGCTTTGATAGGATTGTAAGCGTCGCCACATGCCATCGAAACGATTCTATAAAAATTGATTATTTTTCACACGTGAATTTAAACGAAAATCAATGTTGTTGTGTTTACCTGGAACATGATGAGCCGATCCGAAGCTTCCCTGGGCGTGAGACCAGGCATCATTGGACCCAATGTTCTGTACTCGTGACAATACTGTACACAATCCAGTTTGAAATGTCTAAGGTTTTCGGCTAGTTCTTTTTGCAATTGTGGTTGTGATTCTAATAAATATATGTTCATATCCATGGCACGTGTTAACACCTTTTGCCAACAATATCTAACGTTATCTACCAATTCTAAATCCTCTCTGTCCACCGGTAGATCGTAACGCGTTAATACGTTAAATGCTTCTTCGATGGGTTCTATTTTAAGTTCCATGTCTACTTCATTCTCTCTGATTTTCTTTAAAGTTTCTATAACCATTCTTATATCGTCTAAATCCCTGATAGGCCGTTCTAATTTCCGTTCCATTTCGTTCATTACAGCATACACATAGTCCATCTCACGATGATATTTTTTACGTAAAAGTTGACCGATTCGACGGTTGCACGATTTCACCTCGACGGTTAAACCGTATTTTAATTTCTCTGCAAAAAGGGTATTTGAAAAAAAGATTTTTGCAAAAAGGATTTTTAAATTTACCAACGGATACTAAGACACAAGATCCAAATTCATAAATATCTGGTTTCCCTTTCAAACTTTCTAAAAGCTCGTGGTGTTTCTGAAGATCAGCTTCTGAATCTAATAGTGAAACTGTTGATAAATCTCGTCTTTCTGATAAATCGTTATTCCACAAAATTTTATACGGTACCCAAAGGCTTAAAAAGTCAAATAAGATCTAAAAAACGAACACGTTATCAATGAAACCGAATTTTAAATTAATTGTATCGCAACAAATTACAGATTTTAATGGTTGTACACATGTTGAAAGTAACGAAAGTGCCTTGACGATTTCTTTATTTTCCGTAACATGCGAGTAGAAATTTCTGTACATCACTGGTAATGGAGGTTTTTTTTCGGATGCCAGTTTGTATAACCGTCGACGCTTCGACCTCGTATCCTCTATAGTAGGAACAGTCGCCGGTACACTCTGTTCCATATCAGAAAGAACAACGTTAGAAAAAAATTTTTCTCTGCGCTCACTGCAATCTTTCTTTAACTGTTTCCAGTGTTTTTCCGCTAACACCTGTCGTCAGAAAAACAAAAAAGACGCACACACGAAGACAAACACGTGGACAACACAAGACAAAACCAAATAAGTAAACCCCAATTAAATTTCATGTCCAGTTGTAATGCTCGTGTTCCATTTCTTACCACATTAATAACATTACCTTTGTTTTCTTATTACCAGACCATTGTCCGACTCCTTTGGATACTCCTACCATCATTTTTCCGGCTTGAACCATTAAATCCTGTAACTCATTTATACTGGGCCTGATTACAATCGAAGGAATCATAAGTATTGCATTCACTTCGAAAATCGGACAATCTCCTATAATAGAAAAGGACTTATTAATTAATACTAATTTTTTTATTGCATTAAATTATAATTTATTGTCCAACCAGATTCTTGAGAAAACTTTTTTCTTAAAGCATCAATTGATTGCCTTGTTATTTTAATTAGCATATCTATAACTTTTCGGCTATAGAATCGTCTCATTTCTTTGACAGCGCTACTAGCTAGTGTGTAAACTGTTGGAGGTAACTCGTATGCTGCTAGTACAAACGGATTGTTGAAAAATTCACATACAGTACTCCAATCCGTCTGAGTATCGCCTGATTTTCCTTCTTGTTTGCCCGCGTCTCCGTCTAATTTATCTACAATGCCGTTAAAATAGATTTAAAAAAAAAACATATGGATATCTACTATTGTACCTTTATTAACACTGAGTTCGTGCTCTAGTTTCGGAACTACAACACTTTCATTAGCTTTTTGGACAAGATGTAATACTTCATCAACAGCTTCCTCCACTAAGGTGCTCTTACGGTTCAGTTCCTGTGCGACCGCAAAACAATTATTTTTAAACTATTGGTAATTATTATTTTTTTGTAGAAACCAAGTCATTCACAAACCATAGATGCTTGACGACATGTTTCTTCGGTCTTATCTAAAAATTCATCAGCAGTCCAAGTAGTGCCGTCATCGGGAAAAGTGTGAAGTGTAACAAGTTGCATTGAAGAAAGCACTTGAAGGATTCTATTGTTGTAAACGTCATGTATTCTAAAGTTTATATACGAAAATATTATTTTCAATTTTGGAAATACATACAAAAATACGCGTTATTATTACCTGGTAACTAAAATTTGAAATTTATCTATGGCAGCATTTGTTTTGTCTACAAATTTTTTCCATTCAGAATCAGTCCAGTCGATTTTTTGCAACCCCGGTGTCAAAAGATCTAACAGCCACACTAGTTGCGTGACTAAAAGTGGCCTAACATCCATGTTTATGCTGCTTGCTACTCTTCTTACTCTATTGAGCATACACTGCATTCGTGTGCGTAAAGAATAACATTCATTAATAGTATAATAATTACACGTACTAAACTATTCATTTTTCGTTTACTTGCAACGTATCACACATCAGTGTGAAATGATGTCTTCTAAAAAATAGGGCCTTCGTCACGATGGGAACTTGCAGTTCCATTTTTAGCATACAGCTAGATTCTATTATGAGCAAACTCAACTTGGAATCAAAGTTAACATAGACCATATTACTGGTACTATTAAATTTTAATATCGGCTGCACCAAACAGTGTTCTATCACTCGGATCTACAAATATATTTGAGATGATTACAAATTCAATAATTAGTAAAATGCGTATCATAATAACATTATGGTTCATCCAAATGTTTTTAATTTCTTCTTCGTAGTTTAGTAAAGCCACTGACATAGTTCCGAATTTTTTTTGGACATCCGCCATTTCGGGCATTACTTTCAATACGGGATGATCGGTTGCTTCGTCCATTAAATAGATTAATCGTTGTCGTAATGACCTTACCCACACAATACGTCCTAATATAAAACAGTATTGATTTTAATTAGTGAGATTTTTAATTTCGAAAATAATCAAATATTGTAAAATTATACCAGAGAGAGGAGGAAAATTTTTGGGTACAGGAGGGTTGTTCTTTCGTTTTTTAAACAATTTCAACGTTCTATCTATTTGACTTTCACAATATTTTAAAACTCTGCTGTATTTTATGTCCATTCGCGTCACTGGTATTTTAGTAGCAATCTATTCAAAATGCTTATGTCAATAAATCGATCTACATGCAATTAATAACTCTTACGAAATACACATTACTTTTTCAAATTTATCTAGGAACTTTATTCCTTGACCGGTTTCCCAGACAGAACTGAAATTAGTTTCTATTGTATACGCCAAATCGTCTTTTAAAGTTTGGACCATTACGAAAAATGTTGTATAATCGTGATCAAAGTCTCTATTTTTTTGATCTAAATAATCGTAAGTCTTGTTCATGACCATCAGTTTAGCTTCTTCGAAAGTTCGCACTGCATTGTCTAACGCTAGAAACGAAAACACGCATATTATTTTTGATGTATTTCATAAAATGACGTTTTCTTATTATTCCATGATTTTTGTTCACAATAATCGCATACCTTCTCCAAACAGCAAACCTTCCATTCTTCGTTCGAATAGTCCGTTGTAATCGTCAACCGTGTCGAAAACTGTTAAAATTTTTATGAGCCGATCACAAAACGCATCAAATTTTCCAAATACATAGTTTTCAGAAAAACTGAATTGTCTCCCAGCACCGTGATGATGTTTTACACGTTCATACGTATTATGGTATAATTTGTTCAATGTAATGCACTCGTTCAATTTAGTAGTAAGAAACGCTCTGTCTTGTGACCATATCGTATCTTTATTTCGGTTAGTAATATGAAGTTTACAGCTCTCAATCATTTGATTTGTAATCTAAACAACACGCTCGATTTATTTAAATTATACAACAGAATCAGCGTATCTTGTACGGATTCAAGGTTATAATTACTTTGACCATCAGAGATGATATTTTCTCGGTAGTGTTATAAAACATAGACACGTCGTGAATGAGACGGACGGTTTGGAGCATACGCACCAACGAGTTTCTCATTTTTACTGGGTTGTCGAGGTATAGTGAGTGACAGCATTTTTCCAACGCTTGAATGTACTTAGAGTTATCTTTCGCTTCGTTGTAGCACAA
This sequence comes from Therioaphis trifolii, assembly GCA_027580255.1. Taxonomy (NCBI): domain Eukaryota; kingdom Metazoa; phylum Arthropoda; class Insecta; order Hemiptera; family Aphididae; genus Therioaphis; species Therioaphis trifolii. The sequence goes on from CM050404.1 coordinate 124,416,202, forward strand.
AGTCAAATGATTGTCTGTACGTCTCCATCGGTCGACCATTCGAGAACGAGACAGTTGTAAACAACAGATGGTCATGATCACCTAAGTCATCAACACATACATCCAAAGAATCAATTTACATTTTAGAATGAAATTAAATTGATTAATACACTTGATAAAATAAAAAAAAATAGTGCGAGCGTAATATTATACGTCTTAACGGAATAAAATAATAACGTACTTCTTCCCAGCTGAGATTGGCTGCAATTTGAGAAAACTGAGCTCCTCGTTTTTTCCAATATTCCAATTCGTCCTGAGGGCCACTAGTATCACTTTCGTATTGTAATTTTTCATCTTCTAGCAGTATCTAACCAAGAAAATTAAGTTATGATTAGGTATTGTTAACAGATGTGTTTTTCGTAATTATTTAATTTACATCTCGTATTTTTTTTATCCAGTTCGTCACTCGTTTCTCTAAGGACAATATTTCATCTCTGTTTGTAGCCAAGTGTTTGGCTTCTCTGTATGAAGGCACTTTCGATATTAAACTCATACCATCAGCAAAAATATTCGGTTGATCACATACTTCTTCACATACTAAAAATATAAATGCATAAAATATATATATTTAAAGTGAAATGAAGAATGTATTGGTCTTACAATGGAGTATTTTTTTTTTTTATACATATATAAATATACTTGTGAACGCTTTTTTTGGTGAAATGTTCTTCGTCCAAAAGTTACTTTAAGTTTTTATATAGACTAGAAATATCATCTAGTTAATTTTAATACTTAAACAGATCATTTTCACCGTTCTCAAAAAAAAAATAAATAAAAATTGGGAAAAACTAACGAAAATTTAGTTAATACAGTCAGTGGCGTATCTTGAAAGATATATTAGGAAAGAAAGGTATCATAGAAATAATATTTTTTTGATCCCCTCCCCCCTGAATAAATCCTATTCTGATATGTGATTCAAAACATATCCTGCAGTAAATACTGTTCAACCCCAATATATTCTAACAATATCATAAGAACAGCTAACACGTTGTACTAAACATATAATAATATTTCTATGAATATTTTATATTATAATAATAAAATAATAAATGTTTTTTTAATACAAGATGGCGAACACGAATCAATGCTACTTAATCAGATGTGTTTAAATTTTCTTCAAGATTAACTTATATTTTCCTTTCAATTTAAATAATAGTATTATAACTCAGTATATAAGTGATTCGTATAGTAATAATTTGACCCATAGTAAATTGCAAAAAAATATTTTATTTATTTTTTAATAAAGGAAAATTTCTTTTTTTTAACAGTGTTAATAGGAATTGATAAAAATATTTTAAACAGTTGTTATAATTTTCAGACCCATTTTTAAATTGTAATTTTTGAAAAATTCGGCACTCATTTCCATTTTACCATTTATTTATATATCACTATAATCATTAGTCTTGAACATCTTATTTAAAATCGGCAGTTCTTCTTTCAACTTGGTTTCGTGTATATTATACGTTTTGTTCATACACTTTTAATAGTCTTGCTTTATGGACTTTCCTCGGTTAGTAACGTAACTGATATATATATATATATATTGTCTCACTGTGTCATGCAAATATGAAATATTATTAAAAGGACTTAGAATTATGTATATTTGCATATTTTTTATGACATACCTAGTTTAAATTTTTTTAAACTAGTTACGCGAGTTATAAGAACGAAATAGAGTCAAGTGATTTTAGGCGCGAAATTTCACTTCATATTTTAAGGTATATTTGGTGCAAAATATTATTATTACACATATATAATCATTTTCAGTGAATATAATGCATGTTGAGTATAGTGTAAAAAAATTTATTTTCAAAATAATCTTAATAAATATTTTCATACAAATGTATTCGTTGAACGGTGTAACTGAGTGATAAAAAATGTCGGAAATAGATTAGATATTTTATAGCGAAAAAAGAAAACTTTTGTACGTAAATTATGGGTTAATTTGGATTTCATGAAGTCCTTGTAAATTTTGTATATATAAATAAAAAATAATTTAGATCGTTTTTGTCATGTAAAATATGGTTGTCCAGTTTATTTGAAAATCACCAAAGAAGAAATAAAAAAAGTTCTATTTCTTTTTAATCGCAATCATAAATAATCAGATACCTTAAAAGAATTTTCTGTAAGTTTTAAATTACTACAGATCAACAATTCAAAAAATATTCGAACAAAAATTCATTATTTTTAATATTGTATATTTCTGTACACAATTCGTCACGTTGAAACTTCTTCCAATAAATTGACGATTCACAAAATATTTTATGTACATTTTAGTACCACGAATATTAGACAAATATAAAATATCTACAAAGATAATACATTTTTTTCGCTACAATATTCTGTTCTCTACTTTTATCTCAACAGTTGGGTTATCAATCATTTTCGTAGTTACTGTCAAACTTAAAAAAACATAAAAATTATGGCAAAGTAAACATCGCTGAAAGACAATTTTTATCAAGCACGTTAGAATATGATGTAATGAAATAATAAATAACAATAAGTATAATAATGTCAGTAATTTCCATAGTAAACGAATAATTGGAATTATTTTTAACAACAGTCGCGTTATCTTGCTAGTGGCGTACTTAGACCTGAACTTGCGAGGGGGGTTAATTTTTTAATTAACTGATGGCGTAAAACCTGAACATAACAAAACATACCATACATTTTAATAGATTACTTATTTTTATTCTTGATATTTTTAATTGACATGCCATAATAAAATATGTATTAAAGTCTGAAATAATCTTACTGACTACTTAGCCGTACTTGTAAAAAAAATGTTTGATATATAATAATAAAATAATAATTTGGACAGTTTTTTTAAAAACATTAATCTTCTATTTTTTTCTGAAAAAATATCGACCACCTCACTACTTTTTATTGGTATTTCTCTATGGATACTATTAGATGAGCCAATCAATTTAGTCGATAAAACCCCCATAGAATTTCTCAAGTATGATTTCAACCATTTCATCGTTGAAAAGCTCCGCTCTACGCTGACAACTGTGACGGGCAACGTAGCGCCAATTTTTAAATATTGGTATGCAGCTGTTCTACTTATAATAAGAATTACATAGAACAATATTACAAAGATATGTTAAAATGTACGTTATTTATTTTATTATGATGGAGAATTTGTTATGCCTAAGTACAATAAAATTAATTACATGTACCAGATATTTTGGTTTTCTCATAATAAATTAATTCATCCTAAAAATGTCGGGGGGGGAGGTATACCCCCGTTAGTACGCCACTGTATTATGTATGCTAAATATAAATCCCCCAAGTGCTTAATTTTCACTTGATAAATTACTTCTTTTTAATTTAAATTTTTTGTTAATTTTTTTTTTCCACTCGACAGTATAAAATGTCGTATTACACCCAAGGACGTACCGAATGAGAACCTACAACGCGGCCAATAGACTGATCGCGTTCTAGGCCCAATTTTTAAAAAACTCGACCTGCAAAAATCGCGGGTCTATCACGGTGGGCACTCAAAGATTTTAGAGCGGGAGGAACACCTACGTCTGGACGCGTTTTCCTAAAACACAATACTTTTGGGCGTAAATCCATACCTCGTTTGGGCGTAATATAACTCTAAATATTCATAGCGCGTTTGGCGCATACGACTCTGAGCCGACAACCTATCAGCGTTACCCAGAAGACACCACGAAGAAGTTGGCTCGATAGTCTTCAGAAAATATGAATTTTCATTAAAGTCATAATTGTATATTTCGTTCGATAAACGTCGTCTCGGTTTTTTAATTGGTAAAAATTCTAAATTTTAAGACTCGTCCCACACACGAGCACATCGAATACAACGCACGTCGCGTGTATATTACCTCGACCGTGGTGATAGTCACGTCACGGTATTTTCCAGTTACAACGACACAGATATTATAAAACAATGATTTAGACGGTAAAGGCAATAACGATAAAGACGATGATATCGTGTACGTCGGTAATAATCGTGTTCGTGCCGACGACGTCTGGACGATCGGTCCGACTGTACCGATTCGGTTTTACACCCAAACGTGTTTTCACAAACGCGCCAAAACGTGTTTGCGATTTTAAGGCGGAAAATTTCAACAACGCGCTCGGAGAAAACGCGTCACGTCGAACTAGAGTTGTAAAATTAACGTAAATTTTTTATTTTTTTTTTTTTTTTTTGGTAATTTACCGAGAAAAATTTACGTAAATTCACCACAAATTTTGTAAATTTGGTACATTTTGATAATTTTTGTATGTCACATTAGGGACACCCCAAGTAACTCCACGCTTCCTCTTTTTCATGAACTTATAATTATTGTAACGCTTATTATTATTATTTACTGGATAGCAGAGTGTTCATGGTGTTATAAATGACTTATGACTTATGACTTTACAAAGTAGCTTGTAGTATACAATACTATTATTGACTTTGGTTTGTATTTTAAATTATTTCATATGCATATAAATATTAAAAATGTTCCTATAAAATATATCAAACCAGATTCATTAGGTACCTTGACATAACACCAACAAAAAAAAAACAAAAAAAACAAAATAAATTCTAGTTTTTTAGTTTTATATTTGTCTTTTTCTCTAGTTATAACTAGAACGTTTGACGTTTTAAGTTTTATAATATCAATACTATTCTATTCTGCCGATACGTTATAAGTAGGGCTAGGATTTATATGCATCGGTATGTTTTTTTTGCAACTTCTTATTACTAATTTTGAAAATAATGTCCACAAATCATCTCATGACGAAGTAAGTGGTGATTTTTTTTTTTGCGTGTTTTTGTATATTTTGGATAAAATACATATTTTTGCATATTTTGAAAAAATGAATAATATTGCACATTTTAAATACAAAACACAAAAAAAGCATTTTTTATGGTAAATTTCGTTACAATTTATTTCATAGCTACACAAAAATACTCAAAAGTAATTTCAGTTATCTTATATTCTAATCTTCTCGACGTCGCAAACTCGTACGCTGAAAGTTTCCTTTTGTACTGTTAATATATAAATAGTAAAATACTGTACTAGATTATAGACTAGTTAGTCTGTAGGTTAGGTAGGTAGTAAATGTTTTGACATAGTCATTGTCGTATTATATCGTATGTGCGGTGAAACTTTGCCGTGTTGTCTGCAAACTGTATTGGTTTCGTTAAAATGTCAAAAATGCAAAGTGCCAGTGCAAATCTTCGACAATACGTCGAATAGTTTTCTAGCACAATTTTTAAAACTGATGGTAAAACACTATTTTGTTATATTTTTGACCAAGCAGTTTCATCAAATAAGCTTTTTCAAGTAATTCAGCATTTAAGTACAGCAAAACACCTCAGTAATTCAACAAGAAAATAATTTATTAAGGTCAAACAGAAGATTGTTTACTTTTGAAAGTTTAAAGCATCATGTTATTGTTTAATGTACATTCATTTGTATTAATTATATATATAATAATGAATTATATATATAATAATTCATTTGAATTGCTTAAATATATTAAGAAATAAGAGATAACAGATAAGTTTATAAATAATAGATATTTTTTTTTTAATTAATTTTTTAAATGTTTGTATTATGTGTTCATATTTTATGTGGTATATTTTAGCAAATTTTTATCGCATATTTTTGCATATTTTAAATAAAATAGGTAAATGCATATTTCATCTTCTTTTATTGCATATAAACCCTAGCCCTAGTTATGAGTATTCAACTCACAAAGACGTTTAATCAAAGGTGTCACGTGATAATTTTTTTTTCGATAAAAAAATATTTACTAGCGAAAAAATAATTGGTAAATTAACCGGTGATTCACCTTAGCGGTGAATTTACGCGGTAAAAATTTACCGAGCCCGCACATCTAACCTACGCTTTCGCGTACCTTTCAGACAGCTGCAGAACGACCGGAGCTCCGGCAGCAGCTGGCTCTTGATCAGCGGACAGTCAGGCTGCTCGTCGGACGGCTCGTCGCCCGTCTGCGGTATGGCCAGCGCCGGTATGAACACGTACTCGATGATGCGCGCGATGCTCTTGACCAGGCCCTTTTTCTCCGCGTCCAGCGTGCCGCATATCAGGTCCTTGTGGAACCCTTCCTCGGGCAGCTGCTTCGCGGTGCTCAGCCGGATGATGTATATGCAGATGCCGGTCAGCCCGACCTCCCATCCGTCGGTGAGGAACAGCTTCTTTTTCTTCGGCTTGGCCGTCACGCTCGGGCGCCGTTGCACGGTCCTGCTGTTCGTCTGCTGCTTGGACTGCTGCACCTGGAACCGAAGTGGGTTTCGAGCCGTCACCGTGACGTCGTCGTTTCTCTACAATATTCTCCCGTCGTCGTCTTTCGTCGTAAGTCTGTTGTCGCGCGATTTCCCCCGACGTCTTTGGAAACGAGCGCGGCGCAAGAGCAGATATTTTTTTCGAACTCACCGGTACTCGAATCGAGTCTTGGAAGTTCCGATCAAAAGTTTATGAAAAAAAATCGTACGGTCGAAGTGATCGATATTTTCACGTGTACGAAATCCGAAGCCTTTTTCGAAAGTTCGCGTTCTCTCGTTATCGACCGAACTTGTCGATTCTTAACGTACGGATCATAAGCGAACACGTGGTTTTTCGAAAAAGGTTGAAAATTCGTATCCGTGAAATTGGCCATCGCCTCGATATCATCATTTTTCATGGCTCATCGACTTCAATTCGATAATACATTGTATCTATCCATACGAATAAAAAAAATCCAAGTATCAACGATGCACTGGTTATTAAAAAAAAAAAAAAACGTCTTCTCCCACGCCGTACTCTTTATAACAACTTTCAGTCCGAGAACGAATGTAGGTGCACGTGTGAGCATATCATCTAATTAGCGTAAATCTTAGGGATGATAACGTATCGGCTCCCGCTAGACGTTAATGAGTCCGTATCGGCTCCGGGTCGTTATTCCTTGCTGTCCGTTGAATGGCCGTATTGCGTCCGATCTCGATAACGAATTTTTCGATAGCTAGTTAATCGCATATATGCAGTTATAAGAAATTACAAAATATTATCTAATGTTACTTTTCGTTTTATTGCGAAGTGTAGTGCGTCTCGCATAATATTATTGTTAGTTATAACTTATAAGAAATTACAAAATATTATCTGATTTCATTTTCAAATTTCCAGAGCGGAATACGTAAAAAAATTTTCCTTCAAGTTCAAACCACAAGTTTTTTAATTTTTTACTTTTTAATTTTACATTATTTTTAAAACTCCAAAAACAAAAATGTTTACATAATTTTTACATAATTTAAACACAATTTGTTTAAAAGAACACAATTTTTTATTTTAAACGCCAACAACATTTTTAACCATGCCTACAGAGAATTTTTTCTCACCGTAGCCGGTCCTCAGCCTGTAAATGGGAAGGAAAATATTGTTGATCGGGAGCCGATACGTCCATACCACTGGCATCGGGTCGGAGCCGATACGGCCACCTTTAAACGAAAGGTGGGAGCCGAAACGGACAAACGGGAGCCGATGCGGATACTTCCCATTTTAGCACTACCTAAAACGGGTCAAACTTTCCTCCACAGTAAAATGTTTTTACTTCGTAAATAGTACCTTTGTCCTTCAACCGTTTAACTTTATAGGTATAATTTGTATTTCCCAGAAAAATTGAAAATTAACGCTTAGACCGCAGCCTCGAAAGTGAAGATTGCATGTTTCCATCTATCATCCAAAACATATTGTAGCAAAGTGATATAAAAATTAGATTCGTAATATTAAAGTTATTTGTTCTGTGTTAATGCATATTTTATTATAATTATATTTCAAGCGAACACTTTACATTTATTATATAATTTACGAGTATAATGCGTTTTTTCGTGAAATTGTCAAAATAAAAAAAAATTAAATGAAAAATATTGTTTTTCTCAGTTGAAAATGTATAGTTCTTTTTTTAAGACAAGCATACAAAACAAAAACACATTTCTGAACAAATATTCCTGACTATAATTATTTTTCATTATTTTTCTAATAAATGTTTGGCGATTCAACTATATAATGAAACATTCAAAATAATATACTTAATTATTCGTGCGTGTTATCAGCGCGTATTTGGTGAGTTTTTGATGTATCGAGTCATACGTGTCTTACGGTTTTTCAGGTCATCGAGTCACTAGACTAAGGAGTCAATTACCATTTCGAATGAGTCTGAATCTTCGTCCTCGACGTCTTGATAGAACCACATGAGTTTGGATCTGCCGTGTGGTAAGAACAGCTCGTTGATCTGGTCCAGCTATAACGGTCCGGCAAAAACGAGAATTGTTTTTTTGATTATTATTAAACACGACCGATTTATAATTCGGAACATAATATGTCACACGAGTGTTCGCGATGGACCATTACCATGTTGGACTCGAACACGTAGTCCATGACGGAATTCCTCGGCAGGGCCGTGTTGTCGATGAGCAGTTGGAACGTGAACTCCAACCTGGGGTCCATTTCCCCCCTCCTCGCTTTTCGTTCGCATTCTTCTCGGCGTCTCTGGAAACAGGTGGAAAACAAATGAAAAAAAAAAATCCCCGCGTACAATAAACACGCCGGACCGCAGCATCTCGACGACGGGACGTAGGCCCGTTTGGTCTGAGCGAGTGCGTATGATAATATTATGATATTTTGCAAAAGGCAACGGGAAACCACTGCACAGTAACCCCTTCCTTCCCTAGTGACAACTTCTCTTAGTCGTCCCAAATTCGTGATCGGATAGGCACTTGAGGAAGAAGAAGAATGTTTTGCAAACTTATGACCGTAGGCCGCGCGCGCACCGACGCGACGGAACTGCACGCGGCCTCCGTGACCGACGAGACGCGTGTGTGTGCGAGTAAAGCAGCACGCACACTGGATACGTTCCGTTACGTTCCGTCACGTCATATCGGAGTTTCCGTCAAACGGAAAGCTTTGCTTACTATATATTCTTATGAACAGGCGCACACCGGTTGCGACACGTTCCGACACGCCGCGTCTTGTAGACGTTAGGTGACGGATACGTTGCTGTTTAGGGCAAAATTTATGTTTGACGGATACCATTTGTCAACTGCATTTCGAATTTTCGATATTTTTTTCTCTGTCCAGCACAAATTGTTTATTTTGTTTATTGCTTGTATTAAATTTTTTTACTTAAAATATGGAAAACGAAATTTTTACGAACTCATCCGAAAGTATTTAAAAAATTTTGACTCATCCCGAAGAAGGTCTGGAAATAATGTATGAAATTCTCCATGCTCGTCTCTTTTTAAATTAATGTTATGTACCCATAAACGTTTTTTTCCTCTTTTCTCCTCCTCATCTGCGATACTCTCTATTACAAGGAGTTCCTCGTCGGAAGAAAAATCCATAATGATATTCCAATTAAGTAAAAAAATAAAAAACTTGAACAAAACACACACCGCTCTTATACGATGTCAAACGTAGAGTGGCGATTCTAACAACGATAAAGGTGGAAAGAAACGTATCTACTGTGCGCCTTTTCAACGTTCCGTCACGTCACGTCTTCATCCGTCTCCGAGCCGTATAGAGACGTAACGTAACGGAAGGTGTCCAGTGTGCGTGCTGCTTAATGCGTCACCGGTGTTTGCGGACACGTCCACATCGTCACACGACGACAAAAAAAAAAAAACGGCCCCCGGGGGGTTTCGGTGCCGACTCACTTGCAGAGCTTCGTCCAGCGGCAAAGACGTGAAGTCGATGTCTTCCGCTTTGACGTCCGGGTCGTCCACGGGATTGGACACGAACATTGTTCGCGAAACACGCGACGGTTATTTTGTCGAGTTCCGACGGCGAAATCTCGCTCGCTCACGTGGGGGCCAGACGAAGGGGAGGACGAGAAAAGGCTGCGTGAAACGGCGGAAAAGACGTGGTGCGAAATGACGAGACGGGAAGCACGACGTTGTCGGGGAGGACGTCGTCTATCGTCACGCGGTCGATACCGATCGGACGACTGAACGCCGGCACGTTCGCTCAGCGGTATTTAAACATACGCGGCGCCACGCCGTTCGGTACGCCGCGTACACGCGTACGTATGTCGGAGTGTGTGTGTGTGTGAGTGTGTGTGTGTGTGTGTGTGTGTGTGCGTGTGTGTGTGTGTGTGTGTGTGTGCGTGTGTGTGTGAGTTTGTGTGTGTGTGTGAGTTTGTGTGTGTGTGTGTGTGTGTGTGTGTGTGTGTGTGTGTGTGTGTGTGTGTGTGTGTGTGTGTGTGTGTGTGTGTGTGTGTGTGCGTGTGTGATGGTTAGACGACCATTCATAGACACGACGTTGGTCGTAAACGCTTAGAGACATTTTGAAGAGGAAAGAAATAAGAAAAATTTCCTATAATTTGTTTTCCGAACCGGCACGCGAATGATGTGTGCACACGGCATGTGCACATGAACGCCGGGCGTTTTACGACGACAGTGAATAATTCGTTTCTCGTTATACGTCTCTATTCCGATGCATGCGTGCAAATATATATATATAATATACGTATATAATATATAAACGGCTACCATAAAACTTTATACGAACAAAACTATCGTATACGGACGTCGGGCGCGCGCGCGCGCTGTGTGCCCTATAATACATCTATACGTCTATTCCGTCCGTCGTCATAATGCGTTTTCATTCACACCTGCAATACGCGTACTAAGTGTATTATGTAAAATGCAAGCCTTTGCACTCGAATCAACCCAAACCCAGAAAAAATCCCGGATTATTTCAAAAACCCAAAAACCCATAATAACGTCAACAAAAGTAATAATATGTAATAACTAACAACTGAAGCTTAACATAAACCTTAAAAGTTGAAAAATTGTTTTATAATTTATATTTTATTTGAAAGTATTTGTTGAATTTTTAGGTTTGTAATTTTTTAAATTTTTATCATTTTAAAATATATAAAAGTTATTACATATTTATATAGGTACACAGAGAATGTTTATTTATAATTATTTTATTTTATTTTTTATTATGCCAATAAACAAAAGAATAATTTTAGTTACTGTGTATTTATTTCAAGTGTCTCAACTTAATTACTTTTAAAATTAAGACTAAATTACTAAATCCGTAGGTATTATTAAAAGACCCGGTTGCGCAAATTTACCGGCAAAACGAGGTATTTTCAGTAGTTTTTCTTCATTGTATGAAAAACTATTGAGAAATTAGAAAAATTACATCTCTAGACTACCATCTCAAGGTGATTTATAATCTATAGATACACTGGATAAATCTTTTGGACCAAATCTACTATCAGAAAAAGTTTATACAAAAAAAAAATTAACATTGTAAAACCATAAAGTCCTCCACTTTAAATCTAAAAATGGGTCAATACTCAATACCTCTATAACCCGAATTTATATGTGGGGACTCAAAACCCGAATCATCCAACACCTTTATACACCCGCTTAAAAACCCAATTTAAAATTAAAAAACCGGAAACCCAAAACCCGAAAAAACTATTCGGGGGTGCAAAGCGTTGGTGAAATGTAATGTAATGTACTGCTTACACACATACGCGTTTATGACTACGACAAATCTACAGCTCTACGTAGGTATTATTATTATTATCATTATTGTTATTATTATTATTATTATTACTATTATTAAATCGACATTCAATGCGTTCCGCGCCGCCGTCGCGCGACAAACTGACCTGCACGTCGGAGTTCAACCTTTTGACTTTCGTTCGACGCCGTTTACGATTGAGTATCGTCGACATCATCGCGTATTTTTCATAACAGTTAATACGGTACGTATGTATGTGTGTGTGTATGTGTGTGCATACACTTGTGATTCGTGTGCCTACACATACGCACGCTTATGAATGTGTGCATACGAACCAACGATAACACGACGAAACCGTATACAAACACATAGACACACTTACACACACTACATACATATAAATAAAAGTGAAATTTGGGCTTTATACCCGTGAAAAACTACTAAGCTATATATTGCCATACGATTGAAAAATGATTAATGATAACAACTATTGTGTGGTGCCTTTACACCTCCTCCAAAGGTGTTTTACCGATCACTCGAATTATATCGTTCCCATGGCGACATCGTTTATCCAAGTGTTATAATGAAACAGTTATATAATATGATACCTATTTCGTTCAAACTTTCACCACGGGAACTTGAACAGTTATTGTTTTTACCGTTTAATTTCTTTTTGAAACAAGTTTATATGAATTTTTTTACATTTTTTTTTTTTTTGCAATTTTAATTTTATCGTAGGTCGTCTACTTAATTAGATTTTTTTATCGCTGACAATTATTAATTTTCACATTCGTGTCTATTGTTACTTTATAAAAACTAATACCTACTTCAATAAGTGTATACAATGGCCAAGAGGCCGAACGTCATAGGTCGGATTGCAGTATGTCACTAAACAATTATTATAATTATATAAAGAAAATAATATCATCGTAATTTGATCTTACCAATCAGATTTTTCTTTGACACGCAAATCAATACTTAAATAAGTTTAGAATTTTTCAAAATATAATATTTACCTAATACATTTCGACCACTATAACAGCACTTGTTATTCTGTTACTATTGATTTTTTACATTTAAAATGGATTTATCACAAAGAATCATATTTTGAACTCTATAATTCCCAGCATTCATGGATTCAAAAGAAGTGTGCCTGAATAAAAGTATTCTAAGTTTTTATTGACGAATTTTTAAATGATCATAAAAACTATTCAATACAAAATAGATGAGCCAACCTAGATTTAATGAAATTAAATGTATTCATATAAATGGACTTACAATGTCTGGGTCTTTAACCAATTATACGTATTACGTAAATATAAACTATATACATTATTTATTCACCTATACAAATTTACAACCTTTTTTTAATAATAATTTAAGTACAAATTTACTAAATAAGATAATTTTTTCAATTTGTATAATATTGTATAAGATAACTTAATTATAAATAAAAATATAATCTTATAACATTATAATAATTGGCATTGTTTTGAAAACTCAGTTTTTACATCCACATTAAGATACGTATGGTGAAAAATTAATAATGATGATATTATGCTTGATACTATATTTTTAAGAAAGTATTTATGCACATTTTGAGATTTACAGATGTAAAATTTAGTTAAAATGAAAATATTAAGTAAAAACAATCTATGAGATGTCATACATATTCCTCGCCTTACAAATTTCCAAAATGTATTTACAATGTAACTTCTGGACAACGAACTTCCACTGAATGAAGCGTTTTTGGAAACCACTATAACTGTTTCAATGTACATATGATTTTGTTTATCGAATTTCTCAATTGTACGATTTTTTTTTCATTGCCTAAAAGACTTCGTAAAATGAAAGTTTCACTGCACTTTAATTATTCAATCTTCATAGAGATCTACAATTAAATTTAGTAACATTAAATAATTTGTACATATCGTTATGCTTAGAACTGTCCCCTCAAAAAAAAAAAAAATAAATAAAAAAAAATAAATATATATATATATATATATTACAATTACCATTTTAAAGTTGCATTAACTTCAAAAGGTATTAATCGGGAGAACCTCATAATTTTTTTAAATTAATTGTTATACATCTTTCAAACCGGATTGGACTTAGTTGATTATAGCACATGGTAGAGCATATTTTTGTATCCTACGTCGTATACAATATGAATCTTAAAATAGTGATTTTTAGACTTAACGTGTATTGCGTGAACATATAGAAATAATTATAAACATTAACTCAAAAAACAAATATTGAATTTTTATTCGAACAAAGGAGTATTATAATACCAATATTGTTAAAAAAAAAAGTAATAACATTAACGAAATTAATAACGACAACAATTATTGTTAGTTATAACTAAAGAGGCGGATCTTTAGGTTTTTACATATTTTTATTGGCTTTATACAACTTTACGAGGGTGAAAAATGTGGACGATTTATCTATCACAGAGTTCGTAGAAAAAAATTAATTTTGCATATTAAAGCATATTTAGGACATTCGAGGATATTTCGCCTATTTTTCATATTTTAGAATATATTCTATTATTGTTTATAAAAATTAGTATATTTTGTTAATTTCTCGAAATATGATTTTTTCTATCAATAATTTTTTCTAGGAAAAAAAATAATTTGACAATAGAGTGATGAAAATTCAAAATCATTCAATTATCTACTTGTCTGTATTCGAATTGGTTATGTTCCTAAAGAATAGTGTAAAGTTATCTGTTATTTTTTATTAAACTCTTATGTTTTTTTTAATTATATTTAATTATATTTATTTAACTCATATCAACTGATTTACATTTTTTATTGTTCAATAATTTCCTGTTACCAAAGAAATGGTGCAAAGTTATTTATTATTTTTACTAAACTATTATGTATTTTTAAATATATTTTATAACATTTATGTGGCTGATTAACATTTTTTGTAATTCAATAATTTACCTGTTACCAGAGGAATCGTGCAAATTATCTATTATTTATTATTAAACTATTATGTTTTTTTTTAATTATATTTATGTAGCTGTGTATCAACTGATTTACATTTTTTATTTTGCAATAATTTACCTGTTACCAAGAAAATTGTGCTCAACAGTTATTTATTGTATTTATTGAACTACATTATTTTAGAAAAAAATCATATTTGCATATTTACAAATTTAAGGAATATTTAGAGAATATTTTAAGGTTTTTTTGAGACATATTAGCATTGCATATTCTAAGGTTTTAGGAACCTAAAAATCCGCTCTTTAGTTACAATTACCTATTATAGTCTGTGCATGAAATAAAAATGCGGAACCAACAGCGAATACCTAAAAAACAACAGTCGTGCACGCGAATCGACAGCGGTACAGTATAGTATATGACATTATGCGTCCTATTCTAATTGTGTATGTCATCCGTTTTTCCGTTTGTGGCGGTGGCGGCGGCGATGCGATGGTTCAATGATTTTCCGTTAGCAGCCGCTAGTAGTACTGTTCGAAACGAAACTGCAGTCTACAATGACGAACATAATCTATTTTGTTTTTAATTTTTCTTTCAACGATATTATCCAGTTTTCGCTTTTGTCCATGAGACCAGTTTCTCCGAATACTTTGCTGTACGCGAGCCTATGCGACTTCAGCACACGGTATAGTATCGACGCGATATTTGGCGATGTATACCTTTTCAGTTTAGAGCATTTCGATTCATCAAGTGTGTGCTAAATAATAATCGCTGTACGATCCCACTCATTAGCTATTATAACACGACAATGAATCAACGAGGAAAATGCTTTTCTTCTTATCATGCGCTGCGATACTACATCGAGTTATCATTATTCAATTGTATAACGCATACAGTTATACGGGAGTGTAAAACGTGTGTGGAGGGGCGCGATTCTTCGAATGAATGGACCCGGCGAAACATCCCGGGAAAAATAACCCACCATAATATAATATCATAGGCGCCCTCTAGGAAATTTTAAAAGGATATAATAAAACTGATTTTTTCCCGAAATAAATACGCGAGACTACTATTTTCGAATCATACGATAGCGAAAATGTAAGGAATTGTTTTTTATTTCGAAATTTGGGAAAAGACCTCAGTGTTAAAAAAAAATTAAATTAGTGTTTTTAGTGAGAACACTTATAATTAAGTAAAATAAAATATTTTCGATATTTATAAAAGATCAATTAATATAAATGTCACAATGGCATGATAAGGGCACGTATCCAATGATAGAACCCTTCAGACTTAAATTATACATAATTCTGATACGAAGATTCTGAACGAAGTGAAGAATGTATTGATTTTACTATGATGTGTGTTTTTTTTTTTTTTTTTTTTTTTTGTTTTTTTTTTTTTTGTTTTTGTGTCTGTGTACACCATAACTACTCGAAATAATGCTTCAATTTTGAACTTCAGGGTATGTTTTCGGTGGCAAAACGAATATCGGAGGTACCTTAGAGAGGTCACAAGTGAAAATTCCCAAAAGTTTTCAAATGCCACGGGAAAAACAAACAAAAAATGAGGAAAAAACGGTACTTTTTGTGCAAAACCCGTTTTCGACGAAATCGATTTTTTTATTTAGCCGTTACTCAAAAACCAAAAATTGTAGATACTTGAAATTTTCACCAAATGTTTATATTGAAATCATCTATACGTGGTAAAATTTTTGAACACTTTTGACTTTTTTTGAGCTTTTTATAGACAATTTAAATTTTTGACTTTTCTTAGTTTTTTTTTCTGAAAAGTGGATAAAAAAAATTTGGCTGGACAAAATATCTTGAAAATTTAATATAAAGTTCCTCATAAGAAGTACTTATCGGTATAAAAAAAAAATTCAAAGCGAAATGCACACCTTTTTTTTTATAAGCATAAAAAGTTTAAATTTTTATGAAATATTGAAAAATCGCGAAAATTTGAACTTATTTTTTTCTGAAATGTGGATAAAAAAAATTTGGTTGGCCATAAAACTTTGAAAATTTAGTACAAGGTTCCTCATTAGAAGTACTTATTGCAATTAAAAAAAATCAAAAATCGTGAGTCACAATTTTTTTTTATAAGCATCTAAAGTTCAAACGTTTACGAAATAATTACATGATTGCGTAAAATAATAATTTAGCCTTAAACGATTTTTGATTTTTGTTCTTATTCAAAAAGTATAAGTCGAAAAAACTTGAAACTTTCACCAAATGTTTATATTGGAATCATCTATACGTAGTACAATTTTTGTAAACTTTAGACTTTTTTTGAGCTTTTAATAGACAATTGAAATTTTCAACTTTTCTTTGTTTTTTTTTCTAAAATGTGGATAAAAAAAATTTAACTGGACAAAAATTCTTGAAAATTTAATACAAGGTACCTAATATGTCGAACTTATCGGTATAAAAAAAAAATTCAAAGCGTAATGCACAATTTTTTTTTTATAAGCATAAAAAGTTCATATTTTTACGAAATGTGTAGAAAATCTCGAAAATTTGAAGTTATTTTGCAGTTGAAAATTCATAAAATTTTAAGTATTCAAAACTAAGAATTGTAAATTCGGTACAAAGTTTGACATACGTTTTCCTTCAATTATCTGTAAAAAAATTTGCACTGGAATAAAATCAAAAATTTTTATGAGTGTTTGAAATTACAATTTTTTCACATAATCGCGTAAAATAACAATTTAGGCATCATTGATTTTTGATATTTGTTCTTATTCAAAAAGTATAGGTCGTAGAAACTTAAAACTTTTACAAAATGTTTAAATAGGCATTTTCTTTACATAGTTGTATTTTCAAAATATTTCGTTTATTTTTTAGCTATTTATAGGCATTTGAATAATTCGATTTTTCTTAGATTTTTTTTTATAAAAGTCGATAACAATTTTTTGGCCCTACCAAATCGCTTGAAAATTTAATAGAAGGTTTTGAATAAGTTGATCTAAGAGTGATTCAAAAATTATTCAAATACATAGGCACAATTTTTTTTTATAAGCAGTTGAAGTTCAAAAATCGACAAAATTTGTCAAAATCACGAATATTTGCAAATTATTTTGTAGTTGAAAATGTATAAAAATTTTTGTATTCAAAGATAAGAAATGAAAATATTATGTAATATCACAGCTGATAAAGATAATTAAATAGATTAAGTTTATTATAATATAATCAGTAGCTGACAGCTGTTCTATACAAAATATTGGTAGATTGTAAACACAAGATGTATAACGTACCTTTACATGGTTGAATAGAACGTTACTAACTTCCAATTTCCAGTTATTTTAATGTGTGTATCAGTTCCATAAACATGCGGATTTTATATATTATTATTAATTATTAATATTTAAATAGACGTAGCCACGGAGCATTCAGCATATATGGACGGCGGGGTCGGGTGGTACCGTCACGATAGTGCATTTAGGCAAATAATATGGTATTTACCTACGCCCTATCTATGCACATCCTGGTTTGTCCAATGCTCACGAGCAGAAGTCACATGAATAGACAAATGTAAATTTAACCCAATCTAGGATATTAAAATAAAATATATATTACAATTTAAGGCTGACATCTTCATCTTCGTTCAGAATCGTTTTTTTTTTTATAATATAAAATAATTCCAAAATCTATCCAATAATGCCTAATCTAGCAATGCATCTCGTGTATCCCACCCAACTACTGTATCCTGTACTTAACTTACAATGATTTATCATTGCATTCAAATGTAAAGTACCATATAACTAAACTATCGTAAACCAGGTGATCCCATGATAGAAAGTGCTATACACTCCTCACCATTATCTTGTCCGAGGAGCGAAGTGACGAAGGACGAACTTCCACCACCATTATCTTATCGGCTTTTTTTTTTTTTTGGTCTTATTCTACTAAAAAAATTTTAAAATGTTTTTAAAGTCAGGGAGTCATTACTGAGAAAGAAGTTCTAAGAGGGTACTCTTACACTTTTTTAGTGGCACTTATGTATTACATATTATATGAAATAATTATATTTAAAGAAAATTATATTAAGTTTCAAAAATAAACAGTACAATGATTACATTTTTTCGATCTGCACAGTGTTAAATAGTACCTACGTTAAAAAGCGAAATCTAAAAGAAAGCCGAAATAGGTTTTAAAAAAATTATGTTAAAGATTGAATGATTATGAAGTGGACGTAATAACTTTTTTGAAAAAAAGTTTCTTATAATATGAGAAAACTAATTTGAAACTATCGACTTTTTTTTAATGTGAACTCTTTTTAAACAATGAAAGTAAAATTTTATATTTTAAACATTACATTTAATTTTTTTTTTTATTTTGCATAATGTGTAGGCACTACATACTATTGATTTTTTTATTATTAAAAATTAATGACTTTTCATGCACTTTATATTCAAAGCAATGGACTTTTCTTACGGTTAAAAAATGTTCAGAGAGTTTTAAAGTATGAAACCTTTTTTTTTTAAACATCGATTTACACAATGTTGTGTCGTGAGTTATTTTTTGAGAAATCTGAAATGAAGCACTTGCTTGTTTTTCTGCAGACCGAGGCGAGACAGTGCACGTAGGCATTTGACTAGCACTCACGAACGTCTGACTGTGTAGTCCGGGCCCTGACACAACTATTATTGCTATCCGCATGCCGTGGCTTCATGACGTTAATGGTGGTACAGGACACGGAAGCCGAACTCGGTGAAGAACGACTGCTGGCAAAGAGCTTCACGCCTTGAAGTGCGATCGTATGGACCACCACCATCGCTGAGGACCGCAGAATCTTGCACTGCGGCGCGGCGTGATCGTTTTTCTCTGCCACATCTGTTACCATTTCGAGTCACTGTGCTCAGAAGCTAAATCAAATCTAAACTTTTCTGGTGAAAACGGTTGATGTGTGAATTGAGCTCGATCGAAAAAAAAAACTAGCTCGGATTTTCTCGTAACGCGTGACTTAATACTATTGTTTTATAGAACCTTTAAGAACCGCCTAAAGAAAATAACGAAGAGGCAATTGTCATTAAATTCCAACAATCGTTTAAATTTTTTTGAATATCACTCATACTTAACACAATGGAAATCAGCAATTAAAATGTGCGTACAATTCGTAACTTGTTATAATCTCAACAATAATTAGTATACTTGATGATAAATTACAATTTATCAAAATATATATAATTCATAAATTAAATTTTTTTACCGTTTGAAATTTAAATAATTTATGTTTTATATTTTCAAGAAAAAATCATTTTTCACAAATTTAATCTACGTAACTTTTTTAATTTTCTTAAACTATTATTTATAATACAATATATAATAAAAAGATTTTTTTTTTTTTGAAAATATTAATGCTTTGATTTTCATAAAAAGTAATTTCTTATGTAAAATCTATAGTCTATACTTATAAAATCCAAATACCACTCACTCACTGATCGCTGTATCTCAAAAACTACGCAACGTACGGATTTGAAATTTGGAATAGAGGCTCTTCTCGTATTTTCACCGTGCAATAAGAAAGGATTTTCATAAATTTTGCTTTTAGTCGAGTAATTAACAATTATAATTATTCACCGCCAATACGTATTGTGCGGCACGGCGGCCCGCGGGTTTCCAGCTACCTGCGTCCTGCAACCTATTCTTTTTGTTCGTCGTCGTCGCGTGGAGAAGAATAATTGTTCCGAGAAGTTTATCGATAAAAATAATCCCATGCATCGCCAGGGCCGGATCAAGCCATCCGTAGGCCCTAGGCATTGAAAAAATTGAATTTCATAACGGCCACTTTTGAATATTATTATTTTATATTATTTTAAATTAATACAGCGTCATGAGTTGTGTACAATTGAGTACAATGGAATTATCAAATATTTAATTTTATCAAATAAATAAAATTAATGAGCACAAACATATCTAGATTACATTTTTTTTTTCGGAATTTTGCGTTGGCGAATTCGTCAATGATATCATCTTTTCTAATTTCTCTCAATAGTTCTGACTCTTTTGACAACAGTGATGATAATTTTCCTTGACTGATAGTATAGATCTTTGCCAATTTTTAATTCTTTTTAACACAGAAAATGACCGTTCACCTCCGTAAGAAGATCCAAATATCGCTAAATAAATTATAAAAGCAATATTGAAATTTGGAAAACTTTTCATTAATTTTTTTCAATTTGTTTTTGAAGCATGTCACTTACAGCCATGCCTGGTTCACGAAAATTTACAAAAATTAGAATTTTGCTACAAAATCATTTTCCAGATCTAATGGATATAGGTACCTGAACTAAATTAGTCACTTTTATTTCGATTTCACTTTTGGTTAATTTGTCATCAGTTAAACAACTAAACCTTTCATTTAATTTTGTGTATGCTTCTTTTCGTTTTTAATTTCCACAATTAAGGAATCTATCATAACAAAAACTGTTTGTATTTCAAATTTATCGCGTACATTTGTTTCAAATTCAGGTGTGATATACTGTAATAATGTAATAATATACTCTTATAATAATTTCCGTATCGCATGGCCATCGCAAAGCTATCGTCGTCTAAACAATATAGGTATTGCGCTCATGTAAACAATTTGATTATATATTTTAGACTGTTTTTAGATTTTGAGTGACGCAAAAGATCTTGTTTTTATAATGTTTATTATTTTTTTTTTTAATTTAACCGTCTTTCGTATGCCCTCCGTACGTCGTAGGCCCTAGGCACAGTGCCTACAGTGCCTAATGGTTAATACGGCCCTGTGCATCGCGCGTACACCAATTATTGGTATTATACTCCTATTTTGTTATAATGAACGATAAAATGCACACCGATAACATAAACCAATACACATACAAATTCTATTTATTAGTTACTAGCTGAATTACCCGGCTTCGCCTCTGTGTATTTTAGTTATTTTCATATTAAAAGTATTATTTTAGAATATTATGGGTACCTAATATTGTTGAGTGCAATACATTTTTTATGCTTAGTAAATCGTTTTTGCTTTTTTTATAATCATCCGGCTTAAAGCAAATTAAATGAATATTTGTTAGCGTGCACATAAGAATGTATATTGTATTGACGCCGTGGCAGGGCAATTATAGAAAGATAACTCATAAATAGAATTTGTATGTGTATTAGTTTATGTTATCGGTGTACAGAACCAAAACAATTATATACAAGGGAGTATTATAAAAAATGCAGAACAGCTTTGCACAAAAAGACTATTTTGCATACAACAATGTTACACATAATATATTCTAAAATAATATTGTAAACATGAAAAAAATATACACGGATGAAGCTGGATAATTAAAAAGAAAGAGCAAAAACGATTTCTAAGCATAAAAAATATGTTACCGTCAACAATATTACCCATAATATTCTAAAATAATATGTTCAATATGAAAAAAACAAAAATACACACGGGCGAAGCCGGGTAATTCATCTGGTTATATTATAAACGAAAGTCGTCGTTTAAAAAATTTAAAAATCACAAAATAAAACTATTTTTTTTTCATATTAATGTTTTTAATTATATAGGTACTTGAATACTTTAATTTTAGTTATTATGTATACATTATACCTACTGTGTTGAATTGTAATTTCTAGGCATCGCTGAGATACTTACAATAATTAATATATATGGTCTATGGTTAGGGATTTAAAAAAGTATGTTTTTTAACATTTACCATAACATTTTTTTTAAAGTTTTGTATTTTTATTATATTATTTTTCGTATTTATTTATGAAAAATTTGAAATATATTTTTAGGTATTTACAGCTTGTTTAATATTTAAAAGTTTATAGTTATAAAATACATCATACAAAGTTTCTGAAATGGTTTCGCATCAACGATATTGGACGTCAAAATACACCGCGAGCATACAAATAATTAGTATATCGTACAGTCATAATTTTTATCGTATTATTACGCGATGACGACGTTTGTTCCCAACAAACAGAATTTCTCAAAAAGAGGACTTTAATGCGAGATTCGCGGTCTATTTTTCGAACATGAAACACAATGCTCAGCGTCGGGGTAAAATTTTAGATCACCTACTTTTTTTCCGTTGTATAAAAACATGTGAACTGGCGCGTGAATGTACTCATTTTGAAATTCCTATTGCTCAGGTGTTTCGAATAATAGAAATTGAAGACCGGTAAGTAATACGATTTGCAATTATCCTCGATATGACATGGTTATTTTTGCCATGCCATTTCGATAATTGACCATCATGATACGATTATATTTTTGGTCGTTTAAACACCAAGTTTTCGCTCTTGATTCATATGCAATTAAAACATGAGTCAGGTGTGAATCAGGAGAGTCGGGTTTTCGCAATAGAGTTAAATCATTGATTTTCACTCGTAAATTACTTTTAGGTGACAGATAATTTTAAATGTTGAGTTATTATTTTGGAGTCATAATTTTATCATTAAAGTATTTTTGTCTTCAATTTTTTGTTATTTACAGTTTACCTATACGTTTTTGTGTAAATAATAATGAAAAAAATTCTCATTTGAATATATTGATTTACCAGGTAAATACTTAGAATGACACCGAAACTTACGAAACGTACGTTTTACACGCAGCGTTTGAATGTATAAAGGTCCCTCTCCTTCATTTTATTATATTATGATATATAACTTTGCGTTTTTTAAACGTAGAGACAAAATATGATTTCACGTAATCGTTAAGTGTATAGAATCCATTCTTTATTGAAAAAATGGCATTACCATTATCGAGGTAGGTACTCGAAATTTAGGATGCATTAAAAAAATTGGTTTTAAATTGATGACGTGCAGTATACTAACAAAGGATCGTATATGATATTATTATAAACGTATAATACAAAAAAAAAAAAAAAACAAAAAAAAAATTGTGTTTAAAATCGTTGTACGATTGAAAACACGCGTTAAAACCAAAAAAAAAAAACACGTAAGCACCGTTGTTGTTTTCTGTTTCGATTTAGACGCTTCCGCGGCAAATGTGGAGACTCGTACACGTTCGTCGCATTATACGACCTGCAGGGAATCCACCGCAAAATTCAGCCCGCGATCAAATTTAATGTGCCGTTTTATCGGATTTATTATTATACGTATTTACGGCCATATAGAACGTACACAAAACAACGCGGTAATAACCGTAACAATAATATTATGACGCTTGTCGTGTAAATAATTTATACATTAAACAAAAAGCATTTCTACATATTATTACACTACACGAAGACTATATACTCTATGTGTTGTGCAAAAGCGCATTTCGTGTATACGACCGGTGACGACTATACCATGAGCTAAAAAGCAAACGGTAGGTGTGGGTCTTTTTATGCAATGTGCACAATAACACGGCGTGTTTTTATTTCGTTCGGTCGGCGCGAGAAAGTTTCGGAACGTAAAAAAAACCACCGTGCGGGGGACCGCCACCCGTGCATCCGCCATTAATTTTGTTATCATACGGTGTAGTAAAATTTACGTTTAACGTGTTTTGTTCGTTTTCAACTCGTGTCGCTCCGCATAATAAGTCGCGTTTTCCGTACGTCGGGCCCGTCGAGTTTTTTTTTTATTTTTTATGTAAATAAATATTAAACGGCGATCCGCGACGGCGGTAATGTCGGCAATAGGCACCGCAACATTGATGCGAACGAGATGCGATTTTCCGTGTTTCCGACTGAAAACTCCAGCGCGCCATTGTTGTCAGAGCCGTCCGACGTTCGGGTCGCGTATATTTTTTTCGCCCTTTTTCGCGCCACCCCGTCTTTTTGGGTTCTCGCCGGCCTCTTGCGTCGTCTGCCGCACACGTAAACCGTCGGCGACACGCGGTCAAATTATAAACATTGTTTTTTTATTATTTTTTTTTTCAAAGATCCGATTATAAAGGCACCCGCGCCCGAATCCACCGGCCGTGCCCCTCGGTCGCGCGAAGTAATATTTTAACGTCGTGTTTCCGTACGAAACTATAATCGTCTACGTATAATACGTCGGCGGCGATCCCGTCTCGAAATCCGGTCGCGTCGTAGCCGGGCACATCGGTTACGACAATAATAATAACACGCGACAGCCCGAAAACGAAAACGAAAGAAAAAAAAATAAGATTAGAAAATACGTGTCGCCTAACTCACTTGATCGTCTTCGGCCATGATGGTTTCTCACGACGTGCTGCCCGTCGAACGCGCCGAGGCTGCACGACGGCGTGGGGTATTCACACGTATGACGACGACGCTATAAACGTCAACAGCGGATTTATACGCCGATCCGGTCACGCAAATGTGTGCGATAATCGTTTTTTTCGTGTGTTTTTTAATTTTTCTCCTTCGCCGCGCGGTCGAATCGTCGTCGGCAGACGGCCCGCATTACACTATTATTATATTATACGCCTAACCTCCAGTAACCACCGCCGATCGCAGTCCGTTAACGCGTGTGTACGTAATGCGTTTCGGGCGCACGGAGGGAATAATAATAATAACAAAAAATAGAGAGGGTCAGGGGGCGGTGGTAAGAGACAGAAAACCCGAAAGTCCCGTTAAAAACATTCGTGTCTTTTTTTTCGCGTTCGTCTCGTCCTTTTCTCTCCTCTCGTCGTCGATTCACCCATTACGCACGGTATAATATAACCTAACCGCCGTCGCGTCGTCGTCGTCGTCGTCGTCGTGCCGTTTGTGAATCGCGTGCGGAAACGACGACGCGCGCGGAAAGCCACCTATCACCGAGGTCTTCTCCCCGCGGCCTGCGTTTTCCGCGAACGGTAGTAAAATAAAATTAAACACTGTTCGTTTTGCATTTTTTTCCCGTACTCGCTCGCGATTACACCCCCACTCTCCCCGCTCCACCACCGCTATCACCCGAGTCCTCTGAAAACGATATATTATGCGGTACGACCCCGCGTACCACGGCCGAAGAGCCTCGTCGTCGTCGTCGTCGTCGTCGTCGCGGTTGGCTTTTGTCGACGCATGACGTATTTCATTATAACATAATATTATCGTAATTCAACTCGACTCCACTTCAGCTGTTACTTGCCTTTTGCAGTTCCTATTCACCTTACCAATGTTACGGTTAGAACGGGTGTCACCGTTTTCCGCCAAAAACGACCATTCCATTTTCCGCCAATACTGTTTTCCGCCAAATTAGAAAAACCGTCATTCCTTTTTCCGCCAGTTATAAATTATAAGATTTTAAAGTTTGCTAATCCTTTTACGTTGATATTTATTATTTAATGATAATATGATATTTAATAATATTCTTTTTTTATTGAGTATTACACGGAAAACGGTATTGGCGGAAAATGGAAAGGTAATTTTTGGCGGAAAACGGTGACACCCGGTTAGAACGTATGTTGCGTTTGCGTGATGAACACCTTAATTTTAGTTGGTTTTTATATTTAATTGAGTCAATAAAATGATTGCTGTTGATTGTGCGATCTGCAGCTACAACTGTACTCTACTGAGCATAATATTATATATTCCCCGTGAAATAATTATATCTATACATTGCGCAAGCACTCTTTACTTTTATTTTTTCAATTTATTTCGTCTATATCCATAAAAAGGTGAACAAATATAATATAATTGTTTGAAAAGGTATTTTCGAGTAGATTTTTAGAATAAATTGTTAACACATTTGATGTCGTTAAGACAGGTTTGGGCGCTTTGAAGTTTTCATTCATTAAAATGATGCAGCTTACAGTGTACATATATAACAGGTTGTGAATCAAAACTTATCCGGTCAAAAATTTAAATTAAAGGATCTATTGGTTACACGATAATGGTCATTTTTTATTAATTCGTTTTTTAAACGTTTGGGATAAAAATACAACTTTGAAAATACTTTTTGAAAATATTCCGTACGTATTATGAGGGAAAAATTGAACATGAACACAAGTTAGTATATTTCTTTATTTATTTATTTTTTTTTTTTAGGTATTGAAAATGATTTTTGTGTGTAATAGTTTTATGATTTCACCGCCGTGCCATTTTCAACAGCGTTTCAACATGTTTGTATTGAATGACACTTAAATACACTTAATAATTTTCATCGTGACGTTTTCGTTTTAAATTCTACTCCTTCAGACACGTGCAAACGCTAAGAAGTATGTACTGGCGTACTGCAAAGCCAAACGTAGTGAATTTTATAACATATTTATTTATTATATTTATAAATGACGAATTATAGTGTCTTGACTGAGTGTAGCTGGCGATTTAGTAAACCGATTCAGTTTACTGGGCGACTTTACACTATTCACAGAACATCATCGGCTCTGTACGCTGTATTACAATATGTATCCTTGGCAGTTTTTCTCGACGACCTGTTTTGTTTAACGCGACATTGTTGTGACAAAAGAGACAATATAACAACGGCAAAGTACGCGTACTCGATATACATTAACGATTAACGTTGAATTTGTCGTAGCCCCGGAGGTTCAAACTTCGTATTTTAATGAGACCCGGTCACGATACCGACGTTGTTGGTATGTTTTTCCTGTTTTGTCTAGTTCACTCAATAATCCGACCCGGGTTCACAATTACCAGTATACTATAACGCGGGTACGTTCACATGGATACACAACGTTCAGAATAGTGATGCATATAACGACGTTATTCGTTTCCAGCGACGGTAAACGAAAATATTTAATTTATAGCCGAATCGTGTGCCAATCAAAAAACGATAAAAACAATGATAACTGCACCACAAGAAAACGTGTATAATATGTTTATCGCAACCAGAGACGCATCGAAAAATGGTATTTCACCTGCCTGCCCCTAAAATGACTCGAACGTCAAACCTTTATTATCATATTTTACAAGTATTTTGTATTATGAATACTATAAAAATCATTATATTATCATTTAATACATTGTTATGATGAGCTATACAAATCATCGTTATTTTGTTAAACTAATTTTTGTGTCAGACATACTCGTTATATATGTATAAATAACATATATAAGTTTTGATGAAAACATTTCGTCGTCAAAATAACCAAGGGGAAGTCATATCCATAATTACAGGCGTTTAATTATTAAATAGTAATTGAAAAATGTCCTACGAAACCGCGAGAAAACGAGTTGAACATTATTCTTATAGTTATCTCATGCTATTATTACACAATAATTATTCATGAAATGGAAATATTTGTTTTAATATTTTCATGAAAGGCGTGATGAATATTAATCTCTACCAATCCTTCAGAAAATGTCCCTAGTAATATCACTGATCACATTAAACATGGGTACCGTACGAATTGTTTTACGAGCTCCAAGACATACCAGACGTTTTTCTGTTTTACATAGAATTGTAAACTTCGTAAGACAGTAACTTGGTATAACCGTGTACATTACTCGGGTGCGTTTGCGCAAACGCTTTGAATCCCACGAGCCGAAAACGACTGTTTAGGGTGAATCGGTGCCAGTCGTAATGACAATAATAGTATAACTTAATACTACGATAATAAACCGTGTCTGTAAGTACATAACAAATTGATTTCGGTCATAAACCACGCAAACTTGTTTCGATCGACAACACCTTTGCGACGCTTGATATTGGCGCGCCTCGTTAAGAAAAACATTTTATATACATGAGAACGTCATTTGAATATAGCGATGATCGGAACGCGCGGATAAACATATATTTAAATAAACGACCCCATGTGGTCTAAATATTAAGAATTGAAAATTGTATTAGATACAATTAGATACAATTAGATTTACAATTAGATAGCATTTCAAAGTTCTATTTTTACCCCAAAAGTGATCAAACTATTTAGAAACATTTTTCTGAGTAATTTTTCGTTAATATATTATGTAGAAAATTTCAAATTCTTAGTATAATTATCTGAAGAGTTATTAGCTAAAAAGCTAAAATCAATTTAATAAAAATCTCATAAAGGGCAAATTTTACCGTTTTTACTCGATTCGTTTTGAAGATTTTCCTTGCACTTGAAAAAACTTTTGAGAATAGAGACATGATTTTTTTTAAAGTACCAATTACCATCCAATTTAAAATGCATGATGTTGCTAAACATAATATTTGGAAGAAAACTAATAATAATAATAATAATAAATAAAATAAACATCAATGTTAAACCATATTAGACCCATTACTTAACTCACAATCTAAAATTAAATAAATTAGCAAAGCAGTGAGTATTTTCAAATTATATTGTCATGCCATACGATTATTTAGGCTTTTATCGAAATAAACATGACATTTTAACTAATCATGACAATAATGATAATTTATTCATCAAATAAAATGGGCATGAGTCCAATTGCACAGATAATTGACCAGTGATCATTATTTCGAAAATTGTTGTTAAGCTTGAAAAATAGAAAGTAGAATTCATAATATAAACAGTCAAATATCAAAACTAATGGAAAATGTTTAAAAATATAATATTGATTTGAAATTGAGTTATTTATATTTGTTTGGAAAGATCGGTTGTTGAGATAGGACTTGAGTATTGAATAATATGGGTTGGGAAGTTTGTTTTTAGTTTGTGGAGAAGTCCATCATGCCATCCTTAATCAAACGCTTGTGCGACGTCAAGGAACATACCTGAGCAGTATTTGTTTTGTTCGCGGGAGGATGAAGTGGCTACGGTGAGATGGTGTAGAGGGTGAATAGTAAAGTGGTTTGTTCGGAAGCCAAACTGAAAATCAGGAATAATTTTATTATAATTTTATAAAATAAGTGGTCAACATAGTATGTTTACATATTACTAATTTTTTTTTTGTTTATTTTTATTTTTTTATTTATTTTAATCACAGTGACTTAAATTAATTTTTGTTCAGTATTAATTTTAATTCATTTTTTTGTAAGTGCTAATAATTTACACTTTGCAATTAATGCCATTTTCAATAACTACAAAAACTTTAATTTTTGTTTCGGTGATTATTATGTTCTTTGTGCTTATAAAAGAAGAAAATGGAATTAAAAAAAACGTGTTTATTATTGTGAAAATTTGTTTTTTCGTCTTGTCTCTCGTTGGAATTTATATCATAGAGAGTGATAATATTGTTGAATAAATGTTTATACTACAATAATATAGTCGTATATCAATCATCACGACCGATAACAGGCATTATTGTGATACGATTAGCATAATTTTGTTTTATTTAATTTTAACTTTCTATTAATTAAGAGTATCGAAACTTAATTATTACTCATATATTAATGTAGGTATGTATATTATATATGTGTGTATGTACATTTAATACAACACCGCTACTTATAAGATAGTAATGTAGTAAAAATTATGAATATTTTTTAAAGCTAATGTTTTGATGCTAAATCTAAATTAAACATATTTTTTTCAAACGAAAATTAATTTTAAATGAAGAAAATTAATGTATTCACTGTGTTTAAATTGAATAACATCGACCGACACCTTTGCTTCGTATCTTTTTGAAACTTCGAGTCTTTTCACTTCTACGTGAATTTGAAGGAACGTACGTTTTCGAATCGTTTTGAAGAAAAAACATTTTTTCGAATGAAATTTAATATGAAATGAAGAACATTAATATACCTATTTAATGTGTTTAAGTCTCCGCATTAAACGGTTTGAAAACTGTTGAATGCGTTTAAGAAACGACAATGTAACGATTACGTATTCCATTCAAAGGGTCAATATCACGACCGAGTGCTCCGAGTGCGTTTCATATTATTATTGCTGTGTCGTCCCTACGTCACGATGATTTATGCACGAGACGGTTCGAGGTGACCAAAGACTTATTTAAATAAAAAACGACGAGCATTCCCACGGAATATATCTCGGTGATCTGCAGAAACAGTTTTTGCAGAGCTTAAAGCTTAATTGCGTGGTTTACCGGCGACAAACGTCGAGCGGTTCACTCCGAGGAATTAAAAAATTCGCGTCTAATGTCTGATTAGACCATAAATCACCGGGTTATCGTACACTGGACCGTTCTTCCAATGAAAAACGACGTGCTTGAATGCGAAACACAATAAATTTTATTAAATTGACAAACGTACGTATAAAACAATGCGTCACACTGTATTCAAGCAATAAAATTGTATGTTGGCATATTCAAACCACGAATAGCGTTTCCGTGACGGCGTATAGAATAAACACCGTCATGTTCATCTGTATACACGTCGAAAAATATATTGACTTTAGCGATCGCAGATTTTATTGATATCGCTTTAAAGTTTTTCAAGAGCCGCCGTTCGCCAATTTATTACAGTCACCTACAGTAATAGAAGCAGTCAGAAATGAAGTAAGATTACAAAATTACTTTTAATTTAGTTATTGTTAGTCATCATCGGATCGTAATGGTAGGCGAAGAGATCGCAGCGTGTCAGAACCGTACACGACCGGACAGGGTCCGGTTAGGTTAGGTTAGGTTAGTAATCGGGCGTCATGACTTGCGCGACGGCACGTCGGCGTAGAGCAATAACAATATTTATATAACACATCGTACCTAATGTCACTACTCGAATGGGTAATAACGGTACCGACGCGTGCCTGTATAACTCCGGTAGCATATTTGCAACGACGCGTCGTAACCATACTAGGAAAATGAGTAGTATTAAACAAAATTAAGATCTTCTACATATGCTGCTCCTTTCCTCGGATCCTTATATTTCATCATTGCGCATTACACAAAAAACAAATGTGCATAAATTAAATGATGATATAAAATGTCTTGTACAATTTGATAATGATGAGATATTGACATAGACACATTATTATATGTATGACTTATTTATGTAAATCATATATACTACTTTTGAATAAGTTAAAATTAGTTTAATTTAAAAAATTGAAAAAAGATATAAATTGATGTAAAGTATACAAATTTAAAAAACACCCCCCTAATCCCAATAAAAGGTGAATTTCAAAATGGATGCAAAATTTGAATTCAGCAGGTCAAAGTCATGTAACTGGCATTCATTTCACAATCAAATACACAAAACATAAAAAGTTATCGAATTTATGTAAGCTAAATTCCAATTTCAGACCACTGTGCGCCGTGTTTCGGATTGTGAACTTTACTAAACGGTGTAAAGAAAAAAATGACTATAAAATAAATTAACAATAAAATCGTTATCGCGTCCGTGCAATGTGTATCGAGGGAGGGGGTTGTATAGGTCAAGTCTCGATTTTTGTTGTGCGCGTACGTTGGATTCGTGTAATAACATTAGATCGCGAGTCGCAAAGTTGCAAAGTTGTTACTGACAGATTCGTGGGGGAGAGGAGGGCGTCAATGAAAATATCTCTCTGCACACACACACACAAACACACACACACACACACACACACACACACACACACACACACACACACACACACACACACACACACACACACACACAAGGAATATCGATACGCGACAATGTTGCACGTGCGTCGTTCCGACTTGAATCGGTCGTTTTAGACATCCTGTAGCGGCTCGTTAGTGATATCGTATGACGTGCGAATAGAGTTCTTCTTCAGATCCCTATCCGATTTCGAATGTCGCTTTATCTGCAGACGCTCGCCACCCGTCCTACGTACGCTTTCGATTCGTTCTGCGCGCGTACGTACCGCGTCGTCTGCTACCCGTACGTTCCCCGTCAAAGCCCTCTTAAAAATTCACATATAGTAAAGTTCGTTTTCTCTGAATGAATAATGTATCTGTCATGTGCTTGGGAAGCATGTATCCACTTGGACGAATGTATTTTTCAAACAGACTAAAAAAACCATTTACAAATTTACACTCGATAACAACACTAGATGCGCATGGTATTGTACAAAGTCCTAAATAATAAAACCCATAATATAATACTGCTCTTTTGATTTTTATGCACTGAGAATCATTTATCGTTTTTCGATCTAAATCTAAAGCCCAACTGTCGTCGCACTGTTTTTTTTAAGTTTATCTTTCGCGTGGTCTCGTAATCGTAGTGGTAGACGGTTACTCGTAGTGCCAATAGTAGCAGAAGTAGTAGTAGTAGTAGTTGCAGTGGCGAAGAAGTTTTTAAAACGTGGTAGGGCAGTTTCAAAACTTCACGGCTTCTATTGATGTAAACAGAAATTTGAGTTAAAAAACTCAAGGTCTTGATGTAAATAAAATGTGGCTTTCCGGCCAGATTTTTCAGAAAAGAGGTCAGGCTGCGGCCCGACCTTAACGTATGCTTCGGTGCCACTAAGTAGTAGTATTAGTCGTAGTAGTAATAGTTGTATTAATAGTAGTAGGAATAGTAGTATTAGTAGTAACGATTCGAGTAATATAGTACATTCATCCATTCGCAGAGGCAAGAAGAAGACAGCGAGACACGCAGCCAGACAAGTAGCTGCTGCTGCACGCTTAGAAGCTGCACGTCAAGCAGCGTCACAAACATCACAACCCCCAAAAATAGTCGCTGGCAAGTCACAAACGAACCGATCTTCGCCAAAAGTAATCGCTGAGCAGCAAACGTTGCAGCTGCAGCAACCACAAATATCGCAACGTCCACCTAAAGTCACTAGTAAGTATAAAATATAATGAAAAAATCCTAGTATGTAATATTGCAAAATAGCAAAAGAAGAATACTCTATTATAATTATGGTTATGCAAATTTCATAATGTCCGAAAATCATGAGAATTAGTAAACGTTGATATATTTCAACAAGCGTGTTTATAATTGTGAGCAATCGTCATTATCATTGCCATAATAAACACATAACCGACACCCTATGCTCAATGTTTTGATTAAAGCAGTATTTAAATTTGATTTATTTAGAAAACATACGTGTATAGGTAGATTAATACAAGTATATTTGATAATTATACTTTTTACGTACTTATAAATGGAATGTGTTTGAGGTAGTGCTTTGCATGGTCCAGTCTATATTAGTTCGATCAGGATCAAACCAGACATGGTTCGGCGTGGTCTTAATAAATAAAAATAGATCAATGATGAACATTTTCGGGAAAAACTGGTCCAGTCCAGGGCTAAAAAACGTTATTATTTTTAAAATAATAGGCGAAATTTTAATACAGTTTCATTGCTTGTGAGTGAAAACTGCCGCGCTCGAAAATTTAACCGTACTTTAATTTGGCTGCTAAAATTATTATTGCTTTGATAATTTATTTATTTATTTATTTTTTGCATTGACGTTTTGTGATCTTGACTTAAATCGGCTTTGTTTTAAAATTGACCAACACCGCGCTTTGTTAAAAAATGAAACATATTTTCGTTATATACACACGTTTTGTTAATGGGTGGTGAGTAGTAGTCTCCTTAAATTTTTAGTTTTAGAATCAATTCACTACGCTATTAATTTTGTTGTGTCGTTTGTTTTGTACTATGTCGTTGTGTATTTATTTCGTTTAGCGATTAATGTGTCCGGCAAGCAAATTGAAGGTCCGGACGGTGCAAATCTGATCGTACGCAATCTCCCGCAAGATTTTGCATCTTCCGATCTTGCGATGATGTTCGTGCCATTTGGAAACATCATATCTACAAAAGTTTGCATGGATCCAAACACCAAACTGTCCAAATGTTTCGGTAAGTCACACAAATGCGCGTAGGTCTTAAAAAAGTGAGTATTTCCTCGCCGAGTTGTTTTACTCACCTGTGCGGAAAAAAAAATAATCAAAATATTCTTGATACATTGTAAGTAATATATCATTCATATTTCAAGCGTCCTCAATACGTTTGTCCAGTGACTTTATTACATAATCGTTCAATTACATTAAAATGTACAAAATAATCCTAATAATCAAAGTATTTTTTAAATCCTTGATTACGCGATGATCCCAATTCGAATTTAAAAACCGGAAAAAATATGAACATGAGAAAACGCGCGAAATTATATTTTTAAATATTATAAATACAGTTGTTAAACTTGTGTGTTTTTAATTGATAGTTGTTATATTTTGGAGTAAATAACAAATAAGCATTCACTTCAATTGTATTCAATTTTAAAACGACGAGAATTGTTGTATATTTTCAACTAATATAGTCTGTTCAAAGTGTTAATTTATAATTATTTTGCCCTTATAAAATATTTGCTGTAATGTCTTGTTTTTATTAGATGATATGCTTCTTTTGCTTGTAGATAAGTAATGTAGCCTTAAAAAAATCCTATTTGCATGTAGCTTTTCCTTCGATTTTCGAGGTTTTGACCTTTTTGAAAGTGGTACTTTCTTCAGTTTTTAATAAGAATCCTCAATTTGTTTATCTAACCTTCCACTGTAAATTGTATGTTATACGTATTGCTATGATTAATAATTTAATTTTCTACATTTATTCAAAATTACTTTTATTCCATTGAAATGGTAGATATATTGTAACTCAGTTTTGGTTTGATTATTTTGTATTTTAAAAGTGTGATAGATCATTTTCAGTCATGTTATTTTTCCTTTTTTCCTTTTAGTTTATGTTTAATCATGGTTAGTTGCGAACACAAATATGATAAGAGTAGTTTTCCATTGCAAATAATTAATTTTAATTTCATTGTGATCAATACTAGTATATAACTGAAAAAAATAAATACAAAGTTGTTTGAACCAATGTATTTTTATAGAATTTATTTATCGAGTACTATTTTTTTCTCCATCGGTGGTTTATTTCATTTTTACTATTATAATTCACTACTAGGCCCTATGCAAAATATGTCACGTGGGTTCTAAAGGTTGGAGTATGCATTCAACATATTATGATATTACATTAATGTTCACATTAGCGATGTGTAATTAAAAGCGAAAGATAAAAATAATTTTTGTTTTGCTTAGAGTTTTAAATATTTACAATAAATACTCTGATAATAATTAATTTGTTGTTTTTTTTTTATAGGGTTTGTATGGTTTGATAACGCGTATAGTGCCCAGGTGGCAATACAAACCATGAACTATTATAAAATGGGCAACAAGAGGCTGAAAGTTCAGCTAAAGAGACCCAAAGAAACGTCCAGGTCGTACTAACAACTGTTTTTCTTAACTGTTTCAACAAAAAGTCATGAAATAAATATATGTATTTTAAACAGTTACACGAAGTTGGCACCACCACCAGTGCTAGGACTTCAAACATTCTCAAATATTTTGCAAATTATTTGCTAAAATTTGATTAGTGATTTTCAAAGTTTGCGTATTTGCCATTTCCTCGCAAACATGTTTTTCTATTGGTGGTGCCAACCACGCTGACACCAACACCACTACTTGTGCTAGGGACTTCAAACCTTTACAAATATTTTGCTTACCTTTATGTAATTTCATAACAATCAATTCGATAAATTTAACGTAGTGTATAAGAATGAAATAAAGATAGTTACGAAATTCACATTTGTTATCGTATAAAAGATACAGAAAAGAGAAAAATATGTATAATAGTCAGTAAAATATGTTAATTATATACTTTAATAACAATATATTCCTTAACCCTTCAAATATGCATACATATGCAAAATAAAATTTGTTCTATGAGATTTGTTTGATTTGAAAAACTTAGATTTTAAACTCTTTTAGTCTTGGCACAATACGATTACGACTGTCGTGCATATAAATACTCAGTATCGATATGCGAATACATACAATTCCGTATCTAGTTTTATGTTTACTATTTTTAATTTATTTTTCTTTTATTCAACAAGATCAAATAACCCTTTAAAAATGAATAGATATTTTGATAGCAACACTTTCTCACTACATTTGATTATTTATTAGTTTTTAGATGTTTTATGCAAGTATTTAATTAAAAAAAAAAAAAAAAAAAAACGCAATCTAAGAATTTAATTAGTGGTACTTATTTTGAATAAGTTATAAAATTAATATTTTAAAATCGTTAAATAATTTACACTTGCATAGCTAATAATAAAGTTTCCAATACCTACTCATTCCTCAGGTATATTTTTTTATATATTATCATATATTTAATTATTATATTCAATAAAATAATATTAATATAATAATTATATGAATAATAATATTAATAATTTGAACTTAACATTGAAGTTTATTATAAAAATTATGCTTACCATTGTCACAATAATGAAATCATAGTGAGACCATGTTGAATTATTATAGATATTGAATACGTGTATAATATATACATATATATATATATATATATATATATATATATATATTAAAGACAAGAAAATAAATTACATGTGACCTTGTTTGAGTCAAATCGAAGATAGGAATGATAGAATATTTTTAATTCTCATTTAGTACCTAGTAGGTATGATATTCGCCATCCGCCGATAGTGTATTTAGGATTATCTGTTGTTGACAAAACTCTTCGCTTTTCCAAACCTTGGCAATATTTTTCTGTAATTTCGAATGGAAAATCAAAAGAAACCCAAATGTCTAGTTTGTGAAAAAAAATATTTGAACAGAAAAAATCTGACGCTCGTCTTATATAATCTTTATTGAAGATTTTCCCGGTGAACCTTATACTTTTATCTTGACTTAATTGAACTCTCTAATACTTCCGCTGAAACTATTATTAAATCATTACTTGATTGTTTGGGTGGACACGGATTTGATAACATTTTTGTAAATGAATGTTTTATTGCTTGTGCATGTGACGGAGCTTCTGTTATGATCGAAAAAGATTCGGAAGTAGCCACGCGACTTACAATTCAATTTCCTAATTTAATTATTTGGCATTGTTCAAATCACCATTCGGAACTGGCAATAGGCGATGTCGTCGGCGAAGTATGTGATAAAAACCATTTTAAAATATTTATGAATAAACTTTATACTTTATTCCCTCAGTCACCTAAAGATCAAAAACAACGTGAAAAACAACTCCAAGACAATGAAAAAACGTTTGAAAACTTACTTGATAATATTGAAACATTGAATCCAGAAAATTGGCCACCATCAAATTTTGGCCATATAGAAAACAAATAATTTGGTGACTGTTATATTCGCAATTGATGTCAAAGATTTCAAATTGATGAAAAAAGCACTATTCAAAGTTTTCAAAATTATAAAATGGACTTTGCCAAAACGGAAATTCCAAGATATATTTAACCAGATATGATTAAAAATGTTGTCTTTAAGTCGTTTCAGTTATATTGAAGTTAAAATACTTAATTATAAAAGTTTAATAAATGTAGAATATTAAATTTGCCATCTACATTGAATTTCCAATTTATAGAATTGCTGGATGAAACTTTTGGACAAAGTTAAGTTAAGCAAAAAGTGTCTCCAGAAAAAAAAACATTATTGTAAAACCGTAAGATCCTTCGCTTCACTCTGAATCTAAAATCCCAAATTGAAATTTCAGATTTAGGTTCCCTTCTTTTTTGTCGTCTTGTTATGCCTCCTATCCAAGTCTCTTCAATATAGTCGAGTATTGGTGATAATAATTCGTCATATTCAATAAAATATGCAGTGTTCAAAAGTTTATTATAATTATAAATTACCTCATTTTCTGGTACGTAAGCTAGATTTGGTAATTTTCGTACGTGTAATGCAAATGTTGAGTATTCATTATACTCGTTAATAGGCCCACATTTTGAATTTTTCATCAAATACACTGGGAAAAATGAAAAATGGCATCCTTTTAATTCTGCTCTAGGAAATCCATAATTTATTGCATTCACCGCAGATTTTTCGAAGTCTTCCAATATGGTTTTAGAACTTAATTCAGCAGTGATTGTTTTTAATGCTTGAAATTATTACAATGGATAATGTACGAGACTTGGGCATTATTTTTTCTAATAATTTAAATTTAAATGCACATATAGATTCCGTCTGTACTAAAGTATTAATAGTACTTGGTTTTATGATAAGTTATTATACCGAATTCAAGGTAATTAAATGTTTACTACACTTTATCATGCTTTAGTTAGATCTATATTAGAATTTGGGTCTGTGTTTTGGAATCCGTCTCAATTTGGACAAATTGAAAATATTTGATAAAATACAAAGACGTTTCTTAAATATGTTTGGATATAAAATGGTCTTTCTAAACATGTATTCTTCTGATATAGCTAACCGTATTAGTCTTAAACCATTAACTACCCATCGTAAGTATAATGATATAGTGTTTATGTATAAATTAATAAATGGTTTGATAGATTGTCCAGAATTTTCATCATTAATGGTTTTAAAGTCCCTGTTTTTAATTCTAGAAACACATTAAGTTTTTAAGTCACTCCTAGTATTCGTAATTATGTTATTAACAGTCTAATATACTGCTTGCCTGAGTCATGTAATGAAGTTATCAATTTTGATTTTAATATTGATTTTGTGTATAAATTAAAATTATGTATATTTCATTAATTGTATCTTTCAACCTGTATGTGTAATATCATGTAAAACTATTATATAATAAGTAAAACTACTGTACTTTTACCCTTTGCGGGTGTTAATTAATAATAAATTAATTAATTAATTAACGTTTATAATTTTTTTCTTTTCATCACGTAGTTAGACATTAACTGATGATAAATCATTAGAATATTCTACTGCATGAATGGTATGAACTTGATGAAGTAAATATGGAGCATTTGAAAAGTTGCATTACACAACCAATTGTTACATTGTGCCATAAGTTTAAATAAAATTGTTGTTGTGAATATTACAATTCATTCAGTGTTAATACCACTGTCGTATTGTAAAAAATGATTACCATCGGTGGTTTTTTTTCATTTTGTTAGGTACAATAAAATTAAAGTCGGTCTGATTGTTTGGCCATTGCAGTTTTTGTTTACGTACGTACACGATGTATAGTACGCTTGAGTCTATGAATACTTGGTAACTGACCTGCACATTCTGTAGGGCTTTGAGTATTTTATTTGAGATTTTATTAGTAGCTATTTCTTTCAATAAATTAAATGTTTTTTTTTTAACATTAGTGTTTGTCAAATTCGGAACATGGCCATGATCAGTACTCCTTAATATTTTTCCTTCACTTAAATTAACGCGTCCTTGGAATTTTATATTAAAATATTTGCTTCACTGCCATATAGACTTAATGTAGTTTTCTTTTTTTACGAAAAGATAGCCATCGTACGATAACATTTTTTTCTTCTTTCAGTGTTTGAAACATTTGAAAAGCTATAATATTTCATACACAAAATACAACACACGAAAACGCATCGACACGGAAATGACGACGTGGCAATCAAATTAATGAAATCGACGGTTGTCGATAGACTGAGGTATCTTTTTGGCCTAGTTATCTCATTATCGCCAAGTGTAGGATTACGGATATAGCTTGTAAATAATAAATAATGGACACAGACTGAGCAATATGATATGTAACACTACTGCAAAGTGCAAATAAAGTTTTTCATATTTATATTATATACGCGATGAATTGACTCACGAAGAATTGAAGTGACATCCGTTACACGTTTGTTGAGTTAGTTTAGTTTATGTAGATAATTTTTATTCGTTACATTTCTCGTTGCTTTATTTTCAATCAAAACTCATGAATAAGTTGGAAATAATTATAAAATGTTGGGTTTTAACGAGTTAAGAAGTTAACTTATCATACATCATTATCTACTACGATAGATAAGTGAGACACCGCCTCACTTGCCACTCCCTTAAAGTCACAACAGCTTCTAATAAGATTATATTATCAGTATCAAAAAAACTAAAAAAAAAAAAAAGGTTATAAGTGACAATAATGCTGATATACTATAACTGATGTATATATATATATATATATATATATATATATATATATATATATATATATATATATATATATATGTTAACAACTTTTTTACCGGTGTAAATTGATGTATGCTTATTTTATATTTGTTTTACATATCTAACTATTTTACACATTTTTCATTTATTTATTATTAAATATTTAAAAGAATATTTTATGTTATCAGTACTCATATGAAGTAGAATGTGCCAAATCAACAGTTACAGGGGAAAATGTGATTTTTTTATTTTAATAGGGTTTTGGAATAATAGAAGATACAATCAAAGTTTTAGTTCACTCAGCATAAAAATCGGTGTACACCCATAAAATTAAAAATTAAATTATCATAAAAGCAATAAAAACTTTAGGAAAATAGACTTTATCATAATGTATAATATATTATGTATATTAATATGTGCTTTACTGTGAGTGTTATTATTTACTACAGTTGATAGTCTTTTGAGTTTTGAGCTTATAACGATACCTATTAGACACGCAACGAGTATTAAACAAATTAGGTTTATCATTACGTGAACACTTGTCTTAGTAAATAACCATTAATCATTTCATTTAAGTTTGAGGGTTTGACTGCAATTTTATCTTGTATTGTTTCTTGTGTATCTACAGAAAAGACCTAACTGTATATGATCAGTTTATACATAAAAAAAAACATAGAACAACCACTAAATTTCCAACAAATTCTATTTTTTATTTCTATAAAGCTCAGATTCTATGAATTTCATATTTATATTTAGGGTTCTAAAATTTCATGAAATTTATTTTCTTGAAATATTTCATGAAAGTTTCATGAAATATTTCATTTACACGAAAAATAAAAATTTTCACAAAATAAATTTAAAAAAAGGGTTGTTTTCCAATTAATACATATTAGAGCTATTCAGCTTTATTATGCAATAAAGATGAGAAAACACGTTTTAATTAGGTAGTATATCTATTCTATTCTATGAAAACATTGAAAACATAAATAATTTTTAAGCACAAAGTGCACATGCCTATGTTTTGTTATGTTACATTTAGTTCTATAGTGTTTAATTTTTTACTAAATTTATAATGTATAAATAAAGGTGATACCTAAATATAGCCTGAACCAAATTATATACACTTATACAGTTATACTTATACATAAAACATAATTACTATTCATTTTTAATCCTTGCATTTGTGAATGTTATCTATACATTTATTTTTTACAAAACAATATTTTTTATCTATTACAGATTTTACTTTTTTTTTCTCAAAATTATTTATGAAATGATATTATCTCTAAATAAGTACAAAAAATACAATATTAGACAGGTATCTAATTTGTAACTAGACACTTAAGATTTCTTTTGCAAATTACAATTTACAACACAAGACAAGAAAAAATAAATAAATAATCATTACGAAATAACTAACAATTATCAAGTAAATAAAATTCTTCTAGCTCCAAAAATCATTAATAGTTACAACCTCGGTCTTAGAAGATATCTTGTAAGACCGTGGTTACAACCTAAAATTCATAAAACTCAATATGTTTTATTATTTGGTATCTGGTATAAAACATGGAGCCTTCACAATACGCCGTGTCGCATAGATTTTTATAAATTCAGTGCGTAGGTAACAAAATAATTAGTTCATATTATGGTCAAACTGTAAGCCTATAATCAAGGAATGATAGAATCTGATTGATAACATTTCACTAATACATATCATATTATTATTTACCAACATCATGTCATGTATTTAAAGGACCATACAACACAAAAATCATATATTTTTTTTTTGTCTATTATTATTATTACGAATTTGCATAAACAAAATATGTAAATAAAAATTGTCAACGGTGATTCGTTCTATAGTTACAGCGTTTAACAAATTACGCGTGACGTCATAAGATCCAACTCTGCGGTACACCGAGGCGGCGCGGCGGCCGTGTATTTTTATCCGGGAAAATAGACGCATTATCGGTTATCAAACTGTTCAACTGTTATTATTATTTTATTAGTGAAAACAATTTTATTTATACATAGCATCACGGTCTTAGAAGATAACACGGACTAATCCTATAATTATCTTAGTTCGTACTCCGTGGTGGTGGTATCTATCTAGTATCTACTTATTCTTATAAATCTAAATTAATTAGTGATTCTGTCCATTTATTAAGGTCACTGACCCTGGCACCCCTAATTCAAAATTTTTACCCAAAAATCATTTCAATATTTAGTAACTAATTCGTAATAATTCGTAACAACGAATTCAGAATTTGTAACACAAGTACAACCCTCCAAAATCAATTTTCCCTATACGGGTGCCAGGGTCAGTTGACCTGGACACCCGGTACTCGAAAAACGGTCACAAGGATTCCAAACCTGCACCAAAAATTAGTAACTAATTCGTAATAATTCGTAACCACGAATTCAGAATTTGTAACACAAGTACAACCCTCTAAAATCATTCGAAATCAATATTTTTCTTAAATCATAGGTATTCATTTCGTAGAAATAACATAGTATGAAAAAGAACATATTATGTTTCCATGAAGTCAATTTAAACACATTAATTCAATAAAGCACCTTCCCTGATATTATAACAGAGCATGAGTGTCACTAGATGTCACATTATGGATTTTTGGATTTAATGTACAGAATAATGAAAACCTAATATGTTTTTAAATTGTAACTGTAGTACAATTAGTTTATTTAATAAAATGTTAATAAAAATGAAATAATTTAACTAAAACGTATTATTTTACATTTTATACATGCTTCCTGTCCACTTGACAATTACGAACACATAGTAGAATGATTAGAATCGATTTGACATAATATTAATAGTCATTACTACAACAATATATTTATTATGTTAGTTCAGTATAATCGATACCTTCCTCCAGAGAAAAAAAAATTGAATTAGAAATCAATTTTTAATTTTGTTTTGCTCCGCCTGAAAAGAATTGACTGAAAATGTTTATCGTTGGAGGTAGCGAACGCGTAACTAACTACATCCACTATCGTATTAAATGTAAAGCATTTTCTGTGAATGAGTTTAACTCACTTTTAGTCAATTCTAGTATTATGTTTTGAAAGTAACAAGTGTGACGTGCTGATAATATCTGATAATATTGATTTTATATGATTTATTGTAATTCATAGATATTTTAAATAGGGTATATTAAAGTCAGTTTTATTGACGAGGTCTAAGGGTAAAAAACATATAGCGATACAAACACTGTATTTTCATATTTGAAAAGTGAGTAAACATCTGTTATAAATTACAGTGTATTAATATTTAAAAATTGCTGGGCGAGTCAATAGATGACTTTTATGAACAGTGACCGGTGGAATAAATGTATAGTTTTTATCTGAAACATGAGTTTTGATGAGATCGACAGATGCCTCCTCTAAAGGACTAAATATTTTATTTTCTATACTGGACCACCGCGAAAATGGAAAAGATATTTTTACTTTCTAATTCATAAAATATGTTAAGATAAGTTGATATTTAAATAATGGTGTTATCTTTAATCGGATATTTTTTTTCACCGTCCCCAAAACATATTTACTGATTACATTTTATTACCAATACTCAATATATTCACCACTAAAATGAATAATTGTAAAAATTAATA
Organism: Therioaphis trifolii; assembly: GCA_027580255.1. Classification (NCBI taxonomy): domain Eukaryota; kingdom Metazoa; phylum Arthropoda; class Insecta; order Hemiptera; family Aphididae; genus Therioaphis; species Therioaphis trifolii. Next base: position 124,459,916 of record CM050404.1, read on the forward strand.
TGATTCATTAAACAGATATTTGGAAAGGAAAATTGTTGGGTTAAAAACCAACAACAACTAACACATATTTCTTAATTGTTTTCCAATTTATCATATAATTTATAACCAAATGTTGTAATTAAACTTTGATGAAAAATAAAATCCATGATAAAATTAACTTAGACTATTATACATGAATATAATATTACGGCAGACATATAAATTAATGAAAAAAAGTTATGCAACGCTAGTTTAAATTTATAGAAAACAATACTCGGACGTGTCTGAGATTCAGTTAGTAAAGTAGAGAAAACTACCTAAGTATTACTTATGTTTACAAACATTATGCTACCCTCTTAAAAATCAATAACCATGAATATAAAATCATTACTAAAATATACCGGGAAATGATGATAAATCCCATAATATCAAGTAGCGGTTATTGATCATCAAAATTTATTTGACGTTATTAATACTTCATAAATGCATTTACGTAATTTTTTATACACTCATAAAAATAAATTGATAAAGTTTTTTCCATATCGTTATCACTATTCGAGCAGCACTTTCTTTAGCTCGAGTTCGTTTAACTAACCGAATCAATTAATGTTTATCATAAAGAGGATTCATTATTTTTTTTTCGAAAATATTTTTAGCGTTTTGTAAGCTCTGTAGTTTCTTAAACCACTCGAACCGCATGTCTCCAGTAACTTCAGGAACAGGACGACATATATACCGCTGCACTGGTGACCCGCTAGAGTCGGTGGAGCTGATGACAAATGATCCGTCCACCTCGTTGCATTTATCATCCAGTTCCATATGGTTTAACTGTAAAAAACGTAATTATGATAGAGTTGGCACTAGTTACCAATAATAAACGGACACGACCGATGTCCCTGCCCCTCCTCCGTGGACACGACCATTATGGACGTAACAAATACTACACAAATGTAACTATAGCTAACAGTACTTATACAAATGTTTGTAAATAAATATCATTTTTTAAACAATAATTACAAATTTTACAAAATAAAGATAAAAATAAACCTTATATTATAAAAAAGGTAGAGTTATTTGAGACGTAATTCCAGATCTAAACACGTGTAAAAAATAATCCTGAACAACGATTTTTGACATTTTTTCAGTACTTTTAGTTTAAAATGTGAATAAAATGATAATAAATTTTCAGATTTCAATATCAACGATTCTAATATTCATGATGTAAAAACGTCCAGAAAGTAAAGTATTTTAATTTTAATCATTTTAAAGTTCTATCGATTATCGAAGACGTACCAAAATCTGATCTTTGTAATAGTATTTCGGTCCACTTGAATGGCGTTTGACAGTCTCTTTAACGGTAAATATCATGGTCTTATCGAATAGAAAAACAAATAGGTCTTTGAACGTCATTTGTACTTGGTTGTTTTTAGCACACTGCAACACTCCATACATTAACAGACTTCCTTGGTTTGTAATATCCCCCTAAAACGAGTGATCGACACAACATTGTTAGAAGTCCGAGATCATCGATTAAACAGAAACGAAATGAAATAAAAATATGTATAGCACTTACATTGTAATGAATCAATCGGTTGACCATCATGGTTTTATCGACCTCTTCCACCGAATTTGACATGGTATCAATGGCATTTCGTATAAATTTCATTTCGTCATGCATTTTCACTGTTTTCATGCATTCAAGCATATTTTCCAACAATAGTTTGTACTGCACGATTCTTTGCACTGGTTTGATCAAAATCGCGGGAAGTTGCAAGTTATGACCAAATTTCTGACGTATTTCCTAGACACAAGAAATCGAGATCTATGGCTAGAACATTTTCACAAGTACATAATATATCAGACGCTTCTTAAAATACAAGGTCACAACTAATATAACATAACTAACATAACTAATGTAATGAAACCAATGAAGCCTCAGTAAAGTGATGTCCCTAGCTTAAATAGTTTTTTTGTGGTTGAGACAGGATCACTTAAAAAATAAAAAAAAATAAAAACATTAAGAGTAAAAAATATTTTACAACACATAAATAGGTATAAAATAATTATTTTTTAAAAATACAAACAATCACACGATTTTTTTTTTTTAATAAAAATATACTATATTTACTTATATGTAATTTATACAACTTACATAAATACGAAAACATTCCAATGGTTTTATTTCGAATTTGAAGGTAGGTGCTATGGTACCCCCAAGAACAAAACCTGCGTGGGAAAATACCGCTTGAAAGACCCAAAACAAGATGGGAAGACTTAGTCAAAAAGGATGTGCAATCGCTAAGTGAAGGAACGAATTGGAAAGAAAGAGCAATGGATAGAGAATAATGGAGAAGTGGGTGTGAGATGGGATGGTCTTGAAAGGCCTTTTGAACCATAAAAGAAGAAGCACAGTGGCGCCGAACCCTATATACAGGTGGGGCGGTCGCCCCACCTTTGAAAGTGGGTGGGTGGGTAGTAGGTGCTAGGTGGTTAGAGTAGTAGGTGCTAGGTGGTTAGGGTTATTAAAGTTAAATTGTTGAAACTTGAAAGTGTTTAATTTCAAAAACTGATTAATAAATACCTATCAATTAAATAACTAATACAAATTAAATAATAACTGCGTGTGTATTTTATTCATCTGCACTATTATATAAGAAATAATAATTTAGTTGAAATATTTAAACAATACTTCCAGTTTCCAATGTATATTTTCGTCATTAAAGTAAACACGACATTTCAATGTTTGTCTGTTATAATAACATATATTTGAACAATTTAGTATACTGTATACACTGTTATTGTCAATCCTTGTCAAATTGGTGGCACAATGAGGCAGTATAATTTTTCCATTTTGGGCAGGTACAGAAAAACGTATATAGAAAAATATATATATCGATAATATATATCAATATATACATATATATATATATAGAAGGGGCGGGGGTGTTGGGACGAAGAAACAAAGAAAAATTTGATGACCATTTTTTTTAAGTTGTGAAAGGGTTAGGTAAAATTGTGAGGTGTATGGGTGGGGTAGATATTAATTTTTGTACTTTGCCCCACCTATAAAAATTGAGTTCGGCGCCACTGAAGAAGCACCCCCAAGTTCTTCAAATTATGCTTATATTTAAATATGTACTAAAAACTATACACAGTTACAAATCGAAATAACACTAATATACATAGTATTATACATTGCCATGTATGCATCAACATTGTACATTAACATGATTATTATAGAATTATCAATACAATTTTCTGGTGCGCGTTACAAAAAATATTACACATTGAGTGCTTTTTTCAAACATAAAATCAGCGCAAAGAGTCAGAATATAACTTACATAATTTTTTCAAATGTAGATATATAGATATTACTAAGTGAGTCTTACTTATTAATTTACCTCGAAATAATTCTTGTGTCTACTCATAAGAGACGTTGAAATATTGCGTGTCTGGCAATAAGTCGTGTACAGATATATATTGGAGTGTAATTTTTTGAACACCTTTTGAAGCTCTTGAGGTTGGGTGATATATTTTTTGATACCCGGCAAAAATGTTCTGTGCACACAAAAAATAAAAATAAAAAAGTAAAATAAATAAATAAATAACGAACCGACATATGACGCACAATAATTGAAGGGCTTGGTGCAACAACCAGATAAGTCCACTTTTTGAAATTGTTCAGTATGCATAAAATGGTTTTTTTCAATAACAAAAATATTTTTTTTAAAAATGTCTTAACATTTTTTTATCCTTTAAATAGTCGTCGATACCAATAAACATATTTAGTTTTTTTATATTCAACATGTTTTTATAAATATTGTTATAAAGTAAAGTAGACATGGAGTTATCCGGTTTCTTGCCCCAAATATTCCATTTTTTAACATACACACAAAACATTTTTTAGTATTTCACAAAGTTAAATACTATTATTAATTTAAACTTTTTTGTAGATTTCTTACATCATATCTATAAACTCTATTTATGTTGGAATTTTGTATTCTGGAACATTTAATACGAGGCAAAAGCAAAATATATATAAAAAAAAATTATTATACATTAATTTTATTAATTTAACAGTATAAAATAGTGAATATTAAGTTTATTGTTTGAACAAAACATTATTTTCATAAATAATGAATAGTATACTTCAATAATCCTTTTTTAGAAAGTATTTTGATTGAATAAACATTAAACACTGTAAAATACACATGAAACATTTTTATTTAGTTAAATTATAGAATGAAACTTACTATTCATTAATAATAAATAAAAATTACCTAAATATTATTATTCATCACTGAAAATTAATTGATAAATGGTATACTTCAATAAGCCTTTTTATTGAAAGTATGTTGATTGAATAAACACTGTAAAATACACCTAATACTACATTAATTAAACCAGTGTTTGGGGCAATGACCAGATAACTCCGGAGTTATCTGGTTGTTGCACAAAAAAAAAAAAAAACAAGATAAATCCAAATCCATTATAATGTAAACTTATATTTATTGGATTTATCTGGTTGTTGCACCGAAATGTATGTTTTTTCCCTATATGATAATTCACGAAAAAGTGAATTTCCCAAAAAAGTGGACTTATCTGGTTGTTGTACCAAGCCCATCAATTGATGTATCGCTACAATGACAATACTGAAAATACTATAATATACTGCGTACTCCCTGTGAAATATGTAGATGCTTCTGATGTTGCCAAACACCAAGTTGCGAACTGACGATATTGACTCCAAGTCCGTAAAGAGTATTTTGCAGTCTGCGGCATTTGGGTCAGCCATCACAGCCATGTAATCGTTGACTACCAAACCTAAGTAGTTTACGTATCGCTCCTCTATATCAACGAACTCACGCATCAAGCCCTCAAGATTCCTTCGTGCTTTTTCACATAAATTTTCATTGACATTCTGAGCCAAATTAATGTCAGAAGGCGTCGTAGGTATTATATATCGAATGGTATTGCGTTCCCATAAAAAAAATAAGTAAAAATTAGACTTTGACCAAGTAAAACACACACACACACTTCAAATAACAATTTATTATATTTACTTTTGGTTAAAATATATAAAAAAAAAAGCAAAAAATATGTTTTCTGTTAAATTTCATCTGATTAAACCGTTGTTTTCTTGTATATTTTTAACACAATATTACATTAAAATATAAATTAAATTTCTTCTATTGACTAAAAATAATATTGTATATTATTATCTGCGAACCCGATTGTGAATTGTTTTAATAAATTAAATAAGAGTTAAGTATTGTAGGAATTTAAAACACTTAGAATAATTTTAGTCTAAGTTTTTTTTTTTACGATTCATAGAAATAAAAAATAGCCTCTTAGTATATAAAGAATGTGAAAATTTGAATTCAATTCTAACAAGGTATATCAAAATATATAGGTACAATTACGAATGAAATAGATATATTATATGCGTATGTAAAGAAATATAATGGTTACTATTGATAAAATATATTAAGTATATTGTATAACACTAACTTTGACTTTATCAGCTATTCTGATTTCATCGAAATCTTTGATTAATTTATTTAAGTTGTCGATTGTCTGCTGCATCATTTCTGTATCGATCTTCAACTTCCCAAGTTGAACACCCTTAAAGATGTCTCTGAATATATCATTATATTTCATAATCCTTTGAAGAGGCTTGGTCATGATAGAAGATAATGGTAAATCATAACCTAAGAAATTTTGCATTTCCTACAAACAAATCAAAAGTATTATGATAAGGCAAGTTGTGAAATATTTCTGAAAATATTAAACATAAAACACACGTAAAAGATGTACTAAATAAGTAACTATGTTCAAAATTAATTAAAAGTCGTGTTTAAAAAGGGGGTTTAAGATTTATAATTTGTAAATGTAAAAAATGTGTATTAATTTTTTATACACACTGAAACATTTGGCAACTTTAATAAGTCTTTTAAATTTTATTATTATTTTTTTATTAGTTTGATACAATGCTATTAGCCATGCAGTTTGTTTTTCCTAAAGAAAACTAATGGATATACGTTTTTAAAATTTATTGTTATTTTGATAATTCGTAAAACCTTAATACATAATGTACATAATGTAGTAAATATGTTTTCACACAATACAAAAGAAAACAAATCACCAGATACCAGTGGTGAAAATTTTTCCATCGCTTGGTATACACATTACAGGCATGTTTATGATATAGCATTATGCTTTGAAAGTCAATCTGCTCCAAAATCACTTGAAATCATTATATAATTTCATACATGGAAAAAACAAGTTTTACATTTGATATTTTCATGACAATATTTTACCTCAAAGTAATTTTTGTATTCATAGACGAGATATTCAAAAGTGTGTATTTTTTTAAAGAAGTCGGTGTACATCTTGAGCACATCATCAAATTTTTGTAACAGTCCATTAAATTCTTGTGGCTTATCGAGGCATAGTTTTAGTGCAGGCAAGCATACGCTATACGAAAAAATAGTATAAACAACGAAATAATTAATTATTATTAACTATACGACATCCAATATGAAATAAATTATAATTATAAATACTATCCCGGAAAAACGGCTGTTCAAAACAAAAACTAGTAATAACCATTTTTTCCAAAATTGATTTTTTATATTCTCATTGCTATTTTAAAACACTGAATAAAATCAGTAAATTTTCTTTGGGTTAATATTATTATTAAATGATTTACCAATGTGTAACTGCTTAAGTTTATCAAGAAACAGCGGTCTATGAATGCTTAGTAAACTAGCTCTCCTGTCACATTTTCTGAATGATAATTACTGTGCATTAGTTTTGGGCAGCCGAAATGTATCGATAACTGGTAATACTACTTACTCCCTATGACATTCATAAATTTGTTTAATGTTGACGAAGATTAATTTATACTTGTCAGAATTTATCTTTAAGTCTTCGGGAACAGGTATACTGCAGTTAACGGTCGCGGGATCTTCCATGAACGCCATGTAACCTTTAACTATCAGACTTAAGTTTGCGACGTATTCCTTCTCAGTTCTCGCCAGTTCAAGCATCGCGTCCTTCTGTATATTGTCAACATGTTTGGATTCATCTTCATCCGTCTTCTGTTTCAAGTAGTTGTCCAAAATTTGGCAGGACTCCTGTGAAACTACCCGAATTAGAAAAAGAGAAAATTCGAAGAGTATGTAATAGATTAAAACGATACAATGTTTGTCGTATTGACTATATTTTATGTCAACAAACACTAACACATACATTTTTCGTTATGTGATATACTTATACATCTCAACACCTGTATACAGTGGAAAATTCGTGGTTATCACAGAACGATCAATTTAAATTTAACTTCAAATGTAGTTAAATGTATAATGTTGATTAAATTGCAAATATTTTTAAATTTTCGTTTTATGTAAAACATGTCATAAAGCTTAATAAAGTGTTAGAAACAAAGGTGATTTATTTCATGTACTATAAGAAATTTATCCACTCGATAGTGAAGATTGCTATTAGTAATTAAACTTCAATATATCTTTATCGTAAACCGGAGGTAAAAAAAATATTTTTTTGTAGTTTCACTATATTATGAATGATTGTATTAGTCGTCATTCTACTCGTTTTTGTATTTTAATTTTTACAGTATTACTTCATTTCTCAAGTCTAACGGAATAAATACAACTCATTGATATACCGACATATTTCATTATTTTTATTTTGTTTACAAATTATAATAACTTTAGATTTTAGCTGAAAATCAAACGAAAAGAAAACGAAATAAATTATTAAAAATAGCAATAGTTTTTTTTAAAGTAATGTTATAAATAAGTGAAAATAACTAAACTATATGACTTGGAAATGAGTTCCAAGTTTTTAACTAAAAATATATGCATTATAATTTTGGGTATATGATCACTTTGTCTCACCGTGTTGTTGGAGCCTTCTTCACTATGTGATTTCTTGTACGTATTTTTGGTTTTGTTTTTACCATTACTTCCGAAATTGTGTAACAAATTTTTAATCTTGCTGGAAAAAAAAAATTATAAATGAGTTCATAACATTGAAAAAAATAGACTATTTTGACGTACACCGAAGGTGTTATATTCCATTACTTGAATAATGTAAAGGATAATCTTAAGGAAACGTAAGAGGCGGTTTGAAACCATGATTATTTTATACGAACATACAAGATGAGGTAGTTTTCTAAATGTTCTCTAAATTATTGATACTTTCAAATATAATTATTTGTTTTCAAAGTAATAATGTTCGAATATTATTACAAACAATCAATATTTGTTTACAATAACGATTTTCGACAGGTATTTGTATTTGTTACCTACAGTGATAAACTTCAACATTCTAATTGATGAAAATGAAGCTATACTTTAAGATTTCCGGATAAATAGTGTTATTTTCAATATTTTTATTAGACTAAAATATTTCCTAACAAGGTTTCTTTACACCCACCACCTTAGACTTACAAAACAAGTGTGCTTACATATATTTTTTTATATTTTCATTATTTATTATTTAAGGTTCAATCATCTGTATTATCATCGTCAAAATTTACGTTCAACTATTATAGTATTAACAAATATAATATAGTCTTCACTTTCATATTTTATTTAATACTCCATCGAAAATTATTGTATATATCAGACATGTGATGTACCAACCCATGTAAAATGGGTAGGTAAAGAAAAATTCAAGTCAAAAGAATTTCGAAATGAATTTTTTCGCTTGATCAGCAAAAAGATAAACAAATGTTACAGAACATTTTTTAATATCGAGTAATAACGAGTCACTCCGAATTATTAAATTTATTTAATTTTTTAAACGTTCAGCTTAAAACATTCTTTCGACAAACCTTTATTATTATCATAGATGTTCAACACAATATGCCCTCGAAGTATCCACCATTATTTATGGTAACGTATAGTAAATTTTAAACATAACACATGATAAATAATTAATAACTCGTCGGATGTACCGTCAGAACGAACTAAAATTAATTCAGAACATGTAGGTTCCCGGGTCACTCTTGGCCCAACAACTACCACGTTTCAGCCGAAGTAGGCACCTCAACCTCGAGGGGCACCGCTTCCCGGACGGCGAGCCGGACGGGCGTGCGGTGGGGCTTCCCTAACCAGTGATACCGACTGGGTTTTAAGTTGACGTCGGTGGGCCGACCCGGGGCGAACCCCTCCCAATATTTTGGATCCACAGGTCGGCAAGTGGTGGGCCTTAATTAATTCAGAACAATAAGAATTCAAAAGGTTCTTTTTTTTTTTTTTAATTTTTCTTTCTCGAAAAAATTACAGTAATGGCCAAAAACAATAATTAGGAATTTATATTAGAAAGCCAGAATTAGAAATAAACTTAGTAATTGAGTTGATGATAAGTGAAAAAGTTGAAGAGCCGTGTAGAATCTAAATGACGGTAACTAAATGAGAAAAAGAGTGAAAAGAGCAGGTGTCTATTCAAACGAAGAGGAGGACAGTTAAATAGAAAATAGTCACGGGATGTTTTCACGGGTCACTATAGCAGTTTTTTAATTTCATAAAATGAAATGTCTTACCTGGTTAAACGTGGCTTTTTGACTGACGTTTCTTGGAACTTAAAAGCTGTTGAATCGGAGTCGTTATTTCCAAATGTTTTGTTTTCGACGATATCTTTTAGAGAAAAAACTAAATTAACAAAAATACACACAAACACACGCCATAATGGGTTTAATACTCGTCCGAGTAATGAGAATGCAGTAAACACTGATGTCTACTAAGGAAGCAATAACATGTTATAATATACATAAAGAAAAAAGCAATATAGAGCTTTGCAAGGACGTCATTTGAAATAGGAAAGTGTAGACTGTGCTTTTACGCCAACTTTCTATAAAACGCTTTCTTTGGATCGCCAAAAATAAAATTTAAGCGTCGATTTGCTTAAGTGTTGTAAATCAGATATTGAGTTCAGAGATGGTAATTTTTCATCATTAATTTGATTGTTTTATTTATTTAATGAATAATAATATATTTAAAAAAAAATTGGCATTTCAAACATATTTTATAGAACTTTTTTTGAAAAGTTTTCTAAAATTAATTTTTTTGTTTTCATGGTTAGATTTTATCTAAGAATATGTATGGAACACGTGTTAATTTTTTCAGTTTAATTTATTTCTAAATCAAAATAATTATTCTCTCATTTTTAAATAACTACTCAATAACTAGTTAATAATATTTACCAATAAAATAGTATGCAATACATTTAACTTCTGTAGATTCTTTATTTGTAAAATTAATTTGTTTGTTTTCTTTCGCCTTTGATATTTTATAGCTGTTTTGATTTTCATGAAAAAAGTATTATACAATCTGATCAAAATTTCTTTAAATGTAAATGCGAAATTATCAACTTTCAATTATCTTTGGAATTGGAATAGTTTTTGATTTGACGATAACATAAACATGATTTTAAAAAAATATATATATAACAATTAAATAAAACATTTTTCAGAAAAAATCAATTGTACCATTGTAATCAAATGCGCGTGTATAGAGTTCATAAATTCAGGTGTACAAATTTTACGACACAGGCAATTAAAGTGTTGACTTTTTTGTAATATTTAATCAACTAATTAGTGACCAGTGTATTCACTTAAATGGGTATAATTAAATCGTAAACTTTGAGTTGTTACATTAATCATTATGATTAATTAACAATTAAAATGTCAACGACGAAACGAATATCACGCGCTGTCATCGAGTGAATAACTGTTATTGAGAGTTAGCCGAGTACGGCATTGAAAAAACGTAGAATCCCGTGACATTTTATTGACTATAGAACGAAATTTGATTTTCCGTGGATCGGACCGTCGGGTTCTAAACGTACTGCACGCCAACACTCAAGCTCGGATTAAGGGGGGCAGGGGGGCGCCAAGTCCCCGGCCCACGTGCGTAAAGGGCCCATAGTCTTCTCGACTTAAAATCACATCAAGTGATAATATGTACTTTTTATAGTACCAACAACAATATTTTTATTTTTATTTTTTTCTTGTTTGAACTAACATGCGATGGGGCCCGTCGACCGTGTTTACCACTTATGGCATGGTAAGTGGGGACACATAGCGTCATAGCCAGGTTTGTGTGTATAGGGAATAGGTATATATTTATGATAATTTGTCATCATAAATGATTTTATCAATAGAAAATGATGTTCTTCAAAATTTAAGCTTTGATAAAACATTAGAAATATTTGCCACTGAAAAAGCTAGAAAAAAAACTTTTACTTCAAAAATACTTATTTTTTTTTTGTAATTATGTATTAAAAAAAAAATGTATATATATACTCGTATATATATTTTAATATTTTTATTTTCATTATCATATATTATCATTTATTATTATTATTATTATTATTATGATATTTAAATAAAAAGGTTTAGATTTGTTTTATTGTATGCTTACTTTTATAATTTTAAAGTATTGTTTTTATTGATGGGGGCCCACAACCGTTTATTGGCCTTGCCAAAACTAATACACGGTAATTGCGGGACGTGCGTAATTCCATACCTGTAATCTGGGACGGGTAACTGGCCGGGCGCGCGGACGGTCCTTTGGCGGCACTCCCGCGGAAGTGATAGTAATGGTGTTGGTGGTGGTGATGGTGGTGATGGTGATGGTACTCGTTGGGCGCGGGCGCGGACGGCTCGTCGTGCCGGTCACACGGCGTGCTGCAGGGCGAGATGGTGAGGCCACTGAGTGACGGGCTTCCGGACGGGTGCCACTGACGGTGGTGATGATCGTGATGGTAGTGGTGATGGTGGTGCTGCTGGTGTCCGTCGCGCACGTCTCCGCAACTCGTCGGCGACGGCGACGCCCAGCCCGAGTCGAACCCGCCGCCGCCGCCGCCGTCGTCGTTGTCATCATCATCGTGCCACAGGAAGTCGGGGTCGTCCGCCGCCACCCCCTCGCACCACGCCACCACCTCACTCGTGAAACTGCCACCCGTTGATTGTCGCGCGTCCTCCACAGCCTCTGCCGCCTCCGCCGTCCCGGTTTCTCGCAGACGCGTCCGGTTCATCTCGTGGGCGGTGGACGGTCCTGCGAAATCGACGATAAGATAAATTTTTAAACGTTACACGAGTGGCGAGAATATAATATTTTAATTAATATTTCAATAATAAAAAGGGCGTGATCGGTCTCGGGTCCAAGTTTTTTGAAGAGCCCAGAGAAAGTCGGGATTTTTTTTCAATACGACATTTAAAACAAATTAGTTAAAATCGTACTACAATTTCAATCATCTAAAAATCATTGGCGATGAATACAAAATATACGGTTTTTTTTTTTTTTTTTAGTCAACACACGAGTATTTCATAGACGCAGGGCCGCTTTTAAGGGAGGAGCTGGTGGGGCTCATACCCCGGACCTCGCATTTAAATATAAAATGGTATATTTTATTGCTTATATCTACATTTATTTTATCACTTACATATATTACAGATAAAATAATATCATGGAATTTTTCATTACCATTTATCGCTCGTCGACTGACAATATTATCTGACTAATGATTATTTTCGATCTTGACGATTTTGTACATTCAAAATCAAATGATAAATTATTTGGTTTTATAGGCGGGTCGCGCACCAGAGAAACTATAAACATAAAATTTATAACATCAAACACGAAACTATAATTGCATTAATATTAAACCATTCAATGCATTCTTATGGGAAACCCGCGCATCAAGTTTCATGCACCTATTTTTTTTTTTTTAGCTTACGAAATTTATCATACGAAATTTTTATTCCGGTTTCATCGTGTCAGTTTTGTAAACATTTCGTTCATACACGTAACACACTTGATTCAAATAATTGCATACATTGCAACATAAATTTAATATTTCTATACGCATATTTAAATAAAGTAAGTGCCTACATGTGTTGTATAATATTTTAATTCAAGTCCACTTGAAAATAGTAAAAATAAAATTATATTTTCAAACTATCGTTAATTAAAGAAATACCCAAGAAAGAAGATCCAGTGTTTAATACACAATTAGTGGAAGCAGTGGACAAATTTCTATAACTACCAGAGCAAAATCACATATTCATCTTCTGACATTTCGAAAACTGATGGCTATTTCACTATTTTAAGAAGTCTATTTTTTAGTTTCCGAGATTTGGATTCGGACCGCGGTCCACTTATTGTCGACCGCTTATATAGGTTATTTATATTATGTTAATAATTACGAGTGCAGGTTACACACACACACACACACACACACACACACACACACACACACACACACACACACACACACACACACACACACACACACACACACACACACACACACACACACACACACACACACACACACACACACACATACACACACCAAATTATATCGTGGACATTAGACTCCCAATGACATTTTTACTAAATATGAAATGCTGTCACTGTTAATTATATTTAATATTAGTACTTCATACCATTGCGTGCAATCAATATATTTTAATATTTTTTAAGTCATTTATTCTTAATACAATGTTATCTGTGCAATTTGAACGTATATTTATTCACTACATTAAAAAAAATGTGTATATTTTCTTCCAAAACGTGTATGAGATGTACCAAAGAATATTATTATTTACTTGGCCTACTAAACCAATAATCGATGCACTTATAGCAAATAAGTATTGAAAATACTTGAAAGTATACAAATAAAATGTACTTTAATTTATATAAGTCATATAAATCTTATTATTATTATTATTATTGTGATTATCATTATAATTATTTGTTTTGTTTTTGGTCGAATTAAAGATAATATATATTTTAGTATTTTCTCAAGCTACTAAAAAAAAAAAAAACAATTTTTTTTGGCGTGTATTTTTAATTCTTTTTCAAACAAAACACTAATTTCAGTTTGACACATTATAAAAAACGCGGTAAAAGTAACATAATATTCATATCTAATGACTAATGAGTAATCACCATTATTTAGACATCACTATAAAATTATTTTAGTGATAACTATCATAAAATAACATTGTATTATTCTAAACCATCGATTAATTTGATTGATTAATCCGAGTTTGGTATACTGATTAAAATTAATTATTAAAATATTAGAATAAGTGGAGTGCATCTCACTTAGAGTGAAAACATTGAAACTTTATATTTAAAAATATGTGTATTTATAAAATAATAACTTTATGATATAGGTAATTGTTGTAAAAATAACGAGATTAAAATCTCAATGTAAACCTTATTTCATCATAACTCAATGAAGTATAATTGAGTTAGCGTAGGATGTATTTATGTTTTAATATCCATTACCAAAGATGTGTATATTAGTGTATGTCTGTATGGTGTGACTACATAAATATTCTTATTTATTTAGATTAAAATTTGGTCAACATAATTTGAACTTTTATCTCAAATATTTCATCACATTTTTTTATAATATTAGCTGTAATCAAAATAATGTTACAAATAAAAATTACATTTATATGCGATTAAACTTTAAACACATTTGAAAAATACTATAATATTTTTAGTTGACTAAATTATTGATTGATGGTAGTTGTATTGTTTAAAAAAATATATATATATATATTTCTTTTGATAAACGGTTCTGATCATAGTTTCAGTGCGAAATGCAAGAATTGAAAATCATAATATTAAACGTTATTAAAAAAAAAAAAAAACATTTTGTACTGATTTTTTATACTGATTCAAACTAATTTAAAACTAAATTATGAGTAATACGACCTTGACTATTCAAGTTTTAACATAAAGAATTAAAAATATAATTTTTGTCAAATTTGTAAAAATGTATTTTTGTTAATTGGTGAAAATTTCAAATTTTGAAAAATATAACTTTGGAAGTTATGACTACAATGAAAATTGAATTAACGAAAGTCTCACGTACGTTTGGCCTATATCATATTATACCATTTTTAATTAATTGTTCGGTAAATTATCTTCACACTTGGAAAACTTTTTGAGAGTAGAGCAACATGACCTTACTTAAAGCATGAAACATATAAAATGCTTTAAGAAATTACTATATTTATACAAGTTAAACCGATTTGTGTATCCCTAAAATCGGTTGTTTATCATTCCTGAATTGAACCTATTTTGTAAATAATTATCAATAAATTCAGGTTGCACTCAATTAAAATTACGTTTTTGATATGATTGTAGTTTACTATATTATCAGTTTGTGTCATTATAATTGCCAAAATATTAACACAAAGCTATTTCAGTTTCCGAGCTTTGATAACTTATCTCAAGAACTTACGCACAAAATTTGTATGTAGGTAGTATAAAAATATCATAAGAGATAAGTGATAACGTAACTATCAGTTATATTTGATTGTAATCCATAAGTGCTTATAACGGTGTATTTAAAATATTATGTACTTAGAGATTATACTTTTACATTAAAACAGTATTCATACAATTTTGCATTTATTGTAATTTAAAAAATATTGCAATCATTAATACACACTTATATTACAAAATACGCAAACATTACATTTGATTTATTCATGTAACTCATTTTGATTACCTAATTAGTAATTACTCATGAATAGGCTGTAAAAATCAAAATGATTTCTCCATATTGTTATTATTCACAATATATTTTATAAACATATAAAATAGTGAATAATCCTAGTCAAGAATCAAAATGATAATTAATCGAATTCTAGAATATGAATTTTCTGGTATGTACATTATTTATATTCGATATTTGATTCTGGCGGTATTGTTCACGTTATAAAATATTATCTAGATACCCTAAAATTTTCAAGAATTTCGAAGTTCAAAAACTAACAGATTAGACCGATTAGATAGTTGTATATAAAGCAACTACATCGTATAAAGAAAATTCGATTGAATATCATGAAATGCCCACATATTACAGTTACATTAATCGGATATCATACTGTTCGTAAATAATTTTATTACTATAATAATTGTAGCAGTAACCTTTGCGATCATCATTTTCACTGATTTCCTCAGTTGAGTGAAAATAAGATAACATTATTGTTTGTGCAACGAGAAACAATTTTCATGCGATATATTGAAATAAAAGAAGCGTTTTCAAAAACATTCCAAACATTTTAATGATGCGTAAAAGTAAATCGAACGGCTGATTAGAAAAAGGTTAATATTCCAAAAATCGAATTTTCGGGAAATCAAAGAAAACTGTTAATTTCCTTAATTTTTACTTGAATCGATAACTAGCATGTACAACATACGTAACTTAGTACCTAAGCTTTAACCTTCAAAAATATGAGATCTTTATAATCAACAGCTTTTTTAATAAAAAAAAAAAAAAAAAAAAAAAAAAAAAAAAACACTTAAGGAGCTGAAATGTATATTTCACGTATTTTTGGAGTATTATCCTTTGTCTAATCGGCCGTTCAATTGTGTCTTTGAAAACATTTATATTTCAAAATATTTTTAAAGGTTTGTGATTATTTTAGCTCATCTTAAGTGGCATTTTATCCCGTTGATTTTCGTTCCCAAACGACGCAAACTCGAACTTCTCATACTGTTAAAATGGTTTTGATTTACATTCCGTACATTATAATACGTTATATAATTATACACACACACACACACACACACACACACACACACACGCACACACACACACGCACGTGCCGTAATGAAATCCCCGAATCGTTAACACTGGACACCCTGCAGAGCGACGAACCTGTTATCGATGTCTGAGCTAAAGTTTTCGCTGCCACCATCGATGCCGCTTCCTTTGCCAATCGCACTGCCGTTTCCGGCGCCGGGCCCGAGGTCGGTCTAGACCACACGTTCTCCACGAGACTCGGCTTACTTTGGCTGGCCGCCGGGCCCTCGTCCGACCGCGGCGTCGTCATCGCGTGCGGATCACGGTTCGGTTGAACCGCGGACGGCACCAAAATCCCTGGGCACCACGCGACCGCAGACCCGTTGCGGCGACAAGTCCGACAAGTCCGACGCGCCTCTGTCCGGAGCCAAAAGGACGGCGAGGTGGCGTACGAGATGGTACGCGTAGTCACGGCGCGAATCGGTCGGAACGCGCGTCGTGCACGGCCGGCGTCGGACTGCGGAGTGCGGAACGGTCCGACGACGGTGAACGCGCCGCTACGGCTACGACAGACCTGCACTGACGCCGCCGCCGCGGCGACACGATTATTACGCACGCCTCCGCCCGGCCGTAACGTTATCAATGCTGGATAAAACTTTTGGACCAAGTTAAGTTGAGCGAAAAGAGTCTCCACACTTAAATAAAAAAAAAAAAAAAAAAAAATAAATGTCATTGTAAAACCATAAGATCTTTCGCTTGACTAAAAATCTAAAATCAGTCGAATCGGTCAAGCCGTTCCGAAGTGATGATCTTTCATATAAGTGCCATAGCGATTAATTTTAATTTATTTAGATTTTAGATTTGATAAAACGTCTATATCCTCATATCAGAGACTTCAAATCACACGTTATCTAACGGTGGTAAAACATAAAACGAAATATGTAAAGGTCTTGTTCAACAATGTAGCAATTTAGAGATATGCTCAACAAACTAATTAAAGATACAATGCTTTGCACAAACTTAATTTTGAAATTCATAAAGAATAAATGTTTTAGAGGAAAAAATGTACACTATGTTAAATATAATAATAATAATTATGTATACACTTCTTCTTCCAGTCTTCAATCCTTAGATTGGTTTGCTGCAGTTCTCCATGCTTCCCTATCATTACTCAATTCCTTTAGTTTTTTATAACTATTCTTCCCCATGTCACTTATTATTTGCTTCATATACTCCATCCTTGGTCTTCCTCTTCCTATATGGCCTTCAACGTCACCTTCTATAACGGTTTTTGTTAGACTCTCATGGCGTAGTAGATGTCCTATCATTTTAACTCTTCTAACTTTTACGGTATGCCATAGTATTTTCTTTTCTTTTATTCTAATTAGTACAGCTTCATTCGTTATTCTATCAATCCATTTAATTCTTGACATTTTACGATAACACCACATTTCGAAGGCCTCTAGTTTTCTTTTCTCTATTGCACTGATTGTCCAGGTTATACACATACAAGTAATAATAAAATATGTGCATACATGTATTTTAAAAAATGTATAAAAAAAAGCGTTGGTAGATACTTAAAATTAAATTTAACGAAAACAAATCTGACAGCTTGGTTTGTTTATAACAATCCAGTCTCTGTACTATTTCGTTAGTAAGTTCATTCGAGTCATCAACAGCTTTTAAGTCAACTGCTAATGATATCCCCACATATTGTTTTAAACTAAATGTTATGCCTTCTTCTTTCAAGCCACCCATTTGAAGCTTTGAAATCATTTATTACATTTTAACGGTGAATTTGTTAAAATATAGCTTTGTAATTAAACATGTACCTATTACCTTGTTGGATTATTTTGACACAATTTATATTGTGAAATTGTATCAATATTGATGTTCTAGTGAAAAACAATATGTCAAGGCATGTTTTAAAATTGTATGTATGTGTAGGTGGGTGGGTAGTTTTTATATTTGCCCCTATAGGAAAGATGTTCATGACGCCACTGTGTGTGTGTGTGTGTGTGTGTTACATATATTTAAAGTACATTTAGATATAATATAGGTACCTACTGAAATCAAACAACAGCAAAGCATTGACGGGTCGGCTAGTATTTCAAATTTTATTTTAGGCTTGCTCGACCTACGGTTCGTGAGCCATACGAGATACGAACCCTGGAATTTTATTCAGTCGCAGAATTTAAAATCATCGACAATATTGTTGGTGATTTTACAATAAAAAAAAAAAAAAAAATGAGATTCTCAGTATGTGTAAAAACGTTAAATGTGACCTAAGATTAATATATCGTTGGCCACACAAGTTTTTTTTTGTGTTACGGTGTGCCGGAAAAGAAATTGACTGCGCATGTCACCCATGCGTTGTCACCCATCAGGGTAGTTGAGCACATCTACTCACTATACGACAAGACTTCACGTTCGACTTCGACAGAATTTCTTTCGCCATTTTCGCTATCTCACACTTTGATTGTTATGATGCGTACCGACGTACGAACTAACCGCTTACACGCACGGCAATGCGTCCAGACAATGGTATGCGTTAGCACGAATATTCATAGATTTTTTTTTTTTTAATCTTTATTCACACGTGATATGGAATCGGAGGTCAATATGGGTACGCTGAAATTTTAATAATCACCAGTCGCTATTTATTAAATGTACCGGCCGAAATGATAACGAAACGCTCGTATCGTAAGGTCCGTTGTAAACGTATACAAGCGACGCTAAAGCCGCGGTCACACGATGACATTTTTTTCATGAAACAAATTTCAATTGTTCGAAATATCTTTTAAAACCACTCACACTAGAGCAGTGGTTTATAACCATTTTAGAGCCACGGTTTTTTTAAAAATAAATATACATACATATTGATACTCGTATTTAGTCAATGTAATAATATAATATAATTGGTAAATGATATAAAATAAATACAATTTTTAAAGAAATGTTTAGATTATTTAATATTTTAATGTGATATTTGGGTCTGATGACTATTGCATATATTTTCAATATTTGGCCTTATAATATGTGAAAGCGCTATTCACATTTTCCTTCTATATTCATTAGCCTTTATTATTTGTATATTATATTAACAATAATTTATTTATTTAATTTTTCGCCAATTTTGAAATTTTGGTGGAAAACTTAAGCCAAGTTCACGGAGCATCAGTGTTCCACGGAACACCGGTTAAGAATCACTGCACTAGAGACATAAATGTTGTGACAGTCGCTATCGTGACATAAACATATTTGTATGTAAACAGAAATGTACGGAACTGAACTGAAAGAAGTTTCACAATTGTTCACACGATGTGTACAGAATATTACTAAAGACGTGAAATATGTGTCATAAACTCATAACTAATATTATTATTATTATTATTAGTAGTAGTAGTAGTAGTAGTAGTATTAATATTGTGCATTTTAACTTTCTGTGTTTTTAACATTTTGGTGCGTATATATTTATTATAAATTACGAAATTGAGATGGTTTCAAAGCGCGAAAAAATTGCAACCGCCATTATTGTTATCGGTGTTTTGAACAAAAAACAAAAAAAGCCGAGAAGTGTGGGGAACGCAAATGGGTTCAAAGAAGGAAATTGCATGAAAAATATGACGCATTATCTCGAGAACTTATAATGGAAGACCCTTGTCAGATGAGAAATTTTATAAGGATGTCTGCTGAAAATTTTGAAGAACTAAGTTTGTGGATTGCGCCAATTGTCTTTAGGGTTCCATAAACAAGAATTATTTTCATAGACTAAGGAGATAGGTGTATGAGTTTTATTGATTGTCCATTCTTTTTTTGTAGATGACATAATATAACTTGTATTATACAATAATTGAATAATATAATATTCAATAGATAATAATATATAAGAAAAATATTGATAATAAATAGTATTCAAATTAATTACCAAAAAAATTATTAAACAAAATCGCGAGACAAACTGTACGATATAACTATCAAATGTTTTGATTCATCAAAAAAGTTGACAGTCGATTAATCCCACTTTCGACGTTTGTTTCGAACATTTTCAGACCAGCGCAAGAACTGTCATGAGTAAAGAGCGAATCTTTAGGTTTTTACATATTATTATTGATTTTATGAAACTTTACGAGGGTGAAAAATGTGGACGATTTATCTATCACAGAGTTCGTAGAAAAAAAATTAATTCTGCATATTAAAGCATATTTTGGACATAAGAGAATATTTCGCCAATTTTTCATATTTCAGAATATATCCTACGTATTATTGTTCGTAAAAATTCGTATACTTAGTTAATTTCTCGAAATTTGATTTTTTCTAATAATTTTGAATTTGGTTTCTTTCACTAATTTTATACAGTTTACGTGAGCACGAACAGCAGTAAAATGAATGTTTTACAATACACACAATATTTTTATATTCTTGTTTTATAATCTGAAATAATTTAGATTTTCAGCGACCGTCTTTCATATATAAGTTTATATCATCTGTGAGTTGTGACAATCACATTTTATTGTAATTAGTACCATTGATTATAAATGCTAGTACCTAATCGTATCTATTGATCCTAATCTTTATTACGGCGTTGAAATAAAATAAAATGATAAATTTTATCTTATTTTAAATTACTGCTTTAACAAAAATATACAATTTATAGTTTATAAAACTAAAATGTATCTACTTTTAAAAATTTCGGGAGGGGGGGGTCCTCCAAAATGTTGGGTTTACAAGTTTAATTTTATAATTGAAAATTGAAAATACTAATGAAACAATGCGTAATCGTGTTTTTTTTTTTTTAAAACAAAATAATAAATACAAATAGTTTTCACTAAAATATTCTATATTGACGATTCCAAAACATATTCGTGTACACGATAGTAATAAGTAGGTACCTTCGTATTTCTGCCACGACCGGTTGAAATAATAACATACAGATAACATTATAATTATAACCAAACGTCTTTATGTTTACATAAGTGACATATTTTATATCAATTATTTGTACTGTTTATAACACACAACAAACAACTTTTATGTCCCATCTACTTGGGAGTTTAATAAAAAAATAATAACCAAAATTTAACAAGACCGGTCCTTTATAGAGTTCCGGATCCAATATACAACAACGGAGGTTCCCCAAGTGCGTCCCGTTTTTAATTTTTAACTTTTTTTATTGCCTGACTGCGTACGTGGTTTTATCTACGAGTTTTATCGGATAGTCCGAGTGCGTCCGAGGTTTTATCAACTACTTTTATTGAATAGCCACTTTCATTGAATAGTCCACGCTGAAAGAAGCACACGTGGAAATATCAATACTAATAATCTTGATATCATAATGTTTTCGTAAAAAAAAAAAAAAATTAAACACTTATGCTCTCTTAAAACTTTATACGTGGATGTTACATTCAACTAATTACAATTCATCCGATTCTATGTTACCGAGTTTGAATCAGCTATCCATTGTGGCTCATAATATGACTTTTAAAATAAATTTAATAAATAAATAAAAAAAACTTTGTGGCGTGTAAGCCAGTTTACCTCCTCCTGGTAAACATTATTATTTATTGGGACACAATCGGGTGATACTATTTCGCAGACGTGCTGGATGTCACAGGACATAAAAAAAAAGTAATTTTGGGAAGCATTCGGGATGTCCCTACAAGAACAATATATGATAATATGCTGGGTAATTGATGTTTGTTTTCAAAAAATAAAGTATTGTGACTTCTGTGCCCAGTGCTATTGTCAGTAACTCCTGGTGACCCATGACGACTGTAGCAACTGCTTTATTTCCTGAGCATATAAGGTGGGCATCTGCAGAGCTGCTTGAAAATCGCGTTGTGCTCGGAGTAGTTCTCGCAAATTCTTCAGCCACTCGTTACGCAATCCGTCACTGGGCGCTTGACACACGATCGACATTCTGGGCGAAATGGGATCTGCAGATTCGACGAGAAACGGACCGTTGGTCGAGTCATTTGACACGTTGCCGCTCGACGAGTCATGTTTCTCTAGTATAATCATGTTGTTCAACTGCAACAGCGATTAACAACGAACGTTAATACACGATAATATCATAGTAATTTTACACTCGGCTCGTAGAGTGACTAGAAGTACGGCGTATACGTATATGAATGCCCCTGGTATGCGTACGAGATTACATCCTCTCTTGGCGGCTTTATCTATAGGCTAAATTGGAAACGGCAGCGACACGTGTTCATCACAATCCGCCCACGATAAGTTGTACCCGGGAAACAGTTTCATAATTTAGTCATATTAAAGAAAAGGCGCGGTTAACAAAATACATATACTTAACTAGCTCCTTAAAACCGTTGAAGTTTTATACACGTTTCAATGTTACATTATGTTATGATTACATATGTATGTATGTATGTATGTATGTATCACTATGTATGTATATATATATATATATATATATAATTATTAATAGAGTTTTATTTATTATGGTAAAATATCTAATTTATACATAACAATGTAGTGTTGAATAGTGATATCTATTTTTTCTTATTTATGATGTATCCAGCATTGAATTCTCCAATAAATGCTGTAAACATCACTACATTTTAAATTTTTTTGCCTACCCATGGCCTGTTGTCTGTAAAATAGACTTTCAAGTTTCAAGATACTGAGAAAATCGGTACACGTATACCGTACGCTGTCGTGGATCCAGAAATTGTCCAAGATGCGGGGGAGGTACAATTTTTCCCATTAGGTCATGTTCAACAGGATAGTGCATTACTACCTGTACAAAAAAATATCTCAAGGAGATTGGGGGGTTACTTACTCCATTATTTCCCACCCCTGGATCCACTACAGACTGTATGATTTAAAATAATATTGTCAATGACCAACCGTAATTCTCGTTTTATAAACATAACTAGGAACGGAAGACTTTTTCTTCTTGTCGTCTTCTACGGCGAAAATCATGGAGTGTTCGAACAAAAACACGTGTAGGTCTTTGTACGTGTCCTTACAGCGATTCTCAAAACCCGTATTCACAGCGCATCTCAACGATCCGTGCATTAATAGTTTTCCCTGAGCAGTGATACTACCCTAAAATAGGACGGGACAAAAATCCTCGGTCATATGGTTTTCATGCGTGGGGCGCCGGGCGCGACGGCATGGGTGGTGAGAAGTGATGCTAGTTACGTCAAAATCTCGTAGCCTGTTTACGACCATCATTCCGTCGATGTTTCTAGTCAACCGATTTACGACATCAATGGCCAGCTGTATGTCTTCCAATTGGTCCTTTAAGTCGGCCTGTATCGAATACTTAAGCAATTCCCGTAACAGTAGAGTGTATTCCATAATTCTTTTCACGGGTTTAATGAGGAGATCATGAAGTGAATACGTATGACATGAAAACTTTTGAATCTCCTACATTTAAAAAAATAAATCATTGATGAGTTTGGTGGCGAGAGGTTAGATTTTGTAATGCATTACGTGGTACAGTACCCAGCAAATACCCGTTTGTATATATATATATATATATATATATATATATATATATATATATATATATATATATATATATAATATGTTCTACCCAGTCGAGAAATTGCTCATTTCATGAAATGTGCAATTTTTAGCCCATTACATGAAATGACTGCGTGAATAGTCCAGTTCATGAACTGGGCTTACTAAAAAACTGTCCGTTTCATCAATTGGATAGCAAATAGATAGGTATATTAATAAACAGGTAATACGTAGATGTAAATTGTCTTTGAAGGTACATTCAATTATAATTTTATTTATTTTAATTTTAGTATTTGCAAATTTTAATTTAACAAAAATATAACTCGATCATAAAATATTAGAATTTTTTAATTTTTCAAAAAAAAAAAAAAATTCAATACAAATATATGATAACAACAATACAAATGTTATTTATTTTAATTTTATTATTTTCAAATGTAAGTTTTATACAAAATGTAATCATTTTTGGCTTTCCATACATGCCGATGTCTCGGTGGGTCATTTAGTTCGTCCCGGTCATAGACCTTTTACTCATAGACCGGCCCATCCTATACTAAGTACATTGATAGTTGCAAGCCGACATACCGCAGTGATGCGGCTCATTTATGAATCAGTGCTACCATAAAACTATGCGTTCAAACTTCCATGTATCAAAAAATAATGTGTAATGAAAATATATCATATTTGAAATTAAATATTTAATTTATAGTTTATATGCATATAAAATAAACGACCATTATTATATATTTATTATTATTCATAATTATATAATTGTAACTAAATCATAAATAACGGACAAGTCGACTAAGATAATATCACAGATAAGTGATAACGTCATGGATACAATAATTTTTGTATCGTATCAGAGTAACTCAGTAACCGAAAAGCGCTACCTATCGTGACACGGTGGAAACGTGAAGAGTAAAAGGTCTATGGTCCCGGTTAATAGTTACCTACAGTGAGAATTTAATGGTCTATTATTTAATCATGAAACATAGAATGATATTGTACACCGTATTATATTATGTTATCTAAATAACTAAATCTACAATCGATATTGTTTTAGGTTTATGTTTATCTGATACCATACGAGTAAGTTATTAGGTGTATATAATATCAATACTATGAAATTAATCTCAGCATGTTAACGTTATATAAACGTGTCCAGTTCATGAATGGTCCAAAAAAGAACAAAAAAATGCCCAGTTCATGAAATGAGCAATTTCACGTCTAAGAGATAACATATTATGTATTTATTAATTGAATATTATTGCAAAATTGTACTATTGTGTGCAAACGATACGTCATTATTTATTTTGTATTGTATTTATTTTATATTTACTATTAACTGATACTAATCACTTATTAAATAATTTGTAACTTGTGAGGAAAATTATAATTATTAATTATAAATAATTTTAACTATATTTTAGAACTCATAATTATAGTTCATAAGCTTAACTCAGTTATTTTTTTTTTTTTTTGAACTAAAATAAAAGGTTTGATGATTAATAATTTCATATTTTAATTTATTCTTCAGTGTTAATTAATAGATATATCAAAATGTACAATATTTTGTTTTTACTACATTTTTACTTTTAGTGGCAACTATAACTAATGTTGATAATCATTTAGTATCAATATTTTCTATGTATAATCTAATATGCTTATCTATACAGAGAATAAAAAACTTTTTTTTTTCATAATTTCTTTGGAATATTTCAAGCTGAATGAAATTTTAATTTTGAAACATTTCAAATTTAAAACCCTAATCACATTAATAAATATAAATTATACCTCGAAAAATAAACGGTATTCTTTCATGAAGCAATCGAAAATTTCACTTTTCTGAACGTAAACTATGTATATGTAAAATTTGTATTCATTTTTTTTGAAAACGTTACTGATTTTGAGAGGTTGAGCAGAACAATTTTCTATCTCCTTCAAAAACACACTGCATAAAATAATAAAACCAATTACTAGAGCAGGGACTTTCATGCATTTACATATTTTTTCTGATTAACTTTATCGTATGCTTGTTAAGTACAAAATACATTTCATAACGTTTTTGGTGGAATACTAAAAGTTTTTAGTGCATATTTTTGCATATTTGGACATTTTTTGGTTTAAAGGGCATATTTTTGATTGTAAGGGCATATTTTAAGCTTTTAGTGCATATTTTGATGGTTTATCGAAAATCAAGCGCTTTGGAGAATATTTTTCATGAATCAAGGTCAACAATTTGTTATAAACTTATAAAGACGACAAAGATAAATTTTATCTCGAAATAATAATAATGGTCAGTATTTATTATGTCTATTTTTGTATTTTTATTTAACAAATAGTAAGTAAGTGGTACTTTTCTGCTATTTGAAAATATCAAAGAAATGTTGATAATTCAGTGCAAATCTAATTTAGGTAAGGTAAATATTTGAGAATAATTCAACAATTATTTTAAAATACCTTTTTTGTTTTATTAGGCGCAAAATAATAATTAAGAAGCATGGGATCCAACATTTAAAAAAGATTCCAAAACAATTAAATTAAATAAATCTAGTTAAAACTTATATAGAATAATAATAAAATTAATTTTTTTAAGAGTATATTCAACCGCATATTTTTAATTTTTTTATGCATAAGAGCATATTTTTAAATACGTATTTGATGATTTTTCGGTGCATGAATGTCCTTGCTTTATCAATTACTATTGTACAAAATATGTTGTTCGTAAAATGAACTGAGTCAACATACGAGTATTATTGATGTTGTGTGCATCAATTCACATACGTTTATTATTATTATTATCATTATAAATTACCTGTATGTTAATCATAAATTAACCTACATATTATTATCATTGTAGTAACATAAGTTACATGAGCATATTTATTTTATTCATACGGCTACTACAAACTTTTTGTGCCATTCGTAGATCTGTTCGATGTTGCAAAAGATAATACGTTGTGCTTTAATCATCTTCAAGTTCTCTGGGATCGGTATGTCACATTCAGCTGTACTGGGATTTCGTATCACATCCATGTAATCTTTGACTACCAGCGACAAGTCCCGAACGTAGTCTCTTTCGGATCGCACCAACTCATCTAAAACGTAACTTCGTTTTTCTAATGCCACTTCTCTATCGTTTTTGTCGTTTTTCAGTCCATCAATATTGTCACAAGTGCTAATGCATTGCTCCTGTAAATCCACGTATTTTTTTTTTTTTATCAACTATTCAACGTTTTTAAATATAGTTTTCACGAAGTAAACCGTTTAACACCACTACATCACTCATTTGCATAATATAAAAAATACATACTTCATTAGTTTATGTACATATCAGGTATAATCATTATTGTTTTGGCGAGAAAATTAACTTTTATTTTTCATATTATGTTACTGAAATCGATAATAACTATAATTTCCAGTTTCTATATTTAAACTCTAGCGGAGTTTAAACATTTAATTTATTTATGATCAACACCTTTTAGAAAATTTTAGCAAATTACACTATAAATTTGTTTTCGTTTCAAACTAAACTATTCAAAAAATCAATTTCCATTGATATAAACATACATATTTTTATTTTAGTTTGAATCTGTCGTTTGATAAATTGTATTTAAATACTGAAGCAGTTAATAGAATTATAATGATGTAGATGAACTATGAATAAAGTATGAATATATAAACTACATGCTCAAGATTTTTCCTATTTGACAGCATATTTTGGTTTTTTTTTTTTATTTTCAAATATACGTTTTACGATAAATAATGTATAAAACCAAAACAAGATAAACCAAAAAGATAAACTTGAAACATTTCTCACAATCACTAGGTATATAAATGTTAAAATGTCACCTGTTTTAATTATGTTCTCATATTTTATTAGCATTTAGTTTGCAAAAAAGAGATCCTCAAAGTCTCTTAGGGGGCTTTATTTTTGAGGGTGCCAAGCTATTTCATAATTTTATTAACTCAGAATTTTTGTTAATCATAGTATCATCACTATTATAGTAGACATACTTTGTTCAGATTGTAAGTTTCTATTGAGGTGATCTTCGTATAGTTTTTATTTAATTTTCTTGTTTTTTTATCATTTTTCCTTAACCATTGTAAGCCAGTTTTTCTGAAATCAAAATAATTCGAGTAATCTACATAATCATAGATTAAGGATAGTTTTTTAATTATTTATTGTACTGCGCTACAACAAAATCGTATTAAAAAGTTTTTTAGATTCTGAACGGAGTGAAGAATGTATTGATTTTACAATGATGTGTGTTTTTTTTTTTTTTTTTTTTTTTTTTTTTTTTTGTCTGTCGACACGATTTGGAGCAGTAAAAATGCTTCGATTGCCTTATATAGCAACTTTTCTGAAAGGAAATTGAATCTAGTTGGTACTTTGGGGGGTCAAAAGTTAAAAATTTTCAATATTTTTTTAACGCGCCGGGAAAAACCCTTAAAAAATGAGGGGAAAACGGTATATTTTACGCAAAACCAGTTTTCGACAAAATCAAATTTTTTATTTTGCTATAACTCAAAAACTAATCGATGTAAATACTTGAAATTTTCACCAAATGTTTAGATTAGCGTTCTCTATACACCGTTAAATTTTCAAAGTATTTTGACTTTTATTGAGCTAATTATAGACAATTGAAATTTTCAATTTTTTTAAGTATTTTTTTTTTAAATAACGATAAAATTTTTTTTTTTTGCCAGAAAATCTTGAAAATTTAATACAAGGTTTCTTATAAGTTGTTCCATAACTGATAAAAAAAAATCCAAAATCGTAAGTCACAATTTTTTTTTATAAGTGCTCAAAGTTCCAATTTATACGAAATATGTAAAAATTGCGAAAATTTGAAGTTATTTTGCAGTTGAAAATTCATAAAATTTTAAGTATTCAAAACTAAGAATTGTAAATTCGGTACAAAGTTTGACATACGTTTTCCTTCAATTATCTGTAAAAAAATTTGCACTGGAATAAAATCAAAAATTTTTATGAGTGTTTGAAATTACAATTTTTCACATAATCGCGTAAAATAACAATTTAGGCATCATTGATTTTTGATATTTGTTCTTATTCAAAAAGTATAGGTCGTAGAAACTTAAAACTTTTACAAAATGTTTAAATAGGCATTTTCTTTACATAGTTGTATTTTCAAAATATTTCGTTTATTTTTTAGCTATTTATAGGCATTTGAATAATTCGATTTTTCTTAGATTTTTTTTTATAAAAGTCGATAACAATTTTTTGGCCCTACCAAATCGCTTGAAAATTTAATAGAAGGTTTTGAATAAGTTGATCTAAGAGTGATTCAAAAATTATTCAAATACATAGGCACAATTTTTTTTTATAAGCAGTTGAAGTTCAAAAATCGACAAAATTTGTCAAAATCACGAATATTTGCAAATTATTTTGTAGTTGAAAATGTATAAAAATTTTTGTATTCAAAGATAAGAAATGAAAATATTATGTAATATCACAGCTGATAAAGATAATTAAATAGATTAAGTTTATTATAATATAATCAGTAGCTGACAGCTGTTCTATACAAAATATTGGTAGATTGTAAACACAAGATGTATAACGTACCTTTACATGGTTGAATAGAACGTTACTAACTTCCAATTTCCAGTTATTTTAATGTGTGTATCAGTTCCATAAACATGCGGATTTTATATATTATTATTAATTATTAATATTTAAATAGACGTAGCCACGGAGCATTCAGCATATATGGACGGCGGGGTCGGGTGGTACCGTCACGATAGTGCATTTAGGCAAATAATATGGTATTTACCTACGCCCTATCTATGCACATCCTGGTTTGTCCAATGCTCACGAGCAGAAGTCACATGAATAGACAAATGTAAATTTAACCCAATCTAGGATATTAAAATAAAATATATATTACAATTTAAGGCTGACATCTTCATCTTCGTTCAGAATCGTTTTTTTTTTTTATAATATAAAATAATTCCAAAATCTATCCAATAATGCCTAATCTAGCAATGCATCTCGTGTATCCCACCCAACTACTGTATCCTGTGCTTAACTTACAATGATTTATCATTGCATTCAAATGTAAAGTACCATACAACTAAACTATCGTAAACCAGGTGATCCCATGATAGAAAGTGCTATACACTCCTCACCATTATCTTGTCCGAGGAGCGAAGCGACGAAGGACGAACTTCCACCACCATTATCTTATCGGCTTTTTTAACTTTTGAAACTCAAATTTTGTAATTTGAAATAGTATTTTACCATATTCAACAAAAAATTAAAATAGCTATTATGTGAACCGGATTTTTAGCCGAATTGTAGTATTGAAA
The DNA here is from genome assembly GCA_027580255.1 of Therioaphis trifolii. Classification (NCBI taxonomy): domain Eukaryota; kingdom Metazoa; phylum Arthropoda; class Insecta; order Hemiptera; family Aphididae; genus Therioaphis; species Therioaphis trifolii. The sequence goes on from CM050404.1 coordinate 124,490,309, forward strand.
TATTTTATTAAAGTTTGATCATTATTTTATTATGATTTTTTAAACCTTTTGAAAATGCGAATTGAAGGATTAAAATAATTGTTTGTTCTATTAAGGTTAAGATGATGATTTCGATTTATCTTTGCATGAAATCATTAACGTGATTTAAAAATATTATTCTGTGCATATGAAGAAATCAATATGGCAATACTCTATAATTTAATCACGATACAATACGCTATGTTAAATAACAAAAATCTTGGAAAAAATTTAATTTAGATCAGCCATTTAATTAATTTTGTCATACAAGAATATGTGATAAATTTATGTGAATCAATACTATTTTTGACTTTTTCTTAAATTTAAAAATATCGTAGAATATTAACTAATTAACCTTTATTAGAGATTTCAGCACCAACATTTTTATTAAAATCCGTTCCACAAATCACATATTTTTAAATTTTTACTAAACGATACAATAAAATCTACAATTTTAAAATTTTTGTTCTAAAAATAAAAAAATCTTTATTTTAGAGCATATTAAGTAAAGCACTTTTTAAATAAACTTTACTCACTCTGTATGTATATATTTATATATATATTATATTATATATAGTGTAAACTCAAAATGGCATACATTTACATAAAAAATTGATTATCAAATCAATTATTATCTTTTTATATTTAATGGGGAAATAAAAACTGTACCATGACTCATTTATTGAAAAATTAATAATAAAATAAAAAATTATGATTGATATCGATATTATTGTATTGGTATTAACATAAAACATTTTAAAAAACCATTGATAAAATAATTAAGTATTATGGACTTTTGAATTTCGATAAAACATTTATATCGGGATCTATTTTTGGATAATGAAACTACGCACTTTAGGTTTCAGTATAAAACTGAATGAAAAAAACATTTTGTAAACCCACAATTCGACATTTATGTAAAGAAAATTCTTCGCTAGTATAAAAACGGCAAGCTCATATAAGCGTTGTACCGTTAGTGAGACAGTGTGTTTATGTAAATATGCTATACTTATATATATATGTATATACAGAATGTATCACAAAGTTAAAAAAAATCAATATGAAAAATACGAATAAAATTGTCATAATTTCGTGAGATACCATATAGTTGTACGTGTTTTGCAAGTACCTATGTCTTATAATATATATATATATATATATATATATATATATATATACTTATATCTTTTATAATGTATTAATGACTGAATATGAAAATAATCTTGAAACATCTTATGAAAAATAACGTGTATATTTAAAAATCTACGTACCTGCTGAGTTTACAACTCTTTTGTTCAGACGTTATGGAAGTTTTGTAAAATTCGCCTTAAATCAAACAAAAATACATTATGCATGATTAAAATACATGACGAGTACAGTAGTAAACATATTATTTTACAATGTATATGAATTTTGTAACAAAATAAGTATTAATTTTTAACGATTTCATATCGTTGATAGTCATTATTTAGTTTGTGTATTGTCATATAGAAAAAATAGTAATTAAGCTCCAGTGATAGTAAAAAAAAAAAAGTGACTTCTATTGTAATTGAGTTACTTTTAAAACTCAAAAGTAATGTAACTTTACAAAGTGAAAAAAAAAGTAACTTAAAAATAATTTAGTTACAATTTTGATTAGTAATTAGTAATGTAATTTAATCACCCAAAAGAAGTAACTTCCCCAGCACTGAGGATACGCCAGACGCAGGACGGTGTTCGTTACCGAAGAGGCTGTAGCGGTCGGCGGCGTCGTCGTCCGCTCCGTCCACGCGTTCCGCACGGATCGCGCTTCTCTTTTCACTTCTCTTCTCAAGCACCGCGCTGTAAGACATGACCGAGCCCATCGTCACGCGTCCGCCACCGGTGGTGACAATCCCGTCGACGTGGTCGTACTGCGCCCGCACCGTGACGGGGGCCTCTCGTACGCCGAGCGTGGGCGGCCGTCCGCCCGTCCCTCTCCTCTCCCTCCACCGATCCGGCTGGTCTCTCTCTCTCTCTCTCATTCTCTCTCTCTCTCTCTCTCTCTCTCTCTCTCTCTCTCTCTCTCTCTCTCTCTCTCTATCTATCTATCTCTGTCCGGCCCTGCGTGGAGGCGACGCCCCCGCCCACTGACCACAACCGACGTGTTTGCCCCCGTCATCTCGACCGCCCGAGCTTCCCCGCGTATCTCGCTCACACACGCACGCACGCCGATTGACGCCGGCTGTGACGACACCTGTTCGGACCGGTCAGCAATAAGTACCCGGTGCACACGACGCGACGCCGTGGACGGTACCGCGCTCCTGTAACCTGGAAATTCTTCCGGGCCCTTACCGCCGGCTTGAGCCGACCACGGGATCCTTCGACCACGGCATCTAATATTATTCGAGTAAAACATAATAATGAAAATCATTTAAAAATAAATTTTATCATGTTTTACTGAATTCGAATTTTACAATTATTTCAAATCGTACACACAATACACGTATAGATTCTAAGAGAAGATAACGATTTTTATCTATCGCTTTTTACAATGACGTTTATCACTTTTTGTTTTACTTTCTGGACACACTTAGTAAACGTTGTCCCAAGCTCATGTCCAGCTAAAAATCTGAATTAATTCTTACCGTATTTTATAATGAACAAATATTGTTAATTTTGGTTTACAGAATTTTGAAGATTCAATACCATACTAATAATATTCTTTTGATAAAAAATATGCTTTAATTGACAATTGCCATTCGTGTATTTTACGAGTAAAATACTGCCCTTATTGGATAATATAATCCCATATGTAAATTTTTAAATTTTCTATATAATGTTTCTTTGAATTTTCTTGGAAAGTTTCTTTTTCAAAATGTTATGAATATTCTTTCGGGTTAAGACTATCACATATAAATGTTGATCACGGTACAAGTAGATACGCATCCTACGTGGGTGAATTATAATAAGATAAACAATTAGTTTATATTTCATTCGGTACATTACGACCATCAAATACGTGCAATTATTTTAAGATAATTAAGTATTTGAAAATGTGTAGGTAATTCTTGTAATACTAAATACTTCACAAATTATAACATCAAATGTCTTCACCAAGTGTCTACAGGTATAAGATACCTAGCTATAGATAGCATATCAGTCTACTTCCATCGTTTAGAACATGAATCATTTTAACGAGTAACTTTATACAATTAAAATATGTGCCTACATTATGCTGATATATTTCATTTGAATTTGTCTTTCTTTCCGTACGGCACAACTTATCTCCGTTTTTTGAAACAAATACCTATTTTCACTATGGAATGCATGTTTTTTTTTGTATAGTTCATATTTAGTTCATAATTCGTTTTTTATTTAATAAAAATATTAATATTACTTTGTTGTTTACTTCCAAATTAACCTAATCATTTGACTCCTCTTCCAGTTTCCAAACAACAATCGTTAGGTTTAACCATAGAAGTTAAATGTTTGTTAGCCATTAGAATTTCCAATGTATACTTTTAAAACTTAAAAATTGTTTCTCAAAAATCATGTTTTTGATACATTTTTAAATGTTTTATAATACTTGTAACAATTTTTTTTAAAAAAAAAGGTTTTTTGAAAACAAATTTAGTAATCTAATTATTACAAACTTAATAAATGAAGGAATGAAAAACATGGTATGTATAATTTACAAATGCAAAAAACATTATTTAATAATTGATATTATTATTTGTACATTAAGTTTTTTATTTTTTTCCATAGATTTGTTTAATTATTGGTCTTCATCATACATTTTCATTGGATTTCATACAAAATAAAATACAAAAAAAGATATATTATTTAAAATGTACATAATTTTAAATTTTAATTATGTTATAAAAAACAGAACATTCAATTACAAATTGATTGTTAACAAATTTAATAACGAATATATATATATATATATATATAACCTTTTTTTCTCGTATAAATAAATTGTGTTTTTAATTAAACATTTTGTTGAAAATAATTATAAAAATATTTATTTATTTTAATCGATTTACCTAACATTTATAACAATTCGCAAACACTTTGAATTAATAATATTATGAATTTAAAAAAAAAATGAATTCAACCCACACACATAATATTGTAATATAAAATACACAAACAGGACAATACAAAATGATTATAATATGACAGCAACGTGCAGGCGTATGGATGATAACACACATGTAATTATACTTGCTCACTGTCTGTGCCACTCGTATACTTGTTTGATGACTTGATGTTGTTGAAGATCAATACCTTTTTGTCTGTACAGACCAAGTAATTTGGAATCGACACGACAAAGCCACTGGCTTCGGTGTTTTTCAGTGTCATTATGATGTCATTGACCATCAGGGATAAGTCGTTGACGTTCACCCTTTCTGTCTCCACCTGCTCGCGCAACACGGCTAGTCGGCGCTCCATAGTCTTGGCGTACTCGTTTTCTTCGCTATTCGCTTTGTCTTCGCCGTCCACGTGGCCCTCTGTCGCTGCGGCCGTTTCGCAGGCGTACACGCACTGTAAGCCATGCAAAACGGTGACCAAAAATTTTAGACGAAGTTTCGATGATAAAAGTTATAGCGAAACAAAAAAAAAAGCCATCAATCATACTACAGAAATACGGACAACACATACGCAGTGCAATCAACATATCACAGTTGGTCTACATGGTCCATTTGTGTCGTTTTCGTCGAAATGAAAAACTGATTGATTTTTGTTTCCGCTGAAATCTTATTTCTGACCATGTTCTATATAATTATCGTTTGCAAATCACTACAATAGTCATGATTATGTAGATTATAATATGTTGTCGCACAACATAATTATTCATCGTCGGTGGACGATGGAATAACTATTTGATACTGATAATAGAATCGGTGGCGTGATTGATCCTGTTTATGATGAATTTTTCACTAATTTTGCCTTTACTTTCGAAATTCTTGTATTTGACCCAAAATTACGTATCTACATTACAGTCGACTTTATTTCATTAACGCAACAACCTTAATAAACATTAAAGGATTGTACGAGATATTTGTTAGCCAACAAAATACTACGAAATGTATACAAAATATAATTTATGGTAAAATTAAATTTTTTTTTACACAACGATCACGCATAATCATTATAATTTATAAGATAGAAGGTGAGAAATAAATATCTTATTTATTTTATTATTATATAATATGAAATAGGATGAATTCATGAAGGTAAATTTTATTTCAACTATGTTTTAACGTAAACTCATAGTTACAATTTTAATTAATCTGTCAAATTCGAAAAGTGTAAAAATTATTATAAAATACTATTCCCTCTACTAGCACATTAAATATTAATATTACGGGATAGACAAACTTCCTAAATAACTTTGAACTGCAAAACATACTTTTCACTTAACTGCCGATCCTCATTGTGAAATGACAATTTGATCTGGCCAAGGTCCATAGTACTTTTGCAGCTACATGAAGTCTATTAAAGTTTATCAAGAATAAAATTGATGTATCTTGCTACTATTATAATCTGCATAAACCACAATAATAGACTTATGGACCGTTTCATTATTTTTGTACTCATCGAATATAAGTGACAGCTATACAGGTATGTTGTGTACGATATTCAGCAGAGTATTTAAAACAAATTAAAACATAATATTCTAAAACGCTAGTGGTTCTTGAATTATAACCAGTAATACATCCAATGTGTGTCGATTCGAAAATATGATTATGGGGGTGGACTACAACACCCATATCTCCTCCCCCGTACCGACGCCACTGGTGATATTACTTAACCGAACCGCCTCCTCAAAATGGTCTCTGAGTAATTATAAATGCTAATCAAACGATAATTCAGACATAGAAACAGATGTGACGGAAACATAAATCGAACCTTTTTTTCATTTTATAGCGGAACGAAAAATATGTGTTGGATGGCAACAATTTAATCACATAATCGTGGGATCGAAGAGCATTATTTTTACACGTCGTGTATAGTTGAAAAACATTCATATTTGATCACTGACATTTTGTACGATCTAGTATCTCACAGCATAGTGATAAAATTTATACTAAACATCAATAAACACGGAACAATTTGGTTGGTTCTAGTTCGTATAAAAATGTATGTGTATTTGTGACCAAACGTTCAATAGTTTATTTTTATATTTTATTTAAGCATTCAATCGTAACATGCAAATATCTCAACTACGTTCAATTATTTTAGCATATTTATTGACAATATTAGTGAATAATAATAATAATAATAATAAGTTTTCGTGAAATATGTCGGTACAAAATTCATATTAAAATTATTATGATCAATCGGATACAAGCCATTTGGCCGACATTCGTTGACAATCCGGACAGTTGTGGTTTACGTAACTAATAACTAACAAAAATACACAGATGCTGGCTTAGAACAATAAAAATGAAATAATATAGAATTATACGTTCAAATTATATACGGTTAATTGTGTTTGAAAATTAGACGCATGTTGCAGTATAATATGTAGGTACTATGGCACATATATTTGGTTCAATTCTGTGAGTCAGAAACTCACATCCGTGCTATCATGATTCATTGCGTTGGTTTCGTCCGTAATATCATCGGAGATCACACCGGGAGAAACAATTGTTACGTATTCGTTCATAGATTCGTTGCCATTCGGTATGCCTTTTTCTAATTGTACCGACTCGATATCTCCATCCGATGTCGACTTTATGTCGTCTTTTATTGCTGACTCGGTGTTTTTTATTGTTGATGGCTCGGGGTTTTGATCTAGTATTTTCACCACAACACCTTCATCGCCTGATGCTGACTCAAAGGTGTCATTGTCTATTAACGGTTCGTCGTCCCAGATCGGTGTCGTCATGTCGTCCAGGTTCTTCGATGTTTGCGTGGTGAAATCGATTGGTTCTAACACGCAGTCGTCGTCTGGTACGATATTTGAGTCTGACATCGACCTAGGATCTGTGCTCGGTGATACGGAATTGGTGTCATCGGTGGATAGCGACTGGAAAAATAAACGCACATTTACACGCCCGCCAATAAACACTTAAATTTGAAATGTATAATGTTATGCAGTAGTAATACTTTGCTCATTTTGGAGAATTTTTTGCCGTCGGCCTTTGAACTGGTTTTTTTACTGAATATTGATAACCACGACTTTCTGTATATATATATAAAAAAAAAAACGACTGATGAAATAAGTTTAATACAGGATTGTTTTACATATTATTGATTATATTAAATACTAGCTTCGCCCGAGTGTAATTTTTGTTTTCTCTGCATCATGCAATCAGCACACATATTTGTGTTTTAAAGAATAAAAAATGTATGATCGATATTTATAATTAATCAAGTGCTAAATAGTAGTAGTAGCTGAATTACAAAATAATAATAATAATTATATTTATAAATTATTCTAATTTGTATAGTTTAACTTTATTTATGAATATTTAAGATGAATTTAAGTCAAAACCTCTTGGTTTACAACATTCAGAGCATAGGCACAACTAGGGTTTTATTTTTGGGGGGGCTAATTTTTTTTTTGGTATAAAACCTGCAGCCTATGGTGGCTCTATCCTCGCATTCCTTCATTATAAATCATAACGCATTTTATACAACAAGTCATAACACAGTTTTAAATCAACTTTTACTTCAAGTACAAAATTTAACTATATAATTAATATGGTTCTTTTAATATAATAATAACAATACGATATGTATAAAATACATATCAGACACATAAAATAATATTAAATTAATACTAATCTTCTAATTACTGCTGAAAATTACTGTGTGGTCTGACCAGTGCCGTCCCAATTACCATTACCACCCTGAGGCAACAATATTTGACGCCTATAATGGCTATACAGTAACCTAACTTTGTTGTCTGTATCCTTTGGTAATATCGATATTTATAACACATTATTGTAGGTATGACACAATAGTCTTAATCATTGTATACATAATTTTCTATTTGAAAACACACACACACACACACACACACACACACACACAATAATTTTATTAATTTATTTTATGGTATCTTTGATATCACAGTATAAAAGAAGATTTGTTATATGAAAAACCAATATTTCATAATACCCGAAATTCATAATACTTTGGACGCCCAGGGGCACTTGCCCCATTTGCCCCCCCCCGCCATTGGGACGGTTAATTGATAAATTTGGAAACCGTTCATGTCTCATTGTTGTTCTCTGCCAATTTTTTAATCACCGCATCGAAGAAAATGAACGTTCACAGGTGGCCGTATTTACAGATATAGTAAAATCTACCTACTTGTAGCAGTTTATGTAAATTTGGGTACACATTGTCCGTTACTACATGTTTAATATCATCAATAGCAAAATTTTCTTTAATTTTAACCAGGCCATTCTGTACCTGTTTTATGTGAGGCTAGCTAAATATTTGAGGAAGCTAGACAAATATTTGGGAGGCTAAGCCCCCCTTCCCTAGCCACCACCTAATTGCGCCTATGGCCGTATGCTGTAATTTTTATGACTTAACATTTGTTTTGTTTGATAACATAATATAGTATAAACGCACTATTGCCACGCCTATACGCACAAGACGACGAAGATGATTGTTATCGTCGTTAACTAATATTTAGGACTTTTCGTGCAGCCAGGCGTGCATCCACACATACGAAGGGAGTGGGGGTGGTCGAGTCAGTATAATAACTCGTCCTGGGTACGTCATGTCCTCGTGGTGTTTAGCCCCGACGACGACGGTAGGAAAACCCGTTCTGGCGGCATCGGCCCTCTGTGGCTCGTCAATACACGTGCTGGCCGATCATCACGCGTCGTCGTTAGGTAACCAAGGAAAACCCGATTTGTAAACACGTTATGAAATGCTCCTCTCGCGAAAAGCCGAGCAAGACGTCAGTCAACGACCATCGCTCAAAGCGGATATCTTTGCGGACTATTTCTGTTGGTTTTTTTTTTTATTTATTTCATACGGCTTAGTACACAAATCAACTTTTTAAACGATATCATAAATCATGAAATTCCAAATAATGATGGGGAGGATGGTGGTAGCTTGCGCGCAGCCCTCCCTGCATACGTTAGTCCAAACGCTGAATTCCACGTGACAAAGCAAATATACTAACGTATCAATACCACCGATCAACACCGACGTCAGTCATTTCTCTTGGTAAGTACGCGATTCCCGAAAAGGCGAAACAGAAAATTGACCGAAACCTCGTTGTATTTTGCAGTTTTTGTGTAAAAGCCACCATGGACGATCTGTACTTGGACGCGTTACGCTACCGTTTCAAGTGAGTATAACGACAGACATCGTCGAGACGCGTTTCGTGCGCGAAAGGGGTAGGACACCCTTATCGCGTCTCCGGTCGGGGGGGGGGGGGTCGATGGTACGCGGGGTGCTTTTCCAAGAACCCCCCGGCGTACACTTCCCCTCCCGTCCGACGTGCCCTCGCGCGCGAAACCGTCGTCGTCGTCGTCTCGTCGGCTCGTGTCTTGACCGCCCCTCTCGTGTGCTTTTCCAGGCGAATGTCAATGACCTTTGGCCGCGTTGTTGGAGATTTTGGAGGTCGACGATCGTTCGACGCATCTTTGTTCGTCACCTTCGTCCGGCCAAGCTCGTTCCCCCCACCGCCGTGTCCGGGCGCGATCCCGTGTACGATGGACGTGGACGCCGGCGAAACCACGGACGAGGGCGCCGGAGAGCCCATGGACGTGGACGCCGGTGAGTCCACGGATGCGGACGCCGGGGAGCCGATGGACGTGGACGCCGACGAGCCCATGGACGTGGACGCCGACGAGCCGATGGACGTGGACGCCGACGAGCCCATGGACGTGGACACCGGAGAGCCCATGGACGTGGACGAGTCACGCCCGTGACCGGACGCCTGCCGCGGTCCGTGGGCCACGGTCGCGCCCGCAGGACCCGCCTCCACCGCTTGGTGGTCGGGGCCCGCGTGGGCGACTGTTGCGCGAGGTCCGGACGCCGACGCGGAACGATCGTGCTTCGGCGTCGACGACGAGGACGACGCGGACGACTTGGAGTCGGTGACCACGGTGTCCACCTGCACGCACTCGATCCGCTCCATGTCCATGTCGTCTTCCGACACGTGAGTGTGCGCGTGCCCGGCACGACGTCGGCCGATCGATTTACGTTTGATTTCTTTTCCAGCGACGACGTCCTCGATGCCGAGCCGGACGACGGTGACCTTTAGCGCGACACGGAGCCTCGAACGAAAAATCGTCCTCCAAAACTCCAACTTCAGCGGTTTTTTTTTTTTTTGTTTCACTGTATTTTGTTGTTTTTTTCTCTAATTATTATTGTTGTTGTTTGTTTTAATGTTTCCTTTTTTGCTATCACGCTTTAGTGAATTATTGTTGTTACTGTTATTTTGTTTGTTGTGATCACTTTTTTTTTGGATAATTATTAATATTTTGATTGCTTTTTTTTTTAATACCAAATTTTTATGAATTATCATTTCTATTAATATTTTGATCATTTTCTTTTTTCATACTACGCATTTTTATAAATATTAATATTATTATTATTATTTGGATTATTTTGTTATTTGCTACCACGTTTTCGTAAAAAATTATTACTATTATTTTGATTGTTTTGTTTATTAATACGATGTTTTTGTAAAAATTTACTACTATTATTTTGATTGTTTTGTTTATTAATAACATGTTTTTGTACATTATTATTATTGTTATTATTTTGATATTTTCTTATCACGTTATTGTAAAAAATTATTATTATTTTGATTATTAAACAGTTAAATTGTTTCACGAGTGTTCAATGTTTATATTACGTCTGTTGTTTTTTTTTATTTATTTATATTTTTTTTAACTAATGCGTTTTCAATGAATTTTCCAATAATTCAAAGTGGTTGTTATAAAAAATGCTTTTTTTTAACACTGCTGCACTGTGGTCCAGAAATATAAAAAATTGGACAAAGTTGAAGGAAAATAAAACGTTATATACCTAAATATATATATATTTATTATTTGATAGTCCACGTGATTATCTATTGATTAATGCTATCTAACATATTGTATGCCGTTAACATTATATACCTACGACAGTTATTGCCATTGTGCACCTAATGAAACGCGATAATATAAAGTTGTTGCACAATATTGTATTCATTTGTTGTTCACTGTCTATCGGTTAGTGTTCCAAATGTTTTTCTTAATATTTTATAAATCTGGATAGTCTATCAGATAAACTTTAAGAAAAAATTATTTTTTATGCATTTTAATAGTGTATTTATAATAAATGTATATTATTTTATGTGCTCAAATAATTCAAATTAAGAATTAAATTTTTACTATGTAAAATTATTTTATTTTTTCTATTAAGTACCATTGAATAGCGTAATAAATTTCATTAGACACTATAATTAAAGTGTTCGTTAATATTAATTTGCAATTTCAAGATGCAATTACTTACAACTTTTTGTCAAAATTAAGTTTTTTCAGCATATTATAATACAATAAAATCCAAAATATTTTTTGCCGTATTTTTGTCTAAATTCTGAATTTTATTTATTTATTTTATTAACTTTATTTATTATTACATAAATATATATATTTTTTTCTGGCAGAATGGAGGTTCTCAAAATTTCTCGTAAAGATTTATATACGCAATTTTAGAACTTAAATAAAGAACAATTATAACTTCGATACAATTTACGAATTTGTTAAAAACAAACTTAATCATTTGAAATGTTTAACTGAAAAAAAAAAATAGATCTTTGAAAATCTGTATAAGTTTTTCAAAATGAATTTGAAAAACCCTGGCAGAAATGTTTTCGTATTAAAAAAACGTTTTGAACACGTACACGAATCTTGGTTAGGTAAGAATCATGAATTTACCGTCTCTAACGTTAGTAATAACTAATAATAATAAGCGTTCAAACGTTGGGCGTCCAAGAACAATGTTTTCTGAAGCGAGCACTAAAACTAAATTTAGAAGAACTTATGTTTGGCTGTTTGATAATTCGATCATTTGAGTATACAGCGAATGTCAGTAAATGAAAGATCCGATACCATTCATTCCATACCAGTACTTTTTTATCGATATGAGTAAAGTATCTCGAAACCATGGTATCGTTACAAAAAAAACTAATTTTTAATAGTATACGAAAATAAAAAATGTATAAATATAGTATGAAATAATAATAAAATAAAAAAATTGTATACCAATAGCAGTCCAATGAAAAAAAAAATCCAATCCAATAAACTACAATAATTTACAAATGATTGATGAAATACTGAAATAAATTTTACAGGAAACTGGGGGTGCTAATTTGAAACCAAGGGGTGCTAAGCACCCCCTAGCACTTCCCTATGTGCGCCTATGATTCAGAGTTTTACTTTGTGGGTGGCCCTTTTAGTTTTATTATTTTTCAATAACACAATTTATATAATCGAGCTACTCATGGTGTAAAGATGAAGTGATCAGTGTTTTCCATACAACTAAATAATATTAAAACTATTATATTAATTTTTTATTTTTAATATTGGCCAGTGTTTATTTACGATAGAGTGCGTAAATGATTATAACTGAAATTACGAATAAAATGAAATAGTAAATAATAGTTTACTCATAGGATTACTTGGTACAAGCTTGTGGAAAGAAAATATTAAATTATTTAAATGACACACTAAAAAATCGTACCTTTAATTACCATCCCCCTCTCCTTCCCTTTAGACAAAATAAATTGAAAATTGGGTGATGTGGTGACACTCAGGAGGGTATTTGGAAAAATCCACAAAAAAAAATTTAAAAAAAGTTAAATTGGAACCTAAAAAAAGCCTATTCTTTCATATATATATATATATATATATAAGTCTAGGTCTAAGTCTAAAAACTACGGCCCGTGGGCTGAAAGCAGCTTGTGAATTAGTTTTAACCGACCCCTCTAATGTACAGAGTAAATTTTAAAAATTTGTGTTGTGTTCCAAGTCGTGACCACACGCTCTCCTCATCGTGTGCATCGCATGTTTATCACGAGTGGTATCATAATTTTTAACGGTTTTTCCACAACCTATTTGTGTGATAAACTATTTTTTAGATAAAGTACATTAAATCAAATTAAACACAAGTCGCGACAAATCAAAATTAAATAACAGATATATAACACTAACAACTCAATAAAATATTACTAGAAAAACGTCGATTTCGTACTGCAAACTAAAAAAAGAAATGATCGTGATCTTAATTTTACATTTTCAAATGGTGACGATTTCAATTACCATATGAACTCAAAAATAGCAAGATAGTGTAGACGATTTAATCAATATTCTTACATACGTAAGCATTAAACTATAATATTGTGTAATGTGATGTATGAAGTGTAACTCATGACATCAAAAATTAATAAATACCTTTTGGGTACAGCATTTTTCAATATCTTATCGTTTTTAGATGTGGTATCCTTTTTGTCGGGATGTGCATTAGAGTCTACTTTTTTAACGATTTCTGTAAACAAAACAAAAAATCACACCAAGTAAAAGTATATTCAGAAAAAATAATGGGCAACACATCGAGTAACAAATAATAGTACTCGTGAAAAAATGGCAACTTTTATTGATTTCTTTAAGCATACTCATTTTGCCATGTATTCGTGTTGTGTATTCATTAACATTTTGACATATTGAACGCGCTAAAAATCTTATCTCTTAATACTGAAATAACCATATAAAATAGTGTAATAGATACACAGTAGTTAATGAATAAATAGAATAATTTACTAAAATGCACATTTCAAAATGTATTCATCTTTAATTTCTTTTATAATGATTAGTATTAGTAATGAAATGGTATAGATTTAACTCAGTTTATAGAATTTATATTTTGAAAGTGACATCTAAATAACCAAAGTTGAATTTGCCACTAATAAGTGCATTGGCATGGATATATTATAATCCTCTTAAATATTAAATATCCCCTTTAAACAAATCTTGACTAATGACAACCATCTAACACTTTTTAACAGAATATGGTATATATACATGTTTATGTCATGTGTGTGTGTGTGTGTGTGTGTGTGTGTGTGTGTGTGTGTGTGTGTGTGTGTGTGTGTGTGTGTGTGTGTGTGTGTGTGTGTGTGTGTGTGTATAATAGCTTACATTTACTATAGGTAACTTCTTTCTTCTTCTTCTTGTCTGTAATCGACCCTTAAGATCATACATTCAAACATATATCTTGCCATTTCACTCTATCCAACGCTAAGACCTTCCAATCGGCACTTGGGTCTGTCACTTGTACGTCCTTCCTGACTTGGTCTTCCCATCTTAGTCGAGGTCGTCCCAAGGGTCTCTTTCCTTGGGGAGTCCCACATTGAACCATTCGAATTAGAGTTCCTTCCTTTCTCCATGCATGTCCTGCCCATTGGAGTCTTTTTTTTTTAATTTCTCTAATTATATCAGACATTTGGTACAACTGTTTGAGCTCCTCGTTTTTTCGAATTCTCCATTCCCCTGTGGTCTCATCTATACACGGTCCGAAGATTCGTCTTAATATTTTTCTTTCGAATATCAGTAATCTGTTTTGATCTGATTTCCGTAATGTCCATACTTCACAACCATACATTACCACTGGACGGATGAGAGTGCGATACAGTTGTATCTTGAGGTTCATCGATATCGTCCTCGCCTTTAACAAATTACTTAGACCGTAGTAACACTTATTACCGGATTGGAGTCTTGCTTTTATTTCATTAAGTTCATCGTTTTTTTGTGTCATTATCGATCCCAGATATTTGAACTCCTACACTCTCTGAAACTTGTACTGCCCGACTTCTAAAAATGGGTGATCATGATCCGCGAGCTCTCTTCTCTGCACGATCATGTATTCAGTTTTTTCCGCATTTATTTCTAAACCTATTCTTTTTGCCGTGCCTAATAGTTTTCCCGCTTGCTCCCTGAGATTTTCCTTATTTTCCGCAAGTAACACTATGTCGTCCGCGTAGGCCAATACTCCTATTATGCAATCTCCCAATCGTACTCCGTTTTCTTCAATCCGACTCTCCCTGATGACCTTTTCTAACGCTATATTAAATAGTATGGGTGACATAGCGTCCCCTTGTTTCAAACCAGTCGATACTGGTATCCCTTGTGATACAATATTGCCCGCTTTAATTTTGATTTTCGTGTGTAGGATGTTTGCTTTTATCAGATTAATTAATTTCTGGGGCAATTTGAACTGTCTTAGTACATTCAACAGAGATTCTCTATGTATGCAATCATAGGCCTTCTTGAAATCAATAAACAGAACATGTACTTCCCTGTCAAACTCCCACATTTTTTGGAAAATTTGTTTCAAAATAAATATCTGATCTGTGGTAGATCTATTTTGTCTAAACCCTGCTTGATAATCTCCTAAAATATCTTCTGCCCACGGCTTAATTCTGTCTAATATACATTTGGATAGCACTTTATAGGTAACATTTAATAGAGCGATACCTCTATAATTATCACACAACTGCTTATCTCCCTTTTTGTGTATAGGATATATCAGTGCTGTTTGCCATTCCTCCTATAGGTAACTACTTAAAATATTTCAAAACAATTAAAAATGCATACAATGACAACGCATACATTTTTTTTAAAAACGATGAATCAAACATTGTACATTATCAAATTAATTTAATTGTACATTATCAGGGAATTTTGATCGTTTACAGTAATTTATAATTAGACAACAGCAATCAATGAATTTAAATATACACTATCTAGTAGTTGAATGTCATCAACAACCGAATCTATTTAGTTTTTTCCAATTTTTGATGAAGTCATAAAAAATTATGAATTTACGTTTTCCGATATTCCTCATTTTTTGTTTTATCTATCATTACTTATCCACAACTGTTATCAACATATCATGTTTTATCGTATTCACATGAATGACTTTAAAATAACTAATAAGCGATTACTGATACAGGTTAATCAAAGCGCATTTCATACAATCATAATTTAAATAATTAGATAAATGAAATAATTTATACATACTAAGCACAGCTAACAATAATTTATTTTATTCGAATAAATAAATATATTTGATTTGGGCATAAAATGAGAATAATTGTATCTATTTTACGCAACCAATACATTTTTGCCTGCTTCCATTTATTGTTTTTTTGTATGGTAGATAAAATTGTTTGAAAAAAAAACGCATTATAATTGCTAAATAAAAATGACAAATATATCTATGTTTGATTAATGATAATAGATCTATGAACAAATATTTATGAATCGGACATAAAATATTAATATCTGAATTATAATTTTAAACAGTTTAATGTAGGTACTTGAATGTGATTATTATTTTTTTATTTTTACAGATCAAGTCAAAGTAATTCCAAATATCTATTTTCATTAAGTAAAAACTTAGAGCATACAAAACAACATATGGTTCAACTTGACAGTAAAATACCATCTTCGAACGAAAGTTTAAATTGAAAATTTGAAAATATGAAACTAGAAAAATAACTGTACTGGAATAAATAAATTTCACTGAAAAATAATGTTTAAGCAATGTCCAAACTATGAAAATTAATTAAATCACTTCGTGTACTTAGTAATGAAATATCGTATATCTACGTTTCAAGCATCATTTAAATTTTTCCTAACAATATATATATATATATATATATATATTTTATTTTTTTTTAGAATTCAGATTTTGTGATACAATTAATCTCGGCAGTTAGGGATAAGGGTTGACAAAAATTGGGAGTCGTTATTTAATTATATGAGAAAGTCCAAATGGTCGAAGAGGGATAAAATAGAAAGAATAATACTGGGCGGTTGGGAGGAGAAAATGATTTTTTATCAAAAGGTATGGAATGAAGGTTGAGAAGGGAAATTAATTTTTGACGCTCAAGAATTAGATTAGAGCAACTGAAGAGGATATGGGAGATGTCACAGATTTGGGGATTTGAGTGAAGAGTACAGAGGTAGGGGGGAGTTATTTAGAGATAAATAGAAAGAATGAGGGGGGAGTAACGTGTGACCACATCGGAGTCGCGAGAAAGAAGTGATGGACTTCCTGGAAATATTGATACTATGAAACCATGGGTAACGAGGGATGGTTGAGGAAATAGATTTATACCACCGGGCAAAATTAGGAGGGAGGGATTCCCAATGAGTTCGCCTTCGGGTTGATTATCGTTAGATTTATGTTATAGTAAGTATACCTAATGTTTCATTTAAAATGGTGCGTACATGAACAAGAGTGGACACAGAGGGATAGTCATTTTTATTATCAATGTACCTATTATGTATTATTTTAATCTTTAATTCACACGGTAAATTTGTTATGAACGTGTAAATTTTTTACCCACTCTAAGTAAAATACGCGATTCTAAGTGTATGTAGTATGTGTGTATTAAAAAATCAGTTATCCGACCATACCCCTGCTTTTTCCCGATTTCTATATAAACGCCTATACTCTTTGCTGAACTTTATTATGCTAATAGGGTATTACCGGTGTTTCTGGTGCTAGTGCTCGGCTTATCTTCCATGTTTTTAAGGCGTCAGTGTACAGTGATTTACGATGATTAAAACTAAATGTTTCATACACACTCGGTGATGTTCAGCAAATGTTTGAAACGCGATACTTTGACGGACGTTGAAGTTGGACTGCACAATCGGACCGCAGTCTATTTAACGTTACCCACGCGTATTATCTGTCGATATCTCTCTCTCTCTCTCTTCATAAATCATTGTGATAAGTGACCCACGCGATTGTAGCATGTGACTTCAGTATGTGTTGAACGAAAAACACCCTGCTTTCGAATGAAACATGAACTTCGGAACTGGCGAAAGAGTAGTGGGCAGACAGACCGTTGTACTGTTGTAGCCAAGGAAATGGATAAAGCCAAAAAATTATAATCACAGAAAATACAGGGCGAGATAATAAATAGGTACGTCATTGTCATGTATCAGGGATGGATAACTGGCGGTCTGCGTGTTTGAGAGCATTCGCACCTACACGAACAATTATATTCACTATGAAGTGTAATAATTTATTTCACGTACACGGCACGGACAGCTCACTGGCACTACAAGAATTACCTGCATTGAACTACTAAAAATAGTTGTTATCGAATCCCTTTAATGTAACAATAAAGTGTTAAATTATTATTATTATTTATTTATTTATTTAATAAAATTCCTCAAAGTCTGAAAAGTGCAGTCAGATTAAATTACATTATATTATATATATATATATAAAATCGATGAAAAAAAAAAATCTAAATTACAATGAAAAAAAAGCTGGTAAGTGAGATGATGGTGGTACAACTTCGTCCTTCGTCCCTTCGGTCCTCGGACAAGATATTGGTGATGAATGTATAAAGTTTTAAAGAAATGATGACTCATTTCTTTAGTATAAAACGATTCTAAGCAAAGCTTCAGTGTAATATAATATATTGTTATTTAAATACTGTTTACGAATTTTACGGTTATTTGTGTAATTTTTGGTGAGTTATAATAATTTATTAAAGTGTGTATAAAAAGAAATCCTGAGTCACGATTTTTGAATTTTTGTTAGGATAATTAGGTAGGTATATGAGTAAGATCATATTAAATTTTCAGAACTTTTTGTCAAATATTTAAAATTATATTACATAAAAACTTTCAAACAATTTGGTAAATTAAAAGTTCTATATTTAAGTCAAAAGTGCTATAATTGTTCTGAAAATGTTGTCCAACATGAAAAAGTATGTATTTGATATTGGATAAAATTTTCAAGTTTCTAGCTTCAATACTTTTCGATTTATGACTAAATACCTAAAATCTGAAGTGTGAAAATCTCGTTTACGGCGGATTTTTACCGATTTTACCGTTTTTACTCAGTTTTTCGATCGTTATTCATGATTACTGGAAAAACTATGGAGATTTTGGAAAAATGACCTCTATAAAATACCATCTCAGTTCAATTTCGAATATAAAAAGTTGCTGGACGGAACTTTTGGACATGGATTTCTATACGAAAAAGTGTTTACAGAAAAAAAAAAAGAAAATAAAAATAAAAAAATAAAAATAAACATCATTGTAAAACCATAAGATCCTTCGCTTCACTCAGAATCTAAAACAAGGACCTAGTAAATATATATGGCATTAATTCCCATATAATATTCGAATTGTACACATAAAATGAAAACTAAAGAGGACACTTAACTTAAACCACCGAGCATTAGGTAGGACTTTTTAAATAATATTAAATATGTTAGAATATAAAACGAATTGTGGCCGAACAAAATTTAAAAAATTATCGCCACATAGCAAATAGTGGAGAAACCATTAAAAATATTGCGTGTACTTATACTAAGTATCGAGCAATTATCTAACAAAACTAAGCATAACACATTAGTTTAACTTAACGGCAAGTCCAATCGGTTTTTCTTTTTGTCTGCAACTTTTAGAAACTTTAATACGGAGGCGTAGTTGCACACCGTGCTCCGGGGTCGTACGTGAAGAGAACGAATAAGGTTTCATGCATACCGGGTCGAGAATCATTTACGGCCGTGTTTTGACGATAATATAATATCGATGCAAAAAATCCGTGCAGCAAAACAAGCATATAGCTACTGATTTTATAAATTATACATATTCGATTCTAAGTGAAGCGGTGATGTTTATTTTTTTATTTATTCATACGTTTTGGTACACTTAACTTCGTCCAAAAGTTTCATGTAGAAACTCTATAGATCGAAAAATCACACGTAGGAGGTACTTCATGGGTATTTCTCTCCTCTCGATAGTTTTTTCCAGGCGTGAGGAAAAACTGACGAAAAACTCGAATAAACAGTCAAAATTTCCGTAAACGACACTTTCACTAAATCGATTTTAATTATTTAGTCTTAACTCCAAAAGTAATGTTGTTGTTCACTTGACATTTTCACCATAATATATTAATTGCATATTATAATTCGTTTGTATTACATACACGTACTTGAGGCGAGAGAAAAATAAACCCTCCAAGTGCCATCTACATTCAATTTCCGATCTATAAAAAGTTGCTGAATGAAACTTTTGGACAAAATCAAGTGTACTAAAATGTGTCTCCAGAAAATAAAATAAAAATAAACGTCATTGTAAAACTATATTAAGATCCTTTGCTTCACTGAGAATCTAAAAGATATTACGTTAAGGAAATCTTATTTTTAACTATTATGAAAACAGTACACGGATTCAGGGGCGTCATTTGGGGGGGGCAGGAGTATGCATTTGCCCTACCCTAGATTTCAAAGTAACTTTGGGCCGGCTGCTTCTTTCACATTGGCCGGCACATGGGACATTAGAACACATAAAACACAATAATTGAACATTGACAAATTTAATATAATATTATATGAATATCTTATTTAGAAACTGTGGTTAATGTTATAAAAAAAAAATATTTGTCTTTTTTAGCATAAAATGTATTTAAAAATATTTATATGTTTGTTTGGAGGAAGATAATTATGAATAATATATATGTTAAATTATTAACAAAAGTGAATGAAGTTTTGGTTTATAATTTATGTCAATAAAAAAATAGGTGTTGAATTATAGTTGATTAATGTTACGAGCGAAGCGAGCGGTTTTTTTTGTGTAGGTACTTAAAAATTGTACACTGATTGGGCCGGTCATTATTATGCCCTACCCTATCATAAATTGAAATGACGCCCCTGCACGGATTACATGTATTTTTTTTTCACAAGTCTCAATGTTGCATATTAAGAGCCAAAAAATACGAGCTCGAGAGCTGCAGGTTGCCGAGTTCTGTTCTTGAGATATAGGATTGGTATAACCGATAATGCTATGAACCAATGTAGGCATACTACGCGCAGTGCTGTCGCGTTTTATAGCCATCACTATCCCATTACTATTGTACCTATTAGTGACCAATAAAGTTTTTTTTCTACCATTTACGAATCGTATTCGTTCGCTTCATTTCAGGATTACGCATAAAAATATCTCGCAAAAACAAGAAACGACAAATGGATTTCATAGGAATTCTACATCCAAAAAAAAAAACAAATATTGTACATGAGGGATATCGATTTAAATAACTATCGCTTTTATCGGACTGAGAATTGATAACAATTTTAACTCGTGTCGGCTGACGCAATTACGTTCAAGCTGACAGGAATGATTCATCTTACGGTTAGGATAACAATGAAAATAACACACACGTACGCGAAAAAATTTCATCGGTTCATGTTAATAACTCAAACCAGGGGCATAGCCAAGGGGGGGTATCAGGTCACAACCTCCCATGAGTTTTTGAAAAACCTTAAAAAATGGCAAAAATATTTTTCGAGATTGAAAAACTTTAAACTTGATACTGAAATTTTTTTTTAGTTTTTGACTAAAAAAATATCTATCATCAAAACAATTAAACTTGCCATCAAATATTTCGTTCATAAAAGGTTTGATTATATTCTACATTATATGTATTAGTATAATTATATACGTTGATAAAATATAAAGCTTAAATCGTATAAAAAATTATCTTGGTTTTCGGGCATTTAATTTTTAATTAATTTTATATTATAAACTATAGTACCTACAAATACAAAAAAAAAAAAAAAAAAAAAAATGCTTTAGTAACTAAGTCTGTATTTTGTAAATGATTTTTCCAGCTATCGTGTTCCCTAGGTACTTGAGTTTTCTTAAAAGGTAAAAAAAAATTGAGTAAAACAATAGACTGAAATATTATAAACCTAATTATAAAAACTTTATACTTTAATTAGTAAAAAGGTATAGTATAAATTATAAATCTTTATATTTGTAAATATAGTAGGTACCTATAATATCGATGCTCAAGTTATTTATATTTTATACATTTGAGTAAACACATGTCTGCTACATGGAGTAATGCTAAGCTTAAAGGGATTAATATAAATATAGGTAAGTAAACTAACGAATTTTCAACCCCCCCCCCCCCCATGAGAAAATCCTGGTTACGCGCCTGACTCAAACTGACCACCGAAAGTTTCGTGTAGATCCCACGTAAATGCTAGTAAAAGTATAATCAGAAATCGAATGATGAAAATGTGATCCATAGTATGTGTGATAATTCGTAAGGTTGACTTTGATTTATGGATGGTCTTCGTGTCTAAACTAGATATGTAGAGTAGCAAAATACGGTATTGACGCACAATTATTAATGGTGAGGATTTTTAGGTTCTCTCAAGTTGGATACCTGAATGCGGGTTTTCAACGTTCCACAAAGACGTTTGCCGAATCTCGGTAAATAAATACACACTCCTATAAATGTTTGACGTTTGATAAACAACACTTTATGATGAACTCATCGATAAATATTCACTGGGCAACAAGGAAGTACATAAAATAACTCTACCCGTCATTTATCGATATTTAACGTTTTTATCTATACATTATGATATTATACTCAACATTTGAAAATTAAAAAAAACTACATAATATATGTATCAATAACTAAAGGGTAATGATGGGCAAATACCCGGTAAATATATTTTTGGTAAATTCCCTAGTTATTTACCCGATATTTAAAATAAATACCCGGTAATTTGAGTAATTACTTCAAAAAAAAAAATATTCAATAAAATTTTGTTCATCAACGAACAAATGTTAAAATGTGGTGATCCAAGCCAAAAATACCTAAATTAGATATAGTTTTATAAATTTTATTCAAACAGATAAGTTTAATAAATGTAACAAAGTATTTACGCACTATGTCCTTTTTTTCTTCCCATAATTGTATTTTATAGTTCACAAATTTAAGCAACAATGAAAATGAATAATTTGTATTTCATTAACAAAGCAAAAACGAAAAAAAGCGCAAAAGCAAGACTAATGCCGCGTTACCAACGCATTCTTAATGCCGTAAGCGTAACGGTATATCTATATTCTACATTTCTACCGTGTGCGTATTGTAGTCAGGGCCGGATTTAGGGCCGGGCGAGTAGGGCCCACGCCCAGGGCCTCACGCTCGGGGAGGCCTCGCGCCTTATAAATTTATATTAACAAAAATGTAAACATATTTGTATTCTATATACACTATACAAGCATACAACGTCCTTAAATTCATAATACTCATTTTATATTGTATTGTATACAATCATAAATTAAATAATTGTTCGTGTCTAAAAACATGCAAAACAATGTTCGATTACGAAGGCAGTGATAACTTATATTACAAGATCCTGAAGAGGATTTTAGATGCTCTTAGTTTTTAGTGTTGATGGATGGTGCTATTGGATCAATTACTCGACGGTTTGAACAAACTTCGAAATTTAATGAAATGTTTGGTTTTTTATTTCGGATTGGGGAACTTAATCTGAAGCCACAAGAACAACTGAAAGCAAATTGTATGGACTTGGCAATATGTCTACAATCAGGAGATGAAAAAGATATTTGTGCGTTTGATTTATTTGAAGAACTATTGATTTGTAAAAATATTGTCGAAAAAACAGTAACTCCTATTGAAGTACTTAATTCTATAGAAAAAAAAAGCAATCGAGCTTTTTCCAAATTAGCCGTGGCTCTTAGAATAATGTTAACTATTCCAATAACTTCAGCAAGTGCAGAACGCAGTTTTTCGAAGTTAAAACTTATAAAAACGTATTTGAGAAGTTCCATGTGTCAAGAGCGTCTTTCTGGCTTGGCTTTATTAGCTATAGAAAAAGAAGAGTCAGCAAATTTAAATTATGAAAACATCATTGAACATTTTGCGGTCAAAAAGTCAAGAAAAATTAAATTTTAGTGATCTTTAAGTATACGACCTTAATTTTTAAGCAATATGTATTTATTTTTTTTATTTTGTTGTAGTAATGATTAAAAATGTTGATAAAAATATTTTGAACACGTATTGAGTTGTTGACATATTATTAATGACTTTTAATGATTTAATTTAATTTATAATTAATAAAATATTTTTCTGATAAATTATTTATTTATTAAGTAGGTACCAATACAATTTAAATACCAAAAATATAAATTTACTTTATCAATAAATACATTATGTTGTAAACAATCATTAACCATATATTATGTATTTAAATAAATAATTTTAAAAATGTAAGGTATTCACACTAATGGTTTATTTAATATTTTTATTTAGAGGAGAGTAGTGTTCAATTTTAAGGTTCACGGAATTTTTAAAGTTATAGGTTTTTTATTTTTGACATATTATATTTAGAGCCTTGCAGAAGTATTCTGCCCAGAGCCTCGCAAAACCTAACGCCGGCCCTGATTGTAGTCATGTGATATTTTAATATACTTTAATATTTATGTTACAACCAAGGTAGAGATATATCAACCTTGGTTACAACCACAATTTAAGATAAAACAGTATAGCCTTATTAAAAAAAAAAAAATACCCAATTTTTCAAAGGAAAAAATGACGTGGGTAAATACCCTGGTATTTACTCAAAATATATTTCTTACCCGTTGGGTATTTACCCACAGCCCATCACTACTACAGGGCGTCTCACGTTCACCAAAATCGGACTATTGTAGTATCACCCAAATGTAATGCATACATTTGAATTTTTATGTCAAACATTATTTTTATACTTTTTGTACGTGGCATTTTTGAAGTTTTTAAACTGTTTTAAATAATAACCATTACCTACTCATAACTTGGTATTATAAAAGCAAATAATTATTAAAAACGTTGATACCTACTTACATATTTTTTTTTTTAACGAACAATATACCTATGATTTAAGAGAAATATCGATAAAAATATTTAAAGTTAAGAGTAGCAGCATATTAGAGGAAGGAGCATTTAATATAGTCACCTCGTAAAAATATACCCTATACTTTCATAACTGGAAAGGGAGGTTTAAACACTACCTTGCCTTTGTTTTAATTTATTATATTAGGAATATCAGTTGCAATTGTAAGGCCAAATTTAACTTTAATGCGACACTGACAGACCATGAAATTCGCAGGAAAAAGCGGTATGATTTTTCCAAAATATTTAATTATTTCTCAACCGAGACGTTTTTCAAGTTACATATTAAAATAAAATAATACGTATTTGCATAATTTTTAAATTTTAATATTAACTATCGTTTGTTGTTAATTGAACATTAATTTCATGGCCAGCAATAATATCCTGTAGTACGAAATGAAGAAACTGGCTAGATAATGGTGGCGGTCGTCGCATAATACACCTATGGAAAACATTTTAATGCCGAGAATAGAAATTCTATGGTAAGCATACTGATGAACACCTTTGTTGGATTGATAGACTTCAAGTACATTTAAAACTACTACTATTAATTGGTTTTTATTTTATTTGTTTTTTAATGGTTTAAATTTATTAATTTAAAACGCTATAGATAAAAAAGCAATAATTTTCCATTTTTATGATGGATTGTTGTCGGTACCTAATCTTTAAAGTTGATATTTTTTTCCCCATCAGCTATCAGGTATTCCATCGGAGACTGATTTTGTTTTTTACCCAATGGGTTCAACAAGTATTAAATGTTGATTTTACTCTAAGGAATGTGCCCAGAGAAAAGTTCAGTTCTTCTCAAGAATTTCCACCTTCCTATGTACCTGCCCCAGTTAGTCTCTGGTTCATTTTGTATAATTAGTTTTGTCAGCTTTAATTAATTATGAAAATAAAATTATTCTTTATACTTCTTATGGTTAAAAAAAAAAAAAAACAAAAATTGACCACACAATAGCTTAGCTATACACTGGTATTATCTCATGTCCAAATACTTTGTGATATTTATTCGCTTCGACATGAAAAATGTTTTCCGTGGCTCCGAGCATTTGTGACATAGTAGTTTGGACTGGTATGTTATATATAGTTTTAAATTATATATTGTGTTTAGACAATTTAATGTTTTTTTTTTTTTTTTTTTTAATAATCCACTAGGATGTAATTAGTATAGTTGAATATTAGTTAGTCGACTTAACATTGTACTCATTCTATTTGAAAGCTGATCTAGCGTACCTATTTGGAGTACTAATATATCCTGCAAATGAAAAAGATATACACCTAGTTGATGTGGATACTTATTTAATGGTAATTATAATAAATTTCAACTATTTCAAATTCCAATACATTAAACCAACAATAAATTTTAAGTAAAATAATTTACGTTTTTATAGAACCGTTTATTGTGGTTGAATGAATCAAATTTACCGGTATGTTTTAAAACTGGAGTCATCGGTCAAGATCTTGGACTGAAGAAGCAAGATCATACGTATGGATACGAACCCGACTCTTACGAGTTCTCAAGTAATTCATTGAAATAATAATAATAATAAAAAAAAATTGTGTTTAGCCTTAGTAGTCATTAAAATAGTAATTTCCCATTTATTTTTATGTTTAATGGAAACTTACATATAATGGAAGTTTATATAAGCGTTAAAATGAAGCAGCGGTACCTACAAAATGTTCTACCATTACTCCGCAACTACAATTATCATACCTAAAAACAAGAAACGTTCAATTTCCATCTATCAAATTTTAGAATTTTTATGATTTTGAACTTATAAGACCCTCATAGATCTTTTGAAAAAAAAAAATCAAGGCTAATGAATTATTAATTTTATAAGTTATAAACTTGTTTGATTATAATTATGATTGATATTTGATACAAATTTTCTGAATTCTACTCAAGTATTAGATACAAGTCCATTTCAAGATTTAAATTACACTTCTATGGTTATCACACTGTGTAATAAAGACAAACAATTTTACCACTGAACAATTAGAGTGAATGAAAATTATTATTTATTTAAAAGGCACTTTGAAGTATAAATTTATCAAGAAGAGGATTAAATTTAATGTAAGATGAATACCACAAAATATAAGGTTAGAAAAAAAATGACAAAATAATAAGTGGTCTGAACATGAGTTATATATATATATATATATATATATATATATATATATATATATATATATATATATATATATATATATATATATATATATATATAAACAAAAACATTTACAAAAAAACAACAATTTATTTATTATTGTTCTTCAATATTATGTACAAACATAATGTCATCATAACTTACAATCAACAGTTTGTGCATTAAATTTTGGCAAAAAAAATAATTATAATTATCATTACAATGAATATATTTTTATTTATATTAATTAAATAATAATAAAAAAAATTATTACACAAAAACGAACATACACAACCTTAGTTTTAATTAGGGTCTGCGTTGGCAATATAGCCACCAAAGACCCATTCACTCACATTCATGTATATACATGTATATATTTATACATATATGCATATATATATTTAAAGTATTAGTTGTCTGGTATCTGTCCAGCAGCAAAAACAATACTAATCATCATAATCGGTTTAAATACAATTTAACTCTCAGGTATTAGGCATAAATGATAATTATAAATATTGGACCATTGCTATTGGATATTATAAATACACTAAATAATTTCTAATTTAACATAATTAGACAATGGATAATCTTTGTTTCATACAATTTACTGTCTATAGTATTTTATTCATAAATATGTTAAGTTTAATAATATCAATAATCATATGAATCTGAACAGGATATAAATAATAATTAAAATAAAAGAAGTCATAAATAGAATTAGTCTAAAAAAAAAAAATTGACTAGACCCTCAAAGAAAAAATAACTGAAGATGCTATACATAGCATTTAAAAACACTTAAAACTGTTGTCTAATTGAGTTTTTTTTATGGACGTTCTGACTGAGATATATAAATATATTTATCTTCTAAAAACTCTTATGTTAAAAGTCAATCTCATATAACAGTTATACTCATTTGATGTTGCCTAAAATGAAAAAAAAATGTGATATATTCCTTTGATTATATTTAAAAACTACTAAGATAAATTTAAAATATAATGTAAAATAGGAATGTCGTCTTGATAATAATAATAATTATAGTAATATTCAATCTGCATGAGAGAGGTGTCAGACTTAATAAATTGTTATGTGCCAAATGCACAGTACAGTCATACTAAACTGTTACCAATGTTGTTTAAAGAGTAGTAATTTTGTTTTTTTTATCATAATACACTACTAACTAACTGGCCTCCTTGGTCAGTTCTTTTTGATACGCTATGGGCGATTGTATGGCTTTTAAAAAGTCCCGTTGTGTTTGAAGTATCTGTCGAAGATTCTGTAACCACTCGGTCCGTGATTCGGGGCTGTGTGCGTGGCATACAAACCATAGTGGTGATCTTCTGGGGTCAGTGGATTTGATAATAAAGGATCCGTCTGATGAGTCATCTGACGAGTTACTGCTGGATGATCCGTGTCTTTCTTCAAGTGTCATTTTGTTTACCTGCAAAAATATTAATACATTACATAAATTTTTACTAAGTCAAAGAGCCAATGTATTGTCTATACTTCATATCAATCAGATCAATATTTTCCAAACAAGGTATTCTATAACTATTTGCCCTCCCTCAACCATATACAGAAAGTTTTAGTGAGTCGATTTTATTTTTATTTTATAAATTATGAGATGTAATATGTTTAAATTAGAATTGAATTATTTGTTGATGTAATTTTATTTTAGTACAGATTTTATTAGTGTTATCAAGTGAATAAAGTTTTAAAATCAAAATATTTTAATTTCTAATTTTAACAAAAAATATAGTTTAATTCTTCTTCTTCTCTACTAAAGGCCCTGCCTTGTCATTGCAAATCTGGTTTGCCATTCTTCTTTGTTAGAAGCCAGTCTTTTCATGTCTATATATCAGTTACAGTCAGCTTGTTTTATCATTGCTTTTATATATGCCTTCCTCGGTCTGCCTCTTCCTTTGTAACTAATTATTTGTACAAATATATTTGTCGTAAACAAATTATGCCTAAGCAGGTGACCGAACATTTTTCCGCTTCTTTTCTTCTATGGTGTTTAATAGAATTTTTTTTCTCCTACTTGGTTTAATACATCTACGTTACTTTTCCTTTTTGTCCAACTGATTTTTAACAGTCTTCTCCATAACCACATTTCCATGGCTTTCAACTTCTTTTTGTCTTGCCCATTGATGGTCCATGTTTCACAGCCATACAATAAGACACTCCACACATAACATTTGACAAAACTTTTTCTCATGTTTATATTAAGTTTTTTGTTTGTAAGTAGCTGCCGCTTTTGCGTAAATGCTCTCTTTGCCATAGCTATTCTTTGTCTGATTTCTATTGAGCATTTACCATCGCTTGTATAGGTTGTATCACTTCTAGTTTAATAGGTTAATTTATTTCTTTATTTCAAGACGATCAAATTATTATAGAGAATAAACTTTCAAGCTTAGTCAAAAAAAAAAAAAAATCAAACGTATAGAATAGCCACTTTCTTTCACATAATATAAATATTATATAAATCTGAAAACAAACTTCAGACTCTAATTCCGATGTTTACATATTAATTCACCATGTTCATTAGTAGATTATTTATTTATATTTGTTAAGCATCAATTTTTAAATAGAATCATAGTTAAATTGTAAAAAAATTTTCTTTAAATTATTTTAGCTACTATTTTATAAATATCATAATACAAATTTTGATTTTTAATAAAATTTGAATAAAATTAGACTTTATTGCGTGCCATTGAAATTCGGCCAACGTGTTACATTGTACACGTACCTTAAGTTCACCGCCCCTGCCCTATACAATTAGAGTTTGAGTCACAATGTTAATGTAAGATTATGCCAATAACATACCTGAATGTGGGCTTTGTAAACATAAACTGGACTGGTGAATTGTGTCTTCTTGCCCACTTCTTCGCTGAATATTATACTTTGTTCAAACAGGAAAACATGAAGGTCTCGGTGGGGCACCCGGTTAGGATTGCAACTCGGTCTCTCGGCACATGTTAACATTCCATGCAACAACAATTTGCCCTGGGCTGTGATTTTACCCTGAAATGATACAATATAATCAGTCACATAATGACCAAGGCAAAATAGACGAGAAATTGAGATGATAATACTCACGTCAAATCCTTGCAGTCGACCAACATCCATCATGTCATTTGCAGCTTTGGGTACCACTTGCATGACGTGCATGGCTTGCCTCAACGCTTCCATTTCATCTGCCAATCGAGCTCGCTCTGTGTACTTGAACATATCTCGCAGTAGTAGCTGATATTTCATAATCCTTTGCACGGGCTTGATTAGAATGTCACAGAGTTGAAGCTTATGCCCTAGGAACTGTCGCATTTCCTAAACACAATAAGAGAATTGGCATTTAAGTCACGTCACGTAGTACGTCAAGAATTATTATGCACAGTCCACGCACATATTATTATCGTACCCATCAGTACAATGATAGTCTATTAACACTGTGTGGCAGTGGTTTCTAAAAACCTGGGATGAAGAGTAAGTATTTTAGCATCGTGGTTTATATTCATATTTATACATATGTAATTATCAAAAAATATTTAGAATTTATTTTTGAGACAAAAATTTTACCCAAACTCAGAAAATAAATATTATATGCGTGAATTATGAATCACATCCGCCGGGAAACATGAATATTTTTACATTTTTAGTACTTTATTAAAATTCAATTAGCCCAAAGATCGTTTTGGAATCAATTTCATTATTCAAGTAACTATAAATAATGAATTGGGAAAGTTACACCCAACTTTCTCAGACGTAAAATGTTAGTTTATTTATGAAAATTTTACCTCGAAATAATAATCATGTTCAGATACGAGGTACTCAGAGACTGGCTTGTTCTGACAGTAAACGACGTACATCAGAAGTTTACGTTCGTATTTTTTGAACAGCTTGCCGAGTTCGTGTGGTTGAGTGAGGCATCGCTCAACGGCCGACAAGAATATGCTATAAAAAAAACAAATAATCAAAAATTACAAATAAAAATACACAATAATGACACATTAAAAGATCCATGTCAACCAAAAAACCACGAGAGAATTTAAGTTATCTTGCAAAGAAGTAGTTCTAAAATTATTCAGTAATTTGAAAAAACCAAAAAATATTAGGAAATTTTTACACAATTTATATTTTCATTTTTTTTTTCATTTTTGACAACCAGAAAGAAATATTTTAACCATTATGGATACATTTTTACAAATTGTACATATTATAACAAAAAATTTTCACAAAACTTAATTATAATTGAAAACAAAAACGAACTAAAAGAATATAAGACTTACAAAAATCACTTTCTACAAATAACAATGTTATAAAATGTTATTACATAATATGTTACAATAATAGGAGAAGGTACATAACAAATATTTTATTTTTTAAGTTATTATAATATTTTGCGGCGACGTTGAACGTTTTAAATATATTATTATAATACGCGCGACCGTACAACACGGTGATCGTGGTACAATTTGATTTCAAAACATTAACCCTTAAAACTACCCTTTTCGGGGTGATTAAAACTATGAAATTGGCTAACTATTTTAAATTCTTCTAAATAATGTATTTTATTTACTTTACATTTTATTCTATTTTGAATATTTATATGATAAAAATACTGTAACACAATTTCTGTATCATTCAGTATATGACCGACAAAGTACCTAATGCAGTGAAAAAACAACATTGCAATCAGATTTCAGCCATTGCAAACTGCTCTTTTGACTATCATTTAACATCGTAAATTACCAAGTTCAT
The DNA here is from genome assembly GCA_027580255.1 of Therioaphis trifolii. NCBI lineage: Eukaryota > Metazoa > Arthropoda > Insecta > Hemiptera > Aphididae > Therioaphis > Therioaphis trifolii. Next base: position 124,521,952 of record CM050404.1, read on the forward strand.
AGGTATATAGAATCTAATAATGTTCATTACCTATATATTCTATAAAATATAAATTATTATTAAATTAAATAAAAGACAACATTTGTCGTATGTATCCTATATCTTGTTTTATTTATCAATTACCAAGAGTACAAATAAAATTATACGAAAATGTCAAAAATTGAAATTTGGTAGTTAGATGATGAAGGTATAAGTGATAAAATATTAATGATATAATTGAGAATTTTCCAACGTTGTTTTACCATTTGAGTGAAATATAAGACTAGGTTATTTTTCTTTGTAGGCCTATAGTCGTATTACTCATACCTCCTCTCTCTGAAATTCGGTCCTGTGTCAACACGTTCCTTAAGCAGATGTTACACTCATGTTCCACGAATGACATACGATATCGTGTCAACTCAAATATTTAATGCAGTATTATTATAATAGGTTTTTGTTATAGGGAGGAATCAATAGTGAAATATAAAAATGGATATATAAATAAATACGAATCATAAAACACTTACTCTCGGTGCCATTCGTATATCAGTTCGATGTTGCCAAAGATCATTTTGTCTTTGCCGGACCTCAGGTCTTCGGGCACGGGTATGTCGCAGCCCGCGGCCTCGGGATCTTTCATCACCGTCATGTAACCTTCGACCACCAGCGCTAAGTCCCGGACGTAGTCCCTCTCGGTCTCGACCAGCTCACGCATTACGTACTCTCGTTTGTGCAGCGCCTCTTCGCACTCGTCCTTCAGTCTCGATTCACCGCCCGCCTTGTCCGCGGACGATGCGGCGAGAACAGGGACGGAGTTAGTGGTGGAGGTAGTTGAGGTGGTGGTGGTCATCGTGGTGGTGGTGTGTTGTTCCTGAGTACGACACAAATATAAGTCAGTCGGAATTCCAAACGACGGATACAATTAGGAGAGAGAAGCCATGCACGATCTTTGTCTATACTATTTAAGATGTATACAACTACTACGGTTACACACGCACGATATGACAAAACACTATAGTGTACAACTGACTAAAAAAAAATCAATCAGTTATCTACATTCTACATAGACAGTTTCACTCTCAAAATTCACCATTCTCTCTTTGACGATCTGTTCGATTTCGGCCAGGTCGGCTGAGGACGAGGCAGTCACTTCTGCCGACAGCCCCGACGTCTGAACAACAAATACACATGGTTTTTGTTTGTTATTTAAATAATATAATACCGTATACCGATGTAAATAATATAATTCTGCGCGTAAAACGAATAAATATACACGGAGGGCAGCTCGTGCTACTACATGAGACACCACCCATACAGGGCCGGACTGGGATAAGAGCTCTTACCACAAAAAATTAAAATAAGAATGAGTTTTACAACTTCCATAATTTTTACACTCTCCAATATATTTTGGAATTTTGAAACCATTTCAAGTTATATGTACAACAAATTATTAAAAGTCTCAATACATTTGAAAGATAACACAATTTTCATAACACAAAAATGTCTTATCATTTATTACAATACCTATACACAAGCAAGTTGAACATGACATATAATACGGAAATAATACGGTTTTATAGTATTAAAAATAAAACATCAACTTTTAAATTAAACAAGTTACATTCAAATATAACAAGTACCTAATATACTAGTGATTATTAGTATTTCTTTGAGACATGAACTAATTTTTAGGAAAATTGTATAAACAATTACTTAAGTATTCAATTTTATCAAAATATCTCATATGGTAAACATGAGAGTACAAACGTATCTAAGTGATCTTGAGTAATCGCATTTTTTAACCAGTTATTTAAAAATAGATTAATATTGTGAACCATTCTTAATGTTTTGTTTGAACAGTACGGGTGAACGGTAGAGGGGATTCGATAAGCCAATTCGTTAAACCGTTTAGATTTTCTCGGATTTCTGCCTACTCAGTCCGGTCCCGAGTATACTATTGGGGTACACCATTATAGTCTCGTTCGTTTGCGAGTGTCGAACACAAATAATGAACACGCGTCAAAACTATACGCGTGTTTTATAACATTATACCGAATAATGGATACTCACTCTTTGCGAGGCGACGTTGGTCGAGTCGGAAGCGTTTACCAGAATTGACTCGGAAATGGGTTTCATGGGCGGCGGTAATTCAAGCTCGTCGTCCGGTTCTTCGCCGTTCTGCTCGTCTTCGTTCGGTATCGATTTGGTGGCCTCGCTGACCGGCGACTAGAAAAATAACACACAGCACGATATTATCATAAAATCGAGGCCTCGTAGTCGTACACTACCGACGACGACTACGATTGTCATTATCGCATCTTAGTCCGCAGTGATTAAACGAAAACATAATATAATATAATAAATAGTTTTATCCTCACTTTGAACTTCTTATCGGATCCTTTTTTGGTGGACTGCACGTGGTTTTTGTCCACCTTGCTACCGGTACTGAATTTTCTCAAAGGCGGCGGGATCCACATCCTCCTGCGGACACAAAAAGACGCGTGATGCGGCAATTGCGATAGATAGACCATACATAGATCGAATGTATACGAATCAGTTATAGCTTATAATACGTATAAAGCGCGAATAGTACTCGCAAGGTAAATAAGATAATAATATATACACATATATGTATGTGTTGATATTGCTATTATTATTAATATATTTTAATCCGTTCAGCTGCAGGTGCACATTTATGCGTGGCGCGCTACGCCACAGGTACGACTACGAAAACGCGGTAATTGACCAAACCGGAGAGAGACTACAATAATATTATATACCACCACATATGGTCATGCACCGTAAACACTACATATTATGGTAATATCGCCCGGAGGTTGGGAAATCTCAGTGCACCCTATATATGGAAACCGAACTGACGAATCGTGGTTTCGCCGCGGCAAATCATCAACGTTATTAACGAAATATCGGGTTACTGCGTACACACATAATATGTGCGTATTATATCGTACATATTAAAATGTGAGTGAGTGTACGTGCGTGTGCACGCGGATACATATTATATTTTTAATGCGTACTAAACACGGTGTAAGGGGTGGTGTATCTTGTACCTATTATAGGTACAGAGAAAGAGAAAGTCACGTAAAATAGCAAATGTTTGTAGAAAAACCACGGAAAAGATAAGAGGGGTGCCGATTCGAAATCTCGAATTGTGCGTGTAAATGCTTCAAGCTGACGGGTAAAACGTTAAATATACGTTCAGTTTTATATTAACGATGGTTATCATGAACACGGTATTTGGAATAAAATTTATGATAATGATATTATATGGAAGAGAAAAACCAAATAAAAAAATAATTTCATAATATGATGACACAAAATACGAAAACTCAATAACGCACGCATGTACACGTCATATTCCAAGAGTCCGTTCATGATGGATAGGATGTAAAAAAAAAAAAGAAGCATTCCAAAATCAATTGAGAACAACACATAACAATGACAAAGAAACTCAATAACATAGAATATAATTTAATTAAATTAGTATGACTAGGTGCTAAAAACTTTGAATTGAATATATTTTTATGTAAACTCTGATTCCAACTAAAATATTAACATTTGAAAACTATTTGGTATGGTAAAAAATTAAAGAAGTTGTATACTTATTTTCCAAAAACAAAAAAACAAACAGAAATTGAAAAGATAAATTAATAAAAATGTAATTTTCATAACTATTACATGTATTATACTGCAGTATCGCTAGCATAATATAACAAAACTTTATTATTAACGAAAATATTAAGGTGCTAGTAAAGACGTAAGTACACTAAAAATCAAAGTAACCAATGTGTATTGATTTAACGACAATAATAATGAACATAAGTAAACCGAAAATTATGCTTTTCTTGACTTTATTAATAATAATAAAAATAAAATTTATATATTTTATAATTACGAATGATAAATTAAAACGAATTAATAATTAACTGACCACACAAAATAAATGAAAAATTATACGAAGTGTAACATAAGACGAAGGAAGTGGTAAGGTAAAAACAAAGAATGATCAAGAAAATGTGTTTCATTCCTGAACACTCACACGCAGTTTATTATTAACATTCTCTAAAAAATTATAAAATGGGTAAGAATTTACTCGGTGTCTGAGTAGGCATTTCATACCATTACCAGTCTTCGTAATATATACATATAGATAGAGGTACAGTGTGTATACGCGCTTAACATGCAGGTATTGATAAGAGAAGAGAAAAATTCAGGCTAGGATGTAAACGATAAATAGGCGATTGTATAAAAATAAAATGCCTACGTGCATAGTAAAATATAGTAACTACGTATACTGTAAATATATGATACAGAGGTTTTTAGTACGCTTATCTCTTTTTAACTCTATATTCCTACAGAGAATGCATACATTTCAAAAAATGTCAAGTAGAATGTGAACCATTAATAAGGCTACATTTTTATGAAAAACATTTTTTTACTACACGTATTTGAGCAATTTATGTTTTTTTTTTTTTTTTTTTTTTAGTTTTCTTACAACATAATATTTTGAAAGGAGAACATTTTAAGTAGACAATTTTTATTTTTAAATTATACCAGAAGATTAAAAACAATAAGCAATTCAAATTCAAATCTTTTTACTAATACAGATTGAAAAACAAAAATTTAGAACATAAATTCGAAAGTAATGTTTATCATTAAAAAAAAAACTCAAAATTTTACCAAGCAAATAAAATATGTAATTTGAATAATACTTTAAATTTAAAACATTTAAAAAATTAATTTGTTTACTTCATGGCGTAAAAAATGTTAAATAAATCAACTAGTAAAGAGTGAAAAGAAAAACTCAAGGATGTAAGTACATACCCGCTGAAAACACGTCTCTTAGTCACTGGCGAATTATTGCAAATCGACGAGGTAGCAGTATTATCCACACATTCAACAGCAGCTTCTGAAAATAAAAGAAGATGGAGTAAATACAAGTTCAAAAGAATAAACATACAAATGACAACAACGACATACTATATGGAGCCGACACTCATAAAAAATGTACTATTTTTTCACAATGATTATATTACGAGTAATTTATTACCTAACATAAATTCTGATTCTTCAATAATAGCTTAGGACTACAAAGCTTAAAGCTAATATTTTTTAAGCCCGAAGTGTACGGGGTCTCCACATTACGGCTTGCGTTATATTATTCAATACAGTTTTAATGTCACAAGATATCGTCACAACGATGAACCATTTCCTGTTCAAAACATACTAACGGCACCAAATTACGTATATTATACAACATAACTATGGTTCATAGTTAGTGATTCCTAATTGTATATGAGCAATCAATGAAAAACATATTAATTTATTTATAATTTTTACTTAAGCCAATAGCTTTTAGAGGCGGTGTAAGAGATGATGTCCGGAGGCGGAGAGTTCGGGGACGAAAGTTTACGCGGCTGGAATTTCACTATAGAAACTTTTCCAATCGTTTACAAAAACCAAATAATAATATGAAAACTAAAAAACTCATTAAACATGTGCGTGCGTGCAAAACACCACACTGCAGTAGAGCACCTGTTATTTATCCAAAATCTAGTAGGATTATTATCCCTTTTTTCCTGTCGCGTATATCAATAAATACCACTGGGTGGTAAACGAGACGTTTTGGTTCATTATAAACGAGCTTAACGTTAATTTGTTTTTTGCCCCCTCTGAGGTATAGACCTAAATTTGAGCGTAAAAAATATATCAAGTGGCTAGTGCACTGAACTAACGCGAATGGGGCCATCGAATCCTTCAAAAGTATTCTTTAATAAATTATTTAATTATACATATAAAAATACATACATAAAGTTAGAAGGAGGGATGGGGATAACGAAAGTGAAAGATACAAAAAACTGTGTGGTAGCCATACGCATAAACCATCATCACGACCTATACGTAAAATATATTTATCACGATGGACATAATATAATGACGCAGTTTAGATTTGGAGTTATTCTGATGTTAAGAAACAGGTTGAAATGACGTTTCATATTAGTACATATATAATAATAATGTTTATGCGTATAGCTACAATACAGTTTTTTTACATCTTTTACTTTCGCAACCCCCATCCCCAATATATATATATATATATATATATATATAATGTACACACTGTAATGTCACTGTTTTCCTTCATGTACGTGGAAAATTTAGACAAGGTTTTAAAAAAATATATATATACACGCAGGTTTGTGTGTGTGTGTGTGTGTGTGTGTGTGTGTGTGTGTGTGTGTGTGTGTGTGTGTGTGTGTGTGTGTGTGTGTGTGTGTGTGTGTGTGTGTGTGTTTGAACGGCGGTAGTCGACGGACAAGCAATAAATTAGTGTAAATAAAAATAAAAAACATTGTCAGTACAACACAAAATACCTATATATATTTATAACTGTGATATTTCAATGCAATGTTTTTAGTTTATTTAGTGTCTGTTTCGAAATGTGTGTGCGTGAAGGCAAATACAATATTAAAATATTAATATAAACCGAAAGAGGTCGACTATAAACATACATTATTCGCGCGGTTATATTATACAAGACAAACAGAAACTGTTGGATTTACCCGCAAAAAATGAACAAAACACGAAACTACTGAGTACACACACTGAAACGATTAAGACAAAACGATGGAAGGGTGATTAACATAACGCCAATGACGATTCAGCATCTGTAGTTATTTTTTGGGGCAATCAATTAATATGTATTACCAATGAAATTTTTTAGTATATTCATGAAAAACTTAAGGGCTGGGAACAGATTGGTGATTGCTGTTAGCTTCAAATGTATGATATATGTATACAAAATGACGAGTCTATGTATATAATCCCGCAGAAGTGTACCGATAAATAATTATAAGTAACTACAAAAACTCTTAATGTTATCGAAATCATGCTTTGTCTGCAGTATAATATATAATATATACTATATATATATATATATATATATATATATATATATATATATTATATATCATATTATGTTCGAGAATATTCATACGTATCAAAAATTACAAAATTGAACACTTTTTATGCAAATTTTCAGTATTTAATATCGTATCGTATCAATAGAGTTCTATAGCGTTGCTAGATGAAACTTCTGGACAAAATTAAGTTGAGCAAAAAGTGTCTCAAAAAAAAAATAAAAAGAAAAATAAATAAGTAAAAAATAAAAAAATTAACATAATTGTAAAACCATAAGGTACTTCATTTCACTCAGAATCTCATATAGATACAGGACTACAGGAGTATACAGTATAATAATTACTTTCTGATCGTTACAACCTATAATGCATATAATGTGCAACTTTAAGTTTAAAATTATTATTATTTTGATATTGATATTTATAGTCACAAAAAAATACACGATTAATTCAAACACATAGTTTTAATAAATAGTTATTTTCACGACCGCTAGAGAATGCAAACTAAATGAAACCAATAATAAAAATTACAGTTATAACATTATATATAAGTTAGAAATAAGACAAATATACAATCTATAAACCGATAAATGTATAACACATTTCGATGACTCGCGTATTCTTAGGTATTATTTCCATTAATAAAATGTACACATAAATGTACGTATATATTTATATTGCGTTTACAAAACAAACCATATCAAGCTAGAGGCATTAATTGGAAAAAACAATGATATTTTTTTACAATACGCAAATACCGTATACAATAAAATCCCTAATACATTGTGAACACAGAATATTTTAATAAAAATAATAATACTAATTAGGCATGTAATAAGAATTTGACTAGTATGCTTAACACAACCTTGAATTTATATACTCGAATATAGTAATATCAAAACATGCAGTAAACTATTAAAAATAGTAAACAAAATACTTTTAAGTCAAATTTATTGTCGTTGAATTGTTTCATCATAAGGATTAATGTTTTATTTATTAACGTCTCATCTGAGACTGAAGTATCATCTCCCGCGCTTATATAATATTTTGGAAACACAAAATTACATACTACTATAGACGAGAGAATTGAAAAAAAAAATATCAACGTTTTAAACGTATAAAATTGATAAATAAATTGCCACTATTTTGCAAATGATTTCGTAGTTTTATGTAATACACCATAAAAGTCGTCAATTATTTTGAAACCCAAAAAGTACAATAATAAACGTCATTAACATAATGGGATAAAAAAAATACGAACATTCTTTATATGTAAAATAATTTTCGAAAGCATGTAACGTATGTACGTATCTATAATACATAATATGCAAAAGAATTATCTTTTTTTTGTTTGTTGAGAAAAACGTTTAAGTACATACGTAAATACCTACTGAGGTCATATGTAATTATTGAGACGATATTGTCCAAAGTTAAGAAAATTTACGCATAAAAAATATATGAGTGTGTGTGTGTGTGTGTGTGTGTGTGTATATACATATAGGTACTTAACACACTATATAAACGGTGGTGGCGTGTTACTTCGATAATGTGCGGCGTGTAATAATATGTAAATGTGTTTAATCGCACGAGGGACGAGCAGGTGGGAGAGGGCGACGATCGACTATGCAAAACGACTTAATGGAAGTGGCTGCCGATGACGGTGTCAAAAACAACACCGACTGAGACGCTTTTGATACGATACCAAGCATAATGGGCTGGCTCGTTAACCTGGCAATTTAGATGGCAGGCCAGTTCCGATTTTAAACACATTTGTATGATGCGCACTATAAAACAATATTATCGTTTAACAGTTTTTATATAATCGTCAAAGGCATGTCAGTACGAAATAAAAATGTAATTTTAGCGGCATTTTCAAATCATAAGAAAAATTATGAAAGCTAAAAGTAATTAGAAATATCTATTACTTATTTAAATTTTCGATGAGTCTTGTTTTAATGAATAACTTGATTAATCCTGATTCTTATAAAATCGAATCATATTCAGAATGAATGTCTTCAATAATTTCAGAACAATCGTCATCGCTTGATTCACCTTCGAATATTTCACATTCAGTTTCTTCCAAAATTTGTTCAATTTATCTTTTTTTAATTCTTCTATTTCAATACATAAATTTAAAAAAATTAAATAATAAGCGATTGTTAATTTATACTATGAAATTACGTGTGTGGGGTAATTTTGTACCAAACTGAGAGAATGTATGATTTGAATGATTATCACGAACTAACTAAAAGTCATACACCATCGAGAAACTTTTAACTTTATAGCATATCTATTTTAAGGAAGCTAAACAAAATATTAAAATTATCTTATCTAAGATACCGGGGTCTTACAATTCGTTTAACAACTGGGGTATTTTAATACTCTACGTGCGTGGTGACTGGCTAATACGCTATTGTAAGCAAATAAAATCAGCAACGATTTAGAGTTGTCAAGTGTAATCTATATTACGCTGATAACAAAATGAATACACAATAATTAAGTTTAGTTAGATATTGATATATTTAAGAAATCTGCAGGTACGTGGAGATGACGGACTAAACACAGTATTCCAGCCTAATAGGTCGATCACATGCCGTGATCTTATTCACAACAGTAGTTTATCGTTTGCTGCACAAATTTTTCATATCACAGAACAACAGTGAATACTTTCTGATTGAGTTGTAGCGGCACTGGACACCAAGTATTTTACAACAAAGCACATGTACATATTATATTTATACAATTCCACCTTCGAAAAATGTGTCGCACCCTTTCAACTTTTAAATCTCCGGTAGGATGGAAATAAATACGGAATATGATTGATGTCGGTTAGATGTACAGAGAGAATTAAACAATGTTGTTGTGTTCGAAGGATATGATGGCGAAAACGAACCTTGGGCACAAAGGATAAATACGTACACAACACAATACGAACGACACGTTCTCCCGCACTTTGCTACAGGGGAAGGATACAATATTATTAATCTGTTCGGCCTTCCGTACGGATAATTATTATTACACAAAACGTAAAGCGCTCATTCGGACGTGATAGGAAACGTCGCGCGGCGCCGCTGTCCAGCCGCAGTGCAGATAGGCGCAATGACTGCGGAATATCTGCGGTGAAAAAGCAACTGAAAGACATTTTGCACATAATGGGCGTTTTTTCAGACCGAGGTTACAGACGTTATACACGTACATTGTACTGCAGGATTTGAAAAATTGAATGAGTGGAAAGTGATGGTGTACGCACATTTTTCTTTGAACGCGCTGTTTATAAGATAGGTTAAATTTTTATTTTTTTTTTCAATTTACACAAAAGAATAATAAAAAAAAAAGACGCAATACAACGCTCGTGCGCATGCTTTGTGCCGCTTGAATACATTAAAATGCAGCGCGCGTGTGTAGATAAAAATAAAAAAAAAAGACCGGAAAATGGCTACGGCGCGGCGTAACGATGGCATTTCGAACAAAATTACATATCTACCTACTGCCGAGAAACCTAAAGCGCATTAATTTTTTTTGTTTTTGAATTCGCCGAAATAATTTGTCATTGCACTTAAATTAATAAAAATTCATTACATTATACTACTTGATATACTAATATCAGTCAGGGGTGCTGGTCACGATGCGAGCATTTGTCCACCCACATTTCACTGTCAAAATATACATCAAACTATACTAACGAAATTTTTTGAAAGCACAAACAGAGTGAACGCGATTTTAATCGTAAAGTAACGCACGGCGCACCACTCAGGAGTCAGGATAGAATATATTATTTAAATACATACATGAACCAAGACGAACAATATTCCATACAATATTATGTGCGCATGGTCAACGTGAATAATTGTAGCGTGACATAATACGTGTGAGTGTGTGACACACACGCATACGCGGCACGTGTATATAGTAAAGTAATATGTCATAAAATATGTGTTTACGATGGCGCTTAAGTGACGAGTACATAATATTATAATAATAATATACTATGAGTATGGATTTTGTGAATATCGTGCCAAAATGTATGTAGTGTTTTATTATAATATCATGGGTTTAGCCCGTATTTAATAATAAATAAATCATTGGGTAAGGGTCGAGTCGTCGTGATACTAAAGAATTAGTTATATCACAGTATTATAGAACACAACTAATGTAAAAACATTCGCAAAAAATCTATTAAGACGACCACAATACGTATAGTAGAATAGTTTTACATTTGAATATGACGGTATTCCTCACACTTGACATCAAATAGTGTTGCAGAGATTTAAGTAATCAGGACAAATGGGAATATTTCAAACTTAATTGTATTGCACAAAACATACGTGCATTATAACAAAGCATATATTATGTGTTCGAGAGATAGGTACAATGTACATATTTCTTGCAATAGGTACCGACGTTTTGAACATGATGTTATTTACTGTTAAACATCTATGATCATCATTCATTAATATAGAAGAAACAATATAACGCGAATAGGTAAACACCACTATTGTTTGTTTTTAGATACACCATATTATTATAATACGTATTTACTCATAATAATTTACTTACATGATGGTATAACATACATACATACACACACACACACCTTTATGTTATCATGCACATAGATACGTCGCGCAATACTGTTAAGCGGCAGAGCCCTAACAAAATACTGAAATCGAATTATAAAATAATTCAACGTAAAAACTAATCAGACAATAATTACGCATAATCGTAATGATAAATTGAAGAATGATTATTCTAGTAACCAAGCTACAATACTTACTATACACATCACGTTTAAAAAAATAGAACAAAGAAATAGAATAAAACGTAGCTCAAGTCTCCGACCGTGTGGAGTAAGAGTAAAAGTTGAAATGTCTTGACAAAAATAATAAAATAACGCGTATTTGTTTTGGTCAAATGAATTCATTTTTTATTCATTAATATGCCATCGCATTTTTTTTTCTAATCGAAAAGTGTACAAAACGCATGCACGACAAACGAACAACAATGGCTACACGCTATATGTATGTGTCTTTAAGACTCAATCCTGTCACCGCAGACAAAACTTCCTCTTCCTAGTGATTATTATTTTGCCCGCCACCTCGGTATGGTCACTGTAACTACAAGAGCCCTTACTGAAAATGTATAATTTAAATCAATTACGTATGTTGATAGAATCCACATACTCGTAAACATAAGTTTCTCGCAGGTCAGAGAAGGTAGTCGTTTCGCAGACAGCTGAATGTATATAATTTTACAGACATTTTATTTTATCATTAACTTTATACAGTGCACTAATACATATTTAAATCCTATTTTTAATACTCCCCCCCCAATACACACACACACACACACACACACACACACACACACACACACACACACACACACACACACACACACACACACACACACACACACACACACACACACACACACACACACACACAAAATCAACTTCATAAAAGTAAACAAGGTTTGCTATGGAAACTTATCTTATTGTCAGCCTTTTCAGCCCTTACAGCCTTTCATAGAATTAAAAAGTAGTCCATGTCATTTCTCAGTGTTTAAGCTATCTAAATACCAAATTGCATTTAAATCGGTTCAGTAGTTTCGGAACCTGTTCAATACAAACATCAAATCTTTCCTCTTTATAATATTAGATAATGTACTCATGTCACATATTGACTTATGTTAGGTGTTAACGCTACCGCGGACCCCTTACATGAGTATGACGGACCCCCAGGGGGCCGCGGACCACAGGTTAAGAACCGCTGTTATAAAATATATAATAATGTACACGTGTTTTAGAATTTTCAAGTGAAAATGTGCATAGCGAATAATGAAAAAAAACGAGAGAACACGAGCTTGTACGATTTACGCGATCTAGACGTGTCTGACACGCAAATCGTGTTTGACTTATACAGACCACGCGCACAAGAGTGGTACAACTCTAACCTCGGTAACCACATCAGTGAGCTTTCGAGAGACCGCAACTTCTTGGTGTATAAAACGGATGTATGATATCGGGTTGGAGAAAGGGTCAGGATATATATATATATATATATATATATAAAGATTAAACAGACTACTAAGGGTATATATTTATAAACATCGTTGAGAAAGTAGTCCTAAACAAACACGTCCGCGAGACTACAGTAGTACAACAATATATACTTTAATGTTATGAATCATTTGACCTGCTTTTAATCGTCTCGTAGATGGTATTATTAAGTATTTATCTGTATATACATAAAGTAAGTATGTATACATAATATGTGTAACTATGTATGAACCGCGCATACACGAGTAATTGTTAACAACAGGCAAATATATATTGAAGAGTGAAGACCTAAAACACGCGAATGATCATATTATATTATAATCAAGTAAATCTGGTATGACGGTTTGAACAATAATTTTGACCACCGTCATTACTTAATACTGATGCAGTGATATGCCAGTAGCGTATTTTAGCTGGGCACGAGATTAATCACGACCCTAAACATTTTTTCTAACACGTATGAACATACAAAATATCGTAACAATTGGAAATCAAACAAACAACATCATAAATAAGAAACAGATTTTAACTCAAGAATAAATTTAAGCCTTAGCAAAATTATACATTATGTATACATAACAATAATTTGTATCGCATTGAATTTTCGAGTAATCCAAATTTAAAACACGTTTTCGTAATAGATCTAGGATAAAATATAATTATAGTGTGAGTGATCTATTCGTGGGGAGTTTTGCTGATTAATAGACTGCTCGAGTACAAAAAGTCCGCAGAAATATGCAGTGAACACTGTATACTAAAATTTCAATGTATGTGACGACATTGTAAAACGATGCATTCATGTTTTCAATTCAATTGTTTCCACGGCGTGACAAATTAATAAGAAATGGGAAAAAGTGTTGGCTGAAGATAATAATAATTATAATAATAATATTGTTCATGGAGACCGCGACAGATGCGTCAAGTATAAATGACGAAAAACGCCTGGCTGAGACTTTACAGCTGACAATATTATTGATACGCGACAGAGCAGAGAGGTAATGAACAGTTGGCTAAATACAAATTAAAAATTTGGCACCCAGTCCGCTACTTAAGAGAACAATCTGAGTAGCACTCGAATATAATACAAATACAGCTTATATTTCAGTACATGGTACAATACACATACGGCCACGAACACTAATTACATTTGATAATTTTTCACACTTAAAATAGTTAATGATTGATTGATTGTACATGTGTATGTTGTGTGTGGGCGCGCACGCGTGCGTGTATACATAAAACTGAAATATAATATAAATAAAAAAGATGTATAATATTTTCGACGTACATGGTCATACAATAACAATGACTGATCGCGTTGTCAACACTATAAATTTATTAATTTTTCTTACACGGTAATGTCATAAACCCGTGCACGGAAATAGTTCATCAAATTTATGTCACATTTATTTAAAATATCGCTTACCATTCGAGATTTCAATTAGACCGTAAGACACAATAATTTTTTCAACCGATCAAATAATAATATTGTTCGTCGAATTGGGTTGAATGCAGAGGAATATGATTTTATGTCGCTCCTGACAGAATGGACTGAAATTAATATGATTATGAAGGAGAAACGTAATACGACGTATTCTAATTACATCTCGAAAGGTCAACGTGATTTAATAAATAGAACAAAAATTAAATATTCAGTTTCAAATAGGTGCGTAGTGCAATGTAAACCATAAATAATTCGGAATAAAAAACGGTCCAACACATTTTTGATTTAAAATTTGTCTGTACATACATAACATACATACTAACAACACGCAAGTCCAAATTTCTAAGCGTCTCGTAAATTCTTTAACATAAACTATTATTTTTAGTGTCTCTGAAGGACAGCCTTATGTTCTCAATGAAACCGAGTGCAGATCGGAAGAATTTTATACGTCAACAAGACAGCGAAAAACGGGATTCGTACCAACAATAAATAAAGATTAATATTGGTCGGGGAAAAACACGTAACCAGCAAAAATTGAATTATTCGCAAGCGGAGTACACGAAACGTGTCGTGAGGGCTGTTTACTGAACATCGTCAAATTCAATAACGAAAAACACAACAAATTAAAATAAAAAATCAATTTATTCCCAACCCCGAAAACGGCAAGCTTGACGTAAAAAGTCAGACGTTTTTGCAAAATACAACAGTATAATATAATATAGCTGGGCAATCGATGGCAATGATCGGTTATGGCACAGATAAAACTAAAACGCAACGGAAGCCTTGTCATCCGACCGTTATACCAGTTGAGCACGCAAATCCAACGATTTCGTTTTAAGTATACATAAAGTCTACTATACATCACAAGCATACACAATACATAGAATGATTGTACCAATACATACACATTATACATAAAACCATAGTATATATATAAATATCTAGAGAGAGAAAAGGAACGAAGTGTTTTGTTGACGTTTTTATAGTGCCTTTTTATTCGAATTTTTTTTTCTTGTAAAAATAAAAACAGCGGACACTCGTTTACACATTTATTGTTATTATTACACGACGTGAAAAAATACGCTTTATCGTGACGACAAATTAAATTCGGAAAGCGTGGCGACGGAAAAGTAGAAGAGGGCGGGGTGGATTTCGGACGGCAGGTTTCATACCTGCAGCCCCTGCGACCGGAGCGGACGACAGCAGGCCACCGTCCACGCACTGCGTACGTGACGGCGATAAGGTCGCGTCCGAGTGTCCGGGACGGTTTCGGTGGTTCCGGTGACGCCGGTGATGATGGTGGTGCTGATTACGTTTGGCGGCCGTCGACGAAGACTTCTTGTGTCGGAACGACCGGATCTTACGGCTCCACCGACTCAACCGTCCCAGCGACGAGTCGGACGACGACGACGACGACGACGACCCGTCCGAGTCGGCGCCCGCGCCAGTCGTGCTGCACGTGTCGTCGGCGGACGACGAGCCGGACGCGTCGCTATTGCTACTGCTGCCGGCGCCGCCGCTACTGCTGCTGCTGCTGCTCGACCAAAAGCCCGATTTTCCCATCGATTTACCCTCGTCTCCACGTGCTATCGCTGTCGATCGCGCGGCGCACGTGTGACGCGAAAATGTGACTCGGGGGTAACGCGGCGGGCGGAACTAAACGACAGTCACAACGCGAGTAGACGCGATGTCGGAGTGTTCACAGACCATAACAGCCGGGGATCGACCGGGTACGACGATGTCCGAGAGTTACGGACGTGCGAATATCGAAGCGATTGTTAAATATTACGAGTTACGACTGAGGTGCACCGACGACGCACGACGAGTTGTCACCGCGAAACTGCAGTCGTGGCTTCATTTCATTGCCGTGCACGCTTTGACGGCGGCGATCGACGATTATTTTTTTATATTGTCACTACAATTATTATTATTATTATTATTTTCGGTGTTTCGAACGCGCGCGCGCGCCCTCGATTACACGTCGCGGCGGTGACGTTCCCGTGACGTACAGCGGACGACCGTCGGAACAAAACGCGCGTCTGACCAGAGTCGGCGTCGGACTGCGCGCGCCCGCCGCCGGACCTTATGGACGACGAGGCGGCCGTGGCGTTGGCGGCGGCATGTATAATAATGTTCTTGTCGGTCGGTCGGTCGTTCGCGCGCGCGGGGAAACGGCGACAAACCGCATACGCACACTTGGTGACCGGCCAAACGCGGCGCGGTGGCGACACCCGTTCGAAACAACACGGACTTGTCGCCTCCTGGACGTCGTGAAAGTACACACACACACACAGGCATGTACACACACACACACACACACACACACGCACGCGCGCGCGCAAACCAAGTTCACCCGTGGACATAACACACGTATTACTATAATACATACGCAAAATAATAAAAATAATGGTATAACGACGACACGCATTCGCGTTCAAAACACTATCGCACCGGACGCGGACGTCGTCACACGCGGTGTCGACTACGCGACGGCGGCCGTAGAGACGGCTGTTTTGATTCTGTTTTTACACCGGATTCACTGCTGAGTAGCATTGTTTTTCTCTATCCGTTTTTCCCCCGTCTCTCTTTCGCATAACCTTTACGCGATAAGTTATTATGTCCGTATACACGTGTGCGTCCAGCATATTATTACATTGTAATGTGAATATTTGATAAGTGAATAGTGCATATTATGTATAAACCTAATGCACTGTTGAAATTAGTCATCAGACACGAGTGTGACTACTCGCGGTCGTCACGGTAGTGGTGACATATTTATAACACGCAGTTTCCGCGAAATTCGCACCACTCGACATGGCAGCGTCGGAAGCTTGTGGGAGAGGAGAGAAAACGAAAAAAAAAATACAATATACATTGGTATTCGGACGGTATGCCTAAATATATATCCTAAATAATAATACTATAATTCTTCATACTTCACCGCCGCTTCCGTGAGCAAAACAATACGTTTTTAGAAAATATCGACCTTATCATAGATTAATATTCAATTTTCATTCAACGTAATAAATATAATCATAATTTTAAGTTACTAAAAGTACTAAACAATCAACAAGAGATTTTTTTTAAAACTCTTTTCTGTTGTGTCAACTCACAATTCATAATATGACTAAGTTGTTACAATTTCTATAAACTGTAAGATGGAAATCCCATACACAACAACAAAATAACACATTATTCAATGGATAAAAAATATATCTAAATTTTCCAAACAAATGCATTTAACGAGTATATATATGTTACGGGTAATGTTAACATTTGGATAATGTTGAAATTATCCGGCTAATGAGACATTAGCCAACTGTCATCATAAGCCGCGATGAATATTGGCTAATGTTAACATTAACCGGATAATATTACATTAGCCAAGAACTTTCGGATAATGTCTTAAAAAAAATAAAAATGTATCATACATGAGATGCAATAATTTAAATTATTAAAAACATTAATTATATTTAAGACAACGACCATAAAATACATAATATTAATAATATGAGTTTAATTTTAATTTTTAACTACCTAACCTCCTAATGATAGGTACATAATGTATTATTCTTTATTATTACACGGCATGGCTTCCGTGAAATTTTGAATGACACAAAATGCTAGATGCTTTACATTTACATCGATTGGTGTCACATTTTCCCTTCCATGAACACCTTTTATATCCTTGACCACCAGCGTCTGACATTTTACTCGCAATTTCCCTCAATGATTTTTCTACATGTACCACCTCATCAAGCGGTATTAAAGACAACGGACAAACACCAAACTGATTTCTGGTGTATAATTGTGGCAAAGTACCATATTTATTGCCAAGTTTATAATATTAACTATTATTAATTAATAGGATTCAGTTTTATCTTTTAACATTATCCAATGTCGACTGGCTAATGTCGACATTATCCGGATAATGTTAATATTTCATTAATATAAACGAAAAATTACACATTAACCAAAACGCATGGCTAGTGTCGACATTAGCCGGATAATGTCGACATTATCCAAATGTTAACATTACCCGTAACATATATATATATATATATATATATATATATATATATATATATATATATATATATATATATATATATATATTATATGTATCATGCAAACTACTTATATACAAACTTTTGCTTAAACCGATATGGACTTATGGTAAACAACTTTGGGGAACATCTAAAACCTCCAACACCAATAAAATCCAAACATTTCAGTCAAAATGCCTCCGTCAAATAGTTAAAGCTCCATTTTATGTTTCTAATGACACTCTCCATATAGAGATCTTAATATTCCAACCATCCAAAACGTAGCCAATATATTCTATAAACGCCTCCACTCCAATCTCTCCAACCACCGAAACCCTCTCATATCCGATTTGTCAACTCACACAATTCCCGGTGACCCCATAAGGCGCCTAAAACGAAAATGGTGTCGTGACCTCTTGGAGGACTAAACCTCAAACTCCACACCAGCCATGAGTTCCATCAATGGATGGATCCTTCTCCCAAAACATACACTGTCTTGATGCAATAAATATTCAATTTCTTATTTAGTTTAATATTATTGTGTTACTTACATATATAATTTGTTCTATTGTAAAAGAAAATATTTACATTGTACAATTTAAAAATAAAAACGAAAAAAAAATGTATCATGCAAATTTTATGGTAGTTAAGTTAAACAGAAATAAATAAAACAGAAAAAACAAATCATAATGAGTCATACACACACGCACACACACACACGCGCGCGCGCGCGCGGGGGGGTATAGAAATACATTTATAAGTATGTAAAATGCTTTCATGAAACAATATAGACATGCAAACTTTCTCTATAAGGACCTATGACATAAACTATAAGTTTAAGATTTAATCTCAAATTAATGAATACATTTTGAATATTGATAAATGATTTCTCAATGTCATTAAAAACAAATTAATGGTCCATGATATTATCATAAAAATACTTATATCTTATCATGTAAAATTCGTTGAATTAAATATGCGTGCAAGAATGGATTTTCGATGATTTTAGTTTAACCCAATATCAATAGAATAATACATCATCATTCATCAGTTAAGTTGTACGTTTTTGAGATGAAAACTTCTCACATAATTCAATTTTACTTAATTTATAACATTTTCAATTTAATTTATTCGACTATTTCTAGTAAAATTAAAACTTTATAAATATCCATACAGTATACTGGTATGATCATGAACCATGCTAATTAATATAAAACATGCTATAGATGTTGTTTATCGTGAATTAGATACAATACACAATATACATATTAATAAAACTCGACAGTTAAAATTTACCTTTTACATATTCTATCACATTATGTATAAGAAAACAAATACGTTAAATACAAGAGCGGCAAAAGGACATTACATTAAAATAACAAAAACGTATCGCCTTTAAATGCAGATTCACGAAAAAGCGATTTTTGCTACATAATGGTACCGATCGAGATGATATGATTATAAAATAAAGAAATATATTGTAAACTATATTATAGTCACATAGTTATGAATGGCCTCGATTGTACAGTAATAATGGAAGGAGGATATGCTTAATTCGAATTTGATTCCGCTCAAATCGGGATCAAGGTCGTTGAGGACCCTAATGGCATTTTCAAGCGCTAATAAAGAGAGAGGCCAAAAACCCGTTAACCCGATCAAAAGGCGATAACCGTGACTGGTACAAATCGAACAATTAGATAATATTCTATCTATTCTACGTGCAAAAATTATAATAATAATTTATGTAGGTAGTAATGTTTGATAAAATTGATGCAATACACAAACATTTACTTTATTAGTAATATATATATAGGTATTTTAATATTTATTATGATTATGTTGAAAATATGTCATTACAAAATAGATGTTGCCGGAAAATTAGTAGTTTTAGTATATTATCTGTTCACGGCAGGCGATCTTTTTTTTATAAAATACAAAAAATGGCTATACAATTAATAATCACGATTTGCATACACACACACGCGCGCGCGCTCGCGAGTTACAGCGTATCAATTTGACACATCAAATATCAGAAATAATGGGGAGAAAACAATAATTACATATTAATTTTTTTTCGTGAACGAAGACATAATTTAACGTAATTAATATATATGAACAAAATAAAATATCATTAAATTATAAAATTTAGAATTTTGTGATACATATTTTCGAGCAATAAAAAATTTAATAAATAGCTTGTAAAAAAAGAAAAGAAAAGAAAAGCGAAAAAAGGTTGTGTCAGTCTTAAAACACATGGTCGCATTGCAGAAATAGAATTTGGATGATGGCCAATTCGAATGTATGAGAAGTCACATCAAGAGATAGAGGAGGAGTAAAAAGACAAGAGATGTTACCATAATACCATTATTGTGTGAGTCTGTACCATGATGACCCAGTTGGAAATTTATTGATGTGGGAAATCAAAACTCAACGAGTCTCAAGAACAAATTTATTGACCCACCACTAAAATATTCAAATTGATCTCGAAATAACATTGTTTTTTTTTTTTTTTTTTTTTTTTAACATGATATAAGCACCACTCGCATACATTGGTTACCTCTAATTTAATATTAAATAAAAATAAATCAATAGAAATTCATCTCTTCACAACAGTTCTTTAAAATATCTGCAAAAAATTTAAAAAAATATTTAAAACATCTAAGGGAAAAAACACGAGGAATATAAAATATAGACGTAAAAAAGTCACAACTAATTTCGGTCAAAATAAATTCGTAATTGGTAATATCAATACCAATAAATCAATTGCTTATTTTGAAGTTTAACGACTAGTTATTCATACACTACTGAAAACAGTTATAACATTCAAAAACCTAATTTATATATTAACCAGACGGTCGTAGCTTTAAATGATAGTAATTTATACTATTAATCTATACAAGATATCTAGATAGTAATACTTAAAAATATAATAAATATATTTAAATAAAAAAATTTCATTTTATTTGATTTAAAACACTTTTGTTTTATGATAAACCACCTAAAGAATATATCATATTGTTTTAATTTTTAAATAATATTATTACCTACGATATTTATGGATGCAATGAAACATTTTCAAGAGAAAACGTTTCTGAAATGGAAAACAAACTAAAATACATAAAATGACCAGGGAAACAATCCATCATCGTTGCATTTAAACTATGTTTCATAAGCTTTCATAAGCTTTTTTAAGCAGAAGACATACTTAGAGCGCTTTACGAAAACAATCCATCTTACGAATGTTTCTTCGATCCCGAACAGCCCAGAGAATTCGTATGGGTCAAGTCAACATTTTCACTTTTCTTAAGCTTATGTCACACATAACCACGCATAATATAACAATGTAAAGTATGATCATCCAGGAATGTGCTAGTTTATAATATATGCACTTCAAAATGGAAGTTCCTGTATACTCGAGTCGAACTATTTTCTAAACAAACTTGATGAATGCGGTAAAAATATTTAAAACGCAAGTCTTAGAAATTTTATAAATTACCTACTAGGGTTCAATACAATTGATAAAAAACGAAGTTATAAAAATACGCAATAAACTTTAGGAAGAATTTAAATTATTTTTTATAATTTCTATTACATCACATAAAATCAATACGTCATAGGGAATACTTACTTTGATATAATCAATGATAAAAGTATACAAGGAAAATAGCAATCTTTTGAAATCTAGAAATAGAACGTGCCTAAAAAAGTTGAAAAACAGACGACATGATTGAACTTTATTCATAGAATTATTTATAAAGAATGAATCAACGCATATTATACTCGATTTATAAAATCAAAGAAATAATATTTCAATAGAATTCTACACGCATATTACGGAAGAAAATATCCGGACTACACTGCACGCGAATCAAAACATTACAATACGGTGATGACAAAAAGCCAAATTTAACGATTCGATATTTTGTAAGTACCTTCGGAATAACTTACTATTGTTCATACTGTCGCGGGCGGGCAATGAACAATGTATATTAATAAATACAACACAGATCCACGCAACAATGACGTGTACCGTGTAATAATAATATTGAAATGCGTGTGGGTATAAAAAAATAATAATAATAAAATAAAATGAAACTCACAAGTCACAACGACGCAGCGAGAACGTTGAAAAAAAAACATAACGGAGTCTAGTGCATATGACGTGATATGCAGTGACCACCACTCATCTCATCACAGAGTCCATTGCATTGACAGACGTTTCCGGGGGGACACGGGCGCGATGTTTTCGTCGCGCATACGAAAAAAAAAAACAAAAAATCCGACGCCACTGATTACGGTCGCACGCGAAAATATCGCACGTCAGACCACGCGTTTCTAATCGCGCGAATCGTTTGAACTTGTTATGGTTCGGTAACACACGACGAACTATGTGGCGAGCGTAAAGTGAATTTGTTTATTCGCGACAGTTGATCACTTCGTTCATACGGCGCTGCAGTACGTCGAGTGAATCATAATTTATCAGGGGGCGTTTCCGTTCCGTGTACGTCCACGGGCTTAAAACGGTGTTAATTGAAAGGCAAACACATTTTTGGGGACGAGTTAGAGAGAGAGAGAGAGAGAGAGAGAGCTTGTGAACGCGAAGCACCCACAATTTTTAATCAAACGCGTATTGCTCTCGCAAATGCTTCTCGTTCGGTTTTTAAATATTGATCAAATGAACTACATATGAGTTACAAACAATACATTTGATTTACTAGGAACCACTTTTTCGGGCATTAGACTTTGTCCACAAGTTACATTCAAGTTTTCAGCTCCTCTCTACATAGATCAGATATTGCTTCCTCTGTGTACTTTAAAGAGATCGTTTTTTATTTCCCATTGAAAATTGTGTTGAACAGTGAACATTTAATTACAAAAAAATATGTTTAAAATCGAACGTGAGTACACTTTTCTGTACAGATATTGGGTCCCCATAATACAGGCATTGCGCGTGACCGTGAAACAGGTCTTATAATATTACTCACCAATGGTCGTTTTTCAAATAATAATAATAATCGATGTAATATTGCACTTAACCAGGATACGATCTCAGAGAAAATTATTTAATACTTAACCGTAAATATATAACTATGTATTGTATTAATATTTCATCTACAGCAACTTCAAGTAGGTACGAATCTAATCCCTCCGAATGAAATTAATTTCGTTGTCTTATACATTGTAATATCAAATTGATATTAATAAACGAATAGGATATTTAAAAACTATGTAAGCTGTTTCAATTTATAAATATGATTTACATACACGCAACGCATTGTCAATGTCGTCACAGAATACGTTACCTCAGAAATCAAGAAACAATAAAAATAATTCACCAGCAAATTATACCTAATTTATAATCTTTAATTAAATACAAAGTTGAGGTGGGTTTTCAAGATAACCTACACGTTTTTTTTTTTTTTAAATATCAGTAAAACGTAAAATATACAATAAAATGTATCGTTTCGTCGATACGATCACATAAAATGTACGCAGTTTGACAAAAATCGAATTCTTCTCTCTATATTATGTTCTATTTGGAAAGTACGGAGCACGTATGGGTCGTTTGCATAATATAAATAAGATGACATTGGTGTGTGTTGGAAGGGCGAAAATTTCGAAAACACGTCGTAAATGACATAGAACGCTTTTTTAGTAATGCTGCAGCTGCTGTACATGGGGGCGTCCCTCGTGTCGCCCAAAACTAATCTTTTGCTTTTAACCCACATGCTCGTCTCGTCCAAATGAAATAACTATAGCTATAACAAATACACACAAACACAGACACAGACACAGACAGACACACACAGACATACACACACACATACAAATGTTCACACGTGCATGTATATATTTGTGTGTGTATCCCCCCCCCCCCGTTGCATTTTCGTTCATTAAAAAAACAAAACAGTTAGCAATGGTCATAAATATTTTAGAAGCATTATAAGCGTTAGGTTAGGCCCGGAGAATACAGTTTGTTTACTAAGTTTTTTTAAATTATAATTATGTATTTTTAGGCGCATACTCCTTTGTGCATGTTTTTCAACAATTTACAGGCCGCTTGCTCACAAATTAATGGAAGGGTCATAACATGACTTGTTAGCGCTCATTTAGAATAAAATATGATAACACGATTAATAAATAAAACCTAATCAACTTTATTATGATTTAATAATAACAGCTCAAATATTATTAAAAATGAATAGTTAACGCGCTAAAAATATGTAAAAATATGAAAGTCGTAGTCAGTTTTTCGTATTAACCTAACCTAACCTTACCGAACATCATAAGCATTGAATGACTCGATTAGTATATTTATCGTATTAGTGGGAAAAGTTTAACATTATTTATTATACAATTACAATATTTTTTTTATCCAACACTTAGACGTTGAATATTTTAATTGCGCAAGTGAAAAACTACTCATCACTTATTAATACACGAAATTCTTTTTTTTTCTTTTTTTCTTTTTTTTTTTATTAGAAACTTGGTGTTAACCATTAGTTTCAACAATTATAATATATTTATATAAATACTTAGAAAGAGAACACGAAATTCTTACAATTTTAAATTCTTAATTATTTAATATCTTCTTTTTATTTCATACATATTAGCTTATCAGTGTTAATAGTTTAATAAATTTATATATAATCTCAATAAATCTAAAGATCAATTTCCGAGTTAGAAATGTATAACATTTTGTATTCAATTAAAAACATCTTAATAAGTTAAAATAATAATAAGTTAATATATTAATAAAAGCTAATAAGTTAAAAACATCATAATTATTATTATTATTATGAAAATATCGAAACAAATAATATTAGAGTCTGATCATGAATCATTCTCAATTAGGTATATTTCATATCCTAACCAATACACAATTATTTATAAATGTTTCTATACATTCACATTTTAATAATATACACAATCGGTATTTCTATCCCACGTAGATACGTTTCTCAAAATATGTTATATTATTTAATGTTTACGTATATTTTACATTTTCACCGTGACAAATTAATTCGTGAATTTTCAGTCATAACCACAGTCATATCATATTCAGTCGTATAATTTCACCACAAATACGAGTAAAGTGTAACTCGTGAAATAACAATAAGCTGAACGAAAATTATTATTTCATTTGATCGTATACAAAATACTGGATATACTACACGAAGATTTAACATTACAATAATTGTTAGGTACATAGCCTAAAATAGTAGCGATTGCATCTGTGATAAAAACAAATATACGTGGTGACTAGCAAAACTACCAAAGAGCTACCACCACCACATGGGCACACAAGGGTCAAACGAGGAACGAATTATGAAGAGAACGAGTTTGGGGCACACCCTTTACGATCCTATATCATAACATAAGCACTTTGTCGAGATATATTCATAAGAGTTGCGCTAACCTAATTTCATATAAAAAGAAAAATAACACTGAGTAAAATATATTACGATAACATGTTTTCAATTAATCATTAAAACCGTAAGTAAGTGATATAAAAATGTAAGTTATTTGGAATTAAAGTTAATTTTTTTAAGCTGCGTATTTTGAACATTTTGTTATATTTATATTTTAAGAGCATACTTCACATATATCCTAACATAATAGTATACTTCATCTGCAAATTATAAAAAATAATCGCAAAATGAATTAAAAACAATATTGTTCCAACAAAACGAGATTGTACTGTTTCCTTACTTTTTCCTTTAGGGTAAACTAATCAAGTATTTGACAAATGTCTAGAATAATCTACTATTATTTGTTTAACTATCGTAAAACAAAAAATTGTACAAACGTATTAAAGGATTTGTACACATTTTTAGAGGTAAATTTGATGAATTTTCAGTACATAAAACCATGATTACACGTAGGTTTTTCAGGTCACCGAGTCATTAGCCCTAATGATAATAACAAAAACACATCACCCACTCGACGAGAGGATGACGACAGTTTCGATAGAAGTCGTGTATATGTAAATATACATACATGGACAAATAAAGAGAAAAACAGAAAAAAAAAACAGAGAAAGACGGAGAGAGATGGGGGAGGAGGTAACAACTCGGGACAGAGGGTAAAACAATACATCGTCTAAACCGGCTAACGGACAACAATATAATTTTGTTTGTTATCGCTACCATAGCAGACGCCGGTGTGTTTGTTTTTTGTGAGTGTGCGTATTGTGTGTGTGTGTGTGTGTGTGTGTTGTGTGTGCAGACGTTGAAAGACACGACTTTTCCGATGCGGTCGCGGCGCCACGTGAAAAGAAGAGAGGAGAGTTCGGACCCGATGCGATCGCGCGATGATAGCGGCGTGTAAGCGACACACGCTGCCGCCGCCGGGAGCACGGCGCGCGGCCGAGTGGTGTGTTTCGTCGTTGCCGTCGGTAGTTCCATCGATTCGTCCACAACCGCCGCCGCCACCGCCACCCCATCCATGCCGAAACCCTGACCTTCGGTCGTCTCCGCCTCAGCCACCACACGCGGCGCACGCACCCACTACTATTATCATCGCGTTTTTATTTTTCGTTTTTACTTTCTTTTCTTACACTCCGTCTTCTAAAAAATGGTGGTCTCCATTATTTTTCATAATGATTATTATTATTATTGTTATTTTTATTTGCTATCGACCACCTCGGAACGGTAAACATTACACGAAAACCCGATTCGTTTGTTAATAAAAATTAAACGTTTTCCGCTGGGAGACCGGGTTATCTGTTTCGGTATTATAATATTATTAATTATCATTAACAAATAACGTCCCTCGGTCGTACGGAAAAGTAAACCGGAAAAAACGTGGACAGTCGTGTATTCATCGAGTTACCACTGCACGTATTCCGAAACTATAATGGGAAATTTCGATGATTTTTTGCCGGCAATCGCCGCGGCCGACGGGCGGGCTCGCGAGAGGGACATGGGCGGACAGGGAGAGGATTACGACACGACGTCGAAAACAATAAAAGTGTCCGGAGCACCCGCCGCCGCCGCCACGTATGTTATTATTATTATTATTATTACTATTATTACTATTATTACTGTTATAACGATTATTGTCGTGTATGTACAGACACGAGACGGTGTGTTACTTGTAGAGCAAACAAGTCATCCGGTCGTGGGTGCGTGCGCGCGTCAACGCGAAAGGGAAGGGGGGTACGGCGGGTCGCGGAAAGTTTACATTTCGTCAAACGGCGGAAGCGACATATCGGGTGCGAGTGGTACCACCGCACGCGCGTGGCCACACGAGTACATAGTCGTGTTACAACAACAACAACAACAACAACAACAATAACAACGGCGGCGGTGGCAGCAAAAATAACAACACAACACTTCACCGCCGTAGTTAGTTAGGTTATCCGCCGCAATCGATTCTTTTTTTTTTTTTTTACTTCGAGGGGGAGGCGAGTGATTAGAGGACGGGAGACACGTCTCTACCGCTATTTTCACACGCGTTAATTCACACGTTCGAAACGCGCGTTCGCGTACACCCTGGGACAGCGACGGCGTCGGTGTACTCGATGACGACGACGACGACGACGGAGCTTTTTACGTTGGTTGGTTTTTATTATTTTTTATTAACGATTTCACAATATACACCGTGTTGGCGGTGGCGGCGCCCCCGGCACACACGCGCGCACTCATACTACGTGCACTCGCATCAGCAGTACAAATCGAACAAATAAGATTAATAATTATTGTTAATTATTTATTGTTATAGTGTGCTCCGACGACTACGACGGTGTGGTGGTTTTTTTTAAAATTATTATTACTTTTCATTTTTATACGAAAGTATGATGGTGAGCGTGGGCGAGGATTTATAAGGTTTAGTTATTATTTTTTTTTTTTCTAATGAATTGAAAACGTGCGTATACGATATTATACGAGCGACAAATCGCGCCGTGTTTTTACACGCACGATATTACTATAATAAATTATAATTAATAATTTTATACAGTAATATACTACTATATTATTATTTTAATCGTCATATTATCAAATAAACTTATCTACGTATCGACATCATAATATGAAACTATACAATATTATCATGTGCTCGGTACTAAAAGTGAGGAAAGTGAATAGAAAAATTTAACTGCATTGCCATATTTGTCGTTATCTCGCTAATAGAACGTTTTCGGAAGGACCTAGTCTGACATTTTCTCAAAGTAAATCAAACAAATTATAATTTACGAGAAAGCAAAATTAATGTCGTTATAATATGATACACGCGCACACACGCACATATATATTATTATGCACCTTCCTATTATAATATTATGTTACATTGTTTTATTCAAACTGTTATTTGATAAACAAAATAAAGTCAAATCATTTAAATTATGTGAAACCGTTATAATTTTATCAAAAGTAATAAGTACCTAATAATAGCATTTTTTTTACAAAATAAATAACTACATTATTATACGAGAATAGTTGTGTGTTTCGAACATAACTCAAAGAGGATGATAGAATGAGACGAGAGATGAGAGCTCTATAATAAATCTATGTAAACAGTTCCCAAGTATTCTAATTTCCATTTAAAAATCATCCTGCTAATTATGATTTTTAATTTAAAGGCATTAATAAATTCATCCTATCAAATATAATGTATGAATTATTTAAGTTACCATTACTATTAATTACCGAAGTATAACAACTATATTATCTGTAAAACAGATAATAACGAATTCCATATGTTTTCTTAGTCAAAAAAAAAATGAGTTAAGTTCAAGAACCCCGTTCCAATATTTTAAATTATTTTAAATTCTGACAAACGATCGCATATCATAGAAAATAATAGAAAACTTAGTTTTGTTAGAAAAATGTTATTTTTTAATCACTTTTGCAACAACTATTAAAATTGGTAATATTTTAATACCTTACATTGCAATTTGTATTAATTATCTTTAACATTTAATTTGAAGTTTGGATAAATTTAATAATTTAAATTCGTTAAAATATTAAAATATACTTGTAAATACAGAACCATGTAAATATGAAAAAGAAAAGATTTACATC
This sequence comes from Therioaphis trifolii, assembly GCA_027580255.1. Lineage (NCBI taxonomy): Eukaryota > Metazoa > Arthropoda > Insecta > Hemiptera > Aphididae > Therioaphis > Therioaphis trifolii. The sequence goes on from CM050404.1 coordinate 124,551,447, forward strand.
TTATAAATTCTAATTCGCTTAACTGTTCTGTAATGAATTAATGAATTACCAACTAAATTTAATCACCCGAATGCCCGAGCGTTATTTTGATGATACAGTTAGGTGTAAGAAGAAACATAAATAAATAGCTATCCTCGAAAACTTTTCAGAAACGAATCCTTTTTGACGAGGCTATTTATAATGTATAAAAATACAAATTCAATATTATACGAATAAGTAATACATAGGACTTGTAATCTATATATATATATTCTTACTGTAAATATTACAAAAAACGAAGAAATAAATTATATTATTATACACTTCATTTAAGGTTTAAAAAGTGCTATATTATTGTGAAGAAGGTACAGAAAACGAGGTGATTTCATTAATTCTTTAAAAGTATATAATATTTTTATAAATCCATGGATATGAGATTAAAACCAGGATCAAGTACTTTATCAATGGGTCTAAAACTGGCAGAAAACTAACTCAACTATTGTTATAAGTTATAACTTAATCAGTGCCTAATGATACCGCAGTCGATTCGATATTGTACTATAGTTAATGGGCTAGACGTGTTTCTCATATACTGATCGTCGGCATTCAAAGATTGAGTCTTAAAATAAGGAGTTAGGCCGTTTAGGTATAGATGAGCAATATAATAAACATAATTTAAAAAAAAAATAAATAAATAAATAGCGATAACACAACGGAACAATCATTTGCTACATTATTGTACAATATTTCCGATTTCGAAAATTATCATACAATTTGATTAAAATACAAATACGTAATATTATGCGATTGTTATGGAAAGAACATGGCACAAAATGTAATCACTATGTGAAAAACGCAAAGGGGGAGGGGAAGAGGTTGGAAATACTGTACCGTCACAATAGAAAAAGAAGTAACCAACAACTTTATACTACTACAGAATATCTGAATATACAATCTACAAGAGAAGCGAGACATTGATGTAAGAAAAAACTTTTTTTATAAAAAAATTTGACTAGTTCCTTTGTTTTTTCAGCTCAATTTTTTTTTTTTTTTTACCCTCTCACTAGTTATCTCTAGCTGCTATTATATCACAAGCGCGCAATGTGTGCGTGTGTATGTGCGGGCAGCAGTGTAGTATGCAGCAGCACCAGCAGCAGCAGCGCGACAACAATCAATAAACCGCCGCCGCCCGCCGACGCGCTCTTTTCCCGCAACGCTTATACCGGCGGAAGGACAGATTCGTCAGTCCGTCGAGAAGAGGGTACCACACATATATAAAATACATACGTATATAAACCGGAATTTAAATAAGTTAACATGTATGAATAAGTCTGAGAACTTAAAAATTCCCCTTTGAACCCTTATCTACCTCTGTCTAATGTGTACAGAACGTCTCAATAAGATATTTGATGACAATATTTTACTTAGGAAATACACGTGAAATCGCTATAATTCTGCGTGACGTACATTTTATCACAGATATACAAGTAGACATTAAACTAGATTGCTAGGTTATTTATGCCAAGCAAGTAAACAGTCAAAGCTACAACATCCGCCATAACTAATAGCGAGTAGGTCACACGTACCTTATCAGTTATCATGTTATAACGAATAAAATATTTCAATAATTATGATAATTTTATAGTTATATTATATTTATTGAATCGCAAACTGTAGCCTTATTAGTAAATAGTATTAAATAATTTATATCACAAATACTATAAAAATATATATCTGGATCTGACCTACTCAAAAAAAACTTCACGTGATATTGTTGGTTGGTAATTTTGTTTATTATCTGTATCCGTGGATACAATTGAATACAACTAACAAATAGTTTAAAAACTCATAATCGAGAAATGGGAAGTAAAAATAAAATATTATATCGAAATATATAATATATAATATAATAATAATAATAATATAATATATATAATATATATTATACACACACACACACACACACACACACACACACACACACACACACACACACACACACACACACACACACACACTTATATATTTACATTTTTTTTCTCGATGAAGTTTTATTACATTTTCGTGTAATTTTATTTTTACATACAATTTAATGAGTATTTCAAGAAACTTAAAATTTCATAGAAAGTATCGAATATTATACACAGAGTTATTACGTGGTAGATAGAAGAATTTGGAATTTTTTTCAACACTATTTTCACTACTAAGTAATATAATAACCAACAACCAGGTGGACGAGTAACTTGTTAACAGGGACGTAAATAAACGTGATTAAGTTTGATAGAAACGTACTATAGCATATGAATTTTAACTCAAAACTTGTTGAAACCCCAAGTTCAAATATGTCTAACAGCACGATTAACGGAGGCATAAACAGGATAATTTTAATATTTACTATTTTTGGTATTGTTTAAGTACAAACGACGTACGACGTATATTAGACAACGGTCAAACACATTAGCTTGTTAATTATTCTCGTATTATTATTATTTGATACAAACCATTGATAATATAAAATTCTATCAAAGAAAATACACTGGAATAAAGTAAAATAATATCGTTTCTTGATATCTAACATTTATTTGCCAATCTCAAGTTAATATAATATACTCAATGTCTATATTATAGAAAATACAAAAGCTAAAGGGAGTAACAACGATTTGAATATTATTTTTAGAGCATAAGAGTAACAGCAGTTTTCAGAAAAAATTATCTTTAAGCAACATAACAGTAAAAGCAGAACAATTTATTATAATATAATACGAGAAAAATATTGTTTAAAAGTAAATGAATATGACGCGAAATACAGAAAAATAATAAAAATGTTTGTGTAAATTCTTAATGGTCATTTACTTATTACAATCTAAAAATTATCAAAATAAATATTATTTTTGAAAGCAGTCCGTAAACCTAAAATATTAGTTTTCTTTACTTCATTATAAACATATGCACTCTTCTAAACTGAATTGACGTAAATATTATTTTAAGCATTTAAAAAATATTTCAAAACCGTCTTCAAGAAAAAAATTAAATGTTTGCTATTTTCCTCACATATCAGTTATTAACGAAAAAACTATTCCTCCTACTAATTGTAACTAAAATTACCTTTTACGCGATAAATCTGGCTAAAATTATAATCGTTTTGTAAGCAAGTTTTCACTTTTTTACGACTGAAATATTTAAAACTGAAATTACAGCTTGAATACGAAAAGCTAACACATTTTCGATCTTTACTTGATCGATTTACAACGTAAACGTTAACTATAGAACACATTTGATACTGAAGTTGAACATTAACACAATCGGCCTGACCACACGACGGATAATCGTTACTATCAGTACCTACAAGAAGTTACTCACAGAAACTATAAATGGAATAGTTTGGAATTTTAATTCTATATTCTGTTTATAAATATAAATGACATAAAAATCCATACCTTCATATCATTATAAACAATCGCAGTGTCATACTTAGAATTACAGACATTTATCTCAAAAAAAAGTAATAAGACGTTATAAACCAAATTAAACATATAAAATAAAACAAGGCCATTACATTCTAATCAAAAAATAGAACATTACATTTTTGAAAATAATCTGATTTACTAATTAAAGAACCAAGTGAAAAATGTAAAATACATACTACTAAAAGATTAAATAAGTAATTCCATGGTCTATAATGGATTAAAAATAATAATAATAAAATACTAAATTGTTGATTTTTTGTTCAAATTAAAAATAATTACATTTATCTTTATTTATTACATACATAAATATGTACATGATAAGTAACAACAGCTATGACACGAAATCAAGAAACACCAAATTCATAATTATGAATCTACACAGTGCCTACTATAATTTATTTAAAAACAATTTTAATCGTATTGGTAAAATTACTAAATTGATCATTTTATTGGAAGTTGGTAGGATAAACTCGGTTTGTTTACTAAATTACCGAACAAACTACTAAAAATTCGGTTTCAAACTAAGCCATAAGTCAATTCTTTTTATAATTTTCTACTAAATAATAGCTTTTATAGTGTCTAAAAATAAATAGTCAACATGGAACAAAAAAATTAATAAAAAATATGTATTGAAATAGTTTTAATTCATTTAGTCTTATTTAAATAATACAATTACTTTAAACAAATTCAATTTGTACGAAACAGCAGGATTAGATAGTTTTTCATCTTATTGTTTAAAATAATCATTTTGCATATTTCGATTGGTAAGGAAAAAAACGTATTACTAGTTGACTGAAAAAATTGTTAACTTTTATATCGTGTAATTTTACTAAATAATATATGAATAAAAGCCAAACCTAAATGTTGAAAATTCGATCATTGCAAAAAGAAAAAATAAGAAATGATAAATTAATGAAAATAATTAAATACATAATTCAATTAAAAACTACCTTATAAAATAAAGCATTGACAAATAAATGAATAAAATAAATATGTAACCAGGAATTTCAGTATCATAGATTCTATACGAATTAACAGCCAGTTTGGATTTCAAACATAATTATCAGGGTGAACTAAATAAAAATACAAAAAACGACCAAATATAAAACATACGAGTAAAAGAAAGGAATACATTGAAGAAAATTAATTTTAATTCATTGACTTTTTATAAAATTATTTAATATAAATATATAAATTATATTCTTATTTGAATATTAATAATTAATAATACTTGTGTTTGGTTTTTTATTATAAATAATGTATTGTTATTAGAGTAGGTACACATGGACTTTTCATGCCTTCAATTATGGATAAGCGGGTAAAAAAAATGGGTCGTCTGGTCAAGACAAAATTGCACTATACAAACATTTTAAGTCTATTTCCTTTTTTGGACAACACTGTAAACATAAACAGCTAATTTATAATACCTTCACACTACAAGAACAATAATTATTCATAAAGAAAACAAATAACTTCACATAACAATAGCAAATATGCACAGAAATATGTCAATAATAGATTGGCATACAAAAAAAAAATGAATTGATATTGTAATATGTAAAGGATAAATTACAAGTTATATCTGAAATATACAAATTAAGTTTAAGTTGGTTTTAAATCAATGATACGTAGTACACACACACACACACACACACACACACACACACACAAACTTTAATTTACAAATTCAATAATATACGACTCGTATTCAATTCAGAATTGTAAAAGCATTCTAAATCATATTATAGGTAATAATTTATGCCACCAAGGAAGAAAAGGGCTAAGGAAGGTATAATTCATTTGTTTCTCACACATATTTATACGGACGTACATCGAATAAGTGGTATAAGCACATTAATAATGACTAAGCACTAGATAACACAGCTGTTACCTTTATTCTAATTTGGCAAGCGTTACAAACAAGTTTATATTTTTAGTAGTAATATTATAATAGTAGTGCTAGTAATAATGTCAGAAATAATTACAGAACCCTAAATGAAATCGCGGGAGCTCTATTTAGTAATTAGTAATTACTAATTACTAAGAAGTCTTATTTAACTAAAATGTTTACTAGAGTGAGAATGTCACCAATAAATATTCTTATCTGGTTACGTACAGCAAGTAGATGAAGAGGGCTGAGAAACAGCTGTATATTAAGTTAGATAATAGGTATTACAGAGTAAATCAATCTAATCAAATTCTAACCACCAACAAACAGGGTTATTATCAAATAAAAATAGTGAAAACCAAGTTTTATTCCAAAGTCTAAAAAAGATTCCTATGGGTCATCTTTTTAATTTAGCCAATTATATACTTTCATTGACAGTAATGAAATTTAAGATAATATTGCATGAAATCATCAGTACATCGTTGTTATAAAACCTCAATTGGATGAAACTACTCTTCTAAATATCTGTTATCAATAATAAATAATGCTTATTTTTTCTTACCTGTGGCTTGTGGTGACTTAAGCGACGGTGGTTGTTTGAGGACGGTATGTGGTACCAAACCTTCGGTACAATCGGACGGTACGCGCACCAAGACCATTTCGCTCATACCACCACAGCAGTCCAGGAGCTCTACCTGTTGACCCTTGACGACGGACAACTGACCGGCGGCCGTGGCCGTGAAGTCCGCGATAACCCACGTCATCTCCACGCCAGAGTTCTGTAAACACAAAAAAAGAAGAATGTAATGATGATATTAATCATTGAATAATCAACACTAGTTTTTAAGTCAATACGCATTTATTATTCTAATCGATGTAAAACCTGAAGAAATAATGCTTTATAGTTGTAAAAGTATTTTATTATGCATGTACTATTCAATACTCATAATAAACGTGTCACATATAAATATATTATATACACGTACATGTCAGTCGTATAGACTAAATCGGAGGACATTAATGCATCAAGTGAAATATATACAACAACAAGGAAAAAATAATGATGTTCAATAGAACGAAATAAATAAGGTTTTATACAACCAAAGGGACCCGAACACAAAACGGGTCAAGTGCATATACTCTGGACACCTGTGCAAAACCCGTAATATTTGCCACGAGTAGAATACACCACAAAAGGTCGTATTGTTCACGTATGTTTAATCACACTCACACACACACACACACACACACACACACACACACACACACACACACACACACACACACACACACACACACACACACACACACACACACACACACACACAGACACGCGTAATAAATTTATAGGTAAAACTATGGAAAGAATATTATAAAAAATGTCTATACAGCGAATAGAGCGCAATATATATATATATATTGGAATGCGAGCCGAATACCAAACCGTTATTTATTGGAATTTTCACCGATTTCAATATATAGAACCAGAGACAGAGAAAGAGAACTTGAGACCAGAGTACAGTGGCACAGCGGTAACGATATACGACGGCGTTCCTTAGAAGATTCGATTAACGTATGTATGAAACAACGAGTCAAACGATTCCAAACACGGTTAAATCCGTAACTGCAGTACAGATGCATTTTCACGCTCATTAAATTTTAATTGTAAAGTCGTTATCCTCTTAAAACACATTTCATTATATCAAAATTCAAAAAGATACCCCGCTAATACCGTAATGGCACTATAGACATTTAATTTCATTATACCAAAACAACTGAAACAGGTACTTTTAAAAATAGTAAATTATTTATTATAATATATAAATAAACATACGCGCACGCACGCACACACACAGCGCACACACACACACACACACACACACACACACACACACACACACACACACACACACACTAGGGATTTACGTAATGTTTGACAGCAATAGATACGAATTAAATCACCGCTAAAATTATGTAGATACATTCCGACTAAATTTGAACTGTTGAGGCTGCAATATAATGTACTCGTAATAAAGTTTGTGTAATACAATTTAAAGTGAAACGAATTTTTTGAGCTTCTTTTATTTAAAATGTAATGAAATATTCACACAGAATTTGAAGTACTTAGCATTACAGAGCATTAAACGACTTTCCTACTGATTCTCGAGAGGCAAACTTTTTCTTCAAAGGTATAAACATAACATTACAGAAATTCTGACACACATACAGTTTCAAACGTAATGCTTTCAACTAAATTACAAACTAAAAACCGATGCATGTATATATATCGAACTAATATTACAAAATATTCATTATATATATATACACACATTTACACACACGTGTATACAAACGTATAATCATTAATGTTTATCAATTAACAAAAATATAACAAAACGATATTTAAACACCATAATATAATACCCAATATTTTTCATTTAACCCTTGGTTAGGTAGGTGAAAAAATGTTACGTTAATAGTTACCATGGGTCTCATAGACCCATATCAATACATCAATTTTACTCTTTTATGGTAATACTTTATCTCTTCAAATATGAATAACAATTACATAGACACACTTAGAAATATATTGTAACAATTACGAAATAAAAAAATATAATATTTAAATGGTTATAAATAAAAACGTTTGACCCTTATCACGAATATATTACGAATATTAATCGATATTTAAAATGCTGGGGTCTGATAGACCCGACCTACCTAATGAAGGGTTAAAGGAGGAAAATTATATACAACCTAATATATAAAAATAATGTAAAATGATGTTATGTATAATCGTGATAATATTTTTTCATACCTACGTCGTAAATTAAAACGAATTATGAATTAATATTTAAATATGTGTATGAATATATATTAATTCAGGAACATTACGGTAACACAAATAGTAAATGAATTGCAAAAACACATGTACGATTATTACAGAATATACGAGACGACATGAGTATACAAGATGTATATAAACCAAAAGTTAAGAAAGTACACACTTAGAGCGTGATTAATTTCCGGTTTCTAAACGTATTTTAAACAATGAACAACTTCATGCGCAATTTGTGTAATCTACTATACTTATGAATTAATATAATATCATAATTTATTTAAATATTTTAAGTTCAAAAAAAAGTATTATCTAATAAAACCAATAATATTTACATCCCTGAAGGCCTAAAACAATGTTTCTTGTGGCTAGACAGACGGACAGACAAACAAATACAGAGGATACTTATATCTTTTATAGGATACAAGAAGTTTAAAAATGCTGAGTTAAGAAACCCAGAAAACTAATAAATCTCAAAGATTTACAAGTCTAAATATGTATTCTGCATATTTAAACAAATTTATATGATTTAATAGAGAGTATGATACCAAGTACCAAGAGATACCAGGAATTACGTTGTGGAATGAACAAAATTATAAGGTGTAGGTAGTATGTGATACTAGTGCACTGAAAATTATCAATTTACGCCATGAGTGGGCTATTATAATCAGTTTATCACTTAAACTCGATTCCAATATAAATAGGTATACATAATATACAATATTGTAATAATACAGGCACACAATACGTTAATGGATGTAATATTCCACAAAAATATTTCTCTGATTTATTTAACAACTAATATAATATGAGATATATTTTGCTTATGTTTAATACTAATATCATAATAAATTATCAAATTTACTATAATTTATGAATATTAGATGAATTATAAAATGACGAGTAATTGTATGAATAATGTATCGATAGTTTTGAAATAATAACTAAACATTTTAAATTAAATGCTAGTCACCTTTTAAAAGTTATGTAAAGCTAAATTTAACTTTTAACTAGAATAAAATAATCCATAATATCTATATAATATTGTTAAAGTAATTATTATTTTAAATATTCAAATTTTAAATAAAATTGGATTTTCAACTTTTTTTATTATTGTTATCTAACTTAATATTATGAGAAACATTAATTTTAATTGGATCTTCAATTGCACATATAAGCTATTAAAAATAAATCATAAGTCGATATTTTTACTCTTTTTATAATATTATTCATAAATGTATTGAAACTCAATAATGATTATTACATTATTAGCATAAGAATACAAAAACGATACGTAGGTGAAAAATTCAAAATATTTAAATAAAAAATCCCAGAAACCCGACACTGTTAGGAGAAGCGTAATAGTTTTTATTTTTTATGTATTATAATTAGGTCAAAACATTATTACATTTAATGCAAAAAATTATTATCTTTTGTAAACAAGTGTAATTTATTGTATATTCTACATTTAAATAATTAAATCATACAGAAGCCATACTAGTATAAATAATAACTTTCTATCAATTCCATAACCACAAAATACAAGAAAATCGATGATCTGAAAGTGAAAATTATTTATAATCCAATATTAATAGTAAAAATAATATTTAAAATAATATTATACTATAAGTGTTATACTTAATTTAATAAGCAAAGCCTTAGAATATTTTTGGCTTAATCTTAAAATAAGAGCAATTATTAGCTGAAATCGCAAGTATTTCTTTGACTTAAATATTCCATGAATTGATTATATGATTTACACATTATTTTTACCATATGAAACAAAAATCTCAAAGCAGAAAAACGCAATTAAATTAAGTCTTACATATAAGCAAACCGAAAAAACAATATATAATCAAAGATATTCATTTTAATTAAAATGAAATTAATCGGCACCTATAGTGTAAGATTTTTGATTTAAAAAAATTTAAAAAAAGATTTGTTATCAGATTTTCGTAAAAAGTCGTAAAAATATAAACTACACTTAGATTTAAAAAATAGTAAGTTAATAAAATAACGTTATTAACCAACTCATCAATCATTCCCCCTTACATATTTAAGGTTTTTAAATTAAATGAATTTAAATTTAAAAATTGAAAAAAGCTGGTAAGTGAGATGATGGTGGTACAAGTTCGTCCTTCATCCCTTCGGTCCTCAGACAAGATATTGGTGATGAATGTATTAAGTTTCAAAGAAATGATGACTCATTTCTTTAGTATAAAACGATTCTGAGCAAAGCTTCAGTGTAATATAATATATTATTATTTAAATACTGTTTACGTATTTTATGGTATAATTTGTATAATTTTTTAAATGCTTGGAAAAAAAATCTTGAGTCACGATTATTGATATTTTTCGGCATTGATATTTTAGTATAAGAGTAAACTTGTATTAAAATTTCAGAACTTTCTAATAAATACTCAATATTTCATTAGAAATAAACTTAAAAGAAATCAAACAATATCGTAAAAAATCGAATAATAATTTATTAAAGTGTGTATAAAAAAAAAAAAAGTGAGTCACGATTTTTGAATTTTTGTTAGGATAATTAGGTAGGTATATGAGTAAGGTCATATTAAATTTTCAGAACTTTTTATCAAATATTTAAAATTATATTACATAAAAACTTTCAAACAATTTGGTGAGTTAAAAGTTCTATATTTAAGTCAAAAGTGCGATAATTGTTCTGAAAATGTTGTCCAATATAAAAAAGTATGTATTTGATATTGGATAAAATTTTCAAGTTTCTAGCTTCTATACTTTTCGATTTATGACTAAATACCTAAAATCTGAACGGTGAAAATCTCGTTTACGGCGGATTTTTACCGATTTTACTCAGTTTTTCGATCGTTATTCTTGATTACTGGAAAAACTATGGAGATTTTGGAAAAATGACCTCTCTAAAGTACCATCTCAGTTCAATTTCTAATCTAAAAAGTTGCTGGACGAAACTTTTGGACGAGGATTTCTATACGAAAAAGTGGTTACAGAAAAAAAAAAAATAAACATCATTGTAAAACCATAAGATCCTTCGCTTCACTCAGAATCTAAAAGTACAATGACAACTGATACAGAGAAATATTGAAACTTTGAAGGTATCATGTCAAAAATATACTATATTTTCCCTAAAGTGAGTGATAAGAGTAATTAAATTAACTAATAGAAATTCATTTTAACGTAAAAAGAAGACAGGAAATCATATGTTCTAAAGTCTTGTATTATATCATATTCCTAAATATTTACTAATTAAAGTTAATGACAACATTTGTTTTTGAAATATATGTATTTAATTAATTTCAATTTTACACTTGAAAAAATAAATATTAATCAATTAAATATATTTAACCACCATTAGTCAATACTCAAATTATCTTTTTTTTTTTTTTTTTTTTCTTTTTTTTTTTTTCTGTAAACACTTTTTCGTATAGAAATCCTTGTCCAAAAGTTTCGTCCAGCAACTTTTTAGATTCGAAATTGAACTGAGATGGTACTTTAGAGAGGTCATTTTTCCAAAATCTCCATAGTTTTTCCAGTAATCAAAAATAACGATCGAAAAACTGAGTAAAAACGGTAAAATCGGTAAAAATCCGCCGTAAACGAGATTTTCACTGTTCAGATTTTAGGTATTTAGTCATAAATCGAAAAGTATTGAAGCTAGAAACTTGAAAATTTTATCCAATATCAAATACATACTTTTTTATATTGGACAACATTTTCAGAACAATTATAGCACTTTTGACTTAAATATAGAACTTTTAATTTACCAAATTGTTTGAAAGTTTTTATGTAATATAATTTTAAATATTTGACAAAAAGTTCTGAAAATTTAATATGACCTTACTCATATACCTACCTAATTATCCTAACAAAAGTTCAAAAATCGTTAGTCAGGATTTTTTTTTATACACGTTTTAACAAATTCATATAAATTCGTATATGAATATCGACTGTTTTTACGTTAATTTTCAACTTAAAATCTGTATAAATCTTTTTTGGTGTGTCCGATCACATTGAAACTTGGAATATAGATATAAAAACATGTTTCGAATCTTTTGGTAACAGAAAATTTCTAACGAGTTAAAAATTGAATATTTTATGAGGGTTTAATAACGAAAAAACTCACCAAAAATCAGACAAATAACCGAAAAATACGTAAACAGTATATAAATAATATATTATATTACACTGAAGCTTTGCTCAGAATCGTTTTATACTAAAGAAATGAGTCATCATTTCTTTAAAACTTAATACATTCATCACCAATATCTTGTCCGAGGTTAGGTTAGGTGATCCCATGATAGAAAGTGCTATACACTCCTCACCATTATCTTGTCCGAGGAGCGAAGCGACGAAGGACGAACTTCCACCACCATTATCTTACCAGCTTTTTTTTTTTTTTTGTTATATTTCGAGGGTGACGGTTACTAGTAAACATGAATAATCAATTTGTATTATTTACCAAAATAAAAAAAATTCAATAATTAAACATAACACACAAAAATGGTCATTAATACCTATTATTTTAAACAAATTTATATAAAAGACAGCAGTAATTTATTTTTACTGATGCACGTACAAAACTTTGTTTCTATTCGATTCATACATTACTTTTCTTAACAAGATTCAAAAACTATGTTTTGTATAAAAAAAAAAATGTAATCAAATGAAAAATAAGGTACCCATGTACAATAAAGTACCCATGTATATTAATCTGAACAAATGACGGCAGTGTTTTTAAAAAATTATGTACACAAACTTGAACGACATTGTTGACATAATAAAATATAACATGTTATGATAAATTGTATTTTAGATAACAATTATATAAATATGCAATGTTATATAATAATAATGGGTAGTATATAAAGGACGTAATACAGAATGTTTCAGAAAGATTTGACAAATACGATTTAATTCCAATGAATTTTTTTTTCATTTATAAATTAAAGCACAAGGTAATAGAACTAGATTTGAATAAAAAAAATAATTGTTAACTATATTTCTAAACATCATTTTTAAATTGTTTAGTTTTCTTTAGTTAAGACAACTTTAATAACTAAATATCACGTAAAATTATATTTTTTCTTTTAAAATTTTGATATTTCATTTTTTCTTTCGGAATAATAATTTAAGAACAACAGATAATTAAAGTTTAAAATATCGGAGTTATGACAGTACATATTTGCGTGGTACGCATGCTTGAACACCTCAACTCTAGATACTTTTAAAGCTTTAAAATCTCCAAAACAATTAGTTAAAAAAAAAAAAAATCGAATACTAAAATTTAAAAAATCATGAAAGTAAAAATAATAAGATTTAATTTTTTTTACATTAATATCATTTTATGAGTATTTTAAATTGTACATGAAATTTTTTTTTTATATACATATTATTCAAAAATTTGAGTCACATAAATGTAGTCCTATAAAATCACCCTTTACATACATAATAAGATAAATCATAATTCGTAAAATGATAAATCATCAACTTTTAATAACGCCAAAAAATTTTTTTTTTAACATTATGGTTAAAATCAATTTTATTAATTCACAAACCAAACGAAAGTAACTCAGAAGAAAAATTATTTTGGATATAAGTACAGCAAAGAAATACCTGTAATTAATGAAATTGGTTTAAACTTATTTTAAAACATGATTTACTTAAATTATAATGTCCAAATTTAAAAAAGTGGTGAAAATGAAAAATATTTTGATGTTCTTTTTTTTTTTTGCGCAATTCAATTAAGAAGTCGTAATAACATAATCTAGCTTTTCAAAAAGCGTCAATAGTTGTTACTGCTTTAACGAAATAATCGGTGGATTCAGTAACAATAACATGCTTTAATTACAACACTGATTAAATTTAAAAGTAAAAAAAATAACAGATAAAATACAAAAACTTTCAAAATTGTTTAACAGATCAAAAAAATAACAATAACAGAAACGAATAAATTTTAAAAAATGAGTAATTAATAAAAAACCTATATATGAAAATGATATTGGGGCATAAAATAACGTAACATTAAGAAATGAACAAAAAGCACGCGATTGTTAAGTGCTTCGAGCTCACGGTACGTTTATACGGTTCACAGTATTAGCGCACACGCAAAACACCTTTTGGTAAGAATATAAATGTATGACCGACTATAGTCGCCATACACGATACAATGACAGTATACGAAACGGCTATAAGCGAATATTTGACCTAAAATACGGAGTTACAAAATTTAATGATACGAAGTGACCTCCCAACACCACTTACCAACTAACCGTCTAAACATCAAGATTTCCTTAAAATCCCATCTTTCAAAAGCACTGGGGTCCATTTTCAGTTAAAAATAGTTTACCCCTCCGTTGTATATATGTATATATATATATATAATTATCTACAGTTAGATCTTAAAAATGTAAAACCGATTAAATACAACTTTTTACATTAGGTACGTTATAAAATAGTATACAGTATAAATTTACTAAATGCAATCACTACAACAGTGAATATATTAAGAATACAATTTATATATTTATCATACTCGTTAAAACCTTTACTGGGTGTTGTAAATAACGTAACAAGCGAATGAAACCAAACGAAATCTTCAACACGGTTGTCACACAGTTATTGTTTTTGTTAATAAATATAGGTACATACCAAATGCAAATCTCATCAACTCAAAAACATAAGAATACTTTAAGATAAATCAAACAACAATGGCAAAAAATCTGCAGCTTAATTAACAATACTTTTAATTCAAAATATAACCTAGAAGGGCTGATTTGAGACTTATGGATGCTGAGCACCTCCGGCACTTCCGAATTGCGTGACAATGGGGACGAGACATCGTGTAATCGTGAATTTAAATAGTTTAACAATTCGGTCACAAAGCTATATTATGTGATACAACGTTTCGCAACGAATAGAGATTAAGTCTACTAAAACGAGATCAGGAATTCATGATTATTTAGAGCCGAGGCGTTTCATATTATGTAAAAAAAAAGCGAAAACACGTCCGATGAATGGATCGGTGATATTGTAAGGAAAAAAGTTCAAAAAGCGAAAACTTAATTCCATAGTGAATCATAATGTATTTGAATCCGTGTAGGAAAAACACAGGCCGAGAGTGAGACAATACGCTCGTGTGCCGAAGTGTTCGAGCACCACAACGGCAGACGGGTACGGAAAACCTTACACACGTTATCATGATAAATAGAATTACGATTGATTATCGCCGTGTGAGTGTGTGTGTGTGTGCAAGTATACCTGTGCGGCAGACGATCGCGAGGCGGTGGGACGGAGCCTGTACGAACCCGGCGTGTCGATGGTGTGCTGCCGGGCGAGCGCGGCGGCCGCGGTGGACGCGCTCGTCTGTCTGAACCACGGCAACGAGATCTTCCGCCGGTGCGACTTGTCACTGCCGGACGTCTGCACCTGCGTGTCGGCGGCGAGGCGCGACCCGGCGGTCGCGGCCGGACGCTGCAGCGGCGGCATTTTGGACGACGTGCAGGTCGCCGTCACGGCAGCGGTTACCACGACGGCCGCCGTCGACACGTCGTCGGCGCGGCGGCCACCACCGGAGTTCGGTGCTGCCATCGACCAGAGCGGCTCGCCATCGACTGGCGTCGCTCGCCGGCTGCCTGCCTGCTCGATCGCTAGCCGCCGCCGCCGCCGCCGCCAGCAGTCGTCGCACCGAGTCTTGTGCTTTCTGCTGGTGCACGAGCGCACGCGCGGCTCGCCGGTACGTGTACGTGGTGTGCGTGTGTGCGTGGTGGTGCGTGCGTGATGCGCGTGTGTATGGACCAGGTAGCGGCGGCGGCGGTGGTGCCGAGGGATGGCCACACCGGTGCGACAAGGGGGAGGTATGACGGGCGGTGGAGCGGTGCGCGCCACGCGGACCGGAGGAGAATCCGGCGAATGAGGGTAGAGGGGAAATGGTACTGGTGCGGGCTGAGGAAAAAACCGCCCCACACGACCTACCCGCCAACGGAGCGGATTATCCTTATCTAAAAACTGTTCGCCGCCGCCGCCACTGACCCCTCCCGGTACGCCCGACATTATCCGTATCGCCAACACTTTCGTCCGCACGCACATAATATAATATTGTGCGATCGGGGCAAAAAAAAAAAAATAATAATAATGAAAATAAAAAAAAAAAGCATCGGCCTTTTCTCTTTTTTTATTTTATTACATTTTAGTCTTCCCTTTCATCCTCCCCTCTTCTAACTATCCACCATCATACTTCACATAACTCTGCGTGATACTGTCGTACATACACGCACGAGTATATCACCGATTATTCCGTGGCATATATAGCCTGTAGGGAAGATGAAATAGTTCTATTAACCCTTTAGGTGGTACAATTATTTTTATTTATTATTGCCTTTCAAAGATATTACATGTTTTTATTTAATTACACTTTGTACTTATGATTAAACTACATATTTCCAAAATGTTTTTTGTCATCAATTATTTTAATGAAATAATTATTTTCATTCAGCAACGAGCGAAATGAAATTCAAAGTAGCTCCGAAATCGAAAACAAATAATATCATACTATCCGATTATATAGACAATCGATTAAACTAATAAGCATTTTGTAGTCGCCAATCGCCACGATGTGATTTTAGGTAAATAGACTTGCCAAGATACGAAAAGAATATGATAAACACTTAGTTAAAAAAAATGTATAATTTGTTAGTAATTAAAGTGAAAAATAAAATTTGTCTACTTTTTATAACTTATAATCTTAGTTATTTTCATAGTTTGTTTTGTGTATACATACATATATGTAAAATGTGAATATATATTCACGTCAAATTGGATATATTAGACAACCCGTCCGATGATCAAGTCTAGACAATGACACAGCCATTTATGTATGTAGCAAGTCGGAAGTAATGCCAAATAACATATTATTTTATTATTGCAGACGTCTATTGACCATTACGTAATAAAAGCAACAAAAACAACCTCTAGAAAATCGGTGCCATAATACACCAGTTTACCCCAGGGGCGCCGAATTAAGTATTTTGCGGACAAATCATGTATTCTTTTGATATTGATCAACAAAAAACACGGGGCAAAGAAATTTGCCGCTTCATATCACTTGGATATGTATAATGCTTTATGGCATCAGTTGACAAGAAATCGTAACAAAAATATTCAACAGTTGTACAGTGTGCGTCTAATAACGAAAATGCACACCCACACATAAGAATACACAACCTACAAAATTATTGTATTAAAATCATTCAAGTGGCTTTGATACTTTACGTATTACTCAATCTATTCCGCTATAAAAATATGTATGTACCTACTGATATATAATAATTTTCAAAATAACGAGTCACTTTAAATATGACTGTTCCATAGGATTATGTAAAATTAAAATAATACCTGTGTATGGCTATTTTGGCTGATAATAACTGGTGAGAATACCAGTAATAAATATGGACAATGAAAAGAAATTAATCGACCTAAAAATAAAGTGTACTAGTTAGGATAAACTTTAATCCAACAAGGGTGAAATACTTTTTAATACAATACTTGAAGAAACTACTTGGTACTCCTGTTACTTAATTTACAGATTGGGTAGTTATTAGGTACCCCCATCAACACTGAAAATGTTTACTTGAAAATTTAATATCACTTTTTACTTTTATTTCAACTGTATTTAAAAAATATAGGCGATTTGAAACACAGATTTAATGACACAGTAAGATCAATAATTAGAATATAAACAGTAAGTATCACAAATCATAAGTTACTAAATTTTACAATGACCTATATCAAAGAGTATTATAAATTACCAATTAATGGTTAAACCTAGCACATTAAAGATACTGTCACTGTCATTTCAAATGTTACAGTATTGGCCACTTAGCACCTACGAGGGATGTCAATCACAAACAATAGATTCTAAAATTCATGGATAACTTCTACTTTTTATAAAATGTAACTAATACCCAATAAATTATCAATTCAATTTAATTTTGATTAACAAAAAAAAAGTACAGTAAGTTTCCAAACAATTCAAATCTAAACAAAAAGCACTGAATAATATTTAGAGGACAGACAACCCTATTTTTATTGACATTTAAACACATTTATAAACAATGCATTTTAATAATCTCACCTGGACAAACATTGGCTAATGTGTACACTCTACATAAAGTTGATTGAACAGTTGCCAATAGTGTTACCTACAGATTTTTACCAAATGACGAAAGATTGACTTTTGGCACAAACCCATTACAAGTATACATTTTCGTATGCTGAGTATAAGATTATGGCGTAACAGTTCAGGTCGAGAAGATTAAGACACAGAACGGTCAAACATTCTTCAAATTTATGTTTTCATTAATTTGATGTTAACTTCTTTGAGAAAAAAAAATATGATTGTATGTTTAACCCGATTTTTCAACCAGAGCATTCAACCTTAACCTAAAACTGTTTATGCCAAAATCGTTCTACGTCAGTAAGTACTCTATATGTTTGTGCCAAAAGAGCATTCATTTTTACCATAAAAAGCTGGAATTCCTTTTTGGCAATTGTCTGTTGTTATTTCTCCTAAGCCCATTTTTGAATTTAAAATCATTTTTTTTTAATTAAAAATTTTGAAAATTCTGAGTAAAAACTTTCAAATACCAAAGTGTTTATGACTATGGGTAATTAATCAGGAAGAATATTTTTTTTCTTTTTGTGAAATTATAATGAAAAATTATTTTGTTCAAGATCACAAATTAACTGCTACACAATTACTCTTATAGACAGAGCCAAAAACAATTAAACAAATATTTCAACTACATTATTTAAGTCAAAAGAAAAATATGAAATTTGAAAAAAGTTACTAAGAAAAAATATATAAATACATATATAAATTAAGAACCTATAGTATATAAAAAGTTTTATCCAAAACAAACATAATAT
Source organism: Therioaphis trifolii (assembly GCA_027580255.1). NCBI lineage: Eukaryota > Metazoa > Arthropoda > Insecta > Hemiptera > Aphididae > Therioaphis > Therioaphis trifolii. The sequence goes on from CM050404.1 coordinate 124,570,543, forward strand.
TAGGTTTTTTTTACTTATTTTTACAGAATAAACACTAAATGTTTATGTTTGATGTTCATAAATCAGAAATCATAATATATTATTTAATATTTATATACTTCTACAAAATTTTAAACCAAATTAGTTGACAGTAATATAAATTTTATACTTGCAACTTTTTATACCTATATGTATTAGTTAAATGTTAAAAAGATACAAAAAAATTTTAATTTTTGAAAAAATACAAAGATTATGATACAACAAATAAAGAAGAAAATGATACACCATTGTGAAATAAACAAATTCTTTTTGTTTAACGAGAACCAAGCAGAGATCTATGCAGCTATTTAGATACCTTACTTGTCTTAACTCCAAACTAAAAGTATTTTTTTTAAAGAATGCTATTTTGGAAAAAAAGTTGATTTCAATGAAAAATAAAGTTAATTCTCTAAAAACACTACAATTGAGAAAATGAATTGACTTATAAGGCATATACATTTCTAAGAATTTTAAAGTTGATTTATACAATTTTTGATATTATAGAATAAACTTCTAAAACCATCAGTGTATAAAGAAATTAATAAATTCATTAGACTTACTGTTTGAATACTATGGATAATACAATACTTTTTTTAGCACATTTTCCGAATCAACAACATGAATGTACTGCCATAAAATGTTTTATTTTATTTTGTTTTATAATGCAAATATATATCTCATGTGATAATAAATTGTTTTTAAATAAGCACTGTTTTCAACTTATTTGCATCATAATAAAAATACATACATGTATTTATACACACAATCATTTTAACAATTTAGTAACTTCAAATTTCAAAAATATTTAAATTCCAACAGAGAGAATAGATGATTAACTGATAAAAATGATGACCCAACTCAAACAACAAAACAATAACTCAGTGGTATCTTAGTAAGTAGATCTAAGAATAGAAAATTGAAGGAAAGAATCAGAATACAGAGATAAAATAGTATAATACAGAAAAACCAAGTACAAACTAGAGCTTTCAATTTAAGTATTAAAATCTGACTTCGGTTTAACATCAAATAAAAGTACTTGAAAAATTGCTTAAAACAATAAGATAAAAAAGCTGGTAAGTGAGATGATGGTGATACAAGTTTGTCCTTCGCCCCTTCGGTCCTCGGACAAGATATTGGTGATGAATGTATAAAGTTTTAAAGAAATGATGACTCATAATATAACTCGTATAAAACGATTCTGAGCAAAGCTTCAGTGTGATATAATATATTATTATTATTATTTAAATACTGTTTACGTATTATACGGTTATTTGTATAATTTTTGGCGAGTTATAATAATTTATTAAAGTGAGTATAAAAAAAAATCCTGAGTCACGATTTTTGAATTTTTGTTAGGATAATTAGGTAGGTATATGAGTAAGGTCATATTAAATTTTCAGAACTTTTTGTCAAATATTTAAAATTATATTACATAAAAACTTTCAAACAATTTGGTAAATTAAAAGTTCTATATTTAAGTCAAAAGTGCTATAATTGTTCTGAAAATGTTGTCCAATATAAAAAAGTATGTATTTGATATTGGATAAAATTTTCAAGTTTCTAGCTTCTATACTTTTCGATTTATGACTAAATACCTAAAATCTGCACAGTGAAAATCTCGTTTACGGCGGATTTTTACCGATTTTACCGTTTTTACTTAGTTTTTCGATCGGTATTCTTAATTACTGGAAAAACTATGGAGATTTTGGAAAAATGACTTCTCTAAAGTACCATCTCAGTTCAATTTCGAATCTAAAAAGTTGCTGGACGAAACTTTTGGATAAGGATTTCTATACGAAAAAGTGTTTACAGAAAGAAAAAAAAATAAATAAACATTATTGTAAAACCATAACATCCTTCGCTTCACTCAGAATCTAAAAAGTAAAATCTTAAATTTATTCAATTCAGTAAGAGATCTACCTTGCATTATTACATCAGTTTTTACGGATAAAATTTACAATTAATCTAATTATTAAAATAGAATTCTATAACATTAGTACATACCTTGTCTGAATCGGTTGTGTTGCCTGATCCGAAGGAAGCCAGTGAACCCCGATCTAAATTTTCTTCTTCCAAATCTCTGAATGATTAACACATTTTATTAAAAATAATAATTCAAAGTGAAATAATTATAAGAACACAAACCGGCTGGATCGTTGACTTTCTGGTTTAAGTTTTGCTGGACTCTTGGGCATATACATTCGTAAAGCTGAGTTGAAGTATGTTTCTTGGATGACTTCTCTAAGTTTTTTTACCCATGTTTGTTTTGCTTCTAATGTGGATGCTTTTAATACAATACGATAATCAGAAATTGGTGCGCGGCCAGTCCACACGGCAAATTTACATTCATCTCCTTCTATGTGTTCAGTAACACCAAGTTCAGAAGTCTAAAATAAATTTAAAATTAATATCATTCTAAATTTAATGAAAAATAAGTTTACCATGAGTTTGTTTTTATATAAGTATTTCACTTTCGGATTATTTGAGTTATCTTTAACGTGTTTGGCAAATACTAAGTATAACTCAAACAAGAAACAATGTCTTTCACGGCTTTTACGCAAGAGATGATGTCTTGAGTCAGAAACATACAATGTATCTTGTACAACTACATCTCCTAGTTCATCAGTAGAAATATCACATCCTTCTAATAAAGACAAATGCAATGCATCATTAGCTTTTCTAGGGACACTCAACATAACATCCAAGCCATCTTTAATTTCTCCTTGCCCTTCTTTACAACACGATTGAAGATCTTTTAATAGCAACTGATATTTGGTTATCCGTTGCACTGGCTTTATTAAATAAGCAGCAATCGGATGATCAATATTATGTTTCTTTTGGAGCTCTTCAAAAACGCCACCACATGAACCCGAATGTTGTACTAATATGGCATTAGATTCTGGTTTATTTTTACAATATTTCACATACATGTCAAATTTTTGAGCCCATGTAACAAAACAATGTCCCACATCTTCTGGCATTGTTTCATACTTCTCTAATTCTTTAATAAAAACATCTCTATGAAAATTACGTATATCTTCAATATTACCAAACAAAATATCGATTCGGCCGTGAAGACCAATTGGAACATTTTGAAGAGCACGGATCTCATCTAAATATGCTTTGATGCAAACATCTAAGTCTTTTACATAAGTTCGTTCTGTTTGCAGAAGTTCAGCCATAATAAACCTTAATAAAAATTAATAAAATGTGTAAATGTTGAACCAAAATACTACTTTTAATGTTATAAGTTATAGTAGACTATAATTATAGAAATTCAATTTATTCACTTACTCTTTCCGTCTAGCTGACTTTCTTTTTTCTTCATTCAATTCTTTTAAATCTTTAGTTGATGATTCTTTAACTTTCTGCTCTAAATTTGGATCAGAGTTTCTATCAATGGATAGATCACGAGTATCAACAGGTTCTTGAATACCTAAGCTCTTTTCCAATTCCAGCCTGAAATCATAAAATTATAATAAAATATTTTTAAATACTGTAAAACAATTATACATACCTATATTTATCCATTCTGTTACTGAAATGTTTATAGGTATTATCAACAGCAACCACCCATTGTTTTATTGCATTTGCATGAGTATGACCTTTTTCTACTAAATTATCGGCTAGCTGTATTAATAATTTCACTTTTTCTCTTGTCTCTTTAGCAGATGTCTTAAATTCATTGTGCTCACGAAGTAAATGTCTTGTTTCATCCTACATGTGAACAAAATAATGAACATAATAACACTTTGTTCTAAATTATTTATTTCATATATACAAACCTGTGTAGCACCAACAGTAGTATGTGTATTTAGATATTGTTCGCCTGCGTTATGAATCCATTCCATAGCTTGTTTAGCTGACTTGTCAAACAGCACAAACTGTTGGCATTGATCAAGACGTTTTTTTCTTTGAGACCAATGATCAAGTACTTTGTTTTCTTGACCAGATAGTTTTTCGAGAATATTTTTAACTCTTGCTTCAGATGCGGTATCCACAGTAGCCATAGACTGATTAGTACAGCTGTAATACTGTAAACTACGATTGGTATATTTTAGAAATGTTTCAGCAGTACGTCTGGCCAATGTGCACGCTTTTAAGAAAGCTTCTTTTTGTTCTTGATGTTTTGTGCAAAGCTGCCCTAATTTATCAGATTCAATAGAACCAGCTCCACACCAATCCTCTTCACGGCGATATTCTCTTTCTAGACTATCCATAACAGAGCATACCTAAAATAAATTAATTTAATTTAGACATCTATTAACAAATATATAAATACAGAATAAATCATAAACTAAAAAAATTATACCTGTTCTGCAGTTTTATAAAAGTTTAGACTAGCGGTAACTAATTTATGCCGTTCTTCAGCACATGTAACCAGCTGTTGCCATCTTTTAGTCACTTCTACAGCCATTTCTTTGACTGTAGTTGAATCATAATGGTTAGCTGCTACAAGAGATTCAGCCAATTGTTTTACTTGGACAGCAGCTGAATGAGTTTTCTGGAAAGAAATATTGTTTAAAAAAGAGTCAAATTATGGTTACAAAAAAAAAAAAATCTAATTACTTCAATTGCAACTTGAAATTGTTCATGTTCTTTTTTAAGGACTTCGGCATCAACTAAACAGTTGGGGATAGTGAAATTAGCTGATAGCATTGATTCACCATTTCTAATCCAACTTATTACCTTAAAAAAACACAAAAGAAAATAAATAATAATAATAAATCTTATCTACATTTAATTTTATTCAAATTTACATGCATATGTATACATACATACATATATACATACATACATACATATATATACATATATGTACATATATATACATATATATATATATATATATATATATATATATATATATATATAATACGCACACACACACACACACACACACACACACACACACACACACACACACACACATTTTAAATCTAATTTTTCTTACTTGTGATGCATCATTATTAAATTGGCATAATTGAACAGCTTGATCAAGTCGGCTACGTTTGATCTCAGATAGCTCTACTAAATCCATATGACGTTCATGTAAAAATTCAAGCAACACTTGCACTCTGGTTTGAGCAGTATATTGACTATCAGCCATTACACCAACTCCTGATTTATCCAACACCTTATAAATATGAACAATAAAAATGTATTAGTCTAATATTTTATAACAATAAAAAATAAATAATTTAATTACTTGGGCCAATTGTTCCCCTTGTTCCAACGCTTGGTAAACAGCAGCCTGCATCTGTGCAACAGAATCATTGTGTCGAGCCAAACGGGACTCTGCTTCTGATAGTGTGGTTATTACTTCGTTTTGATTTCTTTCTAATTCGTTAGCCCACAGCTCCAATTGGGAAGACACCTGTTTAACATTGATAACAAAACAATAGTTTGAAATCAATTCACTTGATGAGCTACTGATTGAACTTCATGTTTTCAAAACTCGTTTTTGGTGAGAAAATAGAATACAATAATAATCACAAAGACGGGGAAATCCGGGGATAAACTTTTGTTGCCTTATCAAACTGACATTGAATTTAAAGTATTACTGCCAGTGTCCCAGTTATAGCACTAAGAATAGAACTGGCTTAAAACCATGACGATTTGAAACAAAGTGTATTCTTTTAGTGTCCACTATCTGTCGCAACTTTCAAAATGCAAGAAAGTTACATTATATTTTGTATGTTAGTTTTTTAATAAATGATAATTTACATTTTTTTGTTCATATCTCAGACTAAAAAAAATGTTATTACCAAATTATATTCGTATTATTTCGAGTTAATACTACAAATCATATAAGTAACTAAAATATTGTGATGTGTAATTAACTAAATTCTTGTTTCCGTTTTAGTTTGATAAAGTAATCCTAAGTTTCTTGGTTCAACAACTTAACATCGGTTTATTTGTTTAAACTATTAAAGACAACCAAAATTAAAGCTGTCCTCATTAAAATTCAATCTAAATAGGACAATAAGTAATAGAAATTGTGAAGTACATCTACATACTTCTACATTATAAATATCAAAATAGTAAAAAATTAAAATAAATGTAAAAAAAGTAAGTTATCAAGTTATATGTTTAAAAGTATTAGAATATGACTTACTCTACCAATTTATTGACTAACAATTCGTATTTAAAATGAGATATTGAAATAATCTTGAAAAAAAATATTCCAAACAATTAAATAATTAACTACTTCTTACCTCGAGTGCATCTCTTTCAAAAATTCGAAGTCTTAAACATAAATCTAATTTTAATTTTCTAGTTGCCCATAATTGTTCTAATTCTAAACGTTGTTTATTCAATCTTTCGAGAGCAGCATCCACAGCAGCCACTGATCCAGTGGGATCCATTTCAGCAGTTACACCTCCACTTCTAAAAAAAAATAAAAAGGCAAATATTTTACTCACAAATAAAATAAGTAATTACAGGACAAACTTGTCATATAAAATCTGATCTCTAGTAGCTCTATAGTTTTTTTTTGCCCACGTTATTTTAGATTTAATTGTAGTACTATTAGCTTGAGTAACTGACTTTTGTTTTTTAAACATTTTTATTGTAAAAATATAATTTAATACTATGTATAGTAATTTATAACATACAACAAACATGTATGAGAACAAAATAATAACTACCAGTGATTAGGTTATGAATGTGAGTTTTACGATAGCATAAATAAAATATACTGTGTAAGTGTAAATAAAATTAAAATTAATGAAAGAAAAGATAAGAACATATAATAATGCAGATGCCAATTCATTAAGTTTTATTTTTTTAGTCAATCAGAATCTATATCAATAAATTAGCAGCTTGATCGATAAGATTGACTCATTTTATTATTTGAGCGGTAGGTCAGCAGAGGATTAAAAGGGGGGGCGAAGGGAACAGTCTCTCCTTCCCGGACTTCAATTATCTCTTTTTTTTAAATGTCAATCATGATATACCTATCATTTTTCAAATCATTGAAGAATAAAAAATTGCATTGAAAGTGAGTACACAGATGTACTCAGATAGTTTTCCCGCTGGACATGTCCTTTTAGCATTGACGTCAATAATTACATTCACTCAAACGTAATAAGTTATAACATATTATTTATCTATATATATATATATATATATATATATATATATATATATATATATATATATATATATATATATATATATATATATTGAACTATATAAAGAATTTATCATACAATATATTTTTGACAGGATTTTGTATAAATCGACACAAACAAAAATAAAATTAGAATAAGAATGAAATAAATGTATTTATAAGTTATTTTTAAAAACATTTTCTAAATTTTCTAATAAATTTAGATGTTGAACACAAATATAATTATCCATGTGTTACCCTCGATTGCCTCGGCGATTGGTGAAACTCGCCCTTGCGGTCAGTTAAGTAAGATTAGAACTAAATAGATCACATTTATGGAACAACTATCAAAAAAAGAACTACTTCGCCCCGTGTGGTATTCTTCGCTCATCGCAAGTTAATGAGGATGGGTGTATTGAGTTTAAAAAAAAATCATAGATAATTTCTTTAGTTAAACGATTCTGAGCAAAGCATCAGAATTAAAATATACCTTTTGGATGGAAAAATGTCTTTAAATAAATATTTAAAGTTGAAAATTGACATAAAAACCGTTTATTGCACAACAATCGCAAAATGTATATGCTTTAACTTATACGCTTATAAAAAAAAAACCCCCTTTGTCATGATTTTTGAAATATTTTCAGTATCGGTGTACTTTATCAGTGAAGTACACGAGTAAGGTCATATTAAATTTTCAGAAGTTTTTGTTAAATATTTAAAACTTTATTAAGGATTAACTTTTAAAAAACAAGGTATTTTCAAAGATCTATTTTTATCCCAAAAGTTGTTAAATTTTTTGAATTTTTTTTAAAGCATGAAGTGATAGGTCAATAATATATGGTGAAAACGTCAAGTTTCTAGTAACATTATTTTTGGAGTAATGATGAAATTACTGAAGCCAATTTAATGAAAGTATCATCTACATCGAATATCCGATCAACAGAATTGCTGGATGAAACTTTTGGACAAAGTTGAGTTGAGCAAAAAGTTGAGTATCTCCACAAAGAAAAATAAACATCATTGTAAAACCATAAAACCCTTCGCTTCACTCAGAATTTAAAATAGATTACATGCACGGACAGAATACAGATACTTGTAATAATAATGATTGTCTTAACGAAATGTATATTAAATACATAAATATACTATAATATGGGCACACAACTAATATTCCAAGTCTATTCAATTACCTCAGTTCTTGTAATAACGCTTCCCCTTCAGTTATAGTAGAATGACACGCGTCCAAGCAAGAATCCCGCTGATGGCTGACTTGTTCAAGGGCTCTTTCTGTTCCTTCCAGAGTGTCTGCAGCTTCGTCACACCCATCGGTTTCAGCTCTGAGCTCGTCCAACCAACCTTGAAGCTTAATTCATACGAAACAAGTATTTATTACGCGTTAATGTAAAATTTAGACGAACGGGCATTTCACTTTATAACATTTGCGTAAAATCAATAATTGATTTTTTCTTCAAAAATCTTTGATTTTTCTTTTTACCTCGGACTGATGCGTATAGAAATTCACAGCTCTCTGCAAACGTCGCCTTCTGGCTTGGACTCGAGCCGCAAAGGCGGCTACATGACTTTCGAGCTCGGCAGCCACCGAGCAAATGTCAGACGCGTCACATTCGCCAGTTTGAGACAGTTCTTCCGCAGCAGTCAACAATTTTTCAGCATTGGTATAAGTGTTCTGAAAAAAAATACACGCTATGATATTAAATACAATAGATACAAATCACTATAACAGTAAAATTCTTCGTTAGCATAGATGCATAAAAAAAAATGACACAAATTGAACGAAAAAGGCTATTGACTTTATATAAATGATTTCATCGCAATTTGATAGTAATTCTCAATATTTTATAATAATATTATACGACACACACATTCAAAAAAAAAACGTATTATAAAATAAATTAATATCATTAAAAAGATTCCGACAACGTCCGATTTAATCATGCTATTATAATGCTAAACAGTGGTTTTGTTTGTACATAATTACATATTTAATGTATAGTTACAATTTAATTCGGAACAAACATTTTTTGGTAAGAATCTAATTATAAACTTACATCCGCAGCAATTTCAAAATATCATTTTTCGTAAACTGCAGTTTTTAACCACGAATCGATGATAAAAAAAAGTAATAGACGTAAATATTATTCAAGTTTTAGATATAGACTCAGATTTTAGAGAATACAAGTTAACGCAAAGGTACAACAAAAAATATAGTCATTCGTGTGTGAACTGTAAATGGAACCACGCGCGTTGAAATAATATTATGAGTATTTCCATTTATTTTACTTTTTCTTTAATTCACAAACAATAGATATAAATATACAATAGTAAACAGTATAATAACTGAACTCATATTATATAAAACATAATATACGTAAGTGTCAACAGTATCGTTACACGAAAAATATAACTTATGTTAAAGGTTTATTAATTACTGCCTTTATGTACCTTTTTAATGAATTATATTACAATTATACATTATGTTGTCCCAGTTATATTGTAAATTAAATCTTAATTAACATTAAAACACTACACTATTCTTATAAAACCATCATAAAATAAAAATATACGAATTTCACAACGAACTACTGTTAAGGTATGTTGCAAGGTAAAATGCAAATATTATGAGCTATTCATAAATAAAAACTATATTTATAAATCCAATATGAACATTATTACTTAACACTGCAATATTGACATTTACCCGAACCCACTTTGAAAGCAAATTTATTACTGTTTGAATCGATAAAATTTCAGCATTAACTCTAATAGCTGCATATGTATTTTGTGTAAATATTAATATTACATGATCGATTTTTAATGTAAATACTTGCAAGACATTGGAGCATTTGGACCATTATTTTACTATTAAATATGCGCATATTGGAAATCTCATTGATTCATACATGATAATACTCAGAATATAATCAAACGTACATATACAGGACGCCTTGAATGATATAACATAAAGCCATAAACTAATCTTCGAATAGTTTAATTTCTTTATTTTTAAATATATGTAACATTTAAATATACATTATATATATATATATATATATATATATATATATATATGTCAATAAGTTTCAAATTTTTTTAGTAATCCTGAAATTATTTATTTCTCTTCTTTACGAAGAATCGATTTTTAATTGAATTTTCAAATTATATTATAACTCCATATTACTTATGATAATACAAGATAATATTATTGCACAATTAATACATTTAGGGTTTTTAATGTTAAACGGCTTTTTAAATTTTCAATTATTTGGAAAAAATATGAATGTGAAAATAAAGCAACATGTAGTTTATTAGCAAATATATAATTATGATAAAACTAGTTGGCCTAAAAATTAAAACCACAATTTAAAACAGGTGTTATTTTTTTAACTACAATATTCTTTGAGTGGATATTTTTTTAAATCATAGAAAACTGGATTCTTTAAAATGTACATTTTATATTTTGTATTACACACACACACACACACACACATATATATATTTTTTTTTACTTAAACTACATGTACATGAGTACTATGAGAATAATGTGTATATTACAATAAGTGTATTCATAAACAAATTAAATACTATTCTTATTCTTAACATAATAATACTGAAAAAACGAAAAAAAAATACGCAAATAATATTTTCACATTGTTATTTTAACCTTCTCAATAATTAGTGGACTAGGAACAAGCAGAACTCCTAATTAATACAAGATGCCAAAGAAAAATTACGTACGTCCATGTACGTACATATGCGTGCATAATATAAAAATTATTTACGCTATTATTTTATTTTACGACGAAATATCGTGTACCAATGAGACAATGTTCGTTTGTACATCATGTAGCCTGTAGGTAAGATCATCGCCGTTGAGAGTACCTACGTGTACTCCTAAATAAGGATCTCGGCCTTCAACGTCTATCATTTTTTTGCTTTCTCTCGATTTAATGGTAAATGTCAAGTTATAGTATTAAACACATACTATTTTGCGACTCTGATCAGACTTAAGAATGTTATATGTATAGTACATACATACAAATATATAAATAATATACACAGGGTGTCTCACATAGATATGACAGGTTTACATTGCAAAATACATACACATTAAACTATCATAGATTTGTTATACTTATATATACATAATATATACACAAACGTTGTCGCATTTCATGTCCTACGTAAATTATGTCAATAGTTTACTTTAAATCAAAACGTTGAAGTACTGACAAACCATATTTTTCAATATATCGAGCGATAAGAAGTCAATATTTCAGTACGTTAATATTTATATACTTCATGTTTTTCAACACAATGTTACAAATGTTACTTTTTATGCGTTTGTGTGTGCGTCGTTTGATTTGTACTGTTATCTGAATCTAATACATTCGGCCATAAATTATAATAATTTGTTATTGCATTTCAAATGAGGTAGGTAACTTTATGTCACGCATATACTTAAAAACAAATTTTAAATAAGACAACATAGATTTAACTTCGAGTAGAAAAAATTATTTTCAAGTCTTATATTATAATATTAAAGTGTTTTAACGATAATGTTATGCAAAACCGTTTGAATAAACCACAATTTATAACGTTACATCAATTTCGTTTAAACATACATTTTTAATGAAAAACAAAATAAAAATGAATCATATAAAATGGTAACTTACTGTATTTAATGTTTTCACTAATAATATACATTTTACGAGAATAAAAATGATTACTATATTTAAAAAAATGTATGAATATAAAAATGTAGTTTTTTGAAGAGTATAACACACTCGACACTGTAACTTCCTGGTAAAAATAACCATCTTAGTTTTCTATATACATAAAAATCAGCTGCCTTGGAAATTAAAAATATGTTGACAAAGTAGTTGAATTTAACTAGAAAATATTAATCTACTAGTTCTAATCTACAACACGATAAAAGTATTGTCGTTGTCGATCACCAAATACGTGATATGTAAACATATGAAAACAATATAATATTATGCACATCATGGCACGAGCAAAACTATGAATTTTATAAAACTAATTACAAAACTATGGCTTAGTCTAATCAATTTATATATTTTAATTAATTAATATAATTTTCACAAATGAGTATTTTCTGAAACGCACACATTTTCGGGCACTTCGTGATCTATATAATGATATCGCATTTCATTTGAATATGTTATGGATTAAATCAAGTAAATTGCATATAAAGAAAAACAAAATAATTCAATTTTTTTAATTTTTGAGTATTTATGAGTATGTTTTTAAAAAAACATGTGTATTACTTCGATATTCCTCTGAAATTATAAAACTTAGCAACATAACTAAAATGTAACATCATTGTTTGTTATTTTGTACAAATATTTTGCTTCTTGACCATGCAAAATATCAGTAGGTAGTGTTCTATTTGATACATTTGGAATATTTTGGTGGAGTTTCTCATTCTGATTGGCTTAAGCTAGCTAATCAAAATATAGTTTCCACTCGAGGTGAATATTTTAAACGACATCCTAAAAAATTTAAGTACTAAATATATTTTTAATAATTTATCAAGCTTTATTAATTTAATAAATCAATCTAACTTCGAATTTTCTATATTGACTCCAATTCAATACACAGATATTGAAAAAATAAATCGAATGTCTAATTATAATAAAAGAGCATAAAATTAATTTGCTCGATTACATTTCTATTAACTTTAGATAATAAAAATAAATCTATTGATTTGTAATAAATAATTATGATTTACTATTACAATTGATAAAATGTGGTCAAAATCATGTTTCATAAATTAATTTTAAAATGTAATTATAATTTAAGTAAATAATATTCCAAATATAAACTAATACCACAACATTTTTTTTTAAATATATATACTATTTAAATATTTTATTTAAATGGACACGATTAATCAATTAAACTAAATTGCACAGAAAATACATATCATTTCATAGTTAATTTTGTATCCACAAAGATTTGTTTCATACCTTATAACTTAGTAATAGGTAATCGATACAAATGTACCTTACAATATTCAACTGGCGTAACGCAAATAATGATTCAAAATCAAATTATGTGATTTAATGCGCACGTTGAATAAATTATAATTTAATTAGTTAGGGTTATACTTTGTTCTCAATATTTACGAGTACCTACATATTTTAATTTCAATACTTCTACTGTGAGTCCTTTCAAGTAACTGTGCTTTAGTCTTAAAATTACTCAAAAATTATTGTAAACAGTTAATTTTAGTTATAAAAACATAAATGACTAAACAGTAAAAAAAAAAAATCGTTAAATGTTTTTTATATCTGAACAGTGAACACATTTAAGTAAAACTACTACACAACAATATTGATAACCCTATTTTATCAAAAATATTATCAAATAAAAAAAATGATTTTAAATCTAATATTATTTTAAAACATTAAGAAAAGGATTCAGTGGTTGTACAAAATATTTAAATAATGAAATAATTTAACGATAAAATATTATATAAACTAAACAATCAATAAATTAGACAGAGTATGGAAAACTGGGTTATTAAAATACCAGGATAGTAAAATAATTAGAATTGAACATAAAACATAGATAATAAAAAATATTAGTTTACACTAATTGAAGGCCCCGGTGCAAAAACCAGAAACGTCAATTTTTCATAATGTTCAGGAAACACAAAAACCTATCTATAAAGTTTGTAAATGAACCAAAAATTAAAAACGTGGTGTTATTCTTTTTGTAAGATTAAGATACATCACTTACACAAGTTTTTTTTGGTTTAAATTTTATATTAATATTAATATTTACAAAATACTAAAAAATTATGATAATTAGATTTTCACATTGGCACGTTAAATATACTGCTTATAATGTTTACAAATATGCTATCGGATTTATCAACGCTTATATACTTAAATGATCTAAATGACATTTTAACCCTTCTACGGGTATTTTCGGAGCATAAGTTTTAAGGAACGCGGTACCCGCATAAACTGTCATCAATAAACGCGGGTAATATAGTAAAACAAGCAACTCAAACAAAATATTTAATACATCATTATAATTAAATATTAGAAAATAACCATTGGTATTATTAGTGACGTTAAAATCAAAATTAAAATATGAATCAAAATTCATCAAATAAAATCAGCTATATTAAAAACATGTTTTTTTTTTAAATCAGCGTAGAAGAAGAAGAAGGACACTAGGACGTATAGATCAGGAATATCTGGGCTACTTATAAAAAAAAAGTATGTGTGATCTTATTATTTACTTTAAACTTTATGTCAAAACAACTAATATAGTTTTAAAATATAATACCTACATAACAATTTATAATCATAAGTGTAAATACTTGTAATAACGTAATATTTTCAGTATATATTTAATATATACAAGTGCATTAAGTAGATGTGAAATGTGGATGTGATAATGTATTCTCATTGTAAAATAAAATTGTCATAACTTTGTGATACAGAGTTTATATGCATATCAAATATATATATATATATATATATATATATATATATTTGTGTGTGTGTGTGTGTGTGTGTGTGTGTGTGTGTATTATTCATTCATATGTATAAATTGTAAAATAGATAACAGATAAATGATAATCTAATTACAAATATTGTTACCAAGAAGTTATGATTTTAATGTACCATATGACACTTGAAGTTACAACTAACATCATTAAAATTATTCAAAAAAATTCTGAACCGAACGGCCTATATTTATAGGTACTCATTCCATAGTATAAATCTAAAAGTCACAAACAATTATCTACAACACTTGATGATACATTAATATATACTTATATGTAGATAGTTTGAAAAATTAAATTAGACTAAGTCATCGAGATGGCAAAATCTTTTTAAACAAACCTTTATTTGAATTATAATTAATTCTATTTCGGAATCAATTATAGTTATACAAATGATTGATATAATTTTAATGTACAGCACACGATAAATATATTATAGTATACGATACTAAAAATATTGTGTATACAATTCACGTGCTTCACATTAGATTATAAATATTTAATACACTTACGGGTTCGGCTTACGGTATAATTTCGGGACGAACGTTTTGTACATTATTGTATGGTGACAATAATACTAAATTATATTATATATTCGACTACGACCGTACGTTATTGTCGGATTTGCGACACTGAAACGTAAATCGATCCCCAATTCCAATGACATCGCAGACCTATTTCAAGGATCAATCATCCCTTAATGCAAATATCATTTAATACATAGACTACACGTAAGATAAATTGAACGCTAATTATGTGACATTATGACTCTTAACGAATTAATATAAACGAGGGAAATGAACTGCTATGAAAAATAAGGATTGAAATCCAATATAAACGAAAATAGGATACATTTACAAATCATTTTATCTATTAACAACACAAACATTGATGAGGCGTAATATAATGTATCAATCATTAATGCAATTAAAGAATACGCCACACTGAATAGTAGAATAGTACAGTTATATAATGGCCTAGATTGAATTTGAGTATGCAGTGAATAAAATTAGCAGACAACCCACAAGTGTTTTCAAGTAAAACTCACTCGCGTATTCATTACTCTGTGTTTTTGGTTTGAAAATAGGTTCATTATGAACATGACAAATGCTTCAAATTTGGTAAAGGATAAAAATGAATTTATTCGTAGGAAATATCTCTCAATATAAAATCAGCAGTATCTAGAGTACTCCGGATTTAAAAAATTAATTCGTATTGAGAAAAAAAATGTCGAGTGCCACTTTAAATCAGTAGCGACATTTCAGAAAAATCTAATTACGACGCATTGACGGCTCTTGAGGCCGGTGTGCGCCAGTGAAACATGGTATATACACCACGTGCCCACGGTGGAACGCGCGAGGAGACGAGAGAAAGAGCGATGGTAATCGTTGGGAAATCTGTTGGCGCGCAATTATTACCCGTATGCTGTATCGTGTAGCGTATAATGACTCGTTAATATATTACCACACGGCCCATTCACTTTGGGCCGGCTTCAGGCGAAACAAAAAAAAAAACTGGTCAGAAGGGTCGTTGCGGCAGCAATAACGCGATTTCGATCGGACGTTCGCGGAGGCCTTGATGATTTCGTATTCGATTGAATAATAAATAAGGCCAATAATCGGTAGTCTTTTCTTTCATTTCCCGAGCAATAACAATGTTAACGGTAATTACGTGCGATTACCTCCTATTGGTATCACCACACGACTCACGCCGATTGTATTATACATTTATAACAAACGGCGGCAATAGTCCACAGGAATCACAGCGGCAAACATATACGTACAGACACCACACACATAAGCGCAAGAGTACCGGAGAGCATTTAGGATGATAACGTGTTTGATAATTTTGAAATAAAAAACATATTGATTTAATTTTTAAAAGTTAAATGAATTTTTTGAATAATCACTTGAAATTAAATGTTTATAAAGCATAACATTTTCCATCAACCAGTAAATATGAAATTGATTAATAAACACGTAAATAAAATATACTAAATATATTTAGTTCGTTGAATTACATTTTGTTCAATAACGTCTATTATGACAACAAATTATTAAAGAGTAAAGACTATACAATAACAAATTTGATGAAAAAATCGAAAAAATTTAGGGGGTCTCTTTGGCCTTTCTACCACACTGTGTGTGATCTTGAACACACACACATACGAACAGTGAACACATACAAGTCTAAGGTAGGTGACAGTGATTTAATATTACGCGTGACATGACAATAATTGTTATTGTTACATACAATTATTAATAAATATACACTGCAGTACATCACAGCGTAATAATTGTGGACAGCAACATTTCCCACAGGCAAAAATACGGTAATAATTAATTTGGAAAACCGACTACGGATGAATCGAGTTCCTATTCGAGTTTAGGCGACGCACGGCATTTCTGAAAAAGAATGCACGCGAGAGGAAGTAAAAAATAGGAAACACCGTCGTTTTGTTGACTCTTCGTTCTCGGAAAATTTACAGAAAAACAACGTCGTGTGTACGCGCCAAATAAGGACACGCGCAATAATCGAAGTTACGTAAACACGGCAAAATTGTTACGTGTCACATTATCATTATTATATTATTATCATTGTTATCTAAACAGAAACAAGTGGGTGTCGGTGTATTTATAATACGACGCCGAACAGACAAATAGTAATGACGAAGTAATGGCAACGTTGTAACGATTCCCAATTTTACGGATTTTAGGCGAGACGTATCCCGACCGTGTGTTACGTGAGTACCTACATAGGCGCAGGTTTACCGCAACGTATTATCACGTTACACAGGAAGAAATAATACGCGGCGCTATTTATTTGCGCGGGCTTTTTTTCGGAAGACGACTGTTTTTCCGGGTTTTTTCACATTCGATGTTTTGTTACTCGTAATTTGAAACCAATTTCGAAAATCCGTTTTTTCAATATCCTTTCAGAGTTCGTTACACCGCCAATTATTGGCCACCGAGCCGTGTCGTCGTAGATAAAACTAATTATAATTATTTTTTAATAACAGCAATTACGAAATATGTTTAGTACGTTATTATATAGATGGCGACGAATCAGCGGGGACATGGTCAGGTATAATTAATCCGTTTTATAGGTAAACAAGTATTATCTTCCTTCGAGGCACAGTTCGTCGCCGAGACAATGGTTTAATGGAACGACGAGAAATAAACCACGCTCTCAGAACACAAAATACGTATAACTCAGTTTTGTAAACTTTTTCCACAGAGTACAAAAGCATCAGTCAAGCTATAAAAAATTATTTTTTCAAACACACTTTCCAATTACTTAAAAATAAAATCTTTCCATTATTGTCAAATAATGCATTTTTAAGCTCGCAGTTTTTAACATAAAAATACAATTGTAATTGCACTTTGCACTTTTTTCTTTAACAATCTTTTAGGCATTTATAGTATTTAATTGTACTTTTTAAAATAACGAGTAAAGCAAAAATTAAACGGACCAAAATTCGATTAACCAGTTTTTTCTTTACTTTAAAAGAACACAAATTAAAGTACAGTAGAACTCCGATTATCCGGACTAATTAATGTAAAGGGTAGTCCGGATAAGCAAATATCCGGATGATATACGTATGATATATCAAAAGCTATATAATTGTATGAATATATTGTACCTATGTATGTATTTATTATTAATACATATGTAATATAATTTAAAATTCGTAACCATAAACACATAATTTTATTATATATTTAACTGAAACAAAATAAGCCTTAATTATAATATGTGACATATTTTAAAACCAAAAAAAAGCAGACGGCACATTTTTTTCTCGTCCGGTTAATTGGGCATCCGGATGTTTGGCGTTCGGATAATCGGAGTTATACTGTACTGTCAATTAAAACATTGGTACTAAATAAGCATTTTATACTTTTTTGAATAAAATTACATACCTACTTATACATATTAAGATTAGTTAATACATCATCACGAATTGTTTTATAAAGTATTTTTCGAAAATTCAAAAACTTGAGTTTAGTACGTCGTCGTCAGGCTGGTATTATAAAAAAACAGATGACTGTAAAAGTAATACAATAACTTAATTATTTCTGTGCAAATTAGGACAATTAATGCCGATCATTGTTCATAATTTTCTGGAGGCGACAAGTGAAATGGCCAGATAGATTGTTCATTCAGTATACATTATATTGACAGTTTTATGTCTATGGTATGTTATGAGTATAAAGCGGATGATGGATTTTATCCACTGGGTTAATGTAGGCCAATCTGTCTGAAATAGTTTAGATATTCATTAATGTCCTTATTATTTTCATATTTATTATTAATATTTCACACATGTCTCATATAGAATACTCCATACAATTATCAATCATATAATATCTCAATTGAATAATAATTTCACTACTTTCGCATTAAACGGTTATTAAATAGTAATTATAAAAATTAAAATTCACATCAGCTAAAGTCTTAATAAATATAATATTAAATATAAGGAACTCGTTTTTAATTTGGTTTTCTTACAAAATACTATGCTGGCCAGTAGATACGTCTTACTACGCGATTTAATATGTAGATTTTTTTTAATGGCATACTTATGATTCAAAGTGCAACGTGATTTAGTTACAACAACTAATATCTTCCTAATACGACATAAATTTATACTTAATTTATATTAATCGGAAAATAAACACATCAACAACATATTCTAAAAAATATTGGAATGATAGGTCAACATATTATATATATATATATTATATGATGGAAATATTAGAATACGGTTAAGTATGCGACCCGCCAACACATTTTGGTGTTACCTACTTCCATTTTTGCAATCTATTAATTATT
Organism: Therioaphis trifolii; assembly: GCA_027580255.1. Classification (NCBI taxonomy): domain Eukaryota; kingdom Metazoa; phylum Arthropoda; class Insecta; order Hemiptera; family Aphididae; genus Therioaphis; species Therioaphis trifolii. Next base: position 124,590,078 of record CM050404.1, read on the forward strand.
TATTATTAGTTAATTATAAATATACTTATAAAGCAAACATTCGAATTTTGTACCAAAAAAGAAATCATATTATAGATTAATTGAGATATATATAATTAGTTCATAACAAGTAAAACATAATACATTTTACGTTTTATTTTAATGGATGCACCAGTAAACATATTGAAAAAATTTTGATTTCTTTTAAACCATGTTTAACATTATCGTCAAGACAATTTTAATCTCGAAGTTTGAAATTAAAAATCAACGTTAAAAGTTTGTTCCCTCAAACGACAATACTTACAATACAAAAGTACGACATCATAAATATATCTACTAGGTGTATACAAACATTCTTTTTTTCTAGTCAAAATGTTGCACATTTTTTATATTAAAATACAGAATAATTTTTTGTTTGTATGTAATTTAGAACAAGGCAATATACCAAGATTAATGACAGTTGACAGTTAAATAACAATAAAATAGTTTTGTAAAATATAAATTACCTTTAAAAAAGTAAATTAAATGATATAATAATAAATAAATGAATGATTCATTTCGATTATTACTCTGAAACGATGTATATAAATATACCTACTATAAATGTTAAAATAATTTTAAATAGATTATATTTAAAACATGTTTTTATTTTATTTAAATCACATTCAAAACACTGTAATAAATTACACAACTTAATTTTATTAATGCTCGATTTTTTTCAATATATACTTTAATATCATGAATATTATCAAATGCATACGTAAATATAAAAGAAAGAACATTTACAAATGAGTAAACGCATTCGTAAGCGGTTAAAAATAATAAGGCGTGAACACCAAAACCACTTCCTGGCTTGGTCACACAACCCTATTTTCTTCAAACAAAAAACAAACTCTATTGTCCAGACAAAAGCGGGGTGCAGCTTGAAATATGGTCTGTTTAAAGTTAAGACTAGTTTTATATTTCATACGTCTTCTAAAAGTGAACTACGAAATATTAATTTTCATTAATATAAATGTATAGTGTATTGTTTTTGTAAACAAATATATTTGTCCAATCAACCTATAAAATCACTGTCAATGACAATTCAAAATAATATTGGTAAATGGTAATCAAAATATATCTTTCATCGTAAGTATACTAAATATATAAATACACGACATGGGTATGGTTATTACTTGTTAGTTATTACAATAATCAATTGTTTTAATATCACTCATACAAAAATAAATTCAGTTTTATAAATTGGTCAATTCAAAAAATGAAGAATCAAGTTCAATAGGTGCTTTAAATTAAATCCCGTAAAAAGAAAATTATAAAAGAAAATCATTATACTGGAATATTAAATATTGTAAATATTGGTTGATTCACATAACATTTTCGCGCATAAATTATTTGCATTCATAACATCATTCAATTTCGTCTTTTAAATACTACTCGTCTAATAGTGTTGAACGTTTCTTTAATAAAGTATGAAGCAATTAACTTTTATGTGCAATTTAAATGCACAATTTAATACGTATATATGAGCGTATAATTTTATAATATATTTATTTCATTGTCTGTGATATAGTTATAAAAAATGAACCAAATCTTTAAAGATTTAAAAAATCATATTTTATCGACGATAATAATCTATAAATACCTGCAAAACAAACGAAAAAACCAATTTTTGAGTATAAATTTGAGTGTCATCAACATGTTTCTTTTAAAAGATGTTTACAATACATTTTTTTTTTCGCATGTATATTCAATGACATAAAACAGATTTTACTAGGGTGTACAACGCCCACGGGGTAGTCTCTGACACAACGAGTCTCGAGGCCATACAGGGACAATCAGGGAGGAAACGAAAACCTGGGTATAACAACAATGAACCCCTTTTTAGGATGAGGTTGCTATGTTAAGCTGAGTGAAGTTTATTCATACATTTATCGTCATTCAAAACGAATGAAGTTCGTTTCTCATTACAGCGCCACTTTTGTTTGCCTGAATGGATTATATGTACACTGAATACATGACGTGTGCTATTTTGCTTGGTGTATAATAGGTTAGTAATATTAACCCAAGGACAAGCTCATTTTCCAATCATTATGATGGCTAGTTTTCATAATAAAACATTGATCAGACTAAAACATATTTAGAGAATTAAATTTAATATAAATCACGCACATGATCTTGTAAATTGAAATTGTATTGTTTTAAAGATTATATCAAGTGAAAATGTTTAGTAAAAAAAGTTTTAGTTTTGAGTAAGTAAAAAAAAAGTAACATACAGTCATCTGAGTTATCTGCAACTTTTTTTAAATACCCATAACTGAAGTTCTAGTCATATGATTTTAGATAGGAAATAACTATTTATAAATGTATTTATTTATTTTTTATCACGTGATAAATGAAAATTGTTCTATTAGAAAATCATTTTAACGTCACGCTCATTACAGGTTTTAAATGAAGGAAAAAGAAACTGAATTTTGCTTGGCAATGGTCTCTCCAGGGAAATCGGCATCAGAAAAATATTTCCCTTGAAATGGTGTAATGAATTGATTATTAGTTCAAATGTAAACATGACTGTCGGAGAGAACAACATATTAATCATTAAGGGTATTTTTACTTTTTTAAATATTATTTGATGAGGAAATAAATACATGATACCAAAATTTTTTTTTCTTCTCGACCCAAATACACATTGCAGTATAATATAAAATGTAAAAAAATGAAAAACCGAATGTCATTAAATCTCAATTTAAAAAAAGGAAAATACAAGCCAAGTTTAATCAAAGAAAATTAGACGTAAATCAAATTTGAATGATGAACGATCTGAATACCGACACAGACGAGCACACGAACACACGGGCTGACGCGAAAAACAACTTTTCCACGACGACAACAATAATATTATCGTCGTCGTCGTCGTCGTCTTCCCAACGAGTGCGATTCGCCATATGTTCGGTTTTCTCTCGACGTACTGCGGCACTCTCGACAGTGTAATAATAAAGGCCGAACAACAGGCGTAATAAAGTTTTGACACATCCAAGAGATAGGAGAGCATCTGGGTGTTAAAATATAATATTATTATTGTTGTTATTGTTATACGTGCGTGGTGATGTGCCGCATGTGACGAGGATAATAGATACTCACCGAATGCGTGTGGCTGGAAGATACGTATATTTTTTTTCTATTATTATTATTTTCGGAAGCACAAAAGAACTACACGCATTCCTAGTGCGTTATATATTATATTATTGCATATTACACTTCGAACAGGCGATCGGAACTCGGACACGCACAGATTGGCGACGACGTGAACGATAGGTAAGGTATATCGTATTATGTGTATATATCAATATATGGAAAGACAGCGCAAGAGGAAAATAATAATAATAATAATAATAATGATAAATATATATATCACACGCACACGCACGCGAGCGGACGCACAAAAGAAACGCACACGCGGTCGACCGGAGAGACGAGAACCTTCTATCAAGAATATACCTGTGGCATGCGTGCACGGGGCATTGGAGACTGGAGTGTTGGACTCGCGTTGCCCCTACTCCTCCACCACCTCGTCGTATATGACGACACCGCGACGACGGTCGCCGCGGTTACCATCTCCACTTACTCCGCCGCCGCCAGTCCACCAGACACTTCTTATTCGCCGCGGCCACAGTTCAACTCGACGTAATACTCGCGATATACTTTCGGTACAGCGGCACCGGTCCACGCGATAACGGGAAAATAAAAAATTCGCCTGTTTCGCGCCATCGACCACACTCATTACACGCTTGTGCTGCTATCTATACACACACACGCACACGTACACACACACACACACACACACACACACACAAACACACACACATACATACACACACACATACATACACACAAACGCCAACCCGAGGTGTGTAATTACCGATCATCGCGAGCGTATTCATGGTTCACGAAACCCGCGCAAAATTATCATTTCGATTCACTCACTGCGTGTGTGTAAAATATATAGTACTAGTTATAAATACATACTAGACCTACCGTGTATAAATTACCAATTACATTATTAACTAGGGTATCATTACGAATCACGTGTAGAGCATTACGCAGCGGGATCCTCCCCGGTATAGAAAAAATAGAAGAAAAAAAGGAATCATATTAATTAAAAAACTAAACCATTGTCTATTGTTTTGTTTGTTCTTTTATTCGTAGCGGAATGCAAATCGAACCCCGAATTCAATTCGGAAGTATATAATGTAGTTATGTAGGTACCTGTGATGCGCAGCATTAACTGTGACAGCAGCCGCGTAGACACTGGTCCGGAATTTTTACAGACGTCTATTATTATTATTGGTTCTCGCGCGTTTCGCTCGGCGGCAGTGAAATCAATTTATATCTCGGTTCGACAAAACGTTATATTATTGATATTCTTTGGTACGCTCGACAAATAACGTCCATAACGTCGAAAAAATTATGCCTTGGTATCCAGCTAGAGCTACTTGTTTTTCTTACACAAAAGTACGCACTAATTTACAAATAATTTATTTTCATTGTTGTCAAAATCAATGAAAACGCTTCAATATTTATTTGAGACATATTTAAATATTTTATAAACCAAAATAAAATAGACGATATTCGTACACACTAATATTAATTATAAAGTACTCATAATTTTACAAAAATAGGCATCAAAAATAAAAATAAGAAAAACAGAACCTAACATATTATTTTTTTTTTTCATTTTTAGTATATACAATAAAAACTGTAAGGTTCTTGTAGAAACCGAATCATAAATTATTGTAACTTGTATTAGTTAGAACTTAAAATAATAGTATAAATACCTCCACATCAAGTACATATGAATGAATGTATTCTAAAGCTTTAAGAATGTGTGTGAAATCTGAATTACAAACATGATCAATCTATTCTGTGTACATTTAAATGTTGAATAATCATTTCTAATTGTTTCAACAATAACTTTTCAGGCAAAAGAAATACCAAAAAAAATGAATAATAAAATTGAATAACCGCTCTCAAAAAAAGGCAATTCATTTTAATTAAGTTATTAAATAATTATAAAGTTAATGTTGTTTTTATTTCAAATATTGATTTGAGTTGATGAATACTTGTTTGAGTATTATAATATATTGGGAGTATAATTGATGGTAATATGGTACAGCTTTAAATGTGCAATAATCTTTTCCCCCAAAGTAAACATTTAATTAAGTACATTTTTTAAGGTAAAATTTTAAAGTGGGGACCAGGAAATAAGTTTATTTTAGATCCAAATATATTATAAGACATCACAAAGAGGTAGACAAAAAAATGAATTGGATAACAAATTATAATCTTTCATACAACCTATCCAATATCAATCATAACTTAAACACAGATAATAATTTAAAAAGTTATTAAATTTTGAGTAGATTTATTTTTGTTAGTAATTTATAAAAAAAATAAAGATGGATGGATAAAAAACCAGATTTTTATCATTATTTTCAACATTTCAAATTGTAAAACTAAATTATTATTTAAAGAATTCTAATAACAAAAGAAATGATGAAAATGCATTTCATGAAAGACCACATAACTTTTAATATTTTCACAATTTTAGGGAGCATAAAAAATAGTGTCACTATAGTATCAAATAATGGAACTCTTGGTCTATAATAATGTGGTAAAAAAAAAATTCTGAATCAAATAAATAAAATTACTGTTTAAAATCTGAAATGGTAAAGAAACACATATTATAACAAGAACATTCTTTAATATACAAAAAATTTACAATTTTTAGTTATACCAATAGCCAAGTTTATGTGACAATTGTATTTTAAATGCAATGACTTATCATTTGTTATAAAATGAAAACTAATAACATAATATATTATCATAATAATTTATCAAGGCTAATGCTTGACAAAGCAACAACCCAAATCATTTTTATATATTTTTTAATTATGTCTATAATGTATATTATTTTTATTTTTAACCCGTCATTGGTCGCGATGTTTTTTAACACTGTTAGTTGCGTGTGAGCGCTCACTATACCTGTTTGGCCAATTTTGCATACGATTTTCATAAGAATAAGTTTAAGATCTTAAATTCAAGTTTGTGGTTGTCGGCGAAACAAAAATAATGCATAAAATATTACTTTTATCTCTAATAGTGATTAAAAATAATAATATGTTTAGAAATTTAAAATCAAATACATATCACCACTCAGTCGCCAGTTATACCAATTATCCATTGACGTTTCGTCCCATTTACGATATCTATGAAATCAACCTTTTCACAACACTTGATGGATTGTTTTCACACTTGAAAGGGCCATCTGGTTGTGTCCCGAGATATGCCTCCATATTACAAGTGTAAAACGTCTTTGAGTCAACTAACACTTAGATTTTAATCCCATACTTGTTAGGTTTATTGGGAATATATGTCTGAAAATGCATCTCCCTCTAAATCCTTCTAGCATTTCGTCTTTCGTAGCATTTTCACCTACAGTATAGCAGTCCTGACACCGTTTTACAAAATCATTGAATACGGATTGAATTGCAGCCAGTTTGTCTATCGATAACCTTTTCTTCCTCTAACGAAAATCATCAAACCTAAGCGCACGCAATAACAAGTAAAATCAAAATCAGGATCATCGGCCGAATCATCTATATCATATAAACAATATAAATCTTCTGTTTCTTCAATCCATGAGGTGATATTTTGAGTCATTTCATCCATTTTTATATAATATATAAATAAATAATATAATATATAAATATATTAAATATTTATATAATATATAAAATAAACCACAATATAGCAAAATAAAATAAATGCAGCATTAGTTGCGTGTGAGCGCTGTGCTCAGTTATTCATGACTAATGACTTTGATCTTCAACACAAAGCAGACATATTGATAAATTCATAAAATCTAATTTTTTCTATATTTGTACATATGTCGATAAGAGGTACTTATAGTTTCAAACGAAATACGCCAGAAACAAGGCAATGATGACCAAAGTCGTTTAAATGTGAGCGTGGCACTCACATCGCGACTACTGACGGGTTAAAATAACTATGATTTTTATTTAAGTTTATAAATATTTGAGATTATAAATAATATAAATTTAGGATATTAAATTTTCAAATTGGCCCCTAAAATTAATATCTTAATTAAAATTATAAATTTAAATAATTTGATATTCTAAATGTATTAATATTAAATAAAAGTCAATGTACATTGGACAAAAAGATATAATGCCTGCAGTAATGAAAAGGGTGTAATCTTAATTTTTTCAACTTTTCAGGTTGAACAAAATTATTATGTTCATATAATAATATAACATTACAATGTAGCATTGTTTATATAATGTTACATTATAAATGTATTTAAATTAAATTGTTTTTTGTACTTCTCAGAATACCTAAAGATATGATTGTTCATATGGGTGAAAGAAAAAATTACTTCTATTAAAATATGGTTCTAATTCAAAAATGAAAAAAAGTGAGATATAACAGTTTTCGTTACAGCAAGCAGTAAAAAGTAGTAAGGCATTCAATCCAACTTGAAAAAAAAAAAATTTCAAACATATTTTAAACACTTTTTTTGAACACTTATTTTTAATAAATATTAGAAAAAAAGGTAATCAATAAAAATTATTTCAAAGAATATTTTAAGTATTCATAATTTTTTATCAACAGTTATGATACAAGGTACAAGGATCATGTCAGAAATTAAGCAGACCACAGTCTAAATGTGGATCCTAAAAAATAAAAGTCTAGATTGTTAATACATTTTATGTAAATATGGTATTTTAGTTTAATTTATGACTTAACAATTATATTCTTTAACTAGAAATCAATTTGGCTAACCATATGTCTTGCTCCAAACACATAACGTATACTTAATTTTCTTAAACTAACTAGACTCTCACATTGCCGACTTTGAGCCAAAAATCTGTACTCTAAGCATTTTGAAACGCCAAAGAACTCACTAAATAAAACAAGTGTGATTTTCGGATTAAATATTATTTTATTCAATTTGATAGTATACATATATATTTGTATGAAATCATGATAATACATATACAATTTTTTAAATATTTATATTGAGTTTTAAGAACAAAAATTAAGCACTGATATTATCATAGCAGATTTTTTTTCTATTGACTTTGATTAGTTTTAATCATTCCATTTTTAAAATAAATTATTTTTTGACTTTTGATCTAAGTTATCATTTAGTCAATATGTTTTAGACTGTTAGTTTGCGAGGAATCATTGATAAAGACATGCCCTTATGGCTTATAGAAACAACAGTGGTAAAAGAGAAATATACTCTTACATACACAAATGTGAATGATGTTGCCTACAATAAATTCCTTAATAATTCTGTTTGCAATTACCTTAAACCACATATCAATAGACTACTAATCATGAAATATATTTAAAGTAGATAAGCAGAAAAGTTGTATTTACCTGTGCAACGTTTTCAAAATGTTCATGACTTTTTTGGTATACTCGAGCTTTTTGCAATGTTCGCCCAATCCCAGTATTCTTTCTCAAAAACACTTCTCCGTGATTGGACAACCAGTCAAGAACCTAAACAATTTATTTATCAAATAAATGTATGTCAATGCCTATAAATTGACTTTATATATAAGTACTTGTTTAACATCTTCTTGAAATAATCGTAATGCTAATTTTTGATGAAGTCTTATTTTTTTTGAATGCCATCGATGTTCTAAGCTTCGATGATGGTTTAAAATTTGGTGGATGACAGCAAGAACATGGCTGGCGCCTTCTGAATAATCAGCAGCAGCTTGTTGATGATTAGTACCTACTGTCTTTGTTGTATTAGCCGAAGAATCAGATCCACTATCCAGCTATCAGTAAATGTAAAATTAATTTTGTAAATTATTGTAACTTGAGATAAAACCAATAAAAACTACAGGGCCGATTTCATGCGTGTTAAAATAAGCTTACATGTTTATGATGTTGATCAGCGACTGGTGTCAAGTCGCTTTGGTTACACACCTGAACCAAATGATCTAATTGATAGAGCAGCTTCTTACTCGTGCTATGAACCTAACCCAAACCAAAAAAATCCCAACATGCATTTTAAATAAATTAAAAATATTTGCTTTTTAATGATAGTAAAAATCCATAAATTTCAATTGCCCATAAACCAAAGTCTTGTAATGCAAGGAATAAACCATAGCCAATTAAAAAGTTGCCACCAAATACTAGCCAAGGCTTTAACCATTATGATTATGTGATTAGGTAGGAATAATGCGATAAGGTTAAAATCCCTAAAATTTTACAACAATGGAACATACATTCTTTTGTGGAGAGTTTCCATAATGTATAAATGGCACATTGCTTGGAGGAGTTGGAAAACTTTCGCAGACTTGTACCAAAGTATCTAGCCCATTTAATAGGCTTTGATACGCATTATACACCTATATTGGTCTCAAAAATGTAAGTTTTGTAAAGGGAAATAAAATATATAATATATAGTTTACCTCAGTGTAAGCTTGGCACATAAGCTCATACAAATTTTGATGTTGGTGAATTGAATTTTCTAATACCATAATTTCATTGGGTATGGTAACATTTTCTATGGCTTCATCCCAGTTGGGTACATTTTCTACATACTATAATAGTATATGTAAATAAGTGAAATCAAAGTTTAAATTTTAAGATAAGATGCTTATACCTGCTGAGCTTTATGATGAAAGAGAACAGATAACGCTAACACAGACGTCCTTTCATCTAATCCAGCAGCAAACTGCTTCCATGTTCTGTCCAATCGTTGAGCAACTGTTCTTATATGATTAGAAGCATAATGCCCAGATTCTATCATACGATGTGCAACAGCCACAATACGATTAATATTCACATATACATTCTATAAATATGAAAAATATATGTTTAAACAATTATTATTTAACAAATTATAAGTAGAAACTATACCATAGAACTCATAGTGAAATGGTTATGTTCTTCTTGTATATCTTTGGCAAGTTGATAGGAATGTCCGATTTCAACATAACTCATCAAAAACACATCTCGATTATGGCAAATCCAATCAAACATCTATAGGAGTAATTAAATTAAATGATGATTCGTCACAATAAAATATAAATAATACATTAAATTATACATGCTTAACATAGTATAATTTCATATATAAGAACTATATACATATTATGTTAACTACTATGTAATACAAAAATAATACTTAATAATAGCAATAATATACCTTTTCACAATCTTGTTCAAACAGTCTTAATTGAAAACATTGATCTAATTTTAATTTTTTATGCTGCCATAATTGTAAAACATGTTTATGAGATGTTCTGATAGTATCCAATTGTTGAAGGATTTGTGGTACTGATGCTTGTAAATCTGGATTACTAATACCATTGCTAGCTTCACTGTCTCGTCCAGAATAACCAGAATCATAACCACTATTATTGTCTCCAGATAATCTAAACATGAATTAATAATTTAAAATTTAAAATTAGAAATAGATAAATAAAAGTATTTTGTAGGTACCTCTGTAAGAGTTGTTGACCTGCTAAGTCCATGTCTTCTACAGGAGTCTTAAGTACTTTCTTTTTCATATCGGTATGAAAGTCTAGGGCAAGTTTGGCACCAGCAATATCATCTCTACAATCATTACGACTTAAGTCTTCTTGAAGATCATCTAATCGATCTAACAAGTCAGCAGCTTGCCACATGAATTCTTCAATACTCTAAAAATAAATATTAATATCAAATATTAGTAAAGTAATCATAAAAATGTTTGTCAATATATTTAAATAGACAAATATTTATACGAAAAATTCATAACATTAAATTAGTACTGTTAAACATCCAGATTCAAAATTAATTTAACATATACATTTAATTTCACTATACAAATAATTACATATACCTAAATGAATAATCATAAGAAAGTGTCATACAATTGTACTTCATGGAAAATAGTAAATGAGTAGGTATAAAAGTTTTTTTTTTTTTTTTAATTTAAATTTAAATTCCAAGATATTAAAATAACTAATTGAAAATCCATAAAAAGTTGATTATATATTTTATGGGATTTGATTAAAAAAAAAGAAAAAAATGTTGGTCTTGTATTCTTGTCAGTTCATATAATGAGTTTCATACACTGAAAAGTGTTGTCATTAATTAAATATTTTTAATACTAATGTTTTATTACTTCACCCTTAAAAAAAAAAAAAAGCATACTTCATTAATCAACTTGGTAAAAGTGATAATATATTTAATATCACAATATTTTAAGGAATAATATACAAGTAAAAATTTAAAATTGATTACATATATATATATATATATATATGTAATGTATATAATATATCAACTAGTATTTATGTTGTAGAATAATGCAACAATAAATATTAATAAATAGCACTTCAGATTATAATTATAAGTATGCCAGTTAAATAAAATAATAAACATTTTGTTTATGTAAAAAATAAATTATAAAAGTATCATTATAATTCTAATAATTAATTATAAATAAAAATATAAATTTATAAGTACAGAATAATTCGAAAATTGTGTTACAATTATTTTATCATATAAATAATCAAAATTGAATAAAATGTATATCATAAAAGTTTATTTATTCAGACAAATCTAAAATTATAAGTAAATTTCATATTTTTAACTATCTTTAAAGACTAGTTTCAGTGGTTAACTTTTTAAAATCAAATGAGAACCTATATTTTTTGCAAACACAATGAGAATATATTTTTTTAGTAAATTTTAGAGATTGAAAAATATTAATTGACGTAAAACTTTAGGTTTGAGAGTAATCATAAGTTTTTAGAAATTTAATTACAATCACTGTGTTCACAATACATTTAACACATATAACGCCAAAACAATTTAAATCACTCTCATACATAGAACTTTACTTCGATTAATGTTTTTTAACAACTAAAATTCACTAAAAAGACACCGTCATTTTTGAATATCAAAAAACATATAGGTCCCCATTTGATTTTAAAAGTTAACTCCCAAACTACCCATCAAGAGTAGTTAAAAAATATGAAGTTTACTTATCATTTTAGATTTCTCTAAATAAAGAAACTTAATATAAAAATACACATTTTACTTTATTTTGAATATCTATATAATAAAGTATCTGTAACATAAATGCTGAATCACCCTGTATATAAATCTATTATAATGCCATACTTCTCTACTTATTACTTGGAAAATTTTTTGTTTGAATCAAAAATTAAAATAATATGATTATTATTTATTACTATTATAAAATTTAATTCTCAACAAAGCATAAGCATCACCTGTTATATATATATATATATATATATATATATATATATATGTATATATATTTAGATCTACATTCATCATACAATTTTTAAATTTATTTATACTCACAAGTCGAATATCAATCCATTGGGCATGATCATAATGTAGAGATCCATCGAGATCTGACGTCAATTGTGTAGAATCTATATACTTAGATAAGCCTTCTAAATTTACCATCGTTGTCTAAAAAGAAAATTACATTAATGATACAAATTTAATTTATAATGATTTATTATTACTTCAAATTTATATTTATGACTAGCCATGCTTGTTCGTTGTTTATGCCAAAAATTGTCAGGTTTCACAACATATACAGCATATACATGGTTACCATTGCCTCCAGCACACCAATCTTGGAGGGCTTTCAAGATTGGTTTGACAGATGACCAGCCAGAACCACCACGCATATCAATCACAGCTACTAAACCTGATTCTTTAGCTTCACAACTGAAAATTAGACAACCATATTTATCTTAACTAGTACAAACAAATAAAATGTAAACACAATTTGGTTTGATATTTTGATATTCCAGCAGAACAAAAATACTGTTTTACAATTATGTTTACTTGGAAAACTTTTCAAGAAGCTAAATAATGCTACATATTTATTTATTTCAAAGGATAGAAATAATAAAGAACACAATTTATAATAACACAAAAATATAACATAATAAATAAGTCTCCTCATTATTCTATGCACTAGATTAATTGAAAACTAGAACCAAAATGTACTTTATAAGTAAATTAATTTTATTAGAATATAACTCTAAAATACAAAACACATTGTGGTTGATTATGGTTGAATACAACTAACTAAATATTAAATAATACATTGAACCATTAATATACCAAATTAACTCAATAACTACATATATTTTTTATTATTATTATTATTATTTTTTTTTATTAGAATACATACAATCTGTAATTTATTTTTTACAATAAGCATGCTTGCTTTAATAGTTTAAGACATGAATGTTTTGATTAAAGGAGTTACTCAGTAGTAACGCTTATACATGGTTTTTCTATTTTTTTTTAATTTAATTCAGGCTAGGTTTTCGACACCATTTTCTTTTTAGCCTTCTCGATGGGTTTCCTGGAATGCTGTTTGAATTAAGGGCAAGTATTAGGGGATTTAGATGGTTTGCAAGACGCGCTCGAAAAAGTTTGTATGATGAAGTGGCTACTTCAGTGACTTTTGGCACGTTTAAATCTGTATGTAGGGTGTGGATGGTGATATAGAAGGGTGCTTTTGTAATGATACGCAGTGAAGTCGATTGAAAATATTATATTTTAAAAATATTTGATTTTTTTGCTACGCCCCATAATTGAATCCTGTAAGACAATATTGGTTTTAGTAGAGTAAACTACAATAGTAGTTCATTTTTTAGGGAAGTTTGGAGCTTTTTTCTATTAGGGGGTAGAGAGCTTTTAGTCTGATGTTCAAAAATTGTCTTTTTTGCTTTACATGTTCTGCCCAGGTTAGGCGTTTGTCTAGTATTAATCCCAAATAACGGACATTGGAAGCTGGTGGTATAATTTTGTTGAAAAGTGAGATCGGAGGGACAGAGCCTTTTTTTAGCGTAAAAGTAATATGAGAACACTCTTGATGATTAACTTTAATTTTACATTTTGAGCACCATAAATCTATGTCATTAAGATGATTTTGTAGGAATAGACTGGCAGTATATGGGACTTCATAAGAAGTGAAGATGATTTTGTCATCTGCAAACTCGGCTATGGATGGGTGAGTTGTCTGATGTTAGTTGGTCTGCTGCATATATATTGTACAACATTGGGGATGAGATGGCACCTTGGGGGACACCAGCTAAAATAGGGGATAAATTGGAGAATTCAGAGCCTACTTTGGTGACGAAGTGGCAATTTCTAGGTATGATTTAAAAAATAAGAAGTAAGGAGGTGGGAGGAGTGTTTTTAATTTAAATAGGAGACCGTTATGCCAAACTTTGTAGAAATCATGAGCTATATCTAATAGGACAGCGGAACAGTAAGATTTTTTTTCGAATGAGTATGCTATGGCGTCGGTTAGGCGGTGTGCTTGGTGGATTGTAGAATGTTTATTGCGAAATCCGACTGAGTGTTAGGTATCACTTTTTTATCACTTATGGTTTTGGATATATGTTTCAGAATTAATTTTTCGCTGAATTTGGCAAAGAATGGAAGGAGACTTATGGGATGATAGGACGATGGGATATGGGGGGGTTTACCCTGTTAGGTTATATATTTATATTTGATGTAGTTATAAATTTATTAATATTTTTGATTTTGTGGTGTAAATACAGAGAGGGTACTTTCCAGAACCAAAAATAAATAAATATTTTTGTTTATTTTATCAGTAAATTAGGGTTTTAAATTTTAATTTTAGTTAAACATTATAAATAAGTACTTGTATTCACTTTCTTAATCAATAAATTACTTATCTTCTTTGCTTAAATATATAAACACAATAAATGTAATAACAATATAAATATAGTAGTAGTCATCAGATAACCTAGCGATAACCTAGCACCCTTCGGGTGATGATGGTTTAATACCTACTCCTAATCTTTTTGTTTCTTATTTTTGATAAATTAGAATATTAAAAATATTTAATGGTTATTTCCATTTCAACTACACATACCTACTATGGAAAAATTATAAACGATAAATAAAATAATTTTTTTTTTTTTTGTATTATGGCAAATACATGTGGTTGATTTTATTTTATGATAAATATTTTAATTTTTAAATAAAAATGTATCATCGAGTACAAGAAATTTTATTTGAATTTTTAATACTACCCACCTCAAGATAAAATAGTATCAACGCCACTGCATTTTAGAGTATTTACCAAGTAATTAACGTTTTTACATCATTTACTGTCTGGGAATATTTTAAAAAATATGATAGATACTTAGTAAAAAATAATAAATTAATTTTCATAAAAAAAGTATTCAATAAAATGATGCATACCTACCAAAATATTTATAATAAAAACAACTTATTATCATAAAACAATGATTTGTAGTAGTTTCAAAGTAATCCACAAAAAATTAAAACACATTTATCTGTGAGTAATGTTGTTATAATTTATATTACATAATTCAATTTTCAACTGTTAGTTTTACTAAACATCACAATATTTAATACCAGTATAATAGTATAATAGTATAATTTAGTATAGTATCCATGAACACTATACTAAATGTATACACATAATATATTAATGCGATTCAGAATCAACATTTCAGCTTTTTCTTTACCAATATTTCAGTATATAGTTCAATATACTTGATATTTTATAAAATAAAAACCTAATTTATTATGTGTGAAAGAATTTCATGAAAACACAGCAGAATTGGCAAACTTATATTTCCATGATTGGGAAAATAAGTAATTTTTTACAAACTACAGATACATAAGAAAATAAACTTACGGTGGTATGGAACCAAAGTATTGTAATAACCGCCGATAGTCTTCAAGTTTAGCTCGCTCTCTTCGTGGGGTAGAGGGAAACGTAACAACAGGTGCTCCTCGTTTATCCCGACCACCGGTGAGGAATGCGATCTTCTCTTGAAGAAGACCCATCACCTCTAAAGCTCGGACGCTGTCCATAGTTTTCCTTAAATAATACAAATTAACGAAATTAATTTGTTGCCACTAATTTTAAAAATTAAAAGGTTTAATATGATAATAATAATATTAAATACAATATCCTGATACTGTAGATTAATTATATATAATCCACTCTGATTCTATTTAAAATGTTAATCTCTCTTTTGTTTACATATTAAATTTACAAGTCAAAGTATAATCCTAAATTGAATTCATAAAATTCAAATATATTAAAGCAATGATATTTAATTTAATTACTTAAGTAGTACTTGTAAAATCTGAAAATAGTTGAGTTATTTGATTGTATAGTAATAAAAAAAAAACAATATAGAACGTAAGATATAATACACTTCGTGGCCATTGCTCTATAGGAACTATTATTCAAATTAAAATGGACTGAACTTATAAATATGCATTGCATCGTTTGTGTACAAATTATTCTCAGTTTTCATCATCATTCAATCGTGATCAGGAGCAACAGTGAGAAACAACGATATAATGTATATAGTCCTATTATAGTTATTATTCGTGATTTTTTATCTTCTTCCGAAACTAAAATAAAATACCAATTACCATAAAGATAAAATCATAACAGTCTAATAGTAAACAGGGTAATGTTTGTAGTAGTTCAATGACTTTAAAAATACACATAATGTACACACACATTATGGTGAAATTAAACTTTTATAGTAGGTGCATAAAAACGGTTGTGGTAAAACAAATATTTGGAAATAAAATTAATAGGTACTTCTCAGTAAAAGCATCCAAATATTAAATTATTCTTTCGATAAAATATCAAAATGATAATGATAAATAAACAACCAGGTATCCATACTTCAAATAATTTCTAATTATAATTGATAATGTTATATTATATAAATCGCTTCATCTTTAAAAAAACAATGTTTAAATGCAGGTTTTTCTATAAATGTATACCTATTATAGGTATAAACATACGCCAATACATTTAATATACTTATATACATATATTTACTATATGGATATAATATGCCTACTTTTGTATCAAAGCGATATTTTTTTTAATAAAAACGAACTGAAACAAATAAATACCTATCTAACATTCTTAGAGGAAGTATTAGTTAAGAATAAAATGTATAAATTACAACATGAAATTAATGATATTTCAAACTTAATAAAACAAACTTAATATTCTAAAATTATGAAGTTTATACTATGTAGTTACAATAATCTTCCCAGTTTATACGTATCAAAAGTTTCAGTTAAATGAAAAATAAGGAGAGGTGGTAATGTCTATATAATAAAAGGAACTCTTCTTATTAAATAATATAGACATTAAATGTATACCAAGCAATAATTAGAAGTTAAGTCAAAAATAATAATGTACTTCATTTGTTACTTAATAATTTGTCAGTCAAAAATATTTTCATATTAAAATTGCGTAATATTAATAGAAAAATACACAATGATGTGAATATAAATAAATAAATGTACAATTGTTGAATTGAAAGTGTTGGCAACTTATTCACAGAACCCATATTTGGTATATTATTTTGTTTTCGAAGAATCTCTTTACGAATTCCTTAATTTATTCGTGTTGACTTCAGTTAAATTTGACTTACGAGTACGAGTACCTAAAGTCAATAAATATATGGACCAAAGGTCCCATATAATTTGATACAGTGATAATAGGCAAATAAATTAAAAATAAGGATATTTTCCACAGATCAATAATTTTCAATTTTCAAAGAACTAAACCTATTACGTAATTAATTTTAGGCCACAGTTTATCAACATCATTCGTTGGTGTAGTTGAGTGAATATTTTAGAATTAAAATCATTAATTAACAAACAAATATCAGATAAAATATTTATAATATCAAAACTATGACACAGAAGAGAATTATTATAATTATATGTAAAACACTAATAACTTGTTACATAATATGAACTAGAGGGTATGATAAACTTAACGCCTATATTTTAAAATTACAAATTTACCAAACTGCAGAAAAAAATCAATAATTCCATTAATTTTGGATATATTTAAACCAAATTTAATCTTTTTAATTTAACATGATGACATATAATTATGTTTGCATGTAAAAACAACTTATCAGACTTGAATACATATATTTTAATAAAGAGTGAACTAAAACGCAAACAGCTTTAAGGTAATTTAATTAATACATACATAGGTATTAATAACATGCATATAATAATACACATAAAGTGACATAAAATATTATAGTCCGATTAATATAGACTTTCTAAATATTTCAATGCAGTATAGTATTGAAATCCGGATATACATATACATAAATACATTGATATATTATAACGTAGAACTAAAAGAAAAGAAAAATTTGCGCACGAGAGACTCTTTTTAACCGAAGGAGAATCATTCGTCGAGCACAATAATTTATAGCACACGATATTTTTAATTATCGTATACAGCAAACGTATATGCGAACATTATTACACAGGAGAGAAATCTTATGGCGCAATACTATACGTGAATATACGCGTATTAAATATCACAAACGCGCATATTCTATGACCGGTAGTCTCGCACTTGGAGCACAGCCTGGTAGAAATAAGTCGATAATTTTTTTCCCTCGTCTTCCCCAAGCCTCGCAGAAGCCACTTGATGGTTCACGACAAATGCGATATCGGAGGGTTAATAAACCGTCAGTCGCGGTAACGCAATAATACTAATAATACACATCACTCCACCAACATATAATATATAATATAATATGATGAATATATATATACATATTTATAAATTTAATAAACCAACAACAAACATGTGTGTAATACAAATTTAATGTTGTACCATAGTGTGTATCCGTTGATCGTTATTATTATTCGTATCGATTCTAGGTATTCGGCAGTGGTAATACAGGTTTTTGTTTTTTTATTTCACAGAAAACAATGCCTTTTGCGTAATTTATAGCGAGGTATTGTTGTGCACGCGTAGTCGCCGCCGTCGTCGCGGGAACACGGACCTGACGGCGACAGCGGCTGTTGAGTGATACAGTGGGCTATAGTCGCAGCCAGCAGAGGCGAACGCGCGAAACAACCGCCCGCGGAGCCCCGTCCAACCCATATCCCCGCCACTCATCAGCGCCCACCGCCGCGCAGCCTCCGCCGCAACCACCGGTTGGTTTCGTCTCATCTTTTTTAATTAATTAATCACGTACGCGGGATGGGCCCCCGGTGAGGAATTCCACTGTCTGCGCCATTTGATCACGTGCTCGACGCTCGACGGCCGCGTAGCTGCGGGGGGGAGGGTGTATTATCGGCCGTCCCAATGACCACGGCAGCCTGACGGACCTGCTTAAGGAATCCCTGAATTCCACAGTCGAATATTTTACACGAGTCACCACAGACCCAATACGAGAAAATTGACCCGAAATACCCGCAGGTACATAATACATAAGTATCCCGTGGGAAACGACATAAAAAAAAATTACCAACACTTTTTCGTGCGATTCGTGTACAATACATATAACATATTATGTAGGTACAAACCTTAATCTAAACCGTAATCTTCATAGTAATATTTGAATATACTACAGTTATAAGATACACTTTTTAACAAGTAAATTCCGACACGCTTTGTTTGATTTCACAAGAGTTAATTGCAATATTGTTTTTTTTTTTTTTTTGAATCACCACGTCAATATTAAAATATAATCAAAGTTGAGTAATATATTTGTGAATGTTGAAACATTTTATACCTACTGGATCGAAAACTTTTTTACTCTAAAATCGATTAACCGTTTCAACAGAAGTTTATAAGTTTGAACATGTTATAAAATATAGGACATTTGATAAAATAAAAGCGAGCATGCAGTAACTACCCGACCATTGCAGTCAAATAAATAAGTAGCTTTAAATTAATCAATCCTTTCAATAGGTTTTGATGACTTTACCATTGATTACATGGTATTGTAAAACAAATGTAAATCTGTTCAAAATGTATACATCTACAATGATATACAGTATACATTCTATGTATTCTATCTATTAACTTTAAATATTACAATGGTATACAATATACATAATACAAATATGTATTATAAAAAAATTTTGATTACATAAAAGTAAAGTTATTATGATAAACTTCTTAAAATGATCATTGTTAATTTTAAATTAAATATACCTACTAATATAACATGTACATCTTTGAAAAATTAGGATTAAAAATAAAAATAAACTATTTTTAATTAATAAACCACTATTTTTGTAACATAAATACGAGAAAAATGTAAAATACACTCAAATTAACATGTTTTCAAGTATAAATGTATGATTGCAATGTATTTAGATAACTCTGTTAATATTTCACGCAAATTAAAAGGTAAGTTGGCAGTTGCACGCTAAGTTAATTATTAACACAAAGGACAATACTATGAATATATTTATAAAAATATTTAAATTTTATGTGTAATTTTTAATTTCTGTGGAGACCTCAATTTCTTGGATTTACTCAATTACACATGACTTTATACGTTTATAACTCTATAGAACTTAAATTAAAGTTTCATATTTATTTATATTTATATATTATATAAAAATCAGTAAAATGTTCAACAAAATTTACCTTGAATGACACATAATTTAATCGCTAAGAAATATAATAAAAATAATTATAGACACGTAAGTGGTTGGATATCAAACATTTTTTCCGATCAATTTTGCGTACCCATTTCGCATTACAATTGTCATGGCGACCAAACAATAACAAATAAATAAATAATATTTTACATACCAATTTTGTATAATAATTATTAAAAAAATATATTACATTATATTATTAAAATAAGGTATATCATATAAATAATATTTATTATAATTCTACGAAATTATAGACCAATTTCGTAAAAAGAGGGCGCGAATAACAAGGTTTTTTTCAAACAAAAACTACCTTAGGTTAGTTTATATTTTAATAGATATGTGTAATACAAATCATATAGTTTTATTTCATATGAGACTAATACTATAGATATCTTCTTTAGCTAAAGGTAAATCTTCAATTATAACTCAATCTTTACAGAAACTTGTAAAATTTAAATAGATAATTGTTTAATATAATATATGTATAATATATAAATATATATATATTTTTTTTGTTCTATTTTAATAACTTTATACTTATAACTATAAATAAATAAAAATTATAAATATATACAAACCCTACTATAATAAGTATAATATACAGACATGTTGTATTGATATAGTTTCAAAAGTAATATATATTTAATGTATTTATTAATAACCCAATAATTATTCTTAAATTAGTCACAGAAATTAACAAAAACTTCAATAAGTAGGTACTTACAGAGTAATATTATCAATATGTGATATGTAAAACAGAAAACTGATAATTACCTATGTTAATGAAGGTTATCAATAGTAGGTACATAATATTTATTTGAATATTATTTTACAATAAATTGTACCAAAGTTGTTATCTACTTCAGAACATTGCTGTGTATGCAAAATTTAATTTATTTAATAAAAAGAATCTAGTGGAGTTTTTCAGAAGTATTCAAAAAATTAAGAAAACAATAATAATTAGAGTCGTGATAACACTAGTTTTTATACATGCAAGGTCTAAGAAACTTTCAGTTTATAAAAGATACTGTAGTATAAAACAGAAGAGATGTGTAGTAAAAATATTACATAGCTAATCAAATTAACTAGTTCATTCAGAAAACAACAAATAAACTAATAAGTATCAATTTTATAGTAATTCGGTTAAAATAATACATTCTTCTTCATAGTAAGTAGATGCTAAAATATGTGTGATGTGTCAAAACATAATAATCAAAACTATACCTATATAGTATGTAGGAACATATGGGTAAATTTTATGACAAATAAGTAACCTATCAACAAAAATCCAATATTAAAACAAAATAATACTTAGGATAATATCATTCATCCTCCTCTATTAAACTGTGTACTTAATTAATTATTTGTTAACAATTTAGATTGGTATAAATATTTAAAAAAATATTAATATCTATAAGCCACAATACAATATTTGTTTTTACATAACACTTGCCACCAAATTACTATGACCTAAGTGCCTGTTCATGCGTTTTAAGTGTTAAAGCAAAAGCATAATTAGTTTTCAACTATTTAACTTGGTGTTTTCAGCATCACGTTTTTTTACACGTGTTAATTCTCAGTGATACAATATTGCTATTAATCCATTGGTAGTAGTAAGAAATCAATGAGAAACATGACATACAAACATTAAAAACACAATGGTAAAACGTATTTTCTGATCATGCATTTAGGTATAAATAAAACCATGGCTTAAACAATACTAAAACTATTTTTATCTCATATTCTATCATGTTATTTTTATTTATTATTCAATAAAAATAAATAAATAGTCCATTACCAATAGTATCCATCATCCCCGAAAAATAACTTCACTTTTAATTTGATAAAATAAAATAATTTTTGAAAAAATTCAACAAATTATTTTATACATACAAATAATTCTTACAGTGTATTGCAAAAGTAGGGAATTAAATAAAAAAGTCTGGTTAAATAAGCTAAGAGTTACAATAAGACATGTCAACATTACCTAACATGTATAATGATACATAAAGTGGAAGAAGTAGTTGGCCTTCGGCATAAATTATATACGTATTTAGTTTTATTTTAATTCAAGTTTCATGACCAAAAAAGCACAATGAATTAAATACGAATTATGTGGGTAATAAAATCCATAAAAACGTATGACTTATTGAATCACACTATGATAAAATTAGAAAAAAGATTTAGAATTTGTTTTTAACGAAAAGTTTCAATAAATATACGTAAAAACACAATAATACATATACCTATAAAGTAGTACACATAAAACTGAAATATAGTTTATGACATTTTGTACATAATTTGAAAAAAAATCCTTACATCACAGACAAAAGTAAAAATATTTGATCATACTAAATATTTAAATTCATTACTCGTGTTAGTATTTTCAATTGTTTTTTATTAGATATATTTTAGAAAGTTTATGAAAACTCGGATTGTAGGATATACATATAATAATTATTATAAGCTATACGGTATTGTCTTTCACATAAAATATCAAGTTTATAATAGGTACTAAACTCAGAATAATTATGCTTTATTTTAAAACAATATTAAATCACTATTCAAATTAATAATATGTATAGTAAACATATAATTAAATTATTAAAATATTATTTAATATAAGAATGACATAACATGTATCAAATGCATTATGTTATATATATATAGGCGTCCGTAATGTGACTATAGAAAAAAAAACATTTGATTTATGAAAAAAAAAAAGCCACAAATGAAAACAATTAAAATAATCAACGCAACTGATACTCAAAAATTATTCTTTAGACATTAAAACAAGTTAAATATATCTTATGCTTCAATGTTTGAACTTATTCCAGAATAAAATCATATTTTCAATTAAAATAAAACACCATTGGCGATACCTAATAACAGTTTCTTTGCAAATTTATTAAATAAAAATATCAATTGTAGTCTATTCAATGCAGTCTATGGATACACATTTTTCTCCGATAATGTAACTACGGGATTTAACCAATAGTAGGAATTAATCATAAACTTATTAAATATTAGGTACTAATGAAATTATTCTTTTACATGTCAACATTATGTCATAATTAAGTCAATCAAATCATAATTAAAATGTATAAATAACGAATTGTTGATCATCAACGTTTTTCATCTACATCACAAAGCAATACTATATTCATATCGGCGGGTATTACACCAAATTCACCATTTTATTTAAAATATTATCTACACAAATACAAAAATATTTGGATTCATAAAATTTTGATGGCATCGAAATGAAACCAGTAGTAAAAAATATAATCTTTAATTATATTCAAACGTATCGTTAAATTACTATACCACAAAAAGATACTAGTTAATTCGACAATCCGTTATAGTACTTTAGCTTAATGATAGGTTTCCTTCAGTTATAAGGAGACTCTAGGCTAAAGCCTCATTTCCTAATTTATATTAGATTTCGTTATTATATTATAGTAACCAGGATTATATCTATCCGTGAAAAATAAAAAAGCAATTGTTATTCGTGGGTATTTCAATTTATTTCGAAAATCACAGCGGGTGATATGTACAAGCTACAACTAACTGTTTCGAGTTTTGACACCACGGATATTCAAAAATTAATTTAAAAGTGTTGTTCTCAAAGTTATTTTAAAACTTAAATAAATCTTACGATAAATTAATGAAAAACTAAATCGTTATAAAACAAATTTCACACTTCATCATTTTATCATATTACGAACAAATTCTAAATTAATAACAAATCATAACAATGTTTATTTTGTATGATATGATGATTGATCAACCATTTAACATATTATTTATAGTAATGTAGTTTATATTAATTATCGTAACTGTAAACATTATAAATATTTAATGAATTATCCTAATTTAAATTATAAAGAATACTGACCAGGATACTGTTTAAACTTAAAAGTATAAAACATAAATACTCTGAGTTGAAAAACAGATAAATTATGTACTGATATTTCTGCAATTACTGGTTAATATAATGTTAATCTCTATTTATTTTACTGACAGTAAACTGACATGTAACACAACATAATTAAACATTTGTTTATTCTATATTGTATTTAATATTTATCTTAGTGCTATTATGATATTCACTATTTTATTTATTCTATCAAGCTGACTCAGGCATAACGATAGAACACAAAAAAACAGAAAATAGTTTCACTAAATACGAAAATAAAATGTATTTAATGAGTAATGGCTAATAAATATTAAAACATTGTACACATAGCTAGGGTATCCTATGAGGATTTTTAAGTAGCAAGGTAATGGTGTTTACATTACTTCACCACTTTAGAAAAGTATATTTTCTTTGAACATCTTTTCCACCAACAGGTTATATTAGGGTAGATAAACATGCAACTTAAAATGAATATTATTCACGGAAAAATTGAAGTACCTATAGGTTTACATAATATTTACACACGGGGAACATAAAACATTTCGATATCCTAATAAATATTATAACATAAACAATAAATATTAATAAATACTTGTAATTTATAATCAATAACGATATACGTTTTAAAATTGTAATAGGTATTAATGTCTATTTTTTATAAACTGATCAACGATTTGTATTGATATAATTCATTTTTCAACATGTACAGTTGTGCAAAATATACTAACATGTGACGAGTGTTAATTTATGTGATAAAGTAACTCTACAACTTTCATAAATAAAACACTTAAAATGTTTATTAATTTTTAGAACAATATATTGCATTAATTTTAAATATGAAAATGGGGTTTGTATCGTTCATATGAATACTACTACTATTCCAAATACGTATTCATTAATCATTGATAAGTATCCCAGTACAATAAAATGTCGAAACCTTAAAAATATTGGCATAACTCGATGAGTAAATATTTGAATTTAAAATGTTTAAATATACATAATACATATTTACAATGCTATAAAAAAGATTCTTACTAAAATAAAGACATAACAATTAATAATAAGTTATTCTAGAAAACAAAATTAATGAAAATGAAATAAATTGTATATACACATAGCTAGATAATAGATTATTTTCTATACATTAAAATAGGAAAAATGAAAAATATAATGAATAGTATTAGTAATAATAATAATATTAGACTGCAGTTCGTATTAAATACACGACTAGACAATTTTTCAAACGCGAATAACTAAAAGAATTTAAATTGGAAAAGTCGAATGACCAATATTCACTGTAGCATATATACAATGCATATTATATAAACGTGTGCGCGAGGAGGTCAGTTATAGAACTGACAAACTTTTTTTTTCTACCATAGAAGTAAAAATACAATCACTGAGAAATGGATGTTTCTACGAGTTTGAATGTATTTTAAAGTAATGAAGTTCGATAATATGGTTCAAGAATTCAGATTAAAAAAATTGTATGCTACATTTCCTATGTTATAACGGAAAAAAATCAGTGTTTCTATAACTCTCAAACAGGTCCACCAGGATATTTTTCAATTTAAACAATGCAGATTCAATACATTTTTATTTAAATGTAAATATAATGTATTCATTGAAGTTTCTATCCCGCCTCAATCAATGTAAATTATAACAGATGTTCATTACACACTTACACCAATACATTTAATACACAAAAATTATACTTAAAATATTTTTATAACATTTCTAAATATTTATTTAGGGCTTATTGGGTATAATATATAGTTAATATAATATAGTAATAACTTTAAATTCTAATTCATAATTGATAAGGAAATAGGGTATACATAATATTGTATTTTTCCATCAATAACTGCATAATAAGACGTACATTTTGTACAATACGTAAATATTGATTTTCATATCTGAATCCTATTTCTCTCCACATACCTAATATGGTGGCGGATGCACTCTCACTCTTAGTTTGTTCAGTAAAAATTATAACAATTCAAAGTAATTCTATCGGTACTGACCACCCGTGATAATAACATACACGCGTCATGTTATTTTATTTTTATTTCCGTAGTCTTCTTACTAGAACTACGATGCTCATCTGAAATAAAGTACGGTTTATATAATCTCTGACGGAATGTGGCTTGAATCTAGACGAGGAGAAAAAAAGAGGGAGTAATCGTAACAGTCGGCTGGATCAGACTCCGGGAAGCCTACCGCGTTCCGAGTCTGTGCGCAATGTCGGCGAGCGCCCGAGTATACACACGTCGCGTTTCACTGCAACCCCACTGGAACGGTGGTAATTGATTAGATAATAACGTTATACACTCTTAAGTGCACGCGCAGTACTAATCCGTTACGAGCGAAAAGAATATTGTTATTATTATCACGTTATGCGAGGGGGGGAATGCGGACCGAGAGGACACGCGGGTCGAGGGCGCGTGGAAGAGGGAGAACACGAAGGCGATACTTCGCCGACGGTAATCGTCGCGGTCGGCGCGACAGGCCCCGGGGTCCGGTCGGCTACACAGTACACGCTCTTGCGCGCCGGTCGGACGTGATCTCGGATCGGAGGAGGCCACGGGACCGTCGACGGGTCAAAGAGAGCCGGGTCCGGCGTATGGCCGGTGGCGCGTCGCATCGGTCGGACGTTCTGTTGTCGCGTGAGAAAAGTGGGGACGACGAAAAAAAAAAAAGGGAAACACGAGAGCGTGGGCGGCCGGACGGGACGGAGGCGAGAACGTACGCATACGGCGGCGTGAGGAAAAGAAAAGAGAAAAACACACGTGACCGTAAATCATTTTTTTTTAACACGAGGGGCGGCGGCGCGAACGGAAGAGAATTTTGTGTTATAGTATTATTTTATTGCTTACATAATAGTATATGATACTTTTACTGTAATATACCATATACGAGGCGCGCACATACCACAGCTTCCCGCGCGTCCGTTGCTGTAATAACAATATAGCCTATATAAATTACAATATTATAGTATACATTATACGTAGTGCAGACCTAACGAAAAGAAAAGTATAATAATAAACACGGCGACGACGACGGCAGCCGGTGACGCCGACTGGACTATAAAATTATTATTATTATTATTATTATTATTATTATTATTATTATGATGATAATAAATGACGGGCGACGGTGGACACAATATGCATGTACCAACGGACGTAGATAGAAAGAGAGAGAGAGATATGAAAAAAACGTACACCCGCACGAACACGGTGGCGGCCGCCGCGCCGCACCTCACACTCATCGCGTTTTACCTGCAGTGTTACACGTACAGCAATGGACGGGTGCGCGGCCGTCGTCGTCGAGGTGGTAGGGGGAGATATTTTGGAATTCAGATGGATGCTGTACCAGAGAACAGTTGTTGTTATAATCATTTATCAGTGTATGTGTACGAAGGTACACTCGTTTAAACGGACCAAGAAATGTATAAACATATACAAGCGCATACGATACTGTGTATATGTATTATACGTATAATACGGGTACATATATGAGTACCGGTATATAAGTGTGTGTGTGTGTATGTGTGTGTATGTGCGTGCGTGCGTATGTGTATTCAACACGCCGCCACACGGTCAAATCGTGATGGGCCGCAGATTGTTGGAAAACGGGTTGTACCGCCGCCGCGACGACGGTGGGTATTCTGCGATAACGCATGCTGCGTCGCCGCCGTCGTCATGAGAACGCAGATCTTTTCGGACGGCTGTAATAATCATAATAATAATAATCATAATAATAATAATAATAATACACACTCGGCGGCGGCGACTATACGTTTTCGTAAAATTCCAAGCTGCCGATAAAAAGTTAAAGAGACGCCGCCGCCGGTGATGGGAAACGCTTGTGCGCCGCGAGAAGCAAAACGTACGAGTCGACGTCATCGTCGTCGCACTTATAACACGAGAAGTGTGTGTTTACGAATCCGTGGAACGTGACCCAATTTACATGCAAACCGACTCCCCGCGTACGGAGATAATAACAATATTACG
Source organism: Therioaphis trifolii (assembly GCA_027580255.1). Lineage (NCBI taxonomy): Eukaryota > Metazoa > Arthropoda > Insecta > Hemiptera > Aphididae > Therioaphis > Therioaphis trifolii. The sequence goes on from CM050404.1 coordinate 124,618,569, forward strand.
CGAGTACCGTATACGATTGTATATAAGACGTAAACCGCGTACAATAATCCAATGGTGCGAGTGTGGTGAGAGCACGGTAAGACACTGAAAACGTAAACAATAATAATAATAATAATCGGTCCTCTTCCTGATGATAACATACGTCCCCATATCGTATGTAGCACTATGATCGTATAGCATAAGCGATAACCGCAAAAAATAAAATCGTGATATTACCGACATTTGGATATTAATATTATTATTATTATTATTATTATTATTACATGTCCTGCTTCGAAGGTGTATTTTTATTACTTTATTAATTATCACTAAACATAGATATGTTAAATTAAAACAACAACATATTACAAGACAGGGTAATTTTAATCTCGAAAGCCGTCTACCTAAAGTACTATTGGTACCAACATATGAATGTACATAAAGTCATACGTTTGGAAATACACATCATTCAATTTAAACATTTAAAATTTTTGTCAGCCGTGCACGTAAAACAATTGCCTATTTTGCTTCCCATTTATCTAGTTATAGTTAAAACAACAGATCTTCACACAAGACATCACGCACCGTTTTGTGTTTCATCTACTATATTATAATGTAATATACTATATAATTCTATACGCATGAGGCGCATAAGCGTCGGTTAAACATTTATAAAAGATAGTTAGGATAACATCAATGCTAAAAAAATGAAATGAGCTATCATCGAAAGTAGATAATAAATTAAATCTTGTAGGCCGTCCCATAGCTGATGTTTCTGTACTGTGTTAAAGCTGTACATTTTAAATGTCTGTTTTTAATTAAAAATACCAAAAACAAAATTAAAAGTATGCATTTTAATTACAGTAATTTACATGAAAAATGTTTGCGCTTTTATAGGCAACAAGAACTTGACTTAAATGCATAAACGAGCTATTTAGGGTAAAACATTCCAACGTTTTAAGACAACATTTCTATGGTTTTATTTCAAATGTTTAACAAAAATTTTCACTTTCGCTTATGATTAACTCAAGAACAACATTACATAAAAACTAATTTAAAGTATTTGAAACAATGGAATACATAAAAATAAGAGATAAACTTTTTTATTTTAGAGTATTTAAAAATATTTTAATATTTTTTCAATCATTACCATATTTGAACTGCTATAATTAAAAATTATTAATTCATAAATATTTTCAGCTTGTAACTTTGAATTACATTAGAAAAATGTATTATAGGATATAACTTATTTATAATAAACAAAATTCATTGTCGAAAACAAGTTATTATGATTACATTTTATTGTTGCTATAAACTCCAAGAAACCTGATATTTTTTTTCGTATTACCAGGTTATCGCAAACCGACTATATAATATGGTATTTATAATATATGTATTTACAAATTAATAAATAACACCTATTGAAACTACACCAATTATTTACTAATTTTATGATTGTTATAAGTTTATAAAAATCAATTAAAAATACTAGGTACCTAGTTTAAAGTTCATGGGACCATTTATCTCATTCGTAGAACTGAGAAATTAGTTTGCATAGGCATTTTGAGTTCAAGATAAATATATATTAGACTGAAATTTAGATACATCTAAATAGTGAATGGGTAAATTTTAAATTATCACATAGATGAAATTTCATGTGTTAAAATTATTTTATCAAAGAAAAAATTATAATGTGATTTGAATAAATTTAAATTCACGAATTCTAATAGGTAAAAATCGAAATGCTATAACCCTTTTCATTATTTATGAGTATATATTTTCAAAATATTTCACAATAAATCTTTTTATATATAAATAAGATAGGTATTTCAACAATTTAGAAGTACAGAAACATATTTCTTACATTATGCATGATTGCGTGAGATAAAATAAGAAAACAAATTAAACTGCAACAATATTTCAATACGAAAAATAAAATTATATAGATTGAGAAAAAATTTCAAAATGACAATTCATAAGATGAAAATTAGTTAAAAATATATTTAACTTAAAATTTGTTATTGAATTGCAATACCGAAGTACTGAAAAATCATTTGAGTATAATATAGCTGAAGGGTCGTGGGATTTCATGTGAAATCGGTGAATTATACTTTGCAGCGTTGACATGTTGTAATTATTATACATGTGCTTATTATAAGTAAAAATCAATACATCATATATAAAATGAGATTTAATTGATTTGAACTAATACGACAGCTGATAATTTTATTGCACAACACGCATTAGATACAAATTGTACAATATTTTCTCTATAATATGCTCTAATACTTAACAGTTAACGGTAAACATACTTCTATCTGTAATTTTAATAAACTATTTTACCGAGGAATAAAATAAAATAACTGTACCATATAAATTAAATAAATAACTCGGTGCAGACTTATCCTGATTGTACAGTTTAGTTTTAGTTACGTAAATGCGTATAATATACATAGATAATTCAATACCAAATATTAATTATAATTTTGAAATGAATAAAAATTACATTATAAGCGATATTACAAATAATGATCAATGTTTTATGTACCAATCAGTTACCTACATAATACAAAAAAATTACAAAAACTCGGTTAAAGACATCTGTAAATAACTTACAAACCAAAAATAGCAAATTTAACTATAAACTTTATACTATAGTCCTGGTATTTAAATTAATTATCAATACATAAAGAAAAACAAATTAAGTATGAACACTAATAATAATTTCAATTTGTTTTCTAAATTTCGCACAATCATGCAATTGAAATAATTAAAAATTATTTTTATCAATTTTATCCCTCACATTTTAATAAATTACTATCAATAAAATACAAAATTTATAAAATCGTTATTTTTGAAAATCAAAATAAAATCATTTAGAATACATATGCATTCGTAGGAGATTTCTCTAGCAAGTATATAACATTTCATGTTTTAATCTGCTCAATAAATCAGTTTACGTAAAAGAAGAACTCGCCTCTTAAACCAACCACACAATATTGTATATCCAAAACAGGCAAGCTGCTTCACCTACATAATCAATTTTGATGAAATTTGATATGCAAATGTAAAATAGGCGCCCACTAGTTCTGTTTTACACAACTCAAAATATATGTTTAAATACGCTTCAATACGCCAGCAATTAAAAGTATGTGAAAAGTTAATATTACTTAGTTAAACAAACATAAAGACAATATAATTTTATTCTTATCCAAAAAATAATTAGAGATCCAATATATTTATAAACCTATCATAATTGATAATTCATTATGAACCTTATAAAATATACTGGATATGTAGCTAAGTACTACTAATTTATTGAAGTTCAAAAATAGAAAATTAATTTCAATTTTACCAGACACAAAAAGAACAATTCGAAATTCATTGTAAAAATTACAACAATCAATTTCATATTAGCAATGTATAATTAGAACATAAAATCTAGGAATCCAAACAATAATGGTATACAATAGGAACTGTATTCGTGCAACCAATGCAACTATATAAAACAACTATGTTCCATGTTTAATCAGTCTAAATTAAACTAAAACCTAAAATTATTAAATGTTAAGCATGAGTTCTTTTTATTGATGATAACAAATTTTTTTTTAACTTTAACATGTCAAATATTTGCATGCACTTAAATTATAGTTAATTTATCAAATGTAATAATTATAATTAATAACATTATAAATAGTTTAATGATCTTAGTATGATTTCCATTTGACACCATAAGTTTTTCTTAATATAAATTAACAACAACTTTTTTAAATGTTTAAATACTAAATTAATTAAATTAAATATGTCTTATAAATAGATAAAAAGGTAAATATGCCTATTTACATAATATAAAAATTAATAATCTAAAACATAATTACAAATTATAGGTACATCACAGATACAAAATTAATTTTATTCTAAATAAAAAATAACATGTTTAACAACAAATGATCAAAATATGATGCTAAAATTAACTGAAGTAACTTGTTTTGTTTTATAATTTTATGATTATAAAAAAAACAATGAAGACATTTAGAACTGTAAAGCTAGATGTTTTTAGAAGTTACAAACAAAAATTGTAACACAATGACAATGATTAAAAAAATCATTTTTATAGTGAATTCTTAAAGAAACATTCTTATTTAAATCTTACTTATAATTAATTACCAAGAACTAATAAAAACTACAGATATGAATGTGTGAGAGGCAAACAGTATATGTATCATAACAATACTGTTCAGTCATGCCCCTTTTACTTTTGCATAAATAACTAACTACCTAGAATATAAAATGAACAGATAGATAATATATATATATATATAATTTAATATTCATTATGTGTATAAAATATGTAGGTTAAAAATATGACTTGAGATATTTCTGCATTTAAATATGAGCAGTTTAATTTCTCTATTGAGAGTAGATATTTTTTTTTATATAAAATTAAATTTTTAGTATCTATCTAACTAAATCAATGATATTTTATACATATAAAAAGGTTTAAACATTATAAAATCATGGCTAAGTTATGCAACAATGAATGTACAAAACCTTTAAAAAAATATTCATATCCAATACGGAATTGGAAAAACATTTTTTTTTTTTAATCCCTGACAACCACAAACATGAGACAGCAACAATATAAAGATGAGAAAAAACTTTGTTAATTTCTATGAATAGAACAAACTGCTATATGGTTACGAAACATGGATCATCAATAAACAAGACAAGAAGACGTTGGAATCCGTGGAAATGGGAACGTAAAAAATATTATTAACAATCAGCTGGATAAAAATGAAAAGTAATATAGATGTATTAAACCAAGTAGAGGAAAAAATAATTCAGTTAAATAATTTTTTTTTTCATATAAAAATTTTTTCTTTCATCATTAAAGAAAACATAAAAAAATGTTCAGTTACCTACTGAGGCATAATCCTTTATGACAAATATATTCGAAGGACAAATAAGTGGATACAAAGGGAGAGGCAAAACGAAGAAGGCATAAATAGAGGAAATGAAAAGACAAGCTGACTGTAACCGATAAGTAGACATGAAAAGACTGGCTTTTAATAGAGAAGAATGATGAACCAGATGTGCAACAAGGCAAGACCTTTAGTAAAGAAGAAGAGCACAAAAAACTTTGTTTAAATAAAGTTATTTAACTCAATAAATAATGAGTAATATTTGTAAAAATTGATAAATGATTATTTACGAAGAAAACAAAATTAGGGTTTACTACAGTCAACCTTGGTCAATAAACCAATTTATAAGATTTTTTTTTCACAAAACTTTACTCATCACTTTTTTTTTTAAGATGTATTATATGTTATACTGCAATTGATATAAAAATACATATTAATATTTCTAACATATAAGTAACATATCTACGCATATCTACTACATGAAGCCTAACATAGTTTTCACATATGGTAATTACACATTTTTTATTTGGTTTATGAGCTAAACTGTTTAATACTAGTTTAAAACTACTATTATATTATTATTTTACACCAATTTATTAAAATACGTAAAACATATTACTAAAATTAGGTACTTCCTTTAAGTATAATCTATACACAATTTTAAATCAACAAATCAAATAGAACAATTCTTTAACAAATGTCTTTTAAATATAAACAAATAATTATAGAATATAAACCTACATGGCTATATCCTAACTCCATTTCAAATTAATCCACAAAAATTATATTACAAAATATAAGGTATTTTAGATTCTTACATACTTAATAATTTTGTTCTTTATTTTATTGGAAACGTATCTATCAAATAATATGTAAGTAGTACCGGTAGTACCTACTTATCAGCTATTACCATATATTTTTTTAAAACAACCCCAAAAATAAATAAGTTACTAAGTAAGTAAACTGGTTAAAATAATTTTTATTTTTCAATGTTTATTACAATTGATAGATGTCCTATTAAAATGTTTGTTATTTTTTTACTTGCATATTTTAAACAGTACCTACACAGATAATTATTCCTTCATTTTTTTATTTTGAAACCAATAATTTCAAGGTTAAAACCTCGGTTAAAACCTAATTTGGGAAAAATAGATCACCAACAAAATTTTTCAAGAAAAAGACATTTCATTTTAAACACTTATGATAGATACGAGGATAGATATTAACAATAAACAGCATATTAGTTTAACTCAATCCGACATTAAATGATGTGTATACGTATACAACATAATATGTTCATGAACCACGTAAAATAACCTTCATCCTTCATCAAAAACTCAATTTTTTTATGATAATTCAATATGAATACATTAGCTAGACATCAGCAATAAAAATTGTTAAGTATTAGTTTAGTATTATGTGTATTTTATTAATTATTGTATATTTCATTTAATATTATTGATTATAGAATATTCTATACATAAACCGGCGTCCAAACTGTAGACCCTCGTGTAGACCCTAGGGTCTACACTCCCGGATAATCATGTCATACGAAAAAAAAAATAGAATATTCTAAAATTAATGATAATATATGTTTTTAGCATGTTAATGAATGCAATATTTTACTCTAAAAAATAATCAAAATATGTTCATTAATATATGTATTAGGTAGGTACACTAATTAAAAGCTAAATAAAAAAAGGTTGGGTATTAGCTTTTATATATAGAACTCACTGCTCAATTTAGACGTCTCTAAGCAAGGAAACTTTCATAACATACATTTTACTCTATTTTCAATATTTAAAACTACTGTAAGTAGCACATTTGCTGAATCCCCCTGTCCATACATAATATGAAGTTTAATGTTAATGATGTTAGCAGATTTAAATAATTTGATCACTTTATATCAATTTATGACTTTATAATTAATATAACTATGTAAATTAAAATTTAAGGTAATATAATTTCAACAAATATAAGAAGTACCGGTCTAAAGCCTAATAAACTAAAATACACATTGCATTTCATATTTTAATTTTGAAGTATATATTATAGATACATAAGTACCTAATTGTATTTCATATGCATTATTTTTTCTTCTTTAAAAAAGTGAATGAATTTAATGAATGTAATTTCATTTCTTCTAGATAAATGTAGATGTATAAACATTTTTTGGTTAGTTTTAACTAAATAAACCAAAATTTTTTTATTATTCTTCAAAATATTTAACTTACAATAATTGTGAAACATGTAGGTATAAGACCGAACAAGTCTGTTAGTGCATAATAAAATATTTTATTGAGGACATTTTGTTTATGTTTATTTGTGAACCATTTACACTAGTATTTATCAAACCAAGGAAATGTATCGATTTAAGCTGGTTTTAGTTTGAATAATGATAGACAAAGTTCATTTTAGATTTTATTCATTTATAAGCAAATATCTAAGTATAATTATATATTTCCAACAAAAACCACTTTGATAAAGCTGTAATCAGAGCAACTTGCACTTTAAGATATAAAAGTTACAATAAAATATATAGTTAGGTATGAAAGGCAATAGCAAAACATAAGTATTATAAGACATACCAAGAGTAAAGTTACCTATGAGAAACACAATAAACTATAAATAACTAGGGGTAAGGCGAGGGGTAAGGTATTATTCAATATAAAAGCAGTTGATTAAAATATGTATTATAATTTGAGAAATGCCTTTCAAAAATATCACTAGACAAATCACATGGAAGAACATCTCTTGATGTGATACTGTGATAAATTAAATTTAAAAAGAAACTTGTGAATATTTTGTCATTATTAACTATTTGTTAGACTCATAATAGTTCCACAATACTTTTAAATAATTAATTAGGTACTACTTACTACTAATTTAAAAACTACCTGATTTCTTTTATCTATTCCTTGAGATTTTTTTATTAATTTCTCATTAATGGCTTATTAGAGATAAGATAAAGTATAAACATAAGCCTACATTGCACAATATAAAATTACCTCTAAAAATGCGATATTCATTTTTATTCAAACAATTACTAAATATCTTAATGATATAATAGACTTTGATTTTTAGCAACAATTTTTATTATGGCGGATATAACCACAAAACCTAGTAATTTAAATTAACAACAAAACACATCAAATTTAAAACGATTTACAATTTTCAAATCATAAACATGAATAAATACTTGATAAGTTAATTCACATACAAATAATATATACATACCTATTAGTTTTTATTAATAAGATTATTCTTCAAATAAAATAAAATGTTTATTAGGTGAAAACTATCTGAAACTAAAATGTTATGTATTTGTTAATACTAGCAACCTCGCTAGCAACTTGGAACCAGGAATAAATAAACTGCATTCTCTATAACTATCAATGTGAAAATTCAAAGACAGTGGAATCTCATAAATCTAGCGGATATCTAACCAGTGAACAACCAGATTAATGAAAACACCATACTCATGAAAGTTCACGTTAAAACACATTGTTGTTCCAAAACCCAAACTTATTTAATGTAAACATTAAAAATATATACATAGATAGGTAAATACTTATTTAATATTGTATTAAATCAATATGTATTATTCCTTTGCTAAGACAGGTTTAAAGAAATTAAAACTGAATAAAATACAATATCTAATCAGTTCATCAAGAATAAAAGCGAGTTTAAATTATGATTTACAAAAATATTTTTATGAATACCTATTACAAAAAAAAAAAAAATTGTCGTTTTACTAAACGTATATACGATCATCCATCAGAAGACTGAATAATTGAAATTCTACTATATTCACATAACATTGTTTTTTACAATAGTGAATACTGACTATGGAACCACAAATGAAAATTATAAACGGGTAATAAATAAATATATAAAATAAAAAATATTACAGTTTATTTGTATAGGTGCCTAGATATTTTAATTATCAGATTATTTATATAATTATCTAATAATTTAACTTGTATTATTTGATTTACTAAGATACCTCGACCTACCATAATTCATTAATACATACCTACCTTACAAATCAAATTTTTTAACATGCTTTCACTTAAGCAAATTGATCTATCTTTTCACTTAAATCTAATTTGAAAGAAGCCTAATTTTCGGTTGTTATCAATGATAAATCTTTTAGTCAATCTTGTCTAGTAATATTTTGTAAACAACTTTTAATCATTTACAATTTGCTGAAGGATCTTTCAGCTCCGGCAGAAGTTACAGGAATGACGTGGAATAAAACATAGCAATGCACAATTTTGAAAATAGTCTAAGGATTCTAAAGGTCTCCTGAGTTCTAAGACTCAAGAATACTACATCACTTTGCCCTGTAATAACTATGACAATGAATAATACTGTTCTAAGGGACTTATATTCAAAGTTGAAAAAACAAAGCAAAAAAAAAAATTGAATAGCTTGGGTACAATACAACATAATTGAAACGAAGATGACATGTCAGAATGAATGTAGGTAGTCAAAAATTTAGCATTCTAGTAAATACCTACGTAAAATTATAAAGGTGTTTAGAAAACATGAACTCACGAGAATGACCAAAGAAATATAAGAAGTATTCTCCACACGATTAAATTTAACTAGGAATAACGAGATCAAAGATTCTACCAGGTTAAGAACAAAACATTAGTTCATAATGTCAATATCGAGGCACGGTACAAGAAATCTGCGCGGAAGCCTCAAACAAAGAATGGAGAACCGTCAATGACGAGATCGATCAGGCCAATAATATGATCACTGATCAATCTAAACCCTGCACGGGCGGTAGGCACGTCACCACAGAGGAAATCGTGGACTCCAAGACACGGTTTGCCCCCGGGCCAATGAAAAAGGGGTAAGGGGAGTGATGATCCGAGAAATATAAAATAGTAAAACGAGACTTACGGAGACGGTTTATCACACGGCTGTCGTTCAAACTGTTGCTCGACCGCTGCTCGTTCCGTAGTTGGGTGTCCGCCGCGTATCCGGTAATCGGCGGGCGCACATCACGATCGCGCGGGGGGGCCACGGAGCACGCAAACACGACTGCGGAGACGACGAAGCGAACGGTTCAAGACGATTCGCCGACGACGTAAAATCCGCGAAAACGCACCGCGCACATAATAGCGAATCGCGTACGTTTGCTTTCGTTAATATCCGTTGGTGTTGTTATTATTTTATTTCGTTTGTTGTTATTTACATTTTCCGCACGCACGACACCACCGTCGCTCGGCCGTCTACGCGAATCAATGGGGAACCCTGATGGCCAGGAGCAGTGCCCGCGACGATCGACGATCAGTCGTGTCCCGCCGCCGCTTTTACCGTTCGGCGGTAATCGGGTTTCGACGACAGACGAGACCTACCGCCATCTCGCGGCGCGCTGGTGTACTCGGCGACGCGCAGCGCGGCCCCCTCCCGTCAAAAGTCCGGCCGTTTGCCGTTATCACCGAGTGAAGCTGCTGTTCACCCATAGAGTAAGGTATTACCATTTAATCTATTCTGTGGTATTACTCTATGTAGTATGTGTTCACCACTCCGGCAAAAGCGATAAGAACCAGCGAGACAAAATATACGATTATCACGGAAAATTAACATATAATATCACGATTTCAGAATTTACGTACACGAGCATGTGCACGATTAATGTCACTTATCATTGTATTACGTTTTAGCGTTAAATGTTTGAAATCTATAGATTAACTGACAGTGTTTTGGGTGTTGTAACCGCACCATTTACCCCTTTATTTTTTTTACCCAAAATTTATTCTATCTGCATATTCTCAAATGCCATTGGTACCATCAGTAAAATAATAAACGATTTAACTACTTATTAATTTTGCTTATTTTTAAGAGTAGAAATCCAAATATTATCTTGCGACATCACTCCTCGACTTTAATGTTAATTTCTAGCTTATTTCGAGAAGTGCATAGGTATATTCAAACCTGGGGCCGATTACGGAATTCGTTGGTCAAATTGATAAAAGTGCAAGGATTCACCCCGAGGTTCTAGACCGCCTGTAAATATTTCGCTGCGCTATTAATCAATCACTTATTATGTACATTTAGTAGGATTCGTATTCGTATTGGTGCGCGGATGTAGATTACGGTGTTGAGTTTAGACAACTAAAGACGTGATCGTGAGGTATAGCTGTAGCGGTGATGTTTCAATAGAGTATTATAATGTAATAATAAACGTTAAAATGTAAAATGAATAAATTTGTTTATTATCATTAATCACAGTACTTGCAGTATATACACGAGATGACGATCACGATTTAAGGTATATACAATTACATGTACAATAATACTGTTATAGCCTGGGGGCTGGAGGTATTTATTTGAAATTAAAACATTTGGTCCAAGATATCATTATCCTACTGTGGTGAATTAGGTTTTTAGTTTTTGAACTTTCATACAGAATATTTTATTTCTATACGACTATAAAATACTACAAGTACCTAATGTACATAGACATAAATGTTGAATGGCTAGCTGATTAAACTATAACTTTTGCCAAAATCTTATAAAAATTAAGTTGAATCACTTAAAAATGTTTTGTCGATACATCATTAGATGAGTGAATAAGATCATATTAAATGTACAAGTCTATATATCGAAAATTGAAATGAGGTTTTATCTTAGTTCTATTTTTAAGTGCGAAAATTATTAATCATTTTGAAAGTCTCATTAATGACAAATTTTACTATTTAAACTCGAATTTTTTTAGCAAAATTTTCAATGTTTGGAAAAACTATCGAGGAGAAAAATGAACCCTCAAAGCACCAACTACATCAAATTTCTAGTCAATAGAGTAGCTGGATGAAACTTTTGGTTCAAGTTTACTACCCCAAAAAATGTCTCCGAAAAAATTGAAATAATAAAAAAAAATAATAATAATAATAAAACAAATAGATTGAAACATTTGCTTAACTGCGAATCCAAAATTATCTTTATGATAATCTTAAAAATCTCAATGATCTTAAAAAATCCAAACTTAAAATATGTTATTCAATTTTCAAATCTAATATTGCTTTGCGGGGAAAAAAAGAGTTCTAAATGGTCAATTTCACATTAAGAATTTTGAAAATGTCATAAAATACTTTTAGATACCTACCTACCTCAACATGATAAGTGAAATCACCTGACTAAATGTAAATAATACAATTTAAAAAATTTGACGCACTCAACAAGTTCTTAAGTATTTAATAATTTTGAGAAAAATCATATTTTAAGTAATATACTGCAGCATACATATATATTATATATATATATATATAAATAAACGGTGTATTTACAACCAAAAGACAATTCTAGATTATGGTTCCCCAAATTTTTAAGTCACGAATACAGTAGTTTCTAAGCAGTGTGTAATACATTTTATGTCCTGTTTATAAAAAAGGTAACCCAGAAGATTGGCATAACTATAGAGATATATCATTACCTTATGCAGCACATAAAGTATTATCAAATGTTATATTAAATAGATTGAAACCATATGTGAAATAGTAGGTGAATAACAGTGCGGCTTTAAACCAGGAAAATCCACAGTTGATCACGTGTTTACGCTGACAGTTAATAGAAAAGCATTATGAGTACAACTATTGCACCTATTATTTATAGATTTTAAGCTGGTATACGATTCTATCAAGAGAAAATCACTGTGGAGAAGCATGGAAAAGTTCGGTATGGTACCTATACCATCGAAACTAGTCAGAATGGTGAAAGCATGCATTGAGGGATCAAGATGTAAAATAAAATTTGGAAATAATTATTCGGAATTCGTGAATTAAGAAGAATTCGTGGTAATAGTAGGTTTAAAACAACCCACACAGCACGATAATATTTTTTAAACGTTTATTCAATATTGAACATTAAATGTCAAATATTTATTATTAGTTGAAATTTAATTGATAACTCATTATTATATATTGACTAAACGTTGTAGGTACATTAGTTGAACCAAAATTAAATGCTGTATTGTAATTTTAAATAATATGTTTAACCAACATTTCTTACAAATATTTATTAAACATTGATTTTTTTTTTATTTCAATGTTATTATTTGATTTATATAATATTATTGAATGTTTATCAAAAGTTGCAGGTTCATTAGTTGAATCAAAATAAAATGCTAAATAGTTATTTGAAATAATATATTTAACCAATATTTCTTACCAACTTTTATTTAACATTGATTTTTTCTTTATTTCAATGTTGTTTTTCGATTTATATCACATTATTAAATGTTTACCTAAAGTTGCAGGTTCATTAGTTGAACCAAAAATAAATGTTAAATATTAATTTTGATTTATAAATTTCAGAAACATTATTTATCAATATTTATTAAATACAGGATAGTTTGATATTCAAAGTTGACTGTTAATTTATTGTATATTTAATTATATTGTAGGTACATACATAAATTATATTATTAAACCATATAAAATAAAATTATACAATTAATATAAAATAATAATGATGCTTACATAGAATAATAAATACATTTTAGCCACTTCTACACGCATGTATACATATATAAAAAAAAGTAATATATTAACATTATAAACCAAAAATACATATTTTGCAGGATTTACACAGGAATGTACTTATAATAAATATATAAATATTTAATATTATGATTGCCAAATAAAAATACATGATTTTCTAAATTATGAAATTAATATAAAATAATAATGCTTACATAGAATAATAAATACATTTTAGCCACTTCTACAGGCATGTATACATATATAAAAAAAAGTAATATATTAACATTATAAACCAAAAATACATATTTTGCAGGATTTACACAGGAATGTACTTATAATAAATATATAAATATTTAATATTATGATTGCCAAATAAAAATACATGATTTTCTAAATTATGAAATTAATATAAAATAATAATGCTTACATAGAATAATAAATACATTTTAGCCACTTCTACAGGCATGTATACATATATAAAAAAAAGTAATATATTAACATTATAAACCAAAAATACATATTTTGCAGGATTTACACAGGAATGTACTTATAATAAATATATAAATATTTAATATTATGATTGCCAAATAAAAATACATGATTTTTTAAATTATGAAATTAATATAAAATAATAATGCTTACATAGAATAATAAATACATTTTAGCCACTTCTACACGCATGTATACATATATAAAAAAAAGTAATATATTAACATTATAAACCAAAAATACATATTTTGCAGGATTTACATAAGAATATAATAAATATATAAACATTAATATTAAGATGACCAAATAATGATAAATGATGTTTTAATTATTTATAAAACTTAAAAAAAAGAGTAATTTTCAGTAAAGATATAACACAGTATAAAATTAAAATGGTCAAAAATTATAATTATTAAGTAAAATACCGTTGTTGTAGATATCTACTAAAAAGTAGTAATATATCATTTTTCTTTGATATAAAAATAAAATTTTTTAAATAAAGGGTATAATATATTAGTAATTTAAGAATTAAATATCAAAGATTTCAAAAAATTAATTTAAAAAAAATGTGTTTAATTATTAAATCAAACTATTCAAACTGATCGTACAATGGTTGTTTTGTCCTGTTGTCTTTTGATGTTAAACGGAGCTTGAGCTAATACACGTTTGATTGTTTCTTCAATTTCATTTTTAGGAATATTTGAGAATTTAACTTGTTTTTTTATAGCATCTGTACAATTAGAAAAATATTAATTATATAATCTTTATATATCATTTAAAAAATTATATGTAGAGTTTTCTTCCAAGGTCTCTTTCCATTTATGATACTGTATTATATACAATATAGTTAATATTACTTTATCATTATAGTCTTATTCATTTTACTATTTTTATTAGATTTCTGTATAAAAGTTTACTCGAGATCAACAATTACAATTATATAACAACATTAATAGATATCGTCAAACCTGCATAATATATGTATTGTCTCTGTCTTAGAAGCAATAAAGAATAACAAATTGTACATTCACAAAAATGCTTTTCACTTCTTTTTTTTTTTAATTAGAGTGAATGACCTATTTAACATTTTAAGGTAAGATTACTATATATAGGACTTCAGAGGCTTTTAAATTGATATTTTAATAATGAAGCAAGTTATGATAATTTTAAAATTTCTAAAAATGTTTAAAATGCTTATAATTTGCTTTGCAATTAAAATATCGATAAAAGCTTCAAAAATACCCTGTATAACACACTATTATTATATTCAAGTCAATTTACTATCATTTTAAAAATAACAAAGTAAAGCTCATTATTGTGAATATAAAATTGTCCATGTTGTATAGCTGCAAGACAGAAATAACACACATTTAATAATTACTTAGGCTAATTAATAATAATACAGATAAAACTTAAAAAATGATAAAATTGTAATAATGTATTAAACTGACAATACGAAGAGGAAGCTCCTACAAAAACATATACAATTATAATAAACATGCTAATAATTAAAATATTAACTAAAAATAATATTAAATTAGTAACAAATGAAAATTATATATTTTCACTGTCACTGCTTAAATTATAATAATAATATATTATAGTTGATACCTACCGAATATAACTGAACAGATGAAAAGTGTTGAGAATGGTTTTTTACCCTTTTTACCAGTATAAGAATAATCAGATAAAAGATTGTCAGTAAACAATTTTGACATAAGTCTTTTAACCATAGCTTTTACATGTTTTCCGCCAATATATGAAAGCTCGTTAACCTTAAATATAAAATATAAAATACATTCAACACATATTAAGTTAATTAATTTTAACATAAAAACTGCAATAATAATTACCAAAAGTGATTTAAATTGATGATCGCCAGCAATTTTATCTTCTACGGTGTTCAAATCAATAATATTATCTAATGGTAATGGGCAATCATGAAAATCGTTTTGAGTCAAACTATTTTTATTATTAGTATAAGTATTATTGCCTTGTAAGTGGGTTATTATTGATTCAAAGTGTTCAAACATAACCGTTTGGTTATTTTGAATTTGTCGTAATTCCATTTTTAAAAATGCCATATTACGCATGACATTATTTTGAAAACCACCATCTATTAGAAAGCAAAAAGGGAAATTTTTATAATAGTTATAAATTAAAGGTTAAAATATTTATATTACCAGGCAAAGCAATAGAATTTTTAGAAGTAACACTTGATAGTGTATCTTTTGTTCCTAAACTTTGATCAAATTTACCTAATAATAAAATAATTAGAGGCAACTAATTAGGTAATATTTAGTTTCAATTCATGAAAAAATTTTTTTTCTATTTACCTGCAACTACTTCACTATTAGAAATATCGTCAATTAAGATGTTGGACTTATTATTATTATATAAAGAAACAGGATCTTGTTGTTGAATGTCATTAGAAATTATTCTTTCAATATTAGACTGAATAGGTAGATCTAAAATTTTAGCAAAAATTATATTGTTAAATAAGATACAATAATAATTTTTGTATATTATTAATTAGATATTGATATTTGATTCTGTTAATCTAATTAACTTACTTTTAATTTTTTTGGAATCAAAAATGTCAGATACGTGTGAAAAAGAAAGTTTTCTAGCTGTAGAACTTTTTTCTGAAAAATGTGTTTTTTATTTACAAACTTGAAATAATTACAATGAAAATAACTCATTATATTTAAATGTATAATATGTATACCAGGATGAAATTTTGAGGTACTTGTAGCACTTGATGGAGAAATAGCAACATCTTGTGACTCAACACGAGTTTTTAATGCTTTAAAATAAGTTAAATATTATTAGAAGATATTAAAATTTTAATAAAATAAAACAATTACATTTCAATTTGTTTGGAGATGGGGACCAACCATGTTTTAGTTTTTTTGTCTGGTTTGAACCTGCAGATTGGCATTTCAAAGACATAAATGGTTTTTTAGAAATTGTCATCATAGATTCGTTCTCATTGTCTGAATCTATAGGTAAAGCATAAGGTATAAATTATCAATAAAAGAATTTATAAATGCAAATACTACAACATTACCAGAAAACAGAGGCATTGATGCATTTAATTTTGTGGATGAGTATAGTTTATTCTGATTGATTACTTCATCGTCATCAGTAAAATCTGACCTATACATGGCAATATTTGCTTTTGATTTTGCTTCAGTTAATGATGCTATTTAAAATAAAATATGTGTATTTAACCAAATAAAAAAATGGATAATATTTTATAATAACTTAAATTTTAAATATTTAACTTACTTATGCTTTTACAAAGTATTCGAATTTTATAATATTTAAATTCGATTTCATTCGGTAAACGTCTAGTTGTAATATATTTTGATGTTAGTGATTTGTTGTTTGGCCAAGCACAATAGTTCCCTTTTACCCAGATACTAGGGACTGCTTCTACGCTATTGTCTTTGATAAAATGAACAACTGAATAATTTGACATTTTTAAATATATCAATGTAATAAACCTTAAAAAAATAATAATAATATTAATAAGTCTGTTTATAACAGTATTGTCCAAGTTTAATATTTATAATTGGCAAATGAGTTATAGTAACTAATAACTATTTCTTATTATTTTCATTTAAAATAATGTGTTAACTAATAATTTATCACATTCAATACTTAAAATACTTATATTTTATAATAAATATTATGTAATATACATGCTTATTAAATAGTAATACTTTAACCATATTGAGTAACACAAAAATTAAAAATAATACTTAATATTATATATACATATATATTATATTATTAAACAACATACCTATTAATTTTACTAGCTTTTCTAATAATATGAAATATGTAATAATATAGTAATTGTACAAAAAAAATTAATAGGGCGTAGTTAAATTATTGTTTGATTGTGTGCAGTATAGGGTATGCGATCTCTAATTTCTGAGCATTATTAAAAATCATATATTTTTTAAAATTTGTGTTATTTAAATTTATATAAACTAGTTCATTTGATAAATTTTTTACAATAGCTATTTGTAACTTAATACTATTAATTGGTTTCACAAAAAAAGGCTCAACACTACCAAAAAACTTAACAATTAACACACTTTCATGATCATTCTTACAAATATTCTCAACTTTACAAATATTAAGTTGATTGTCTTTAATAAAACCAATATAACAATTAGCAATAGACTTTGTATCAATTTTAAAATCATCAATTATAACACATTTAAACTCAGGCCCAGTACATTTATCAATAAGTGGCCCTTCATTGTGTGGCTTTCTAAACTCTATATTTTGCTTGGAAGTAGAATCTTTAAATTCAGAAAATGTTAAATATTCATTGTAACGTTTTATTACTTGCTCTAGAGGTTTTTCAAATTTTCTAACCATTTTTTTTAAAAACTGTAAAAAGTTTTCAAATGGAAAGCAAGAGCAATTGTCAAGAGCACCATATTGTACATAATCATCTACAATATGCAACAACCCATGAACATTGTGAGATATAAAGTGTTTCCCATATAATTTCCCAAACTTATCTACAAAATATATTAATAATTTTTCACAAAAATGTATCAGCTCACTATCAATGTTTGGTGTTAAGAGAATTCTAAAACATATATGTAAACACATAAAATGTGAATAACAATCTTCGTTCAGCATACCTTGCAATACTATAGGGCCAGAGTACAAAAGAAATAATCTATACTCTGTGGCCTTCCATCTAGGTACTTCATTTAGACCCCTTGGAGGTCTTGAAAAATCTGAAGTGATGAATGGTTTAAGCAGTAAAAGATTATTAGAAATAGTTAATACCTTAATAGTTGGTAAACGAACTGACAAAGGTGCTTTTTTTATACTGCCCATCCACAATAAAATCAATTTTTTAATAACTCCCAGGCATACAAGATGCATATAATCCAACGGAAAATTACAAATTATATCTAAATGTGGAATTTCAGTAATTAATGAAACTGAATTAGTTACGTGATATTCATCATTTGAGCGATTTAAAAAATTGGAATGTGTTCTTTTATCAAAATTAATTTCAGAGGGAAAGCATACCCTATTTTCCAAATATATGCCCTCAATTGTACACCTCGAACAAGAAAAAAATCCAGTGTGCCCCTTAGTTTTCAGTATGAAACTCCTAGCTGGAGCATCACAGCAAAAGCCACTAACAACTACACGTTTCCTACCAAAATCAGTTACCAAGCCATTTTTAGATAATTCTTTAAGTTCATTTACCGTATCTTTTAAAAATATGTTACTATCTTTGGGCTTATCTTTTCCCCAATAAACACCAATTAAAAATGTACAAGGATAATTAGATTGATGTTGAACATGTCCGACAATTGGCCAAAATGTACTGCTTGAACTTTTTGTAAGAGGAAGACCATCAATACCTATTAAAATTTTTATTTCTTCACAATCGTAACTTATGACTTTTCTTAAAGAATTTAAACCATTAGAAATACCGAAGTGATGGTATATTCCAGGTGGAACAGATTGAATAGAATTTGAATTATTGTTAGACAAATTAGTTTTTAAAATAGTTCTAGCATCTAAAGGAAAACTATCAAAACATTTATGAGATTTCAAAATTTTTAATAATGCAGACAAAGCTGTATTAGTAATATTATTACCAACTGCCCATTGACTTAGTAAATTCAGCATTTTTTTATCATCAGCAAACAAATGAAATTGCTCTAAAACATCATCATCACTATCGCTATCAGAAATCAAATGTAATTCACTTTCGTCAATTAATGGTGAATTACTATTAAAAAATGAAACAATAGGTAATGAAGAACTATTTATTGGTTCAATTGTATTATTACTTATTAGACAGTTAGTAGAGTTGGAATTTTCCTGCATACATTCAAATTCATTGTTTACTATTTGAACAGATGTCCTAGGTGGTTGATCTAAACTATATAAATTATCAACAAATTCTACTTCCTCTAAAAACCTACGGCGCTTTGTTGATTTACTTACAGGACGATTAGCCATAATTATGAAAAATACTTGATTAAATTCTTAGTGATAAAAAATTATTATATAATACTTACTCAAAAAGAGAAACCAACTTTAAATTAGTTTGAACTAATATTGAAAATGTAACAACAAATGTACCTAGAACGCCAAAAAGTAAGATTAAAATTAGCAATAGCCAATAATCAATTTTAAGTTTGAATAGTTTTTCATAAAATATAAATTAATTATGTTGGCATATGTATGTATGGATATAAGCAATGTTTTAAAAAGTACTTTAAAAGTAATCACATTGGAGACAGTGTTTTTTTAAGGCATTTGTTACGTTCAGGAGTTTAACGCAGTTAATAATGTTATTATTAAAATATTATAAGCTTTGAAGACGACACTATTTTTATAGAGTGCAACGTTAAGGAACTAGAACGCTTATCGTATTTAAAACGGGCAATATTTTTGCGTCTAAAAGATGAGCACTGTGTTTTACAAGAAACCGTATTCAGTATTGTTTATATTAAATAATATAAATAGGTAATATTGAAAATATCGCAATACTAACAATTTGTTTCGATACTTTTTTTTATTATATTATTTTATTGTCCAAAAATTATGATAAATATTAATTATGTCATTTATAACAAATACAATAAGATAAAATCAACTTTTTGTTTTGAATATTGCAATTTGGAATTGCTGAATTAAACCGTATGTGGTATAGTAATATTACAGATATCGTGTTTGAAATAATGATATTATTTTTAGATCAATGGGTTATTCAATAGCGAATAAACTAAGATAAAATGAAATACAGCGTCTACACAACAAATAATTGGCAGGAAAATGACCGTCCCTATAAATTATAAACACAAGGCAACGTTCTGAGCATTCGTCCCCAACGTATTACCATTATAATATATTTATATAAATACTATCGTCTCACGTAAAACATAAAATCATGGTCGAGTGTAACCATAGACATATTATACTAAAAAAAAAAATATAATATAATATAATAAATACAATGTTTTATATGTCTATGGGTGTAACATAGTATTTGTCTCTAATGTGTTTAAGTAAAATTGTTAAAACTTTGTGCATAGATTTTTATCTATAACATTAACTAAATTACCTATAGGTAGGTACATATTAATTATTAATAATTAGGTAGTACAATATTTATTGTTATGTAATTATATGGTTGTGGACCGCTGACGCGATACAGCCACGGATTACATAAAGGTATTACTTATTAAAACTATTTTAAATAGTCTTTGGTAAAGCTTATTTATACTAATAATAAGTAATATATACCTATAAGTAATTTAGTTTACAACAAAAATCAGTTATTAAATATTAAATAATGTATAGTATAATAATCGTTATGGTTATAATATCAAAGTAAATAAATAATAGTTATAACATATTATGTAGATAAATAATACTTACTTTTTGAAAAATAAATATAAGTAATGATAGGGCAGAATGGCACAATAGTCAATATAAAATAGGTATAATAACATAGTACACTACACATAAAGTCCGTTAATGTGAAACGCGCGAAGTGCGAAGACTAACTATAATTATGGTAACAGTGGACAGTGGTGACACGCCAATACGCCAGAGATAACATATATAATAGATATAACGATAAGACACGGTCGTCAGTCGGAGTGCGTTATAGTCGTACGTTATTCTTGGTTTTCCCCAAAAACATTTCCGCTGATATCATAAAAATAGACTATAACAGCGGCAGTGCGGCACACCAAGCCGCATAATATATATATGTAATTATATATATGAATATTACTGCTATAATACACTTATTTTACACTGTATTATAAGTTTAACCAACATCTAATGTCCAACTTTTATTTAGGCACCCGTTCAAGTACTAAAAAAAGTCCCTTCTTTAGTTAAATTAGATTGTAATGATTATATAAGTATATGGTATATCTATGAATAAAGTTATTAGATATTTCATGCTTAAATTAATATAAATTGTTACAATATTTTAATAAATAATAAAATAATACAAAAAAACTCTTTATAATATTATAAATTATAATATAGGTACGCATTCATACATAATGATATACTTTATAAGCATTATATATTTTATTATTATTAATTATTATATTATTGTGTAAATACCACTGCAACTCAAGCTATCTATAATCTACGACGATAGGTACTTGCAGTATACAGTATACTGTACGGGACTACGGGAGGGTAATATTATTATATTATTTTATAATAACTCAACGGAGATGATAATAATATTAATAAATAACGTACGTGGAGATGTTAAATTTATATTTGATGTCCCACCTCGTAAAATTATTGTGATAAATTACAAATTTTATATTATATTGTATTATAATAAAAATATATAAACCCTTAAACAATATATTAATAATAAAGAACCATGTATAATGATAGTATATAAATTATACTTTGCAATTTGCAATTTGCATAAATTATTAATAGCTTTTTCATAGCTAGGTATCAACTAACGAGTGACGATAATAATATATTATCATTCATTATTGAGAATTAGTTTTCAGATGATATAGGGAAAATAAAATTATTTTTAAATTAAGCGACATCTAAACACCTTAAACTAATATGGATTTTACCAATTTTGACGATTATTATCGCAATGCGATGTCAACGTATTTAATGTAGTGGGAATGCCGCTTGAACATTAAAACTAGTGGAGTTTCCATATACCGATTACAGTAAGTAAGAATAAAAATAAAAAATTGGCAGAGTTTACGTTAGACCTTTTCATTTGCTTTTTATCTAACTGGTAATCTGGCGTGGTTTACAATCGCCAATCGCCCATATATATATAAAAATATGTACATTAATAATAGTATAAATATCATATAATATCTATATCATTGATTAAATCAATTTAATAAATGCATCTATATAATATTATATTTCAGCTATAGCTATATAGCCTATATATATATTTATATTTATATATATATATATATATATATATGTATATATATATATATATATATATTAATATAATTTTTTTTATGATAATAATAATTATTATTAACACTAAATCAATTTTTTTTCAGTAGGTATATGTTACATTTTAATTAGTCTAAAGGTACAATTAACATTTAAAATAAAATATATTTTATTCAATGAATAGAAAATAAAAACAAAATATTAATTATAAATATTAAGTAAAATATTGGTTTTAAACCTTTAGTAAATATTACTGTAATGCATTTATTTAATGTTACATTTTAAAATGCATTTAATGTACCATTTCCATTGAAAATAAAATATATTTTCTTTAATGAATAAAAAATAAATATAAAATATTATTCTATTATGTTTATTTAATGTTAAATTTTAAGGTTTATTCAATTTTTAATTGTCTTTAAAAATAAAATATTGTTAAGCCAATATTTATTTAAAACTATACAATATTTTGGTTACAACGTAAAAAATAAAATATGTAATAAATATATAATTAACTTTTAATTTTAAATATTTTAAATGCAATTAAAATTTAATATTTATACAATCTTTATGATTAACTAATGCTGTGTGGGAAGAAGATGCCCTATCATCGACGCTTTTTAACATTTCCCTAGAGGAAGTTGTTAGGAAGGTTCAAGAAACAGCGAATGATGTTAATTTCAATGGAAAAGAGCATGCATTACTAACTTACGCTGACGATGTAGTGATACTTGGAAAAAATGAAGAGGACATAAAAAACACTTCGAAGGAGCTGATAACCAGAGCGCTGAGTATGGGGTTGATGGTAAATGAAGGGACAACTAAATATATGGTAGTTACGAGAGGTAATCAATTAGACCAAAACGAAAGTTTGGAGATAGAAAATTATTGTTTTGAAAAACTAGAAAGCTTTAAACATCCGGGAGTTGATATAAATAGCCGCAATAATTACCATGAGAAAATAAAACTGAGAATAAAAGCTGGAAACAGATGTTATTTCGCGCTACATAAAACCTTTAAGTCCAAATTAATATCGAAAAAATCAAAAATGCGATTATACAAGGTTTTAATAAGACCAGTAATTGTATATGCATGCGAAACGTGGCCAACGTCAAAATAGGACAAAAGGAAACTGGCAGTCCTAGAAAGGAAATTCCTACGACACATTTTTGGCCCTAAAAAAAAATGATCAAACAGGTGAATATGAAATAAGATCCAATAAGGAAATTAAAGACCTGTAGGGAGAAGAAGACATAATACAAACAATTAAAGAAAGGAAAATGAGCTGGCTTGGTCACGTATGGAGATCCAGTGGCATAATGAAGGATGCGCTTAAGTGGAAACTAGAAGGTAAGAGACCACTGGGCAGACCAAAGAAAAGGTGGATATATGAGCCTAACCAGATTTTTCGGATACTAGGGGTTGAAAGCCTGGAGAAATTGGCAAGTCATAGAGAGGAATGGAGAAGGCTGTGTCGAGCAGTGATGGGCCTTAATGGCCTATAAAAGCTGAAGAATACACTTAGTTTTATTAGAATTATTCATAATATAGGATAACCGATAGATATATTGCTTAGCCAATAATTAATATGTTAGCAAGAAGAACATCAATCAATTAATCTTTGTATGCATTTAAAGGATACAATCAATGAAAAAGACTATCGGTAGGTAATAAGCCAGATGTGAAAGTCAATATATTTGCATGTCAAATATTTATCGATATAAAAAAAATTTCAAGGGAGATCAAAATTTATTTTAAAAACATAAAAAAAAAAATAATAAAATATTTTATAGAAATATTTGATGTAGTTAACCATTTTGTTGAATTTTAAAAATAAAAATATATTTTAAATTACAATAAATTAAAAGCTTACTTGAGCAGTATTACACATTTTTCTGTCCAAAGGTTCATATATTTTCCGCCACTCTGATTCTTCATTTAAAAAACAATTAATAAATAAAAACCTATATTCATTACATTTACAGTACACAAGTTGTTTCAGCCAAATGATAGTTACCCTGTGAAACGTAATCTCAACCTCGAAAAGTGATAACCACAACATATTTAACTTTAAAAGAAAAGTGGTTAGGTAAATATATGCACCAGTAAGAAATAAAACTACTAATTAAGAAAGGAGAAAAATAAAGATTTCGAATAGTTATACTATAAGCACAATATTAAGAATATCTGGTAAGGATACTAAATAGCTAAATGAGTTGAAACGAAAAGAACTTTTGATGAGAATGAAGCAGAATATGAAAGCTGTTAAGGAGTCGGATATATTGAATAATTTTTTTAATTAGAATAAGTGGAGAACCCAATTGAAAGTTTCTACGAACTAAAAACTTTGAAGAGTAAATATATACATATATATATATATAAAATGTAATATACAATATTGAATTAACAAGTTGGATGAAATAAAAACATACATTAAGACAACAAATATTTTCATCTGATAATGTTAAATAATTTATTCACATACATCTTTCTTTATCATACTTTTCACATCAATATTGTTCAAAAGTAAATGAATAAGATGGCCATCAACTGCATTAGGATTATGTTTAAGAACAAACATTGTAAATTTATTATTAGTATTATTTGAAAAACATAAATTTCTTAGTTTAAGTGAACTATAATGTTGTTCATTCAAACCAAGAGAACAATGTACATTTAAGTATTTAACATTTTTTATATGTTCAGGAAGAATATACAATTTATTGACAGTTGTAAGAGAATTTCCCCTGTCTACAAAATTTACATCGAACAATTTTCCACTCATCTGTTTAAAATATACTCGATACCAACTGCCTTTGTATAAAGCTCCATATAAACTACCAGTTTTGGGGGTTTTCGCTGGTTGTAGAGTTTCAGTGTTGTTTAATTCATTAATAACATTACGTCTTTTAGCTGTATCTATTTGAACTGTTAAAGCATTGATATGAAGTACATGTGTAACAATCACTGGTTTAGGTCCAATGACAGTAGCCACATTCAAATTATCCACAAAAAGTTCAACCACATTGGGTTCACCGGCTTTTACAATAGACATTATTATTTTTTGATCTTTGCATACATTCATTTCATCAATAAAACATTGTGATAAAATGTCAGACAGCATTTTTTTTTTTATGTTGGGCATGTATAACGAACATCGTTTAATAAATGGTGGAGCCAATTTTAAGTAACCAACTGCTTCATAGAATTCTACACAGTCTACTTTCAATCCATAATCGATTAAATAACAAGTACAATTATTATTGTCATGTATTTTTAAAATTCTCACTCGGTACCATCTATTGTCAGAAGTACTTTTTGCAACTGCCTCTTTACCAAATTTATATTCAGTCAATGGTTCCCAGATTGTTCCATAGAGAAGTTCATGTTCTATTTTTTGTTTACTTTCATCAGCATCTTCAGTTTCAACATAGAATTCATTTATTGATTCTATGTGAATGAGGTTCACTCCCATCTTTGTATCTGACTGAGTATTTATTTTTAGTGTTTCATATGTCTCAAAAGTGAAACCATATGAGATAATATTATCCAAAAATATTTTGATATTTCTATTGTCCCACTTCATTTTCACAGCATAAGGTTCTTCATTATTTAAAAATTTCAAAGTTATTTCAATAGAAGTCATAAACTTAAAAACTACATCAAAAATATCAGTGTCGGTTGTAATTATGTGTTCTTCGTTGTTAACATCATCAAGCATGCAATAACACGCCATTGGATGGAAACCACGCAATTTTTTAGGAAGTTTTTTTATTTGTGATGTCAACTCTATATTACCATTATCAATAAATTGAACTCTACAAGTATTTTTTTCTAAATTTAAAATTGTAGCTCGGTACCACAAACCATCACTCTCATGTTTAGCAGCAACTAAATCTCTTGGTTTAAGAGAAACCAGTGGCAAAAGTTCACCATCAAGATTTTGTAGACTAGTTGAAATTTTTTGAATAATTGGTTCATCGCTTTTATTGCATATGTAAAAGTTCTTCAATGATTTAAAGCATGAAATATAAGCATTCCAACGTTTTCCTTCCATATCATTGCATTTAGTTAGTTTCTCAATATAACAAATGATTTACATTTGAATAGTTCTGAGCACAAAATCCTGAAACAAACCATAAGTATACTGTATTAATTAACAATTAAAATAACATATTTTATTCAAAAATTGAATGCAAAATGTTTTTCTAGTAATACTAGATTATCACAAGATACTTTAAGTTAGCATAGAAATTGAGATTTATAAATTATACAATTTACAAATGAAAAATTAAACAACAATTTTACTTTTTTCATTCAAAGTTATAAATTATTATTTACTAAACTTAAGAAGAAAATCCCCAAAAATTGAAAAAATCATATTTTTGAAAATAAATACCAATAATATAATACTATTTTTTTTTAACTATGGTTTTTAAATACACAAAAAACCATGTTTATTATATCTCTTACTGAAAAATATTTAAGGATCTACCTTTGACCAGAATTATTATTCTGGTCAAAGGTAGATGCCAGAAAACATAACGTTTTTAATATTCTAAATTTTAATCATATAACCAATTATTGGAAACAATCTAACATTATTTGTAAATTAAGGTAAATATTTGAATCATGGCAATAAAAGTACAAATGGATATGAATTATTAAGCACAGAAACACGTGAAAAGATCATATATAAAATTGGTAATTAAAAAAATAAAAACACAGAGAAACATAAATTAAAATTATTCATATTTCTAAACATAAGAAACAATTTTTATTTTTGTTTGTTTTTGGTTTTTACCCTACTCTTACTTATAATTAATCATGGAATCAAAGGCAGATATTGGGGAGGGGGGCTGAATCCCCCCCAAAACGATATCAAGCTTGCACATAAAGTAACTGAAGCATGTTGCCTAAAAATGTTCCTTTCTTATATTAATTGGTAAGGTGAAAATGTCAAGCACTCCTCCACAGATGTAATTTAATATCCGCCTATGCATGGAATACAAATTACTAGTACGTTCAGCTCTAAATAATTTTAAGTCCCACTTTTTTAAAAATGAATAGTATCAAGAACATATTCAGATCTTAGTTCAGAACAAGACTAGCCATCTTTTCTCCCTGAAGGATTTTCTATTATTAATTCCTAGTTTTTGTTCAACAATAATATTAGTCTACAATTATATTTTCATAAATTTTCATTTTATGATACATGAAATGTAGACTTTGAATTTTGATGATTAGAAACTTTAAAAAATTTTCTTGATTCTCAATTTAGCCTTTCAAAACTATTAATTGTATTATTAATATTAACTGTAGTTTAATCACAGAACAATATAATGTCAATTATCTATACTAATTGGCACCGAGTAGGTTGCGATAGCTAATGATTATAGGAAAATGAAAAATACATTAACTTAGATATTTAAAATAAGAATTAATTTAATACCAATAATCAATTATGTAGAGAATAATAATAAATATAAATAATGCTATCTATGGTAATGACTAATGAATAAAAATAAATGACAAAACAGATATTTCATTAAATTTGTTATATATATATATATATATATATATATATATATATATAATGTTAATTTATTATAAATAAAATAAATTTAGTTGTGTGAACAATTGACAGACTGAATAAATAGCATGTAAATTATCAATGCTCTAATATATTCAAGTTTAACTAAATACAATATTTATTGGAGTTGGAAGTCAAAAATGTTAACCCTACTAAATGCAGAAGTCGATGCATGCATATGATGTGAATTATACCTAAAAACGTATTAGATTATAAATAAACTAATAAAGTACCTATATCTACTCGGCCTTGTCTTGAGTTTTAATATTTTTGTGGTCTATGAAATTTCAAATTAAGTACCAAAAAACGTATTTCATGGGTGCTGAATTCATTCAATTTATTCTAAAAATACTTGTTCTAATATTCTTTTTCATTATGATTTATCCTAAGTCCAAAAATCAAAACAAAACAAAAACTAGGCTCTATGTCGATCCATTATTATGATACCGATTTCTTATACATTGTTTCTTTATATTATTGAACAAATTGTTTAAAGTATTAAAATTTACTAAGATATATTATTTGATCTATGGAAACAAGTAATATTTAAGATACATTTTTTTACTATGGGTAATAAAATGTTTTGTATAATATATTCAATAGGTAGTCATGTGTCTATAATACTTACATTTTTAAAACTATGAAAACTATGGACTAAATAATAGAATCCAGTATTGTAATTATTATATTCTAATTTCTATACTTACAAAATACGAACGTCAAAATTAAATCAGAATGAAGTTTCTGTGTCCATTTTACTGATGGTAAAGTAGAGACATTTCAACTAAGTAATAACTGACAACTGAGGACTGATACAAATTATCCATGTGCTCGATTCTAAGAATTAATCAACTTACATATTTTGAGATTGAGGTTTGAAATATTACGGTTATATATAATACAAATAAAATATATTATAAGTATAATGAAAAAGATTGAATATGTAACGTGTTTACGTGTGGCTTAAATTCTAAAATGACAATAACTCGTGATCATTATTATTATAGTAATTACTGATTTGAATACCAAGTGTCCATGTTTATTGTTTACATTAACATATCACTAGTTAGTATTATATAGTTAGTTGGTATATAGTTACGATTTTGGAAATGAGGTTATTCACAACTACCAAGGCAAAGAAAAATTTATTTATTTTTTCATGATTGACTTATTTTATCATGGAATATATTAAAAGGTTTCTATATTCATGCTTTATTATGAACAATTAATGACATACAAATGTATCTTTCAAGTTTCACTTCTCTCAGATTCAACTCACGTCTAACTAGTCATAACTTATAACTTAAAAGCGCTGAGTGTTTTTTTGTAAACTGTATGATAGTTTACCACTAGTCACTACAGCTACAACTAACTCTCACCTATTTTTTTATACGTAATAATATGTTGAATATTGAAAGGCAGGGTTCTGGATTCCTATATATCGTAATTTTATCTTTTACATCAATTAATAATGATACAGACGAATCTACAATATATACCAATGCATATATAATAAATGAAACCCAATTAATATCTTTTCTACAATGTTTATCACACACAAGTACATATAGTATATAAATTATAAGTGTATTTTAAATTTTAAAACATGCTTTTCAATGATCCAACCACAGGACAAAATGATTAAAATTGTATCAATTAAAATTTCGGTACATTGTACCCAAGGTGGATTGTTTGTTTTATTGTTCTGCGATAGTAAGATCCGAGGTAAGATCTATGGAAATTGGAAATGGATTATAGTTGAAGAAATATCTGCATCGGTACAAATTATATTATACACGTTTCTGTAATTTATGGTGATATCGATGAATTACCGTGGCAATATTTTAAGTGTTCCACACTCGGGGATTTTCATTTTCTACTACTGGATACATTGATATCTTATCAAACGCACGCTAACGCGCCATGCTATACACATACATTTTTGATATTAAAAAAAAGGGCTTATTTGATGTTGTAATATATTTTGAAATTGTTCATTACAATAAATAATTTTTAGTAATAATTACAATTTTTTGAAAGTTTTATATTCAAACAAATAACAATAATGGCAACATCCGTAGCAACCAATCCTTCAACTTTACTTCCTTTAGGTAAATGAAATTATGGTAACAAGAATTATAATACTTGGTTATTTTAACCCAAAGTTGATAAAACAACACTTTAATTCGATTTTAGAATTTTTAAATTGTAAAGTAGATTCATTTAGAATACTAAATCTATTAAATGTATTAATAAAAATTTGTTGATAAATAATTTTGATTATTTAAATATTTTATATTTCTCGATAATCGTAACTGAGAAAAAAACGGATGGACCAAAAGTCAAATCATACCCTTAGTATAATTCGAAAGATACTTTCAATGCTTTAAAACAATTTTTTATTGATTGTTTATATTTTTGACTTTGTTTAATTTATAGTTCTTCAAAATTTAAATAATTTGATTCTCTAAGTAATCTAAGTATATATAGAATTAATTTGTTTCAATTTTTGGTAGGTATAATTTATGAATTTTTGAACTACATTACTAAACTGACTGTTTTTAAAAATTTTATTTTAGCCTTGAGTAAATTATTACCTAACCACGATTTAATGTTTTAAACCTATTTAAATATTAATGATTTCAGAACTTGTTGATAAATGTATTGGCTCTAGAATTCACATTGTTATGAAAAATGATAAAGAAATAGTTGGTACCTTATTAGGGTTTGACGATTTTGTTAATATGTTGCTTGAAGATGTAACAGAATATGAATCTACACCTGAAGGAAGACGAGTTACCAAACTGGATCAAATTTTGCTAAATGGAAATAATATAACAATGGTTAGTTATATGCATACATGTATAATATATATTAATTTTTTTTTTCTGTAAAATTTAAATTGTATTGTAATTTTAAAATTAATTCATGAACACAAAATATTACATACTCATTTATTATTATTGATTTCCAGTTGGTTCCTGGTGGTGAAATGCCTGGCGAATAACACATTACCTACTGAAAACATGTTCACAAAGTTATTATTAGACTTTAATAATTAAAGTTATTAATACTAAAGTTAAGGTGTACATTTTAGCCTAATAAAAGTTTCAATTTTAAAATGACATTACTTTTTACTCCTTATGTTGTATTCCTGTGCAACTATATTATAATCATTGTTAGTTAATTCTTATATGCAAATTTATTTAATGAATTAATTTAGTACTTAGTAAATTTCTACATACCTATCGTGGATAATGATTTTTATGAAGCTAAACATTGCAATGACCAAAAAATTAAAATTTTAATAATAAATATCTTATAGAACTAAAGTTCTCAAATTTATAAAACTATATTATATTAAATATAAACAATATTTAGGTTTTTTATTTATTTAATTTTATCAAATTTCATGTGGTTTATAAAATTATATAATTTATACAATTAATAAAGCTATTTTAATTTATAAAATAATATAGATGTATATTATTTACATATAACTTAACATTATGAACACACCTTATTTATACTTTGTAAACTAAGAAATAAATTAGATATCATCAATGAATATATATATATATATATATACTCATTTATTAATTCAATGAAAAAAAAAGTCAAAATCCTAGCTTTAATCAAAATTAGCTCATGAAGGTATTTTTTTTTTTTTTTTTTTTTTTTATTAGAAACTTTGTGAATACAATTAATCTCAACAGTTATTTACAAATCAGAATTATATAAGCAGCCCAGAATTGAGGATAAATGTTAGTATTTATATAATGTTCGTTTATAAGGTAACTTAATATATCCGCTTTTATATAAGTTATACAGTTTCATAAGCTAATGTTTAACGTGACAGTTGCATTTTTGGTAAAATATTAAGTACATAAGAATCAATCTTCATTTTCTTGAGTTGAGTATAGTTAAATTAAATGATAATAAGTTCAAATTGTATTAAGAAAGAAACAGTGATATATTTAGTATCAAGGAAAGTAGGCAGTTAGTTAAAGCAAGTTGTTATAAAAAACAAAAAAATAGGTGCAGCTATTTTGTAATAAAATTATAATTTTATTGGATAAATGTTTACTAAATATACATTAACCTACATGATTACATCAAGTGAAAAGAGAAAAAGTATAATATCATTTTTCTGTGATATTATACATGGCTTAATCTAACTTAAGAGAATTGACACTCGGCTGTAAATAAATTATAAATCATGAATGAATAGTAACTAGTCTTAATGTATTATTGTAAGATATGAGTAGTTAGAAATATATTATAAGTAAGAATATAGTTGAAAAACAGGCTTTTATTTTAGGAATATTTTTGTAGAGTCACTTTCATTTATGCTATTTTAAGGATTTAAGTTCCAAATTGTTGAAAATATTAATAAAAAACTTAATTGTGCCCTGAAAGAGTGTAGGTAGAATGGAAGAATTAATTATTACAAGGAAGAATACAGGTGATTTTACATCTAGATACTACTTAACTACATAAGTCTGAATAACTTTACCTGGCCCATTTAATAAAATTTCCCCTAAACAATGTTTCTTAGTATTTTATACCAACTCAGGTGATTTTTTTAAAGTTTTGAGATTTCTAACTAAAATAGCAACCACTGCTTATAATTTAGATAGTAATCTGAGAGAAACTATTTTATTTTGTGCATCTATGTATTTCATTTTCAACCAATATTTTAAGTAATACATGCATTTAAAATTTGAAGCAGAAGTTTATCACAAAAATTTACTACCATAACTCCATACTATTTACTAATATTCTTTTTCTATGACTAATATCTCTTGAAAAATCTGTTCTAAAAGAAAATTAAAATAATTCAAAATTTCAAATAACATTTTATCTAACACAGCGGTTTTAAACAATATTATTATTATTGTTTAAAATCTCTGATCTTACATAGTGTTCAGATTTGATTAATATTAGTCACTTAAGAAAACAAATAACCCTAATTTCAAAAAATATCCAGATTTTTTATCATAAAAAAAAAATATTTTTATCATACAATTTAATTGTAATATCATTTTACATTGGATATTTATGTATACTTCATCATATAAAAATGTCAAGAATATTATTCAACAAGATATATTTTGGTGTACAAACTGACACCGACAGAATTTGTATTATCATTATTCATTTTTCACAAATCATTAGTTTATTTACCTGATAAAAATACTGCATAAAATTTAGACATTCTATACAATAGATACTTATACAATTATTATTGTAAGTACCATAGGCTATTCACCAGAAAAATCACAGTCCGTGGTGTAAACACATCACATAATCGATAGAAATGTTTTAAATCATGCGGACGGACTGCGATTAGTCTGTTGACTATTTGAACATTTGACTCAATCGAAGATAGCGTAGTCTACTGTCTAGTTTAATATTATTAAGTATATATTAGTGCTGAATATATAGTGTACATAACTTGGCTTGATATTGCACTGTGCCGTTATGTATAATATAATAGTTAATGAACGTATTTTTAATTGTAACAGTAGTAAAATACTAACACGTGGGTTCTAATCAGACTAATAACACTGAATTGATAAAAATTTAATTCAATCTATTTCGTTATTAATTTATTATAAAAATAGTTAGTTATTTGTATCATAAAAAATAGCGTCTTACTATCATGTTTGTGTCCACCAAACCTTATTACAAAATGATAAACCTGTTTTACTGACATGAAACATTACATGCAGTCCGGTTAATTCAAGAATATTTATTTTAGATTACATGGGTTGATACGAGTGATAGTACTTACTAGTTACTACTCAAGTTTACTAGTAAAAAAATCAAGACATTAACGTTTAACGAGATATTTTGTTGATATTCTTTGTGAGTATTTAATTTATAAATAATGTACGATAATTGAATTATTCACTGTATATTATATTATGTTATGTACTATGTATGTAGTATAAATATATAAATTAAATAAGTGAGAAAATATAAAAGTCACAGATTTTTTTTTTTGTTAATATATTTATTATGTTTTTTTCAGTAACCATCACTCAATTATCCAATTAAAAGATAACTAATGAATCCAAGTAGTGAAATTGCCGTGGTAAAAAAAACCCACTCGAAAATTTTCAATCTGGTGTCTTTGTTGTTTAAACGGGTATGTTAGTGTCTTCTCATTATTATAATTTTAGAACAAATAATTTTTTAATTTTTAACAGGAGACAAATGAATTTAAATGGGACATTATTGATACTTACAGTCATGATGAGTAAGTATTTAGGCTTAAGGGTACTTAAAATTCAAAATCAGTTTATTTTATTAAGTTAGGTATTAGATAAAATTATATTATTTTCAGAGTCTTTGTAATAATTTTCAACAGAACAAGAAATACATTAGTGTGTACTAAAAAATTTAGACCTGGTAAATATTATACTAAATAATAATTTCTATTAATAATTGTATCTATTTTTAATATGTTTATTTTATGTATAGGATTATATTATAGTAGTATACCAGATAGTGATAAACCTATTGATAGACCTATTGATATTGTAAAATATCCTTTGAGAATTGGCTTTGGAACTGAATTTTGTGCTGGTGTTGTTGATAAAACTAAAAGTCTTGAAGAAATAGCTGTTAATTCAATCCGTGAAGACTGTGGTTATGAAGTAGAAGAATCCAAATTGGAAAAAATTATGGCCGTCAAGTAATATTAATTTATATTCCGTAAATAATTTGAACAAATTGAGTACACTAGTTCGTTGTTATAAAGACATCTGGTTCCTAGATGTTCAAAATGTTTTATAAAATATTTTTGTTTTATTATTATTATAAAAATTTTTAATGCCTATGTTATGTATAGTAATATAATGTATAATGTATATGCATATATTAAATTATTTGTAACTATTAACTCTTTAGGACACGGGCATTGAAATATCCCGCTAGAGCACGGGCGGCGTACTGTGTGCGTCACAAGGAGAACTTACCTTTAAATCGTAAAACTGTCGATTATAATTACAATATTTGGAAAATTTGGAACACTGAAAACAGACTAAAGAAGGACTGGTAGTAGGGTAAATGACGGAGATATGAACAACATTTTGTTCTTCTTAGAATAATGAACGTTCTCGGAACCAATGGCGCACTGAGTACGCCGCCCGTGTCCTAATGTATTAAATTTGGCCACCAACCGTTTTTTTTTTTTTAATCTGAGTATAAAATCTCCTATTTTACTACTAAATACAAATAATATGTTAATAAATATGAAGGTGTAAAAATAATTAGTCATTTTCTTTATTATAACGTCATAATTGTATTCTTGATTTTTTTCAGGGGTGGCATAGAACAAACACTTTTTTATGTTGAAGTTACTGATCAATTAAAAGTTCCTTTCGAGAAAAAAGATTTGGAAGTAATTGAATATACAATACCACAAATTAAAGATATTATTACTCAGCCAGAATTCCTAAATGGATCATCTAGTTTTATTTTTGGTCTAATGTGGTTTTTAATAAAAAAAAGTCCAGTTCCAAAATGTTAAGATAGTTTTATTTTAATAATTATTATGAATTGTTTGAATAAAAAGTTATATAAACTTAATAAAAAAATTATGTGTATCTACTTTTTTTAGTGACATAACTAAGGATCAACAAATATACATCTCTTTAAGTGTAATTTTTAAATTTAAAGAATATAAAAATTACAAGCATTTTTTTATTTTATTATCCTAGTATAAATTAAGAAGATAATCATAACCAGTTACCAATTTGTCTTGAATAATATTTCTTCCATTTATTTAATACAAAATAGCTTCTCGATTTCTAATTTTAATGTAATAATCTTTTATTAGACAAAGTGTAGAACAATTTAAAACATTTAAAACTAAGTTTTAGGTAACTGTCATTTAGCACCATATGTGCCAAACGTAATAAGAATTTTCACAGGAAACAAATGAATTACTATGACGATAACGGTAAAAATGTATTGACATTATACAAGCCTCACAAAATACACTCCAACATTTGAGATGCTTGTTGCAAATTCGAAAACCAGTATTAAAAACGTATGATTACTATAATACTATATAGCACGAACTAATGAATAATCATAGTTCGTGCTATTTAATATTTACTATCAAAAGTGCTATGATAATTGATAATATTATGGTTTATGGTTTCCCAACACCCGACCGGTGGTCCGTTGGTCTATAAATTGGGATCCGCGAAGCATAAGATATAATTTATACATTTTCATATAAATTAGAAAAGTATAGTCAATTTTCATGTATTCACTTTTTCGCATTACGAAGTCATAATCATAGTTGACAATCGTAGACGATAATAAAGGTGTTCCTGTTTTTCGAAAATTAACTCAAAAGTTCTCTGAGCGGTCGTGGCGGTAAAAGTGTTGGGAAACCCTGTGTTATCACAGAGATACAAGCATAATGGTTTGATATCATATCAATTTTTGGTGAAATAATACGAATCTTCTATAGTTTTTTCATTCCACGTGCGTTTTGCTTGTTAAGTAATTTTGTTCGCCAATGAAGAAAATAAACACAATTGATAACAGTAAATAGTTATTAAATGATCTTTCCAGTTTACAGTTAACAAGTATAATAAAGTGCAAACTGTCAAGTCTGTCTTGGATTTCTCTGGATAATTAAAAATTGGGTAAGTGTACTGTACATTACTTAAATTGTAAAACAATTTAGGGGTGTCATTTCAATTTTTCTTAAAGTTGGGCAGTCTTAATTAGATATAGATAAATATATATTGTATAGATCATTTTTAATTTGATTGATATTGTAATTATTGTAAAAATCCCAGCACTAGCCAATTTCATCACAACTAAAGTTTTCTTGGCATATCTGATAAAACACCCTATTAAATACTAATGCCAATAACGGTATATAGTCTTTTATCTAATCTTTTCAAATATTTTAATTTTCAAATATAGTAACTCAAACCTTGAAGGATGTGGGATCAGTCCCCTACTTTCTTATTTAACCCTTTCAGTACTAGCGGGACGTTTGAGTCCCGCACAATTTAATCGGTAATAGAAAATAAATGCCCTTATTTATTGATATGTTCTGGCCTGGCGGGACATCAGAGTCCCGTCTAATACACGTTGAAAAAAAAAAAAGTGAAATATACTTATTCTTAGACTTATTATTTTACATTATAGCTGGGAAAACCTAACCGTACTATAGAATCTGCTAGTAATGGTATTGTTGTATTTGTATTTCGCGCATACAATCTGTTTATAGACGATGCTAATCGTGGGTTTATTTTTCAATACTTCTTAGAAACGAAATAAAATGTTCATATTTTACAATTAGAAATATGAATTCAAAATCGGTATGCACAGAGCACTGGCGGGACATATGAGTCCCGGTAAAATAGAGGGGGAGGGTCAAAAAAAAAATTTTGAAAAAAATCGGAGACCTTAATTGGACCACAATAACAAATTCTGTTAAAAAAAAATTTTACTTTTTTCATTTTTTCCCATAGCCGGACTCAAAGGGTTAAGGAACTGCACCAAACTCTCTTCTCTCTTGAAATTCTTGTGCTTTAATTTGATATTGACATTTAAAAATAACAGTCTATAAAAATTGTATGATAATTCTAATGCTCTATTTTGACTCAGCCTTAAATTATGCATTTAATTTTATCTACTATAATTTTATAAAAAAAAACTCATTTCTAATTTATTTAGTTTGAAAATGTCAACGTGGAAAAAAGCATCAAAAGTAAATCAAAAAACACATCGAGAACGTCACCAACCTGAGCTTCGTCAAAAATATGGTTTGTTAGAAAAGAAAAAAGATTATAAAGTTCGAGCTAGGCACCATCAGGAACGTGAACGTGTGTTGAAATTATTGAAAAAAAGAGCGCAAAATCGCAACCCAGATGAATTTTATTTTCACATGACTAGATCTAAAGTTGAAGAAGGGCAGCACACAGAAATACGTGAAGAAGATGAACATACTGAAGATCAAATCAAATTAATGCAAACAAGAGATTTAAAATACATTAATATGCGTGCGACAATGGAAAGGAAAAAAGTTGACCGCTTGCAGTCTGAATTACATTTTTTAGATCAAGCTAATCAAACAAAAAACACTCATATTTTTTTTAATGACGATGAACAATCTACTAGCAGCAATTTAGCTGAAAAGTTAGATACCCATCCAGATCTCGTTAATCGAAAAACTAACCGTTTGAGATTGTCAGACTTGGAAAAAATTGAACTTCCTGATTTGGATGAAGAAACTATTAAACAAATGTCATCTGTTAAAAGAAAAGCATACAGAGAGTTAGAACGAAGGAAAAATAGAGAAAAAGAACTATCTGTTGTACAAAGAAAGTTGGAAATCAAAACTCATTTGCTAAGTTCCAAAAAAGAACCACCCAAAAAGATAAAACCAGCTACAAAAGATGCAGCTCCAATTTATAAATGGAAGTATGAAAGGAAAAAATAATTATTCATTTTACTGATTTATTGATGTGTTCTTTTTTATTAAATAATAAAAATTGTTTACATAAATATATATTATATGTATTATACTTTTTTAATAATTTAATATTTGTACATATTTATATAACAGTAAATACATTTGACAATTTATAACAAATTAAAAAAATAAGTTCATAAGAAAGTAAGTTACATTTTCGTACGGAACATATTTTGTAAGGATTAGAAAATAGATCAAAGTATAGTTAAAATAGGAATTTTTAAATAAACACATGGAGTGACAAAAGAGAATACGATAAAGAAGTAGTCGAGGAATGACTACAGTTATAAAGACTGTAATGGTTGTGGATGTATCAATTATTATAGTGGATATGATGGGGTGAAACAAAATTTAGGTAGTATTATATTGAAATCTTATAAAATATAAATATTATATGGCAAAATTAGTAATTTTAACAAATTATTATCTTCGTTTGTCGTAAATCAAATAATTTGGTTTGAATTCAATAATTTCTTCAAGTTCTTCAGCTTCTCTGTGTTTAACTTCTAAAAAATAATTTTGAGTAAAACGTTGTAGTCACAATAATTGAAATAAGTACACTAGAGTTATAGATATGTACCTATTAATATTGTTTTTGATCAGAAAAAATAAATATTAGTGAAATGATAATCAAAAAAGGACATACTTCACGCCATGAGGTATTCTTTGCTCATCAGATCAGATAATGGTATGGGTGTATTGAATTAAAAAAAACGATACATAATTTCTTTAAGTTAGTAGTTTTCTGCCAAATGAATCAACATCAATGGCAATAAATTTATAATTGGCGTCAACCATTGCTAACATTACAATAGAGAAGTAATCTTTATAATTTAAAAAAAATCGATCCCGTTTTTTCTGGACATCTAACTCGAACGTGTTTTCCATCTATCGCCAGAACGCAATTTGGAAAATTCCACTTAGTCGAAAACTCTGATGCTTTTTTATTTAAGTCGATAGTCGATATATCGGGTAGAAAAATGGGCGTAAGGTGTTTTTTTAACGACGAAAGTGTATCTTTTACGATTATGCTAATATAACTATATGAAATTCTGAACCCAAAAGAAAGTGACCGAAATGATTCTCCAGTAGCAAGACACCTGCAGAATGTAACAAAAAAAAAATTAAAATTTGATACGATCTTGAAGAAATTTTTTTGAAACGCCACTGATAATATTTATTATAATTATTTAAATAATTATAGCATAAGTTACATAACTATAGTTAAGCTACCTATTATTTTTTTTTTAAATTTTTTTTCAAAATGTATTTTTTCATGTCTTATAAGAATGTAAAAAAAAGATCGGACAAACTTCATTTTGAAGTTGTCGGTGAAAAACTTCAAAAAATACAGTTCGTTTGTAACTCGTATTTTTTATTTTTTTTTTAATTATTAGAATTTAATATTTTCCAATTTTTTTTAAATGTGGTTTTAAACGCACAATAGATTGGTAAAATCGAAACTTACCTATCATAATTAATTTTTAGATTAAATTTGAAAAGATTATTTTTCAAGATTTATGTGCAAAAATTTCAAAGTTATGTATGATAGGTAAGTTTTGATCTTATCAATCTATTGAACGTTAAAAACCACACATTTAAACTTCTAAATGACCATCGTTTTGTCAAATTAGTCATGCAAAAACACACATTAAAAAAAAAAAATTGATAGATACCTAGCTAAACTAGAGTTGTGCCTTAATAATTATTCCCCCCAAGTTAGAGGGTATCCACATTGGTGGACCTCCCTCCTCACGCCATTCATGTATACCTACCTTTTCTTTGTTATCATATTTACTTATTGTATGTATAAATTACAGATTGTAAATATTCTATTTTATCTAATAAAAAAAAAAAATAATAATAATAATAATTATTCATTACATGAAAAATACCTGTTTACCTTAAAGTAACAGCTAATTTCTCATCAGGCGCAATAGGATTTTTTATTCTGTCTGATGCAGGTATGAGGTAATGTTATATTATCGTATTTTACTAATGCTAATATAAAATGAAATTGATCATAATTTAGCCGAAAAAATTCGCGAAATTAATTTTATTATCTCTTAAGTGGCTATTTATTAAAACTTTAAAGAAACATTCTTTTTCTCTCGTTTTAAATAAATTACTTACTGACTTCCTGTAAGATGTATTTGAAGTATATATTACTTCTTCTTCTTCCTCCTCTTCTAATAAAATATGTATGATCATTTTATTATTATTTATAATTAATTGTTCCATTTTTTGTGATTTGTTGCGACGATTAGTCGCAGCTTGGAAACTGTACCTTTAGACGACCCTAGACCGATCATCCGGCATGCCGGCGTCGCTCGCGCACGTCCGCGGCCCGCGAGTAGTTCCTAGCGCTAAAATGTGGACCATGCGATCGTACGACGAAAGCCAAAAACCCGGAAATATCGTGTTAGTTTATAAAATATCTAGTTAGTATGTAGAATAACTAGTTGAAATATATATTTATAGATTCATTCAATACATTAACTGAAAGTAGGTACTCGTAATTCTATAGAATAACTAGTTATTTCATAGAATTGCGGAATTTCATACATTAACGCTAACATATACTCGTATAACATATATATATATATATATATATATATATATATATATGTAAGTATAAATCAAAATTTAAAAATTTGAGACTTGATTCATAAATTTAAAAATGAATTTAAGGAGACTATATTTTGTAGTTTAAAACCTCTCTCAGCATTTAAGTCAGTGGCGTATATAGGGGAGGGGGGTAGTGGGCTACAGCCTCCACCCGAAATCTCTCAAAATACTTCGAAATTAACTCTAGTCATTCTAGATATCAGAAATAATTTAACTCTGTCCATAGTAGCCCATCCCGAAAATATTTTCTATACACACCACTGATTACTAGTACCTATTACTGAGTACCTACTAATTTGTAAATAATAAAGTATGTTAATATGAGATAGTAAGATAGTATATAAGTGTTTTATATCTGTCAATAATTTAACAATCAAAAATAATTATTTCTTGGTGTCACTCATTGACATTATTCATTAACAGTGGTATAAGTTATTGATTTGGATCACACGCTTTTAGATTCTGAGTGAAAGAAGAATCTATTGGTTTTAACGTTTATTTTTTATTTTCTGTGAATACCTACTTGTTTGGGTTGTTAGAGTGGTTCAAAAGTTTCATTCAACCACTTTATTGATCAGAATTGCATGTATATACTACATTATATATTGTATATTGTACATTAGTTTGTAATATTTTTTGTTGACGAGAGGAACAACTGCCGAAACAGGTAAAATCTACTATAAACGACACTTTCACTAAATTGATTTTAGTTATTTAACAATAATTTCTGAAATTAATGTTGCTAGAAACTTGAAATATTCACCGTAATATATTAATGGCATATTGATATATATACTATACAAAAATTTCAACAAAAAAAAAACAGCTTCGGCTAAAACTAGAACTTCAAAAATACTTTGTTTTGTTAAAGTTTATCTGCAATAACATTTTTAATATTTGACTAAAATTTTTGAAAATATAATATAATCATAACCATAAAATGAACTAACTGAAAAATCGTGTTAGAATTTTTTTTTTTTAATAAGCATTCTATAAATAAATCACTATACAATGTTTATAGAATTAACTGCTTTTACGTCAATTTTCAACATTAAAATGTTTATAAAAAAAAACTTTGGATACCGATTGAATCACATATTTTGAATTTTTTGGAAAAAAATTATTTTATATTAAACTAATAAGAATACTTAAAACAGGTTTGATAAGAAGAACCTATCAAAAATTAGAGTAAAAATGGCAAAATATGTATTTTTTTATGTTAAAGCTTCAGAATCGTTAAACACAATTTATATATTTATGTAAATAAATAATGAGGCCGGAGCAAATCTCAAATAAAAATAAATCTTACTTAATAATGAACTGTAAAAGTATTGATTGATTTTGATCATTATTTAAATGCATTTTTTTTAATTTCGGTAAATATCACTTACCTAATAAATTATTAGAATCTGATGATGACATTCTTAAATAATTTTTTAAATCATTAGGTTTGTTGGAATTCAATTCACGGAGTAGTGTCCTATGGCCAGATATAGGTATTTCTGTTGGCAATCCAATTTTTTACCCATTTTGTCTTATTTTTTTCGTTTTGAAATATAGTTATACTCGAATACTGCGACTAGACCTGCTGCGGCTACAATTTTTTTTTTTTTTTTTTGCTCACACTTTTCTTACATACTTTGTGACTCGTCATAAGTTATAGGTTCGTGAATATGTATAATACAAACAAATTGTTCGAGAAAAAAGTTGGTTTAATCACTTTAATTGGAAACCACGATAAGGCATTTATTTATAGAGCAGTCAATTACGCAATTGTTGCGGCTGGTCGCATATTTTTTTTATAGTCGCAGCTTGGAAATCGTACCTTAA
This sequence comes from Therioaphis trifolii, assembly GCA_027580255.1. NCBI lineage: Eukaryota > Metazoa > Arthropoda > Insecta > Hemiptera > Aphididae > Therioaphis > Therioaphis trifolii. The sequence continues at coordinate 124,662,009 of CM050404.1, forward strand.
GGACCACCAGCACCTACCAAAGCCGTACCTCTAACGAGAGCGGAGAGGCCGAGGCCTCTTTGGGATCGCGCCTCCAACTAGGTGCAGTTGTTTAGGGTCCACGCTTGTCCCAACAACCACCACGTTTCAGTCGAAGTAGGCACCTCAACCACGAGGGGCACCGCTTTCCGGACGGCAAGCCAGATCGGCGTGCCGTGGGGCTCCCCTCTCCCGTGGTGTCGACTGGGTTTTAAGTTGACGTCGGTGGGTCAACCCAGGGCAAACCCCTCCCACTATTTTGGCTTCCCAGACCGGCTAGTGGTGGGCCTTTTTTTTTTTTTAAACTAACAATAAGGGTTTAGTTAATGTGTTTAAAACTATTATTATAATTTACATCATTCTTATTAAAAAGCAATAATTATCAATAGTTTATCATTAATTTAATCTTCAATTTTTTTTTTTTTAACGAAATAGATATATCACTATATAGGCTGTTTTAAACCTTACTAAACTAGCGGAATCGATAGGTAGTTTTAAAACTGTCTGCCCTGCCGGAATCGATACTGGCAGAATCGATAGGTCCTACGTCGACTTACAGGGAAATTCAACTTACAAAAACTTCGAGACAACAGAGTCCGAGATACACCGAGGTTCCACTGTACTTCATATTGCCGTCTTGATTTGTTTGAGCGTACACAAACGAGTGTTTTTTTTAAATCTTTCATAAAAAAAAAAAATAAATAAATAAACTCCAGAGTAAATTTGAAAAACTCAAACTCGATTTTCAGCAAGGTTTTCGAATGATTTTTGCGTCTTCGCCAGTCGTACACTCGCGCGATACGATGACATTACAGAATGTAAATCGGTTACAATTATTAAATTATTATTTTCATTAACATTATTTTTTTTACAATTTACAATTTATTTATTAGTACACGATCTTTTTGGACGGCATTTAGAGTTACCTACAAAGTAAATTATTTTTCAAACATATGCACCGTCTTGTGGTGCACTTTTGTTGATACGTACATTTGAAAACCCCTTGACCATTACCTAGTGATTGGGATTCGGATGCCTTTCGAAGACAAATATCTACACCTAGGACGTCACTGAGCGTAAAAAACTTTTCTGCTATTTAATTCAGAAAAACCCGTAGGATTTGCCACCATACCTTTTTTTCACTCTTTTGTTTTTTTACACATTATTTACATAAATTTTAAAAAAATTTGACGTTTGATTGAGTAATATTTTTATATTTTGTTTTTGATATAATATCAGAATTATCTTTCATTGGAAGTATAAGTTTTTCATCACCTTGCACTTCTATCACATCATACCGTTGTACCGACTAATAATCTCGTGGAGATTCTTTTTTCCCTATTATAATTCGTTTCACTTCATTTATTAAACAATCGAATTTTTTCTTTTAGCAATAACGTACTGTTATTACTTTCTGTTGATGTGTTTTTAATAATTGTTTCAAATTTTGTTTTTATTGTGAAACACACTTATTCGTTATTAGTTATTAAACTATTTACAATTTTCACTGTATAACACTGAAAATGATCAAACTAACTATTAGATGATAGAACGCAGTACACTGTCACATGAATAAGTCTAGTTGAATGGTATGATTCAATAGTATCTTAAATTTGTATTTATATTAATAAAATGACTACGAAAACAAATATTGTATGTTATCTAAACTGCAGTCCCGGTCATATCTACCTAACGATATACGTTTCATTCATTAGCGAAAACCCAATCGGTGTTCTATAATATAGAATATTTAATATTAAAAGACTTCAAAATCCAATCGAGAAAAAAAACAAGTAACAGACGCGTTTAAGATTATGATAGTAATTTAATCCTAAAAAGCAAATGACATAAAATAAAGAGTTTGTTTTATTTTTTAGATTAAAAACGGTCATAACAACTCATAAATTTATTTGTGAATGTTTTTGGTTTACACGGGTCTTACGATAATTTAGCTCATCAAGAATGACAACATCTGTTTTTTATAGACCTCGAAAAACATATCGACTGCACGACGTCGCGCACAATAAGCCGCAGAGGTTTTTCGGTGCGGCCGATATTTCTATAATTTGCCATTAAACATATTTTATAGACCGGCGCATGCGTCTATATATCAAAGATCATTATATAATATTAGTATACCCGCGCGCTCAAATATTCTATTATACCTTGATCCGTTATTTTTCTCTTTTTAGTCTATTGACATTTTTCAAAATAGACCGCCAACTATGCACGGGGTTTGTGAAAAAAAAAACTATACGGTTTTCCGCATAACAAATAATGTCATACTTTGTGGTTTTGACGTTGTCTAAGGAATACGTTTTTATCATTTGACGTTTAAAATTTTAAATAATAATCGAAATTTTTTACTCGGTTTCCACTATTTTCAATAAAAATTTACGAAAAATGATAGATTTTATGGATTTTTTCACTTGAACTTTTATGATAATACCAATAGTTTAAGATTAGAGTATAGTGGAGTAACAGGATTCAATACAAACATATTCGGTTACATATTTTTCTGCTCTTTTCTACACATGCTTGATATTTCTTAAACTATCGTTTCTGGTCCTACCAAAAATAAAAATAAAACAATTTAAACGTATTTGTAACACAGAGAAGAAACGAACAGAACGAGCGATACTTAAATAATGATAGTTTTATGTCACATCCGTCTCGTTATACATCTAGCCCGAATCCGTTCGTTTCAAAATACATTTACTGGGGGAGGGTAAAGATTGCTCTCGAAAATATCGATAGACGCGATCGTCCGAAAAAAAAGGATGTGGGTTATCACACCGACGTTCGTTTCGACGAGCTACTCGCCGGTAGTCGTTTTCACTGGAATTCATAGCTCGAAAAGCATCGCATACGTAAAGGAAGTGATGCGAACGAGTGTGTTCGCCTAAAAACGTTTAAAAATGTTTGCTGACGATAGCAGTATAACACTGTTATTGCGTCCCAACAGCGAGGAACTTCAATAGGCAAATGTATTATTTAAATTTTAATAAATAACACACAGATTTATTAGTTTGAACAGAACTCAATTCAAACGTATATTATCAAAACAGTTATTATAAATAAATATATGACAATAAAAACTGCTATTATAAACGTGAATAATTTATGTGGTAAAGATATTTTAACATCGACAAGAATAATATATATGAAATACAGACACAAGAGCCAAACCAGCACTTCTAAAATATAACGCTTACATAAAGTGGCTGCTAGATTCAGACTGCCGTTCGACACGCTCTCGTATTTCTGCAATGATCGGCGCGCAAAACGTATACCCGGAGGTTTTATCATAGTGGCCTATGGATACCCAGTCACACACGCATCCGTGTGTGCAAACCATATCAAAAAAATGATAATTCTAACTGGGGCACCGTTGGTCCACAACAGCATCGCATACGTAAAGGAAGTGATGCGAACGAGTGTGTTCGCCTAAAAACGTTTACAAATGTTTGCTGACGATAGCAGTATAACACTGTTATCGTTAGCAAACAACTTTATAACAAAGCGTGGCCAAAACACACGTAAAAGTGGGAACTGACAAAAAAAGATTGGCTAAAACTTTTCGGCGGACTTATTGAAAGTCGCTTGGTTACCGCGTCGTAATGCACGGACGTGTCGCGTCCGGTTGGTTATCATTCGATCCGTTGACATCGTGAAAGAAGCTTTCCGTACAGCCAATTCATACGATTCTCCGGTAACATATAGCGTACCTACATAATTTTTCGTACACAAATTCGATTTTGTTTTCCGTACGTGATTCGCGTTCGCGATACGTAATCTCTCGTTTTTTTCTCGTCTCTCGCGGGTCATACCCTCGTTTTCCGTTTTTTTTTGTTTTTGTTCTATTGTTTTTCACGTTTCGCCACCAAGATCACGACGATGCCTTTGTCGGCCGAAGACGAATACGCGGCCGTCCAGAAGACCGGCGTGGACTTGGCGTGGCTGTTCTACGGGCGGCTGAACGCCACCAGGAAAGCCGCTTCGGTGACCGACGTGTTCGCGGAGCGCGCGCGTTTCCACGCGATGGACGCGCGCGAGGTCGGTCCGGCCGTCGGTCGGGCGGCGGCGGTGGACGCGCTCCGGCGTTTCTGCCGCGAGCACAGCGGCGGGGCCGGCCGCCTGGTGACCGTGTTGTCGGTGGACGCGCGCGTGGACGAGTGCTGCGACCACGACGGATGCGGCCACGGTGACCGTCGCCAGTACGAGATATTCGTGCGCGCGGCGTGGACGTCGCCGCCGGACGCGGAGGTCGCGGCCGCGCCGACGGCTTTCGTCCAGACGTTTCGCGCACGTCGTCCCCGTGACCGCCGTGGGCCCCTGGAAATCACCAGTACCACGGTAAGAACCACGCCCGAGGTGGTCGTTGGCCCAACGCCGGCACGGGTGCAGGCTCCGGCGCAGGCTTCGCCGCAAACGCAGCAGTCTCCGCGTGGTATGTATACGTCTATCGTACATTTCTCGTAGTCACCTGATAACACGTGCCCCCGTGGACTTGAAGGCGGACACGGGAAACTTTTTCTCAAAAGGGAAGGGGGTTGAAAAAACGACAACCCATAATCTCACGGGATTTTTTATAGAAACTCCTGCTCGTGCTTATTCAACAATTGTCAAAATCCAGACACTTTTTAAACACACTATCACTAACCATTGGTGCATTATATTGGTCATAAATGATCATTTGTGATTTTTCCCTTAAACTAGCTTTTCGAAAAGAAACTCACTCCACGTATGGTGATAAATTTGTAATATATATATATATATATATATATATATATATATATATATATATATATATATATTAGTAATGTGTAGGGTTTATTGGGGAGAATCTTTTCAAAAAAAGGTTAACTAAAAATCACAACAAAAATTGAAAAAAAAAAGAGAAAATTGATCATATTTTGACTTTCAATAAAGAACTCGAAAACACACATTTTCGAAGTTTAAGTTCATATCAATCTTTGAAAAGTTTTCTGCTTTCCGGAAAAAAATCTAAATCATAGAGATGAGGGAATTTTTAAATTATTGCTGCTGCGGACCACTATAAAAAAAAAAATAACACAAGTATTGCATAATATGTATCAACAAGTCCCGACTACTACATTTGTTGCCTTATCGGGTTTCATGTTTAAAATTCTAATCACTATTCATTTCGTATTTTTTATTTCTCCCATTTCATTTTTTGGAAATTATTTTGAGTTTTGACCATTTCTTAGTGTTAACCATGTATTTTCACGCTCTTAACTCTTCAAAAGGTATTTAAAATCAAAAATGTCTCCCGGGAATTTAGGGGTTCTAAATGGAATTCCTTACTGCACTCCGAATTAGAACAAGTCCATTCTTCCCGTTCCCTCCCACTTTAACCGACGAGGGTCAAAAATAAGTTTCGAAATGTTAAATTTTTATTAATGTGTTATTTCGTATATTTTTCGCCGGCAGACAGGGAACTCATCGCGCACAAAGACGTCGCTGTTACCACTGCCGTCAAGCCCCCGGGGCCTTCCGGTACCGCCGTGAATGCAAGACCTTCCGTTGCGGGCGTGAAGCCCCCGGGGCCATCTGGTTCCACCGTGAATGCGAGGACTTCCGGTGCGGACAGCAGGCCCCCGGGACCTTCCCGCGCCAACGCGTTCACTAGGCCGCCCTTTGCCGGCAACAGGCCGCACCGAGGCCGGTACGAGCGCCAGGAATACAGTGCGTACCAGAGCCGCGTGGAGGCGTTCTTAAAGGGCTCGTCCGAAGCCGAGGAAGGAAGACCGGCCGCCCTGCTGCGCGTCGACGGCCTTGACGCGTCGTTCAACGTGCACGACTTATACGCCGCGTTCGGCCGTTTCGGCACTGTGCTGTGGGCTCGCATTGTCCCCGCGGCCAAGGGCGCCGACCCCGGTCTCGTGGGCAACGTCTGTTTCGACCGGACGGACGCGTTGACCCGGGCCCTGGACGAACAGCGCCGGGCCCGCGGTTGCCTCGTCCGAGGCCGTCGTCTGCCGGTCACCAAATTTGAGTAGGACCTGTGAAAAATACAATATATAATATTTATAATATGCAATTATACATGTAAAATAGTAAAATAAAAATAAACAAATAAAAATAAATTGTACATAATATCATTGATTTTATAATAGGTATACTATGATATTTTATAATTATAATTTTGCAAATTTATTATTTTTTCAGAATAAGAAAATATATTTCTTATATTAAGTATCTATATTGATATCTATATTGATGAGTGATGACCTTTTTTGGTGTATTCTTTGTTAAGATTGGATTCAAATTTTAACTACAAAAAACTTCTTATGCTTCTTAAAATATCAAATTTTGCACATTAAAAAAAAAAAAAAAAAATGTATCAAGACAAAACTATGACAAAACAACTGGATGCAAATATAGTTTTTTGAATTACAATTAATTTAGTTTATTAATTGTTAATAATGGACAAATATTGGTTTTAAAAAAAATTATGATAATTAAAGAAGTATGAACATTAGAGTGTTAAAAATGAAATGTTGAACATTTTTTTTTATTATTAATTTTTCAAGACAAATTATGTAGTTATGAATAGCCTTTCAATGATGTTTTTTTAGTGTACTTTTTGCTATTATTGAAGTAATATTGGTTCTTAAAAAAATAATGACAAAAAAAGTGGGTTCATTAAAAATTAAAAACGAAAAAAAACAATCGTAATTTTTCAATACTAGATTAACTAATTAATTTTTAGTGTGTACCTATTATTGATTGGAAATAGTATCTATGTTTTGACTTGGTACGTTTTAATTTAAAAATCATAGATGACTTAATAAAAATGTTAAAATTATTTTTCATCGACATTCTAAAATTTTTTTTAGTACTTCTATACTTTTTTTGTTTATTCTTTAATAAATAATTGATCTAAGAGACATTCAAAACACAAAATTGTCTTCAAATCCATAAAAAAAAAAAATAAAAAATATTAATACGAGGGTACGTAGTATCTTTGTTTTGAATGTTGTCATCATTCATGCATTTTTAGAATATAAAAAAGTTAAACACTTATATAATAAAGTCGATAATTTCAAAATTGTAAAACAAAATATTAATTTTAATCAATAAAAATCATAAGCACTCTCACTCTTGTCTCCATTTTCGTCAATTCTTTAAAACACAAAATAGCATGAGTTAAAACTGTAGGTGGAACAGCACATTTTCGTCCAGCCATGTTCAAAGTTTTATTATTTTAATAAATATGTTAAAAATACAATTATTAACAGTTTTTTTAAACCAATAGACGTTGGATTTTAAAACAATATAAAACACAAAAATGAAAAAAAAACACTAAATGTAAAACACACTCGTGAAGATTGACAAAATGACGAATGAGCATTTAAGAAAGATGTATAGAACACGTTGTAAAATTAAGTATATGTATTCTTAACAAAATACTATTTTGAGATTTCTAAATATAAGGCAATAATTTTATAATTGGGATAGACTCGTTTATTTTCTTTTATTGCCCACATAATTGCGAATTTTTATATTTTTTTTTATTGTTATAAAGTTATATCAATTAGTTTTATATAATTATTAATTATATTATATTAGATTATATTATTATATAATATTATATTATAATATATATATATATTATATTATATTATATTATATTATAATTATATTTTTTTAATTTAATTTTATATATATTAATTATATACTTTTTTCCACGTATTCAGTATTTCAGTCCTCTGAACGACAAGTCGCGTCGTGCTACACGCATACACATTTCGATTCATTTATATCTCGTTCTCGTCGTATTAAATTAAACGATTTAATTATTAAACGATTTGTTTGTTTTCATTGATGGCATACTATCACGCTGGTCAACACGTCTATGAATACTACATATTTTGCATGTGTTCGACGCATATATTATACGAATATGACATTGGTAACTGTTCAATATTTGCAATCGACACACATGATTCTACTCTACGTCTCTACATATAAACATAAATGTATAACATTTAAAGCAATAGTAAACACTAGAACATTATTTATCTACTACCCATATAATATATTATATTAACTAGTAAAACCATGTAATTTATATATTAACGATCATATTTAGGGATTTTATAGAATAACTAGTTATTTTATAAAATAATGTACTATATACATTACCGCTAACATATATATACATATATAGGTATATAAAAAAATATTCTATACTTTTCAACATCATTTATACATGTTTAAAAGTGTATTAAATACTAGTCTTATAAAGCCATACATTTTTTTTTAGTACTTATAGACAATATGATTTGATAGTTGTTTGTCTTAGGTACTTTTAAAAAGATTAATAAGATGCAAATAATGATTACTGATTATGTAAAATTAAATGATATAATAAAAAAAAAAAAAATGTAATGGTATAATTGTATATATACGTACAATAAAATAATTTATTCATTTTCAAAATCAAGGCGGTATATATACTTAGTTTTGTGTACCTATCTATTAATAATATAGTGATATAGGTACTGCTAATTGAATAAGTGTTATAACCAGGGCTCAGGATTTAAGCGTTTGCTTATTTTTTTGGTTTGTCTTAAAATCTAGTAGAGTGGTGTGAACATTCATGAAATATATCAACGATTTCAAATTTTAAATTTGTAAATGCTTATTTTTGCTTACTTCGTTGCTTTAAAAAAAATTGCTCTTAACTTGTTTTTTCTGCTTTTCTTGCATATTTTCTAATTAATGATGAAATGACGTCGTGAGTTAATGAAAATTTAAATTTGTTCAATGTGTACTTGTATTACAACTCCAACTAGAAATATTTGTTTACCTTTTTATTCTATTTTCTTGTAGTTAATATACCGAACTCTTATTTTTGTTATCTATTTGCCGTGTCGATCGTAGCTGGTTATAATTTAAACGTAACGCATTGGCGTGGGCATTCCCAAAATTTTTGTGGTTTTAATAATTATATTATGATTTATGATTTGCATTCTTATAATATTTTGATATATTAAATAATAAGAAAATGAAGATTACTTAAAAAAAAGTGTTTATTTACGTGCTTATAATGAAGTATTTAAGTGTTTTTTAAGCATTTATTTTGATGATTTTAAGTGCTTTAAGTCCCGAGTCCTGGTTATAACTTATAATTCATTTTCTATAATTGAAATTTTATATGACTTGGGTATTTTATTAAGAAATAATGAACTATGACTGAGAAAAACGCTTGGGTTGAAACTAAAAATTCGTGATTTATAATTTAATCCATAACAAGTAATTTTCCCTAAACTACTAGTTACCTATTCTAATCTTATAGTTGTTGACAATTTGAAATCAGATATAGGTGGATGGGAAATTTGTCTTTACTATTGCTTATTTTCATGTAATATTATATTTAAGTTTGAATATAAGGTGATATTGAGAGAGGCATCAAAATTTAGGAACATGTTGCACCACTAAACTTTAGTCTTATTTAATATATAATGAAGATTTATTATCACTTACTATCAGATGAGTTAATTATTGTATGCAGATTACCAATAAATATTTCTTGATTCAATACGTTTTTAGAATTATCCATTTCAATTAACATCTATAAAACAACAGTTTATTAAGTTTTTACTTTTTTCTAATTCTGGAGAATGATCATAATTAGAAAATATTAATTTTACAAAATATGAATTAATTTTAGTTCAAAATAACTAAAAAACTAATGCTACATACACAGAAAAATCAGTTTTTAATAGGTAGGTAATTTAATTAAGTAAATATTTAAAAAAATTCAGTATTGTGAATATTTATAAATTACAATACAACTTAGGTAGCCTGTGAATCATAACATAGGTAAATATTATGTCAATAGTATCTGCACCAATTTTTATAAATTTGAATAACTTAGTAATTGAAACATATAATTTGTATAATGTAAAAGAAGTTATATACTTCATTTTATACCAAATACCTTCGAGTGTTGAAAGTTTAAATAGTGAATAGATACTCTAAATATATTTATTTTTATTTAAAATTAGGTCAAATAAATTTGTTTTATTTAACAGAACACAATTGATAGTTTAAAAGATTGAAATTAAGACAAGTTTCAAAATATTACAACTCTTATATTTCATTTTATTTTAAAATAGTTCATTACTTTATTTACAAAAATATTGCCCAACTGGAAATAATAATGTATTTTAAAATAGCTTATTTACATACGTATTTATTAGATTTAATTATCTCTCATGTTATAGTTCTCAAATTAAATATTTATCATTTAAATTTGACAAAAATGCATCTTTTAAATATATTTAATTAGATAATTTATTGATAGAGATAAAATGACAATTATTTATTCGAGATAGTCTATTAAACTAATATTTTTTAATCCATACAGATAAGATATAAGAGAAATTGTACCTATTTGAATGGACTATGATAATATATTCTTTAAAGCATAACTCTTTGTTTATTAATTTATAAAAACAACAATTTTCAAGTTAAAAGTATATTGTAACATTGAAAACAATAAATCTTGTTTTATACATTAACAAAAACAATAATACTTGAGTTAAAAAGATAATTGGTAAAATATTAAAAACATAACTCTAAATAGTATATAAATTTTAAAAAATTTACAAAAAATCTTTAGTTAAAGAAATAATATAATATTATAAACATAACTTCTTATTTTTAAATGCATTAAACCAATAAACAAATTAAAAATTAACAGAATACTGAAAACATAACATCTTAAATCATAAAATATATAAAAACAACAAATAATTTTTGAATTGAAAAGATACAATGAACATAATATTTAAAACTCTATCCCTTTTTTATACATGTATGGCATATAACACAACATTTGGATTATAATGACCTAACCTAACCGTGCTCCTAAGTCTATCCACCGCCACCAGTATCTCATAAACCAAGTGTTTTTCTTACATTATTGTATACACAGATATCTGTGATTGTATATAATTTTTTTTAAAAGTCTCTCCATAGACCCTTGTTTTTTTTAGAACGAATCTCGCATTTAAATACTTCACAGTAAAAATACACTACGATTCACCTCTATCCCACCGGCAGCTAGTTAATTTAATAGTTAAGAATGTTAAGATGTTTTGCCGTTTTCCTTTTCTCCAATTATACCTAACTGCATCATGCAATTATCATAGATTGCAATAATGTAGTAATTATTGTTCTTCCATGAAATTTGGTGAAGATCCTTATCACTGTGTTATCAAATTTGTTAACATTTTTCAAATATTATGTAGCATACACTAAGTTATTTACTATGTATTTTAAATTATTTAATATTTATTTATTTTGTGCTCTAAGGTTAAAATATGTTTGTATTACTATAAAGTTTTAAATTCATAGTATGAATATTTACTACATTTCAATATTAAATTTACATTAAGATACTGCCAGTAATTTTGCTGCACAATGAATTGTATTATTTTAAAATTCATTAGTTTTAACGTCCAAAAAAGTTACCCTTTAGCAATAAGAAAATCATATTTTTCTCATTCAGCCGTTTCATTAAAAAAGAAATGTGGTTCAAAAGGTCCACCATGGCGCGTTATGTTCTTTGGTAATGATGATTTTGCTGTCAAAAGTCTCCAGATACTCACATCTAAAATGTAATCGTATGTTCTATACATATGTATATTTATTTTATTTGTTATGATTTATTTACATAGGAGAACACAAACAATAATCTCCAAGCTAGATGTTGTCACAACTTCTAAAGGAAATGGAGTGAATGTTAGATGTTTTGCAAAGGAAGAAAAATTAGATCTATATGATTGGCCTGTTGATAAAACAAAATTAGATGGAGCATACGATATTGGAGTAGTTGTGTCATTTGGACGATTGATACCAGAAGAAATCATAAATTGTTTCCCTCTGTAAGACTTTATGTTTGATAATTAAATATGGATTAATTCATCAATTGTCGTCAAATAAAACAGGGATGGAAAACGTCTTAAAAACTTTAACTAAAACTCAAATATTTTGAAAAGTATATTGTAAAATACCACAACTCCAAAAAATACAAACACTATTTTTGATTAACTAAATTAAAAAAAATTAAAACTTCTAATTTCTAAATACTTAATATTTATAATCTAGGTATTTTAGTTTTGAATGTTAAATGATTTTGATATTTTATAGGTACATTGATAAAAATAATAATAATAATAGTATTTAAAAACTTTTTGCATTCTTTAAATGAAGTTTATAATTTTTCAATTATGTGAATATTTTTTACGTATAAATTAATTTTTGAAATTATTAGTTTTGCTACTTAAGAAATTTTAAACATGTGTGAAAATGACTTAGTTATTTAGAAAATAAATATGAAAATCTTACTTAATAACTTCATTAAAAAATCATCATTTAAAATTACTTGTTTTTTTTTTTTGCTTTTCTGTAATAATGCAGCACCCATAAATGAAATGAATGTTTTTTTTTTTAAATTGATGTTTAATTTATATAACATACTTTATGGAGTATCACTATTGTACAGTGATTTGATTATGCATACATAAATTATGTCTTGATTAAATTAAATTTTGTCGAGTATTAATTTGTAACTTATCAGTAAAAAAAGTCAACACATTCCATGTTTTTGTGACTGATAATTTTTTTGATTTTTGATAAATGATTGTTTCAGAGGTATGATAAATGTACATGCTAGCCTTTTACCTAGATGGCGAGGAGCTGCACCTATAATATATACTATACTTAATGGAGATTTAACATCTGGAGTAACAATTATGAAAATTCACCCTCGTAGGTAAATTTAGTAATAAGTACATATTATTTACCTTATATTAGGATAATACTTTATAATTTTCATTGTATTTCTTTGAAATGTAATGTTTTTATTAATTATATTGTTGACATAGAGTTTAGGACTATGATCCTAAATAAATAGAATGTTTAATCTTTAAAAACAAAATTTTTCATGTGTTCACTTATAATATAAAAAAATACACAAATTCTTAATGCATACAGGATGATTTTTGAGTCATGTTCGTCCAATTTTAAACCCGTAGAATGCATGTATTGAAATTATTTTTGTCATTTAAAATTTGAAGAAATAATAGAACTACATATTATTATTAAGAGCATTATTTTTACTATTTTTACCTATATGATTTTTTTTTTTTTTTTGATTTTCTTAAATGACAACCATTACTCATAAGTTATAAAATAATATTATAAAAGAAAATACTTTATTTTTTTTTAGAAATTTTGTGTTATAAATTGTATCATCAGACCAATAACTTAAGGGATAATCATTTTTAGTTTAGAGTAGTGAAATGGTGGAAGAACAATTTAAGAGGGACCTCTAATGCTTGCATCCTTAAAGCTATTGATCTTATAATACAAATTGAAGTTACAACATCCCTTTAATAAGTATTCTCTTTCATAATGTTTTATTATACATTGTGGTTGCCAGGAAAAAAAATTAATTATTTTATTCATCTGTAATTGTATAATTCTTTGAAATTTTATGTGCAAAAAAGTTCAAATATTTCCATTATACAAGTTTAAAAATTGGGTGAACATGCTTAAATACCATTTTGTATCTTTATAGGTATTCCATATTTTATATATACTAGGTTTAATACTTGTTAGTGTAAAAATGTACACATTTCATTAAAATATATTATCTTTTAGGTTTGATATTGGTGAAATTGTTAGACAGCATAGTTGTACAGTTGGTAGTGATGAAACAGGTGATGAACTAAAAAAAAAACTAGCAGACATGGGTGGTCATCTGTTGGTTGATTGTTTTAAAGAACTTAAGCGGAATTTAAAGTCAGCCGTACCACAACCTAAAAATGGAATAACATATGGTAAATTATATACATCTTATTTCCACATTTAAATTCATTTTAATATTTTGAATACAAAATGTATCCTATGTTATTTTGATCTAATATTGTTCAATATTTATAAAGTTTTAATACTAATATTTTCAAAATATTCTTATGCATTGTATATTTATAATAAAAAATATCATGAAGCATTGATATTATTATTATATGTAAATAAAATCTTAAATTTTTGAATAATGCAATTTAATTATTATTTTTGAAACGGATGTTTTTATCTTAAAATTATTTTTGAAATACCTATCATTATTGATAATATTCAAAAATCTATGTAATATAATTCATATTTGATTGAACAGTACCATTCAACTAGTGTTAAGTTAAATCATTTATATTAATAAAATGCTTAGCTAAATCTATTGATTGTTAATTTTTTAGCACCGAAAGTGGAGAAAAACTTATCAATAATTGATTGGAATATAGCAGATTCAAATTCTGTTTACAACAAATATCGTGCTTTATATGGTTTATGGCCATTAATAACTTCTTGGCATGGAATACCTGTGAAGTTATTAAAATTATCCCAGTGCCAAATGCCAAATTTAGAAGCTCAGTTGAAACCAGGAGATATATCATATGATAAGCAAAAACATAAATTATCTGTTAAATGTGGTGGTAAAGGAGGATATGTGTCTATTGAAAAACTTAAAATTCATGGTCATAAAACAATGTCGAGTAAAGATTTTTTCAATGGTTTTATGTATATGAAACCAAATAATGAATGGAAATTTGATAGTGTAAAACAATATGATTCAACTGTACCAAATAAATTTTCATTCACAGATCCTTGACTAGTCCATAAGTTTTTAGTTATTTATTGATGAAAACTCTGAAAAATGTATATTTTAGTTAATAAATTTGAAATAATATGTTGATGTGAAGTGTAAATCTATATATTATCTAAAAAGAACTTACTGGAATTTGCTTACCCACTTGGTCACATATGCATTACATCTGGGTGGTTTTTTTCACCTATGAAGACTACGGAAAGAAAAATTAAACAAAGTGAGCAAAAATAGTATTATCTTTATTTCACATTTATTATTGTACATGTTTAATGTATACCTATAGATGATTTTGAGATCAATAACCTCTCAGAGTATCATTAAACGTTTTACTCAATAGCTGTTATACCTATTTTACAATTAAAGATGAGCACATAGAGGGAACTGGATGTGCCTGGGCACCCTTGACATTTTTTAAGAAGAGCCCTATAGTATAAGACCCAGAACTGATGTTATAAGAATAATACAGTTTAATATGTTGTCAAAACAAATGATTTGTGATAAAAAAAAAAAAAAAAAATAAATATATAAAATATAAAAATATTTAAAGTTTGCATGGTTTTGTGAACTGTAAAGTTAGTTTTCAGATAAAATATTGTTGAATTAAGAAGTGCTATGATCCAAGACTGTTTAAAATCAATTATTTAATTTTAATTGAACTAGAAATGGGTTCAAATGTTGATGTACATTTAGTCATTAATGAGTTGTATAATTTAATTGAGAAACACATGTAATTATTCATTTGTCATTTATGTATTTAAATATAAAATAATAATAATAATAAAAGTGATATTTATTTGTTCATTATAATTTGTTTAGTATTTTTGTATTTTTAAGAGAGGCTCTAAATTAGGAAAAGAGCCGAACATATTATTGTAGGCATCCCTTGGAATCATGGTCTGTACAAGCCTATGATTACAATTTTCTTTCAGCATTTACAATTCTATGCTTCCATGAGACTAATTTTTGTTAAAAGCAAAATAAGACTTTTCTGTGGGAGTTTAACTTCTATACTTACTAAATTTATGGTAGGTATGTATCTCTATTTTTAATTCTGAGTGAAATGAGGGATCTTATAGTTTAACATTAATTATAATTTTTTTTTGATTGTTTTTCTGTAAATAGTTTTTTGGGTATTAATAATGCTCCAAAAGTTTCATCCAGTTACTCAGAAATTTTATTTAGATGGTACATTAGAGAGGTCATTTTTCTCTATTCTCAATAATCTTTCCATGGGGGAGGAAAAACTGTTGAAATTCTGAGTAAAAAACTAAAATCTTCCTTGAACGATGATTTCACTAAATTGATTTTAGTTATTTGGTCATAACTTGGAAAGTAATGTTGATAGAAACTTGAAATGTTCACAATTTATTCATGGCATACTGATACATACTTTATGAAAGTTTTAAAAAAATTAACTTTTGGGCTAAAAGTAGACCTTTTAAAAATACCTTGTTTACTTAAAGTTTATCACTTATAAAATTTTTAATATTTGACAAAATTGTTGTAATTTTCATAAGATAATTTTCATACACTGAACCATTGATTTAATATTTAATCAATAACTGAACTAACTTTAATAAAAAAAATTCAAAAATCCTGATTGGAGTTTTTTTGTTAGTAATTTTTACGAATATTTACGGAATTGAATGATTTCTTTTAAGTTTATTTCCTATTAAGTTTTTAATATTTGATATAATAAGTTGTGAAAATGTAATATGACCTTAGTCTTATACTGTATACGATTTTTACGGAATTTACTGTTTTCATGTTAGTTTTCAACTTTAAAATGTTTATCAAAAAATATTTAGCCACCCAATTACTATGAAACTTTGTATATAGATGGAACAAAATATTTTGAGTATTTCGGTAAAAAAGAATTTTTCGATAATTAAACAAGAAAACTTTCAACAGATTTGATAAGAAAAAATATTAACAATCAAACTAAAAAAGGGTACCTACTTATATTTTTTTTATACTGAAGCTTTGCTCAGAATCTTTTTTTAAAGAAATGATCTATCATATGCGGAGTACGTCCTTTTTTACATTTCCTTTTGATGATAATAATAAGTACCTACCTACTTATTTTATTGCAACGGCAACGGATAAAAACCATTCAGAAAATACTCTTTCATAGGCATACAAGAGATATGTACAATTATTTAACTTACAATATAATAACCTACTTACAAATTTTTCTTTAAATTGGAGAGGTTTCAATTTACAAATAAAAATTATAAATGCTTTGCCTGAGGTTCGTGTTTATAATTAGATAGATACATTAGTACATATGTAGCACTCCCTACAGTTGTCACCACTTGTAAATACACATGCGATTCAAACATAATTTAAATTTAAATTAATTACCAACTAAAAAATATAGTCACGTGTTACACGACCAACATTTTAAAGGTATAAATTGAAATGTATTTTAGCTTGGTGATCTGAAGCAGGTCTGATCTCAGTACTTAGGAGCCATGCCGAGTCTCATGTATGATTGGTCAAGAGAGATCAGAATAAGAATAATAAAGGCTGAAAGGGTAGAATTCGCACTAAATAAGTTTCTGAAATCAAAATTATTTTCAAAGAAAACATAGACAAGGTTGTATACGGCAATAATAAGACCCACATTAACCTATGGCTGTGAAACATATATTATTAAATTGTACAGTAAAATAAAAAAATTTTGAAATTGGAGTTCTAAAAATAAAAATAAACTTTTAATGCAATTTTGCTATCATGCACAACTCAAGTATTCAATTCAAAAAAAGGTAAAAATAACGAATAGAAAAAAAGTAATTGCAGTTTTCAAATAGATCTGACTCACCTTATATACAGTGTGATCACGCTATTCGGTACCACTGAATATCTCAGTTGAGTGACCTTGTATTGAAATGGGATTTTCGGGAGGTGATAGGGAGTACTTAAATACATATTTTCAGACCAATTGCAAATTTTTAGCTCTCTCGGTACGCGCATGCGCAATACAACTTACTTTTTTTTAAATGACAACCCACATATTTTTCTGCAGTTTCGGGTAGAGTATTTTTTTCTAAACATTTATTGTATAAAAAGCTTTTTTCTATTTTCAAAACTGACCAAGTTAGAGTAAGTCAAAATTTGAATTTATGCATAATTCGTGTCCAATGATATTTTCATTTAAATAATAAAATAAATGTGAAATAATTAAACATTATTTTTAGTGTATGATATTTCGTCAACTGTATTAACTAAATGTAGAACAAAGTAGTTATAATAATAATAATTATTATTATTATTAATGTCATAATAAAAAATTAAATGATTAAATAAATTTATCATATGAATTGTTCGAAGTTTTCACCATCATGTTCTAAACATGATTCCAGTCGTTTCAAAAATTCAGTTGATATTGCTGCCTTGATTTGGTCCTCACTTAAGATATCACATGTTGCCTGTATTTTGTTTTTTAAGTCCTGAAGATTGACAGATAGAATCTCCGGTACGCAAATGTTGGACATAATTGCTTTAAATTGCAATTGGTCTGAAAATACGTATTTAAGTACTCCCTATCACCTCCCGAAAACCCCATTTCAATACAAGGTCACTCAACTGAGATATTCAGTGGTACCGAATAGCGTGATCACACTGTATATATATATATATATATATATATATATATATAATATGTATACTGTAGATTAGTGAAATCAAAGAGGTGAACTTTTACACGATATAATGCGTTATAGAATAACAGACTGTTTATATCTGTGTGTGAAGTTGTATCAAACGTAAAGCCTAAGAAATATTCATCGTTTATACTAAATTGGTATGTCGGTATACACGCATAATACGATATATATCACAAATACAGAGTGCGAGTATACGTAAATTCATAAATGAATATACGCATAAGCGTGTGTGTGTTTTAGATATACAGTACCCGTACACGTATATACAAACTGAATCGTTATACGGATGGCGACTTGGAAAAATTTAGGAGGGAGGGTATAAGTATACACTTATACAGTATTTATTTTTTGGTACCTATTTCTTGCCGAGTTTTATTCACTTGTATGATGTAAAGATAACGACGCAAAGCAAGTGCAGAGAGAAATATGTTTGTATGCGCACATAGGGTATATACGTATCAAAATACACACATTCTAAACGAAAGAAGTGAAGACGCGCGTCAAGCGTGCAGAGTCGTTCCACTACGATGTGAAACGAAGAGAAAACGCGGAATTGAGGGCGAAACGCGAATATACGGCCGTACCACATACGTGCGCGGAATAACGGATGGCGTACTTATAACACACACACACACACACACACACACACACACACACACACACACACACACACACACACACACACACACACACACACACACACACACACACACACACACACACACACACACACACACACACACAAACTCGTATGTATAAATATACATCCGATTGGAAAAAAAAATCGGACGAATATTATTTTGCAGTCCGAAAAACGAACTGTAATACCCTAAACTGTGTACATCTATAATCTATATAGATAGGTGAGTGCGCAGCACTGTTTGAATGGTAATGTCCGTGTGCATATTATGCATAGGTATGCACGTGTGTGTGTGTGTGTGTGTGTGTGTGTGTGTGTGTGTGTGTGTGTGTGTGTGTGTGTGTGTGTGGTAATAATATAATGTACAATACGGTTGAACGCGGGACGGGCGATTTATATCAGGCGGAGAAGAAAAAGAGAAAAAACTCAATAATAGCTCGTAGTAGTAATGTATAGTAGCGGGGAAACGCGTAGGATCGGCCGGGAACGCTCCGGTGAAATAGCGGATGTGGGGATGGAGGGCGTCGCGTCGCATGCACGACGGGCGGCACTGCCAGAGGAATAATCTGCTGCACGACTAGCGCCCATCATCATCATCGCCGTCACTGCGTGTGTGCGAAAGGGATGCAAAACCTTTTAAGAACTCATTTTGTCGGTCGTTTGACTCGTTTCGGGCTCTCGTGTCAACTTGAATGCATTAATACATACATAAATTATAAAACTGTTGTGTGTGTGTGTGTGTGTGTGTGTGAAGATCACACTGTGAACGCATTTACAAAAAATTATTAGACGAGAAAAACGGTATTCTGTTTAGCGAAAATATTATTAGTGAATTATGATTCGAAAATGAACGAATGTTATTAACGAGAATAAAAATGTAACGTATCAAAAACGCACAGTCAAACACGAAAACGGCCACGTGTCGCTCAAAAAGTGTGCACGCGAATTCGTCGTTGTCACCGCATCCGACTTGTTAGAATCAAGGTCATAATGGGACATGGATAGTGTTTCTAATCCGTTGGTCAGTGACTGTAAACAGCACTTCTATGGACCGAAATCCTGCGGTGGGAGAAATAATACGAGAGTAAACGTTTTCAGACTTGGACAAAAAAATCACCGACCTAACGTAACCTTAAGCTGAGCGCGAGAAAAACATCTTAAATTATTCAAATAAGGCTGTGTACCCGGTACGTTTTCACCGGGAAAAAAGACTTTCGGATTCTGTTCGTGAATGATAAGAGAATTTTGATTAAAAAAATGCTTTTATTTTTAATGCAGAAAAAGGCCATTTGCAGCAACGAAATCTTACCGTAGGCTTTCTATTTGGGTTTATAAATAGGACATTTTATACAGTCGACTGTGTCGTTGCTAAATCGATCGTTGAAAATTGAACAGTAATTCGCCGTAATTTTAGATTCCGAGTGAAAAAAGGCTCCTTGGTTTTATAATGGTGTTTATTTATTTACTTTTGTTGGTAATCACATTTTTGGTTTAGTAATATTCATCCGAAAGTTACATTCAGCCACTCAATAGATCAAAAACTAGATATAGATGGTACTTTCTCTATATTATAGATTACTTTTCTTCTCAAATTCGCAAACGTTTTCCATAGGTTATCTAAGGAAGAAAAACTATCGAAATGTTGAATAAAAATTAAAAACCATAAAATGTACCATGAACAAAATTTGAATAATAGAAAAATATGTTTGGAATTTTTTTCATAAGAAAATATCTACAGAATTTAAAATTCTGAATTTGATAAGGTTTTGATTAAAAAAAAAAAAAAAATAAGAAGAACCCACTAACAATTAGACTGTAAACGTTGAATTGTATTAATGATGAATAGATAATGCACCAAAATGTTGCTTGGAATCGTCCTATAAAAGAAATTATTATTTTTTTTTAACCTAATACAAGCCCATCAACACTATGACAAACGAACAAACTTCCTTACTATCTTACTTGCTTTTAAACTACTGTTGATTTAATAACACTCACGACTTTGCTCATTATTATTGCTTTTAACTTATTGTTACCCTTCAGCTGTTTAGCAAACATCGTTTGTGTTATTCGACGAAAATCCCGCTTCAGACAGTGCAATGACTACATCGCGGTCGGTATATTAACCGACTCATCTTGCTTAAAATCGTGTATCTACGCAGTCGTCTTTTAAAAGGCTCCGTTTCATATGAATTATATATTATTACGAGTGTATATCTTTGAATTATAATACAATTGAAGAGGTCAGTTGATAAAGGCGATAAATGGCAAATCTTAAATTATATTTTGCAAATAAAAAGTATTTAAACTTATTAAGTATTTAATTAACAAACCAACCTATTGGTTTTTGCGACCACACATATTATAGAACAACGCTGTACTGTTAAATAATTTTTTTTTTTTTTTGTTAGGCATCGATTTTATCCACTGACTCCTCCAATTATAATTCGTATTCGTTTTTTTCTTTTTACAAATTGTTTGTGTTTCTGTTCATTTTACACGTTGTGATTTTTAATCATACGATTGTTGCACAGTAGATACCTAAGGAATATCTGTTCTCTACAATGACGTCGTTCGGAGTAAATTCACGGGGTAGCAAGCATCTTGAATAATATTTTTGATTCGTTTGTAATCTGATGAAGGGATAGAGCAATTGGTGTATCGATAAGAATAAGTTAATTTTTCATAAAAATTAGGTAAAAATGTATCATTAATCTCATTATTTTATTTACAGTTGAACCATTTATAAAAACACATGTAAATGGGTGGGGTAGCAATTGCTACCCCTTGCCACCCCGTAACGACGCCTATGGTTCTCTAGGAGCTGTTTATTTTGAACTAGTGATAGGTAGATATCGAGTTTCAAGATGTGAAAAAAAACTATAATTTTTAAAATTAATTTATAAGACATAAATTATTTTTTAAAGAGTTTAAAATAATTAACTGTCTCCATTTATCAAAAAAGTATGATAGTAAATGTACCTACTTATTATAAATCAAAACTTAGTTCGACTTCGGTTACCCATGGAATGTCGCCGAAAACGGACTTACTAGTTTTAATATAACCATAGATCTATGATATAACGGACGAAAAAAAAAAGTTTCTCATTTTCAAGTTGACTACATCAATGTAAATACTGAGTACTTGAAAATATTATGTTACGAAATTTCCTGTTCAAGAATCTTCGAGTTCATATAAGTGGGTCTCTTTGGTGACATGTGAACGTTCCATTTCGGGCATGTGTAGATTGAATAACTGATCATGTACAAGTATGAAGCAAGGAAAGTTTACTATGAGCTATCAGAACTTATAGCTTTGAAAGATATCATATCATTTACCAACCAGATGAAACGCAGACTGAAAGGAAACCCTTCAAAAATTTTCGTTATCAAATCGAAAACTAGGTCTCGTTTATACAATTCAGTGATTTGATATCACTCAGTAAACGCAGAGAAGACAGATTGTGTTTTAAGACTGAATAAGACTAGGCCTTGCTCCGAGGACAGTCATATTTTTTTAACACCAATACAACAAACAAAATATATATAATACGGAATGAGTGCGTGAACGATTAATGTTATTTTTATTTATTTTATTTTCAATAAAAAGCGGGTTTAAGGTTTGAGTGTTCGAGACACGGAGTGTCGACGAACCGGTAAATTACTGTATGTACTCATATTATGATATCGCAAACAGGGGCGTGCCTAGGCCCCCCCCCCCGAAAAATTAAAATAATTGTTAATAAAAGTTTTACTTAATATTATAATATATATATATATATTTATACTTACATAATATTATAATGTATAATATATATATATTAAAATAGGTACGTGTTAGTAAAAATATTGAACCCCCCCCGAAAAAAATTTCTAGGCACGCCCCTGATCGCAAATAAATACAATAACAAATACCTGATCGAAACGTCGAGTTAGTAAAATCATTGACGGATATCATTTGTGAATTATATAGCCCTAATAGCACCGGCGGGAAAAACACAGACGGACGACGTGATGATTTATGTCGATGGTAAAATATCGTTTGTTGCAAATGCGCAGGTGAGTATTGTTAATAATATTTGCCGTCGAGCACGTACCAAATAGAAATTATTCATATTATGTATGCAATGGATGCCATGTACATGACGTTATATGGTACACGAAACGTTGGATTCGGATGTAGTACAAACACGTAGATAATAATCTGTATCGTTTACGACTACAATGGCTAGGTAACACGAAAACACATAGTAATATGGATTTACACTGAGAAGTAGTAACTGTTATATTTACAATGCTTACAGATAATATCAATAAAATATAATAAATTCAATAATAATAATTTATTTATAGCCAATAAAATATATTTTAATTTAATACATAGAATATAACATAAAATATCTGATACATTATTCAAACTGTTTATAGACACACAGCGTAAATAACTATAACTACACCATTGAAATATTAGCACATAAAATAAATTAGTTGGTAGCCATTTCGTACCCTTCAAAAGTATATAATATAACACATATAATATAGTTTCAATGTTATATACAGTGACTACCTATGTAACATTCGCATACTCATATCGGAACGTTATTACGTCGGTCTCGTGGAAGTCCGTCGGGGATCTGCCGCACTAAATTATGTCGCGTCATTTCTGTGTCGCGTGGCCAGGCGATGTAGCCGAATAAGAGTTATGGCTCACACTACTTTCGTCGTTTAACCGATGAGATAATATGATATTGTAATTAGGTGTTAAAATAAATACTGGTGTGAACAGAAT
Organism: Therioaphis trifolii; assembly: GCA_027580255.1. Classification (NCBI taxonomy): domain Eukaryota; kingdom Metazoa; phylum Arthropoda; class Insecta; order Hemiptera; family Aphididae; genus Therioaphis; species Therioaphis trifolii. Next base: position 124,685,834 of record CM050404.1, read on the forward strand.
ATGTACGACAATACGCGAGCACCCTTCGGAATGTAATTTGTTTTAACGTTTTACAGAACTACGTCCATTTGTCCGTGTGGTTCTCTTTGTATAGCCTCATACGTCCGTCGAAAGTAGGATACAATTGTATTTCATATAAGTAAGTACACGTAATATTATATGGAGCGATTATTTTATTATCTTGGACCACGTGATATATATATATATATATAAATATTTATAAATTAAAATATTTTCAAAATCGTTCTAATTTTTATTCACATTTATATTTTTTTTTTTTTTTTTTTTTTACACAAAAGATTTTTTAATTTTAAACTTCTCCCGAAATGTTATATTTTCAAAATAAAGGTATAACAACTATCAACTATGAATTCGAAATATCGTAAATTTTGATTTTTTAACTTAATTTGTCGGTTCGATAATTACGGCCGGGATAGGTGTTAAGTCGATATACCTAATACAATAGGTATATGATGATGTGTAAAATAACGAATCGCCGTGGTGTGCATAAGATTATAATTAGTGATACTAATGTAAAAAGGCTATAAATGATGGCGAAGATTTCTATTCGTTTAATTTTTTTTTTTGTTTGTAGTCAATGATGAAAACTTTTAATATTGTTTGATTCGTGAAGAATCTAGTTGAAAATCAATTCCGATTACTATTTAAACGTTAAAAATAAAAAATAAAAATAGAAGACGTGGTTTAAAAATCAATATTTTAAGCCACACATATAAAATGTACCTTGGTATATTTACTTAGATCAAACAACTGTCGATCTAAGGACATTTGAAACAATAAATAAACATGTCAATATTTTATTTAAACAATACAGGCATATAAGTCCAAGAGTCTAGACAAAATAATCGTCATTTTAATAATTCAAAATCAAGAACCGCATAAACTATATACCGGGAACTTATTTAATATATTTATTTATATGTATTTATAATGTGTCAGTGTATTTACAGTGAGAAGTATCAATTAATATTAAAACATTAGCGTTTACGAGGGATGCAAAATTTTTAAAATTTAATTATAATTTTTTATTAAAACTTTTGTTTTATGGCTCAAGTTACCGCATATAATAATAATAATAATATAGCTAAAAGGACGGACGTGGCACATGAAAAGTACTAAAACGAAGCGCAAAAATAACAATATTAAAGAGGGGGTCGGTTTTTGAATTATAACCGTTGTGAATACAACGAATAAGTAATATGATAATTGGTGGACTGCAAAAACTGAAGAATATTAAAATAATAATAATAATGTAATATAAATATGTAGATTTTCGTAATTACAATGAATGAAAATGTTCAATTATACACGCGCGCATGTGTGCAAAATCAAAAGTTATTAAAATAAAAATATTGTAATGGATTATAATCAACACCTATGCAGGACGGGGGTGAACGTGGATGACCACAGTTAGCAGAGATCAATCGCAGTTCGATATTACAATAATAATACATATTACAATAATAATAATATTATCTATACAGCTGCTGATTGACTCTGTTTAAGACAAATGCGTGTGGGTGGGTTGGTCGGCGTGCGCGCGTTTATAATTAATAACTTATTTTGTGCGTATTGTATTATACGATTTGGTCTTTTTTAAATGCTTTTTAATTTAATTTTTATGCGTTTTCCGTGACAACTATGCCTGCTGTTCGATTGACGAGTTGGGTCGACGGTGTCCGGTTGGAAATATTTTAGTTTTGCAGATAATATGGCCAATACAGTGCGTTGAACGCTATGAACGCGACTGGAAACAGCAGTCTAGAGTATTCGTCGATTTTCCTCGCCAGTACCGTGTTAGTTTCCACCGACGAAGAGTAGGCGCATTCTTGTTGTAAAATTTTTTTGACCTGTTCAACATAAAATCACTCGAGTTAATGAATACTTATATGCATGTGGGGCGGGTGAGTGGTGCATCCAGGATTTGTCTTATGATTGGGTTCAAACACAATCAGTTCTATCGCAACGAAATTTCATGTAATATACCTAATTAACATTTCATGACGCAATTATTCGATTATCATAATCATCGAAAGAAATAAAAAATAAAAAATCTGTATTAATCATTCGAATGTATTTATTCTATAGTAATTTCAATTCAAAAATTGATTTTACATTTGTATGATTCAATGGGGGCTCAGAGTCTACCCTTTATTTGGTTGTGCCTTTTGGGCAGGTATACGTGTGCACAAGGATGAACCGATGGTTGGGCGTGAGGGGTGTGACACGCCCTTCTCCAATCGTCACCATTAGTCATTTAGCCGGTTTAGTTTTTTTACGCTTGGAAAAACTGCGAATTTGAGAATGGTTAATGTTTATTTATATTTAAATATACACATTAGTGATAAGTGTACCTATATTTCATTGGTTTCATTTCGCACACTCGATTCGGCCGAATGTGTGTCGAATCGAACTAGCGTTTAGTATCAGCATTAGTCATTTACAGAGAAATGAATGGATTTAAAATAAATGTAGTTATTATACATTATTATTTTATACGTGTGAAATTCAATATATTCAAAATACTTGTATTTACTCGCATTTATTTATTTTTACGGGTTGTATTTACCGAGAAAGGAAAAGTGTGAAAAATACGGCGATATTGTTATGTGTTCAATGATCACGGGGTAATAGTTAATGTACCTACGCTAAGCTTACATCACTATGATATATGAAAAAAAAGTTAAATGCAGAGCTTAGATACTGACGGTCTTGCTGATAAATAGATAATGTTGAACATTATAAAGATTAGTATTATATACGCTACTTTGTGACATAAAATATGATATAAACAAACTGTTTTGAAATAAATTATTTCGTTTTGTTTTCATAATACAATTTGATTTTACCATTTTACGCCTACGCTTCACACTATTTTTCCTAAGATTCTTCCCGCGTGTGTGGTATAGATACGGTAAATCGATCGAGCTGCTGTCTCATGGACGTGTCTTTGTTTTATATTACGCCGAAGAAACTGTGCATTTTTGTAACGTTGAAAAACGTTAAAATATACCCACGATAAAAAAGTGTGCACGTTTAATTACAAAAAATAAAAATATGAAAATGATAATGGCGTAGATTTTTTTCGTATCTGTAAATATAAGACCGGGTATTAAAATTAACATATTTTTGTTTGACGAAGAGCAAAAAACGTGCCAGTAAATCAATATTCAGTAGCTAAAAGCTTACAGATTAATAAAATAGGCAATTTAGAAAAAGCAATTTGAGTAAAATCTCATAAAGATTTCGAATACATTTTTATGGAAATATCGTCTAAAAAGATTACGGATAACAATATACACTAGCACGAGTAGCACTGAGAATTAATTATTTGGGGGGGGGGGGAGAAAAAAATTAATAACAGTTTTCAGACGTATGGAAAATGTTCTACATTCATCTAACCAAATCAAACCTGTTAAGTTTTACATTTTACTAAATTCACGGTACCAATAAAAACAAATTATGTTTTCATACTATCATCATACTGAATGCCGATACTTAAATAAAAGGAGAATTAGGTATTTAAATTAAGTATAAAATAAACACAAATGTCACAAATTAACATGTGTATCTCATTGTATAATAAATTATTTAACCACCTAACGCCGATCTATTTTTGTCACTTACGAGTGATATTTATTAATAAATTAATTTTTGAAAATCTGTTGGATATATTTTTAAAATTTTTTTATCATTGCCGAATCGCTTTTGATTCATTGTTACTCTTAATTATGTTTTAAACCGTCACAAAGCGGAGAAACTACGTCCACGAGAAACTATGTTGGTCAGTATGGTTAAAAAAGGTTACCTATATGTTTCATGTAACGATGTACTATACTAATATTCATGCATTTTAAGAACGTTAATTTATACTGAGTAATTGTTTTGTATGCATGTATATTTTATAGGTAATTTCATTGTAATTATTATATAGAAGTACTAAAAAAATTATCTAAAAGGAGCAAAACGATAAGATTGCCCTCGCAAATTATTATCCGGATGGGGCAACTGTATTCCCATCCCCCACAGATTCCACCTATATATATACACAGTGGTCAAATATGTAGTGTCATGTGCGAAACGAAATATCTGATTTAAAACATATGCGACCGTCGGTACATTTTTCCGTTTACGATCGATAAGCAGAATATTGCAGCGAAATCGTGGATCGGCATCACGACCCACGGTTATGTGCACGGGTGTATTATTTAGCGTTAAAGTAATACGATAATTTGTATATTACCACGCTGACTGGTATGACCGGCGACGAGGGTATGTTTTCATCGTAAGATTTTGAGCCCGCAGTGCCTCCGTTCACCGGCTCGGTCAGTATGTTTCTCAGTATGTCTGGCCTCAGTTTCCTCCACATGTAATTGACCACGGTGAATTCAAGCAACGCGCAAAACACGAACGCTGTATCGCATAGTAAAAATAACAATTACACTAATAGAAATAATAACAATAACAATTATTACACTAATAGAAATAATAATAATAATAATAATAACGATGACACAGCGCCTTGACGAATTCAACGGGGACGAGTAGACATGCCGCAAGGAAAACCGAATACTCGTACCTGTGCAAGTGCCCATCCATACGTCTATGGCTTTCACGTAGCTGACTTGTGGCAGACCGCTCTGGATACCTGCGGAACGACGGACCGAATTAAACACCCGAGGCGATTAAGTGGAGTGGATCGTTCGGTAGACCACGATTCCGTACGTTTTACATTTTTGGGAACACGATTCCGTACGATTTTCCTTGCAACGTTGTCGAAGTTTGCGTATAGATTGCGTATAAATTGTGTAGTTATACATTAATAAAGAAAACAAAATAATGCATTTTCGCATATTATAACACGTTAATACTAATTGTATAAAAATAACTAAAAATAGTTCAAATATATCGTTATGAAAAAATATTCGATATAATATATAATATCAAAAATTAAAAGAGATATAAAAATAATAGAAAGGGTATGTATATTAAAGTATATACTTTTTCCGAATTTTTCCCATGCAAATACTTGTGAGCTTTCGTTCAAAAAAAAATTCGGAGAAATCCGAGAATTTTTCAGTATCAGTTAACGCGTTCGTAAATTCGGCCTCGTCTAATTATATAATAAAACGAGTTGTATGGAAATCTGTCAACGTGGGCACGATCATCCTAGGTAAAAACTTACGGAATCGTGGCCCTTAAAATGTGCACGATCCCGTACGCTGATAAGGACCGTACGGAATCGTGTTGTACCCGGATCGTTATCGTTTCGACGTCATCATAATAAATACCCGAAGACTGTGACCCCACAGCCAGCAGCGTCGTCACTCCCAGCGTGGTCCGGCCCGGCACCGAGTCGACGTCCATCCAAAACGACACCCATGAAATGACCACGATCAGCATGGTGGGCAAGTAACTCTGGACCAAGTGGAAACCCACGCTCCGACTCAGGTAAAATTGGGCCACCAAACAGCTGTAATTGCCTGGAAAAAAACGACATTATTTTCGTTGTGATTTATATGACGCAGGTACACAGATACACTTGAATAGTGCACAGCACGTGCTTATACGTATATTATTACATAAGAGTTCAAAGCCGATTTAGTATATTTTTCCATCGGCTATTGGCTACTCGAGTTTTTGACACGAGGTGTGCTACGATATTGGTTTTCTATTAATCGAAGTGCTCTGTAGATTTCTTTTTCTTTAGTGTTGAAACACTTTGACGACACTTTTGTATTTGTGTGATTTTTTAAGCACGCCCATCCCATTTTAAATCCTGTATGATGCTAAAACTTGAGTAAATTTTACGTGGAATGCAAAACGCTTATGGAGCAATATTTTTATGAAAAAAAGTTCTTTACTATTTTTTATCTATGTGATTTTTAAGTGTTATTTAGTTTTCTTGAGCTATTACCGCTATTTATAACATAATATTAAGAAAGAGAATATCTTCTTGTAAGACAATTTGGTATTTGGTTTTTTTGAATGTTCGTTATAAGACCCATAGTTTAAGAGATATAAGCGTTTTAAGTTCAAATTTGAGGTGAAATGTAACAGAGACCCCGGCAAAAATGTTATGCCACTATTTCCCTACTTAAAATTCACTATTCAGTTATATATATCTTAAACTACCGATGTAATAATAGAAATTAAAATAACAAAACATCTTTGAAAATGTATTCTTTTTAATAATATGATGCTATAAATAGTGGTTACTATTTAAAAATACTAAAAATTCAAAAATTACCTACATAAATATTAATTTTTCTTAAAACGTAATTCTATTATTCCTTTATATTTTACATAATAAAAAAAATCAAAAATATGCATTACACAGGGCTAAAAATAGGGTGAGAATACTTGAAAAATCACTCTGCATGTATATATATTTATTTATTTTATATTGTATAAATACAATAATCATGTTTTGAATAAAAAAGAAAAATGAATACTGACAGGTTAGGTTATTTTTTATGGTTGAAGTTGGGAGTATAATTTATTATTATTTTTAAAATTTGATGCCAATCGATATTTGCATACCTATGGAAGTATTTTACGATGGTTCGTGATAACATGATTTTATACTTTAAGTTAATGTTTTCGAATTCAAACTAAATCAATACATTTTTAGAGTTTTTCTCCAGCCCGTCAATGGTTTCATGTGGTATTGTTGATAAAGGTCCAAACAAATTGAAAAATAATCCACAAAATATATTATATCGGGTAAAATTTTCAAATTCAACCACTACCCATGGTTTATTTAATCGAGTATGATTTTTTTCCCGTTATTGTACTAAGCTGAAAGGTTGGAAAATTATGAAAAATAAAAGTTCGTCGAAAAAGAATTACTTTGACCGTAATCGTAAATAATTGAAATGAAAATATAAATATTTTGGTCGAAATAAAAAAAAATCATTCGCATATTACATATTTTATTATCGTGATTAATAAAACGGAACTAAAATCAAATAAATTTTATTTTGATTAATATTGTCGGTTTGAACGGTTTATTTCTTTGAAAGATCTACTACTACTGCTTATAATGTATTATTTTTAGGTTATTCACAAGAATGTGCATACTGACACACACAATTTCGCGAGTCTGCGAACGATACGTATAACTACGCGTGGTTGGCACTAGAAACAAGCGTAACAGATACATGCAGGAGGTCCAAAGAACGAGGAAGTTGAATCGTTAATGACCTGTGCGTACGCCGGGGTGAATAAATTGCGGATATTAAGTATTTGGGATTTATGTCGAACAGATTTGACGGTTTAATGTTTATTAATGCTTGTGTGTTTTTTTTTCTTCGGTTCATTAGTGTTCGAAAATATTGTCCCGTTCCAGCTGACCCAGGTGCTTGGTTCGCCGGCATAATATCCTACGCGGACCCCGTTAGTGCAGTCGGTATTATTATACGAAGCCTGAAGTGTTTGTCCGACTATATGTAGTGCTGCAGTGGCTTCGAGCTGTACCTATTTGTTTTTTGTGTCCACGAGCTCGTCCTTGCCACTACGACGTCAAAATTAATTTTCACGTGTTTGATGATGTTTGGATATTTTTAAATAACGCACTGGCCGTTGTAATGTTTTCTACAGTGGTTACATGAAACTAGGGGTGATAACGAGGATCGCGAACGGTTGAATCGATCCTATTCCATTCCGGAAATTTGTCAGATTCGTTTTCATAGACAAAAACGTTACCTACTTAATACGTTCAATACGTTCGCGTGCACACGTAAACGTTTAAATAAAATAAAGTTAACAACTTTTACAAATGTTTTGTAACCTTTACAAAATCAACATTTCAAAGAGAATATTTTACAAACGTTAAGAAGGTAATTGTAGAAAGTGTTTTGATTCGTCTAATTGTAAGTGTTGAATAATTCGGTTTTTGTTTCGTATATACTACTATCAATTTAATAATATTTGGCTTCAAAACAAAAATAGTGTACAAAAAATTTTCAAAAAGGTCTCATGCTAAATATCTATTTTTGAGCTCATCTAGTATTATATTAAAAAGCTATTTGTTTCCCTACGATTTTTGAGAAAAACGTGTATAAAAGTAAAACTAGGTTGAAAATGAAAGCAAACACCTGTTTTCAACAAAATCTTGATTGTTTTTGTGTAAACTGAACTCCACTAAAAATCGTTTTTGAAATGTGATAACCACCGCATTCTAATTTAAAATAGTAATACTCCACTATCCTTTACACTAAAGTAAGTGAAGCGAGTCGATTATCCATCGTATAAGGGTATAATTGTCCAATTATTGTTAGGGCAAACGTTGAATAGATTGTTTTCGTCATTACAACATATTTGATAGAATATACTGTTAATCTTTAATATAAAAGTATTAAAAATTAGCAAAATTCAATATACAAGAAGGAACATTTTTGAAAGCTATTTATGCATATAACTTTGATTGTTTATAATGGCAACAAAAACAAAACTAAATAAAACTCAATTAAAAATTATTAATTTTTTCATAAGCTGTAAGTTTTGGGTTTACTCAATGATATACTAAATTATGCTGACGTACATGATGCTATGTAATATTCATTTTGTGTTTTATGTTTTATTAACATATTTTAAGTGTCGATTATATTATATTTAAAAACTACTCTAATGTTTTTTTATAATTTTAAATGAACTTTTTATATAGGTCAATTATATTTTGATTTTTATCTTTAAAACACACACAAAGTTAATATTCTTACACTTAAAAATTTCAAAGTACGGTATGCCCTAAAGTATTTAAAAATCATAAACTAACTTCATAATATTATTTTTGGCTAATGGAATTCTCATGTCAAAATAAAAATGATTTTACCGTATATAATATAAATAAAATAAATGTGCTAAGGTTAGCATAATGAAATGCATTTTACAGTTACATACACACAAATGTATAAAATAATACACATTTTTTTGTGGTGATTGTTTTTAATTAAAAAAACGTTCAACTTTATTTTGTTTTCAGGTATGGTGTGCTCCAGTTATGGGTTATAATAGACATTATATTTTCTCATTTATCTCGTGAAATATGAGGATAAACATTACTATTCACTTATATGCATGAAACAAAAAAATATAAAAAATAAAATGTATTGTTTTTCTCATTGTTGTGCTTTGTCATATTCAGTATAATATCGTTTTACGAAATATAAAGAATCTCTATGAAATAATAAGATTATTTTTTAATATAAACGGTTTACCCACCATGTGTATTATTACGATACAGCTATTTGTCAATTTTTTTTTCTTCAACAGAAACATTTTCAAACCAATTTTTGTTTCATTTTTTAATATCTTCTGGAATTTAAAATTCGCGTGAAACCTATCAGGTCACCCAACCGTTTTATTATTCACCCTGGTTGTGCTGCACAATGCATTTAAACACAAATATCTCTGCTTTATTGTAATGGAATACACAAAAGTAGATAACGTCCAAGAGATTTAATATGAATAATGGGTGACCCTTAGTGCATTATATATACCTTTTTCAGTTAAGTACACTTAATCGTAATGAGTATACAGTAACTATTGCTTATTTTCGAATGATGCTACTTCCAATTAACATTCTTCATCGAATCGCTCACTAAATTACATTCTTTAAAATAAGACGATACGTGAAAGATCGGATGCTTTTGCTCAAACTGTAAATTCAAATGATGAAAATGATTCTGAGTATTACTTAGACGTGAAAGTATAACATGGAATACTGTCGTATGAGCGCATGAGTATAGAATATGATACATTTTATTATATATACGTGTTACGTACCTACGTACAAGATGATAAAAATGTGTAATTATGTTTTACATTATAAAAAAATTATAAGAACCAAGGCTATGATTTGAAATTTTTATTTAAGTTATTTAAATCAGTAGAAATGTAGTTTTTTGAAATGGACAACTATTGTTTTGATTGCAGTGTATCAAATTACTTAAGGTCAATTCAATTAGTCGGTCTATTATAATATAATGTGTTATGTGTATTTGTGTAAGTAAATACTAGTTAAATTATAATGTAGTTAAAGGGGTTTCTTTTTCGGATTGTTCACTAATTACGTGAAAAAACGTACTGAATCGCAAAAAAATATTGATATTGATTTTCTTTTTTTCTACGTATATTACTGTATACCAGGATGATTTATTTTATAACTTTTTAAGTAAATTATTTAAACTTTCTTGTGAACACATTCATGTTTTGTTATTTGTTTTTTAAGTAAATTTATTTTAATTATTATTCTTTCATAAAACATTCATGAGTAATAAATTACTTTGATAAAAAAGGAAAAGCCGTATTTAATAAGATATATTATATTGTCAAAACGTTTTAAACAACATTTTTCATAGATTTAAATAAAAATGTTTTTTAAATTCGTAGGTATATAATACTAAATATTATTGATTTGAATTATTTCATGATGTAGAAATACTCATTAAAAAAAGTGCAACAGACTCTCGATAGTTCGAAATTTTAAGGACTGAACTAGAAAATTCTAGTTGTAGTGGTTTTCGAATAGCAAGAGTTCAAATTATCGAGGGAAAAAATAAATAATTTCGAATAAAAGAGAGTTCAAAATTTGTATCATAGAAATGTTAATTTTTGTGTATGATTAATGATTATATACAAATACAAATGGATGTATAAAATACTATCATCGTCGTTATTTTTCGATGCGGGAATGACATGTTTTTACAGAATACGAATACATAAGTTGGACGATACTTTGACATATCTAACTAGATATTTTTGAGCTTATTGTACAGTATTAATGAATCCAAATCATAAAGGTTTTGGACAATAATATTCGCAATATAGAGTTTCACTCGCCATCTTGCACTTCATTATTTTCTATTTATCGAGGGAACCAAAATGCATGGGATTTTTTCAAATTGTAGAGGTTTTTCTGTGGGGACCAAACATTTAGTTTGATTTACATAGAGGTTTTCAAATAATCGAGGTTCGATCTATCGAGAGTCTACTGTAATAACAAAATTTCGGTATAACTTTTAAAAATCGTTTTAATTATTTGCTGTAATACGAAATGCATATAAAGTTATTTTCTTTTTTGATTTTGAGTGTTGTGAAGAATATATTGGTTTTACAGTGATGTCTTAAAATCGTAAAATTGGTCTAAAAGTTTTGTTTAGTTGCTCTATAGATAGAAAATGTCATCTACTTTATGCACTACATCAAGAATTCCCAACCACTGAGCCGCCACATAAAGTGTGCCACAAAATTGTCATCGAGTAATTTTTATCTCAACACGATCTTGTACTTTGTTTTGAATTCCTAATAAAAAAGCGTATTTGTTTGTTTCTGCATAATCGCCACAAAAATCTATAAAAAGACTAAGAGAGTCGTCTATTAAAAGAGATTGAACATCTCTGCTCTATCATCAATATCTTATTCAAAGGATGAAGCGATGGAGGACGAACTTCCTATCCCCATTATCTTTCCGGTATTTTAGGATTATGATTTAGATAGATAATGGATTTTTATTATTTTTGAGTGTTATGGAAGTATATTTTGATCTTTAATCAAAAAAAAAAAAAAAAATAAAAAAATAAATATATGTCTCGTGACCTTAGAAAACAAAGAAAAATTATTTTTCTAGATGAATTCTGAATTTATAAAAATAAAAATATCTGTAATCTCTCGGGTACTCGCCATTACATTTACATTATATTTTCAAAAAGACAACACAGAATACAGTACCTACACTTCATACCTCTTTGAAATGTATACACGACGAATATTTGGATACATGAATGCTCATTATCGTTTTCGTCAGTCGTGAATTTCATAATAAAAGTCACCATTATTGATTAAATTGAAATATGTAGCCATACTTACAGGATTTACTTCCATAAAGGTATAGTAATAGAATATAGTACACTGTTATTTAAATTAAATCAAAATAGTTTATCTCTTTCTAATTACTGTTGTTACGCACCTGTATAATAGCAATGTCTGATGAATCATTTATGAATACGATATAACTACCTACTGTATTGCTTACAATATCCACGGACCTAACATGAACTGATACCGTTTAGTAGTGTTTGTTGAGAGTTAGTATCGTAAAATTTAAATATATTTAATTTGATTAAATAGTAGGTATATTATATTGATTAATTAATGCGACAAATGATATTTACAAAAGCCAAAAGCGCTATGCTTTATAATACGAGTACATATTTTATTAAATTACTACCGGATTTGGTTTTAAGCCATTGTGCGACTTAGGATACATATTGGATTTCGTGTATTAAATATACCATATATTATGTTATACCTACGTATTAAATGGGCATTAAATCTTTAATTAATGGCTATATTTAATTTTACGCTTATAAATTACGTACTGAAATAAGGAAGTCATATCTATAGAATATATATTGTTTATATGTATAATCGTTTTAAACATTATACTGTTAATTTATTAACTTGTTCATTATACCAAACTAATATCAGACGAAGTTGGGCTATAAAAGTTGTTAAAGTTGTTCAAAATATTAGGTATACTTTGATTTCTCAAATTTTAACTCATGAATTGATTGGATTAAGTGACTGTAAGTGGAAATAAAACACTAATGTTGTTAATTGATTCCGTGGTGCTTTGTATAAAACAATTACATTGATAACGTATCAATGGTAATTCTAGACATTTTTTGTCAAGAAAATGTCATTTGATTTTGTTTATAAATTATGAATTCGTAGAACTATTAGAACATTAATTTTTATAAAAAAAAAAAAAAAAACAAAATCGCAGCAATATGATAGAAGATTAAATAAATTGACGAATTTGTAAAATTAAAATTATTTTCCTACAAATTAAATAAACAAATATAAGCTGTTAAAGTTGGTTGAGAAATGAGGATACAATATAGGTACCTCTTAATGTAACCAGTCGACATCTCAATTCAAAATACAACTAAAAATCAAATACTATTAACTTGAATAAAATACAATTATCTACGTAATGTCAACAAATACATACCTATCTGAAATGATTCTTGACAGTCGGAGGGTACAATGTTTACAATTTCGAATTGAGGCATTCTTAGTCCTTTGGCCATTAATACGGGATCGGTGTTTTTCCACTCCAGCCGAAGTTCTTCAATAGTTTTGGAAACTGAAATTATTATTATTTTGATATAAATTACTTTATTAAACTAGAAAGGCTACACTACGTAAGTAAAATTTGACATGTCAAAGTTCTAATATTAAATATTGAATTTATGAGTCGAGTTAAAGTATAACGAGTGTATCATTATTATTTTTTATTATAATCATGTCACTCGGTAAGTGTTCACGATGATGATTACTGATCAGTGCCGGATTTAACCATTGTGCCGCCTTAAGCACACAATAAATTGCCGCCTTTTAATATAAATATTTTTCTAGTCTAAAAAATGTTATTAAATCGTACAATTATTGTTTTTTTCTTTATTACTTAAAATTTTAATGATGAAAAATAAAAATATACAGCTGTTATAAAAATGCGTACATATACATTCATATAAAAAATTTAACTATAAAAAATATGATATAAAATATAATGATAAAAAACATGGTAGTAATAAATACTTAAATAGTAAATTATTGTATTCAAAATTAAATAGTTAATGTCTAGTACTCATTTCTGCGCGACTTTTGAGTCGCAAAATCATCTATTATGGCATCGAAGTCCATTTTGTTGTAATAATACCATAGAACATGCCACAGTATGAGCTCTCGTTCTCTATTGCGGAGTCGGTAAATTGCGTCCCTATAAGTACGGTCATGGTCATATACTATGTGAATTGCGGCCCGCGTACTTTTAAAACATACGTAAATTGCGGCCCGTGTACTTTTAAAACATACGTAAATTGCGGCCCGTGTACTTTTAAAACATACGTAAATTGCGTCCCGGGAACTTACGAAAAAAAATGAACTTATTGCTTCTTTTCAGTCTCCTATTGACACAACTAGACACAGAACAAGAAACCACCATGATGTTGAATTACTTGAATTGCACTTTATAGTTTATAGTTTATAAATTATAATCGAAAAATTGTGTTTCAATCCGAATCCATATAAAAAGATAACTGATATATAAAACAACATTATTATATTATATCTTTGGTTTCAATCACAGAAAAATTATATTTCATGGAATAATATAAAATGTCATGGATTAAGCAATCATATTATGCCCTGTTCGCATATGGATTCTAGACTTCAATTTTATTCGTTGAGTCGGCTATCTAGTTGTTTTATATATCTGTGGTTGTTCTACAGTTTACAGTAGTTTTTTTCAATCTAATAAAAATGGACGTTATGAAAAGTGAAAGGAATAAAACGTTGAAAATAGTTGATGGTTTCAAATTTCGTTTTCATAAATTTCTAAACAATGATATTCAACGTTGGTGTTGCACAGTTAAAACGTGTAAGTATTTTTTGAAATTTGATGATAATAATATTTGTATAAATAGTTTTAAGTCTGTTATAGTTATAGTCCTAAGTCTAAAAAATGGGAAGGAAAATATTGGTTTTGTGGAAAAAAGGCTTAGACGTAATTTACATATTAATAAGAAATCGTTAGATAGGAATATGTACAAAAATATACCCGGGCCGCAATTTACGTATATATAAAATATACCCGGGCCACAATTTACGTATGTATAAAATATACCCGAGCCGCAATTTACATAAAAAATTTGAAATGGGACGCAATTTACAGAGACCCCTCTATTGCATTGACTAATTACTGGGTTTTTTTTTGTGATTAGGTACAGAGATAAACACACAATTGTCAACCCATGTTATATAAATAACTTATTTTAAAGTTTTTAAAGTTTACTAAAATAGTAAAAATTTAATATTGAAAATTATTTGCCACCCTTGAAAAATTGCCGCTCTAAGCACTAGCTTATAGTGTTTACTGGTAAATACGGCACTGTTACTGATACATATTAAAAAGTAACTCATTTAGAAATATAAATGTTTAATCGTATACCGACACAAACTGTAAAACTTGGTTTATATGCACCTTTTGTGGACAAAAAAAATTTGAATTTGATCAAGAATCGTTTATACTAATTAATAAGTACACAAATATTTTTTCGAGTTATTAAAAGTGCAATTTATACCAAAATAATTAATTATTTTAAGAATTTATATTAAGACAAGAATTAATCAACTATAAAATAATGGACATAATGTGAGGTGTATATTAATGTGGTAGTTCGTATTACTATTACATACGGACCGGGTACGTATTAAACGAGCCTCTTTAATAGGTCAATTCAATACGACTTCAGGGGCACAGGGAAAATCGCATATTACGCAATATTGTTTTGAAACGAAAACGTATTAAATAGATTTTACTGTAAATACGAGTATTGCACGATTATTCGAACTACAGTATTAGAGTAGATCATTTACTCGTTAGATCATATTTGTGTAAAGTTTGATGTACATAATTAATTCATTATACGACGTTGTACCTACTTTAATTTTTTTATTATATAAACATCGCAAACTTAAAATATTGTAGATCATTTTTATACAGAATCGTTATATAATTTGCAAACAGAACTTTTGTATTTGTGGAAGAAAATAAAAACAAATACAGAGGTAACCATTATAGTTGTTTCACATAATACTTCATTAAGTTATAAGTAATTATATTATATCGCATAATAAGTATTAATACTAAACTTATCATGCCCATGAAATGTATAGTTTATAGGTAATTAATGGTTCAGTTTTTTTTAACACTGTTATTCAAAGATTGCTTTTCAATTGTGATGTATTATTTATTAATTAATAAACACGAAAACATTAATTTATTATTGTTTTTTTTTTTTGTTTTAACATACAATATATCTCATTAATATCTACTGTCTGCCATGGAATATTCAATAATTTTATGTTTAAATATCATTTAAAAGTGTAATTTTTATAAAAAAATATTACAAGTTTTCTGTATTCTTAGTCAATTTAATTATTTTCAATTAACTGTACATATGAAATTATTATCAATAACAAAATACGAGTGTCAATATAATATTTGACTGTTATTATTGATTTTGTTCTAAATAATTATTTTATCATATTTTTGACGTCAAAACTGTCGTAAAACATATTATACATCGAGTCAAAATATTTACGAATCATGTCTCAAATTATAATTTATGGAGTACCCATGCTATATTCACAAGATTGCTCTGCCTCCTGATATCTTTGCTTCATTTGTCAACAGGATTAAACATGACATGTTATGTTGATGGTATTTTCTCATACTCAGTTCTGATATTAAATCGTTCACCACAACTTTAATACAATATGCATGCACCCGCACACCCACCAGCGAGCATTTTCTACGCATGCTCACCAAATTATTTAATTAAGTTATTGTGTTAATACTCTAAGTTTTGTGTAAATAATGTGTAGATAACATAGCAGTTGCTATCTTTTTTTTTTTATCATCAAATTTGAAATTTGCTTAGTTTATCGGTAATGTTGATGAAATGATAGTCGATTTAAAACGTGTTAATTGAAATAATTTTATCGATTGATAGTTATTTGATTACCTTTAGAACAATAGTGTGCGGGGAATGTGGTGCAGTGCGTAGTGGAATTTGGCGTGATTGCCTCAGGGCGCTAAGATTAAAGAGGCGCCAGAGGATTAGAAACAAAACGTTAAAATGCAAAAAATGTTAAAAAATCAACTTTTTGGAATAGTTTATTAAAATTGTTGATAGTTTTCCTTTACGTTTGGAAAAATCGTTTGATTATTACTATTAGCGTGTTCTGTATTAATTTTGTATGCTATAAATTGAAATGTAGATTTGCGAATATTTGTAGATTTGCGAATGTTTGTACATCCGTTTATAATTATTTAATCAATGTACCCGTTAATTTAGGTTATTATAATCATATAATAGGTTATAATAATATATTTAATAATAATTTATAGAGTATAATTTACAGTGTATTTGATTTTACAATTTTAGTTTTTATCAATACACTTATGAATAAACCGTTTGGGTATTATAATCGTATGGTTGTTTTAATAAATTATTACTTAGATACTTACAACTAGCCACTTCCATCGTGCATATCTGGTTGTCCAGTGGAAATTTAGATAGATCCATCATACATGAAAACGTTAACTTTAATCTGAAAAAAAAATAGTCATCTCAATGTCATTGTTTAATACTATCAAAAGTTAAAGAAAACGTATGCCCTTTAAAAACAATATATAATAGTTTATGGCATTTAGTTACGTGATGATAGTGTTATTGCCGAATTTGTCAGTTTTTTTTAAGTATTGAGCAGAACGTTATTTTTTTCGTTTAAAATGACCTTAAGTTTTCCGATGCCAATAGCTTAAAAGCATCCACATCACAGCATTTAATGTATGTTTTTTTCAAATATTATATTATCATTGATTTAGTAAATATTTACTTTTTCTTGATTTTTTGCCATTTTTTTGTATGGCGTTTCTATGTAATTCATTAAAGTACGTAGTTAAAGAAATAATTAGTAAATTATGATTAAATTATAATTTTGTACTCACATATTTCGTAGGAGTCGAATTGTCGTTAGTTAATATCACTAGATTTGTTAGTTAAATAAAATTAGTATAATTTATTATATTTATATAACTTAGGGCCGAAAACATTTTTATTTTTGAATTAGGGATACGCATTAAAGCATTATTGGACATTTATAAAGACGAATCAATAACAATGTGATGAGTTGAAACATATAAGCATTGTAAAGAGTAACTAGGAGGTAACAAACAGTCTAGAAAGGTATTTTAGAATTGAGTAAGAGATGAGCTAAACAATGGCATAACATGCTTGATGACACAATCATAATAATCTGATGTTAATAAATAGAAAACGACGAGTCATGTTTTACATTTTGACATCAGAAAACAATCAAAATTGCAATTGTTTCGCAAAAACGTACAAAATTACCAAGAAATGGATACACTCAAAAGGTAAAAAGGGCTTTGTGAAAATATTAATGTCGTGCGTCGTAGTATAAAGATCACCGTTCGTAAATGAATTCAACAATACCAATCGACATAATGGACGGATACTAAAATTAAAATAAATATTAAATAAATGTTTCCCCAGTATAACTGGTCAAATAAGAGAAAATACGTAGTACCGAAATTATACATTTCATTATCCCAGAAAGTAACGGGATCTTAAACTAAATGTAAAAAAAAAATTAATAATGATAAAAGCAAGGGATCATGGCTTTGAGTGACATTATTTTTCAAGAATTTTGTAATTATACTCTGTTTATTTTTTTGTTTTGATTTAGAAAACGACACCAATCACACAATTTGTTTTATTTTGATTGGCATTTCGAGCACAATGATAATTATTTAAGTCGTGTAAAATGCTATTGTCAACGTCGGTAACATTCTCTATTTCAATAAAATGAAATTGAAAAAAAAAACCAGTAAATAATTACAGTGTTTGTCATTCGACTATAATTTTTAACTTATTCATTACCGTGACTAATTATAAACCTATTAACCACAATAGCACTTCATCATATGAAAAATTTTAGTTCTGCAATATTGTGATGGCCGATGTTGAATGGACCGTAACAATAGACAAATTAAATTTATCACGCGACATAAACTTTGCATGTTCTAGTTTCACGACTTATCTCAACTCCGCGACCGATTTCGATACGTGTTTAGTCATTTATAATACTCGGTGGACACACTAATAGAATAGTTTGCTTTTGAGGATGTGCTTTGCGGCCGGTTTATCATGGTAACATTAACGGAGTGCATAGGTGGTAGACCACACAAAGTCTATTACTAAACACCAGTGAACTGCTGCGCTGCTCCACCACGATTATTTGCGATCTTATGAATAATGAAAGGAATCGTATTGATGAAATTTGATTGTACAACATACGTAGCGAATGAATGTCGTGTTATACGGCTAATCTAGTAATAATTTGATTGCACTGAAGTATTCGAATTGTATTTTACATAGCGTTGCGCATGACCTTTGATGGATTAAGTCGGGACGTTCTAGCGTGTGTGTGTATGTGTGTGTGTGTTTGTGTGTGTGTGTGTGTGTGTGTGTGTGTGTGTGTGTGTGTGTGTGTGTGTGTGTGTGGGGTGTGTGTGTGTGTGTGTGTGTGTGTGTGTGTGTGTGTGTGTGTGTGTGTGTGTGTGTGTGTGTGGACAGTTAATAATGATACACATATAGGTCATTTTGAATGTTAATAAAACGTATCGATGATTCGACGGAAAGACACGTCGTGTTTGAGATATATCCTAACTCTAGACTCTAGAGACCCGGTTGTCTGTCAGTTAATTATAATTGACCGATTTCCAATGTTTTCGTTAAACATGTCACTGTCGATCAAGGATATCTCAGGTGCAATGACGTACAAATCCGAATTAGGTTTTACAAATATATACATCCTGTCAAACTTCCCAATGGCAATCTAAACACAACTTCGCTTACATAAATATGTTGTGCACATCATATCAACATCACTTTTACACGCAAAAACACTAACCGTGTAGGTACATACACGGCGCGTACGCTCGATAAAAGAAAATCGTCAGACGATAAAAACAAAAATATTTTCGAGACGAAACAAACGCAAATGTCTGTCGGAGTATATGCGGAGATCGTGTCCCTTAGAGAATTGTTTACGGTTTCGGGACTTGTTTCGTAAATTTGGCCACAACCAATGGGTTCGTCTGCATTTTTCTCTTTTCCTCTCCCTTAAGGGTAAAAAAAAATTCATAACACACGTATGTGCACACGTAACGCCTGTGCTCACACATTTGAATACGTTCACAGTAAAAAATAGTTACATTTGTAAATTAGTTTTAATGCTTGGGGAGAACGGCAAGAAGTTGTGTAGTAATTAAAATTACATCCACCCTTTATGTGTGGTATAAACCGTTAGATTTTATGCAACATGTTCCCACGTACCTTTGCTACACTAAGTGCTTTTATTAATTGTTTTTTGGATGTTTATTTTCCTCCGAGTCGATGATTATGATTTGAAATAATTCATATTCTCTTTATTATCTGAATAA
Organism: Therioaphis trifolii; assembly: GCA_027580255.1. Lineage (NCBI taxonomy): Eukaryota > Metazoa > Arthropoda > Insecta > Hemiptera > Aphididae > Therioaphis > Therioaphis trifolii. The sequence goes on from CM050404.1 coordinate 124,705,962, forward strand.
TTATATTCTCGATTTTCATCAAGAAATCAAATTAATTCAAAATTTCTGAAATGTTCTTTTTATAGTACCTAAATCAATTTCCTAAAAATTTGTTTGCAATTTATTTCATTAATTAATTCTAATTGATTTAAGGTTTTTGATTTTTCTCATTATTTGTTTGTTTTGTTTTGTTTTTTTTTTTTTTTTTTTTTAATAAATATTTTTATTTAAGAAAATTTGATTTGTTCGTGGTCTTCTTTTATCGGGGCTTAATTATATTTCCTTGGGACGGATGTTCACCGGATGTAACAGAAAAATAAGTTCATTGTGTGTTCTTTACCACCTTAAATATTGATTATTTTATTAAGTTATATTCAAGAAAGTATTAAATATATATGTTGTTATTATGGCTTGTGATTTATTATCTAAAATATAATTTGGACATCACCTGGTTATGTGTGTATTTATTTTACTATTTGAGATGTATTTCATTTTTATTTCCACACTTGAAGGTTAGACATCGGTCAAGTTCAAATTTCTCGGTTTTTTTTTTTTTTTGTTTTCGACAGTATTATTTCATTTTATGTTAGGTGAATTGCATTTGGACATATAATGTTAAGAAAAGTAAGTTGATATATTACGAATAGGAATTTTTTTTAACGTTTCTCTTAAGTTTGAAATTTCATTTAATTATACGAATTTATGTGTATTTTACTTTCGTAAAATAACGAGCATAATATAATTTGATTCTATTTTGAGTTTATAATACCTTGTATTTTTATGGTGTATTCGCATGTTTCATTCGCTATGCCAAAAGTATTTTTGGCTATTAAATTATGTATATAAAAAATTGAAACAAAATATTGCATTTTTTAATGAAAAAATTGTGTATGAAAGATCTTTTTATTTTTTGTTCACACCACATTTTATACAATTGAAAATATACATTTTTAAAAGACGCTTATACAGGTGCCACGTGAACACAACATAATTTAACTTGAACAACGTGAGCTTAAGGAAATCGTCGGGCAAAACTCCTTTTAATAACGTTTATGCATAATTTATTTGGTCTAGTAAAATGTATAAAACATCTTCACGGTATGTATCACCTTTTTTCTTTATTAAAAATATAAAATGTATCATGGTAAATAAATTAGGAAAGCATATGTGTATTAAAAATCACGTGTATGGAATTTAGAGTAATAGTATAATTTTCGTAGAATAAAGTAGAAAATAAATTTAAAAATTATGACCTATCATAATACCATTTATACAAGAGTAAATTAGGAATTTATCTGTTCACAATTGTTTCTAAACCCGTGTAAATGTATTCTATTTAAGAGTAGTGCAGTGCAGGTAATAAATGTATCAGAGCGTCAGACCATGAAGTGAATGGTGTAATTAAGCAGTAGAGGAAATTCATGACCAATAAAGATGCTTTTGGGTTTACTTGAAACGTTTCTGGAATTAAACGAAAGTAAATATGTACGATTAACTAATTGTTGTCTTAGTTAAATTTTCCATTAATCATTATGATATGTAATGTACAAGTAAATATTATGAACACTTTAAATACGTCTGAGATTCATAATATTTACATGTTTTTCACTTATAACTGTTTATCCTTCAATATAATTAAGGATTTTAAATAACTATTATAATATACTTCGTACGTAAGCATTTCAGTTATAGTAAGTATTTTTACGTCAAAGTGATTCTACGTCGAATAAACATTGCCTATATTTTCGTTTACTATATACATATTATATCTTAAAATAAAACCAAAATTTATAATAGTTTCTCGGACATTTAATTGTATATTGTATGTATACAATGTATTATAAAATAACAATATTTTTATATATTATGATCGTAGTTCTCAATAAGAGTATGATTTATAAGTTTGATTCAACTTCTTCTGTCTTGATAATTGCAATAAATTGTAAATGTTCATTATATTCAAGAAGAAGTCTCCCTGTAAATATTATTTTAAGTCCCTCACGTTAATTTCGATAATAAGATATATTATCACACTTACTATCAGCAATCACTATAAAATAATAATGAGAGAAAAAATAAATAGATATTATCTTTTAATTATGATTACAAAAAAAAAAAAAAATCTTGACGAATTTTCATGAGAATTTGTTATTGATAGTTAAAGAGTAAAAATAATAATTTATCGATATATGTAATATTATGTATACAATTGTATTTTGATAATATATATGTATACATATTGTTTTACTTCTCAGTTTTCTGAAAAATATATTAGAAATATAATGGGGTCTACATTCATCGGAAGAAAATATTAACAAATTCGTATAAAACATAATTTAGTGAATTCAAATCGAAAATGGGTGAAAGTTAAAATTTGCACGATTTTTTAATTAGTTATAGGCTTTTACATTGGATTTTTGATTGAATAAAGAACCTAATTACCATTTTTCTTAAATTAAATATAAATGAAAGACCTTGAAATCGGTGAAATTTTATATTCTCTTAACCTAGTGAAGTGGTTAATTAATTATTCTACTGAATAATTCGTTATAAGGAATATTGTTACTTTAATTTGTATGACTGAAAATAATTATTTTTTATGAATACAACATGGTACTGGTAAAATAATTTGACGAACGGCTTCACAGGCACAATAATAATTGTATTTATGTGTATATTATATATTATTATATAGGAAACCTCACTGACAAACAGATAAAAAAAAAAAAACAACAAAAACAAACTTAAAAACTTCAAACAATTTAAAACATGATATTTTAAAATAATTTATGTAATTGATGACACGTTACACTCAAGGCCTATTGTACTGAAAAGTGAAATATAATAGCATTACTAATATCATACTTAACTCTTCACAATTAGTGTACAATGTATTATGTTCTACTAAACAACTCGTCATTTCAATGCACATTTGAAACTCCTAAATAATAAGATTATTTAAATGTTCTCAAAAGGAAAAAATTAATTCCATAGGGATAAAATGTGTATAATGTCAAACACGTTCATTTAAAAAATTTCTAGGTACTAAAAATAAACAAGATATTTCGATGATTTCATGATTGCGTAGAACTGTATTCAAACATTTTTTTCGTTTTTTTTTTTTTTAAATTATTTTTTTATATACTATTTTGTATGCACAAACGAAATAATATTATAAATTATTAAAATATATTTACACACTAAGCGTAAAAGTATACTCGTTCATATTATAAACTCAAGGATTACGATTTTATTTAATCACTTTAAAGTTTTTATCACAACTTATCATTTTGTTTGTTTGTGACCTTACTCATGCGGCATATTTTGTTATTATTATCAAAACTTTGTCATGTGACAATAATTTTATTTCTGTGGTATAAAAGGCATAGTTACACGGGGAAATTAAATTTGAAATATTACGAGAAAACGTACCTGTACACGAGCTTGTAACTTTTTCATTTACACATAAAGCATATGTTAGGAATCAATAATATATTTTTGTCGTTGAATATTTTAAAATAAATGATATTAGATTTTTTCTACATCAAAGTTTAAGGAATTTTATTTTTGGAAAATTATTGAAAATATATTTTAATAAATTGATATAAATATATTTTTAATATTTCCTTTATCAAATTTTATACAGTTTATTTTTAATAAATTACGAGTGAAAAAAAAAGTGAATTATTATTATTTTACATAATAAAATGTTTTAACGAAAAATTAAATTTAACAAACGTACCCATGCTTTGGTTAATTATTTTTTGATTACATTTTAATTTTTATTTCACTCATAAAACAGTATTATGTGTACCTCTGGAATAGAATTGTGATATTATTGAATTTGCGCTATAGTTAGTGAAAATTCTGATAGTTTGGGCAAATGTCTTTTATAATACAGAGAACATTGAATTCATTTTAAAAATACCTCAGCATGTATAGTATGTCACCATCGGGTTTGATGCGTATCAAAACGTTGGGCACTGTTACAAATTGAAATTCTGCGTGTTTTGCATTCGGAAAGTATACTTCTGGTTTCCAAATAGCTTTGACTAAATTCGGATCATTAAGGTCCAATGATTCTGTAATTTCAGGATGTTTCAATCTTGCGTCTTGCCATTTTTGTCGGAGATATAGGTCGACTTCATAATCCTGTAACACAGAATTTGATTAAATGTTAAAATCAATACTATTACAATAACGATAACTTGTAAACGTAGAATTTACATTCCGTATTACTAGGGTATCTCGTCTAAACTTTATTTACTTTTCGAAATATTTTACACTCCGAAAGTTATTTGAATTGTACTTGGTTTTAGGCATTTTTTTTTTTTAATACCTAAAATAACTCTGCGTCAAAATTTAAATTTATCATTTCTCATGGTCACTATATACCATCTTTTATAAGATTATTAAATACGAATACATGGTTACTTTGTTATTTGTATCTGAGTAGCATATTATTCCAAATGGAATTGTTTCAAATGTTTTAAAATCGACTGATACCCACGTAACAAGATAAACTACAACAGTTATCGTTATAGTGGTATGTGTGCAAATTCTATAGTTGTGAAGCGAGATATGTTTTTGCGAATCTTAGTTGTTTTTAAATGAAACATTAAGAATTTTGTTCACGCGTTTACTTGCTGTTTAAAATGTTTTGCGAATGCGTGTTATATTCGGCCATTATTTTTTCCTATCAAAAAAACGGATGTGTGTATTTTCTTTTTCTTTTAAAAGTTTACAGAAATTATGTTCTCAAGTTATTCTCATACATGTTTGCGGAGTTTTTATTTTACTTTAAAAATCTCAAGTTTACGGAAGAGATAATCTATAATGAGATTTGAAAAAAATAACCAATTGTAGTGCCTACACAAAATTCAATACGTCGGTCAACTTAAAAGTTTATGTTTTCTTAAAAGTATTCCTCTAAAACTTGTACAGTTCTAATATTGTTACTAATTTACACGTTACCAAATTCATTCGATATAATCCCGATAAATGTCTGTTTTATAAAGTATTACAACAGAAATATGTACTGTCATTTTTATTTAAGTTTGTCAATTTTTACTGTAGTTAGTGGTTTTTCGAATTCCGTCGAATGAAATAAAACAACTTTTATTAATCACCTTTTGAAAAACTTTGTAATTAATTCGATGAAATCAAATGAAAACTTTTTTGTATTCTTGCTTGTACTAAAAACTTATTTCGGAGGGTTCCCATGTGACATTGTTCATGGACGTATAAATGTATACGTTTGTATGTTCAATTACAATTGGTTTATTTTAAGGTCTCAGCTGAATAAAATATTGAAATTGAACGAAAACTGGATAGGTAAATGATTTTTTAAGGCTTTAGTTTTCTCATAATGCTACTACTATATACATCACACTATTATAAAGAGAATACTTCTTGTTTTGAAAATTTTGCCGATTGAATTTTTATGATTGGCTCGATAAATAAACATCTGAGCCATGAGCATTTAAACTATAGGGTAACGAAACTGTGGCAGTTCATTTTGCGAGGTCATAGTTCTATAAGTGTTTTAAATTTTACTTGGAAAAAATTCTAAATTTACAAATTATACATGGTTGAGTTGCAATGTACAAAACATTGTAGTAAACCCTGTTTTCACTAGTGTGTGTGTGTGTGTGTGTGTGTGTGTGTGTGTGTGTGTGTGTGTGTGTGTGTATTGTGTATTTTTTATTTATGTTTTGGTTATCCACAGTCAAATTAGGTTAACTGGTTAAAACCGCAGAGTGGACTATTTTAGCCGTAATAAAACTGTATATTTTTTAATGAAAATTTAGTGCTACAATATGTTTTTGATTAAATCTGTGTTTTATCGATGTTTGTACTCGCAACCGTATTAAGTCAAGCACGCAAATAATTTCACAAACCAACCAAAAGTCTCTTTTTTTTCTTTCAATCCTAAATATGTAAATGTTTTTTATCCCACAAATATTAAAATCGACCAGACAGCAAACGTTTAACGTTTTATTGTAAAACGTTAACTTATAAAAGAGTATGGAAGTTTCCGATCAGTTCCAAACGCGAGGAGTTAGAATAACAAAAGTAACGTGACCTCCGCCCAAAGGAAGATATTGCCCCATCGTGACTTATGTAAATCCGCTATCGCAATGACTAGTTTGCTTTGAAAACTAATGCCGGCATTCATAATATGTAAAATAAACAATTCAAACAAGAGTATTGGAATTTTAGTCGACGCATTATAGCTATATCGTATTTCTAAAGATATTCATTTTACGTATGGCCAGCAGGTCTTGAATTTATATTTCATAATATTTTATAAAGTATTGGATGTTTAAACTCCACGATCTAAAAAGCCAAAGATCACATCAAATGAAATATAATATGAGCACATCAAACGGTTATCACGAGGTTTAAAAAAAAAAAAAATGTTTTTCAAAAATATTTATAAGCAACAAATATTTTATTATGTATTAATTAAGCATTTTAAATATTTTATACATCAGTTATTAGTCAAGTTGAAAACATGTTCGAAAGTTTAATGGTTTTAGTTTTAAAACATTTGAAACATTTTACATCCCCGTTTAAATTCGTCTGTTTGTATGACTGAAGTTTCTGTATTAGATATGGTTATAAAATAGTTATTGATTATTACTAGGAAATGAAAATATGAAAACAGATAAGAGATATATAGTGTTACTGGTTTAATTGTTTCGGAGGTAGACTTGTTAAAAAAAATAAAATAAAAATTGTGAAAAATATTTCTGAAAAATACATGAAAAATACAAAATACATATAGGAAATGACTAACTTTTATAAATCTGGTTTTATGTGTTTAAAATATATTGTTTCTCATCAATTTAATTTATAAATTAATAGTATCAAGGAATAAGATGCATCAACATGATTAGATGAGTAATTTTGAAATAATTTTATTTCCTAGATGGTAGATCAATTTTTTTTCACAAATGTATACACTGTTTGGTATGGATGGATAAAAAATGAACTGAAATGTTGACATAAAAATAAAGATTATGTGGATAACACCTCAATTTGTAAATGTATAGATTTTAAATGATGAACTTTTGTTCGAAACCAGTATTAAATTGACTTCTTATTTTCATTTTTAGCAACACACTACGTGCCATTATTTCGTCGAAAACCACCAATAAATTAATAATAATAATAATAATAATAAAAAGATTTGTTTTAAGGAGAGCAAACAAAATACCGTTTTCGAAACAACATTTATAATACATTTAAAAGTTCAATGCTATAGTTAAGTTATGAAATTATAATTTTCGAGATTGTTGAAAGCATATGTTTTATATTAAATTCATATTTGAATATTTAATTACTTTTTACTTTAAATAAAAACATAACTTAAAGATGTCAATATTCCTATGTTATTTCACCTATATGATTTTGAAAAATCATAAAAAATAATCTTCAACCAATATATTAGAATTTTTATAATAAACTGAATTTAAAATAATAAATTAAGTATTCTTATTAAACTGTATTATTTACTAGCTTTCGATTTTTATTTATGAAACCACTTTTATTTTATTTGTTTAAATACTATTTTTGAGACCATTATTGATGCATACAAAATAAAATGTAAATACCACAAACGTTTTTTTTTTTGTGATAAAATAATACATGATAAATGGTTTGTTTACTTCAAGTGGTAACGAGTTGCGTTTGTTTAGCAACAAAGTTTCACCTACCAAATCGTTTGTCTAAGGTTTAAAAGTTGGTATATTTTCGTTTCTCATCCTATCCAAAGCGTTGATTTATTTTCCCAAAAATACCGTTAGTTGTACAATATTATGATTCTTTAGCTTGTTAGGTTTTGATGACGCCAGTGGAACTGTCTTAATAGTCCAATGTCGAAAACTAAATATTTAAATGTTACATTACATTTCAATAATAAAGGGGGAAAAAATGAGTTATAAAACAGATTTGAGTTGTACATGACGATAATATATGATATATTATACTGAAAAAAAATTACCTGTTTCAAGACAAAACTCTTTAGTTTTTGGTTGGCCTTTAATTTTTTTACTGTGTTACGCAAAACTGTTCATTTATTATTATATCCGTTATATATTTATTATCCATATATTTATTATTTTGACAACTAAAACGCACAAAAGTAGTTTGGCCAAAAACTACAGTCAATTATATTATATTATGCATGGTTAACTAATATTTGACCATTTTACGGTAAATGAAAGCCGGCGTACTGTATATGCAATATTAGTACACGAATGTGTTTTTCCTACACTGGTAATCATAATTTTTGGAACAATAATAGTTATTATTATAGTATTTTTTAAATTTCCGAGTTCATTTTTCTTTGAAATATATGTATATAAACTTGTACTGGGTAATTCATATCTATTTGAAAATCGCAAAAATTTATATTTAATTATAATTTTTTTTTCTTGAATAAATCGTATACATTGTTCACATAACTTTCAAATTTGTTGAAAATGCGAATTTATAATCAAAGTAATTGTACGTTCTATAAAGATTAGGTTAGTGATTTTGATTAATCTTTTCAATGAGTCACGTACGTGATTTAAAAATATTATTTTGTGTATATTGAGATACTAATGTAACAATATTCTAATATTTGACCACGTATGTTTGATCATCTCACTATGCATTTAATGAGTGATTACAAAAATCTTGGAATAAATTAAATTTCGATGAGCTATTTGATTAATTATGGAATAATATGTGATATAAATCATATGAAGCACAAATTATTGTTATCTTTTCAGAAACTTTAAAAAAATCGTAGAAAATTAACGAGTTATCATTTATTAGGGATTTAAACACCAACTTTTTTCTAAAAATTCGTTTCGAACATTAGCTATTTTTAATTTTTTACCAAATTATTTAAAATTTTTAAATATCAGTTCTTTAAGTAAAAAAATAAATTTTAAAATGAAATTCCATTATAGCGTATGACTCAAATACTTATTAAAAAAAAAAAAAAAACTTAAAAATATCAAATAGATAAAAAATGTAATGCATTTGTCAAATAGATTTTACTCTCTCAGCATATTATACGTTATAAAGTAAATTACAACAAACAATCATATTAATACTTTTTATCTAGAAAATGTCTTTAAAACTAGTCTAGCATTGTTTTCAATGAGTACTTAATTTTAAATGTTATTTTAAACGTTTTAGAACAGAAGTTATTTAAACTTAAAAAAAAGTATTTGTGCGTATAACTTGAATTGTTATGTGTACTACATTTATATTGGTACTTAAAATATAAACTGAGTGCTTCCATTAATTATAAACAAAAAACAAGAGTAGCTATTTAAAAAATAAAAAAAAACATTTTTTTTAAAACCATTCTAATAGCACTTACATAACTTCATACATTTGAAATGATTTTTAATGAAACGGAAACTTTTCAAAACAATAAGAAGTATACAAAAGTATTATTCACAATTGGAATAGTAGTTCGAAACGAAAATATTAAATTTAATTACAGTTATCAGGGAAAAAATGACTGTACTAATTATTTTAAATATAGTGAGACGTATACAAATGGCATGTCATGATATAGTGAATTGGTGTCGTGAATAATATTACCAATACGTTTATAATGATAAAATTCAAAACAATTAATTCAAAATCTATTTTTAATTCTCGTTAAATGTGAAAAATATAATTTATTTATGTTTTCCGTATGATGAATGTTCATAAAATACATTAATTTTAGATTCTGAGTGAAGCGAAGGATCTTATGGTTTTACAATGATGTTTATTTATTTTTTTTTATTTTTTTTTTTTTATTTTTTTTTCTGTAAACACTTTTTCGTATAGAAATCCTTGTCCAAAAGTTTCGTCCAGCAACTTTTTAGATTCGAAATTGAACTGAGATGGTACTTTAAAGAGGTCATTTTTCCAAAATCTCCATAGTTTTTCCAGTAATCAAGAATAACGATCGAAAAACTGAGTAAAAACGGTAAAATCGGTAAAAATCCGCCGTAAACGAGATTTTCACTGTTCAGATTTTAGGTTTTTAGTCATAAATCGAAAAGTATTAGAGCTGGAAACTTGAAAATTTTATCCAATATCAAATACATATTTTTTTATATTGGACAACATTCTCAGAACAATTATAGCACTTTTGACTTAAATATAGAACTTTTAATTTACCAAATTGTTTAAAAGTTTTTATGTAATATAATTTTAAATATTTGACAAAAAGTTCTGAAAATTTAATATGACCTTACTCATATACCTACCTAATTATCCTAACAAAAGTTCAAAAATCGTTAGTCAGGATTTTTTTTTATACACACTTTAATAAATTATTATAACTCACCAAAAATTATACAAATAACCGTAAAATACGTAAACAAAATTATACAAATAACCGTAAAAAACGTAAACAGTATTTAAATAATAATATATAATATTACACTGAAGCTTTGCTCAGAATCGTTTTATACTAAAGAAATGAGTTATCATTTCTTTAAAACTTAATACATTCATCACCAATATCTTGTCCGAGGACCGAAGGGACGAAGGACGAATTTGTACCACCATCATCTCACTTACCAGCTTTTTTAAATTTAAGTTTATTAATATTTGTTGGTGCGCTATTTTAAATGAATCCATAATCAATTACATGAAATTGACTGATCTCGGCGTAAAGTATTTTTCCCGTAAATATTGTTTTTACTCACATGTAAAATACAGCCTTTTTAACTGTGTGGTGTACATAACTAATGCACTTAATAATATAAGGTTTTTTTTTTTTTTTTTTTTTTATGGTACCTTTTCAAGATAAGACGTTTTAAAACCTCGACACCGATGGGATGAAAAAATGACTTCCATACATACTTTGGATTATCAGAAAATCCCGAAACTCAGTAATTTCTTTTATCGTTTTGGGTACGTTTCTGGTATACGAAAGTGTTGTGTAAAAAAAATAGCGAGGGGAAGCGTAGTAACAGTATTTCATCGAATGAATGACGGCAACACAGTGTAAAAAATAAACAAAAACGGTAATTCACTGTTGTTTTTTCGTCCTTTATGGGTTTTCCAAAGTTCACCGAGTTATGAAATTAATAAATTATGAAATATATTTCACGTGGAAAATGTTACGTTTTTATTTGACTACATAAGCATTAAAGATACATTGTATAGTCGGAATTTTCACGGGGCACCGAGCGTTTCGTATGATGTGTTAAACGAGTAATAAGTATGACAACCTTCCCGTGACTTTATCGAAATCATACAGTTGGTTTAAAAAACACATGCAGTGTTTTATTTTAAAATATAACAAATTTGGCACGATTGAGTGGAATGAAAATTATCCATTCATAGAATTGGTCGTCTATAGTAGTCTATATAAGCAGTGATTCTCAACGTTTTTGGTACTTTGACCCCCTATATTCGATGGGGGAATAGAGTAAGTCCTTTTTTTTGCATTACCGTGAGTATTTAAAATTATACACATGCAGTAGGTTTACATCACAAAACGTAAATTATTAGTAACGATAAATATTAATGAAGTTTAAAATGCGATAATTTTCAATAATATTATAAAAATTTCGTGTGATAAGCATAAACAGTGTTTTTAAAAATTTTTTTTTGCTATAAGTGTATAATAAAATAAATAGTTTTGTATAAATATTTCACAATCACTGAGTTATAGCTACAGGCTTTATATATTGGTCTTCAGTATATTTTTTTGAGCGGTGCCACGGCTTCTCCATTTCGGTACTCTAAACTTTAATGTTTATATCTTTAAACTATTTGCAGAATAATAAAAAATAAACATACAAATTAAAAAAAAAAAAAAACATTCACTTTCATACTGTTGTGTTATAAATAACGATATTCGTTTAAGAAAACTAAATATTTTGAAAAATTAAGAAGTTAAAAATAGTGAAAAAGTAATTTTAGTGTATTAGTTTTTTATATTGTACATGAAAACAAATTAAAATTTAATCACTTTCCTAGGATAAATCTCCATGGTATAAGGAGTATACAAAAATATTGCTTGATCACGTATGGATTTTTTTTTTATATTGATACAATTAAATTAAAGGAAACTTTTGTTGTTTAAAATTCACCTTGTATTAACTGAAAGAAGTTTTAATTAAATATTTGATTTATTCGTTCAGTAAACCTCAATCTAATTCACCTTGATTTTGGGGTTTATACCTAATACATTATCTGATAACCGGTTAAATGGCTTGGATAAATGTAATATAAACGAAAACTATTGTGAAATTCAAAAACATGTGTGTAGTTTATTATTTTTATTTTGGTTTTGACAAATTACGTACCTACTAACTTATTCTCAGAGTAAGTATTTGAAGTTATAAATCACCGTCGAAAGATTATTGCTTTAAAATACAAAACGCATTGGTTTAAACATTCGGAATCATATACTGTACATGTTACTGTGTGTAGTAAAAATTAATACCTATTATAATTTACTTTTTGGTGAAAAATTTTTTCAATTTACTCTATCCGTTTAGTATTCATGACGGAGTTTTGTATGAAATGAAATTAAATTATTAGTCGCTGAATGATAGCGATATTATTCTTATCGGCAACTCCACAACACAATGAAACAAAAAAGTGGACTAACTATTATGTATTAAGCTAATTTACTTAACTGTAAAAACATTTCGATCGTCTTGAACAAAAGAATAATAATAAAATAAACCAAATTCAGGACTGAAATTAAATCAACTCTTTAGGTATTTTTTTCGGATTCGGAATACAGCCAAGAATTCAGAGGTGTATATTTCCGAAAACTTTATTTATTTATTTGTTTATTATTATTATTTTTTTGAAAAGGTTTTTCAAAGGTGCACATTGTCTTTTTGTATGTTTGAAAATTCATGTGGATAGTACTTTAAACCGATCCTGTTTCATCAAACCACGTGTATTTAAATTGAATCATCTTATATATTAAACAAATTTATAAAAACTAAAATCAGTGCGTCTGTTCGTTCTATCCGGCCGATTTTCTTCATTTAAAAAAAAAAAAATGAAAGGTACTTAGACACAGATATGTCATAAATCATTGAAATTTAATCAACTCCCACCTTACTCAAGTTATACTCAAACTCGATTCTTCGTGTACATTTTTATGGGACAGATTCACTCGAGCAATTCGAATTCTCGTAGCTCCTTTTCTAATGAATGGGTCTTTATCGTTTTACTCTCAGAACACTCTGGGGATCAAATTTTCTTTTTGAGCAATTAACTACTTAAATTCGTTGAGTTCGAGGAAAGTTACGCGCATACAATCAACTTTACTTTCATTTTTTTCCAAATATATATAATGAAATATATAATACATTTTCATTATATAAATTAATTATCTATTTCAAATTTTTTTTAAGGGTGTACTAGTTTTTATAGTATTATAATGTAGTAGAGTGGGCGTATAAAACTAAAAAGGACGTTATTGTTGGCCAACTGTTTCTCTGTCGTCTAAAAAAAAAAAATTAGAATAATAATAATAATAAAGCTTACCGATTTTAATCTCATGGATATATTCATTGTAAGTAGGTAGTAACATTAAATTTATGTAGAATCATGCTATTTATACTAGTAAAATTGGACTAATTCTTTTATTATATTACTGTATTACTCTTTTTATAACTTTAAAATAATTGCTTCCTTTCTACAATCAAGTTGAGAGTTTATTTTATTTTCGTGGATAGAATTCTAATAGAATAATGAGGTCCGTTAAAATTTTAGTTCAGTTCAAGACATTAAAATTGAAGAAAAAAAATGTTATTGGGTCACTTGTATACTTTCTTTGAATTTTCATTGGTAATTTGACCTAGAACAATATGATATTTTTTCATATTCTTCTTTAAAATGGAATCCGTGTAATTTTGTGAATAACTACAAAACATTAGGGTGGTTTTTGATTTTAATGGTCTTATTCCCTTGGTGTGAAAACTTGAAGTACACTAAACTAAAAAGTATTTGCATCATTCAACATACCTTTATAACAGCTTGAAATATTTATAAAAATGTATATGATATGAAATATGTTTAGACAAATACATTTTAGAATTATTATATTTTCATCAAATTGATAAGTGATAGTATTAATTTGAATCATATGGTATGTGAACGTGAGCATTTATATTAGGTTGATTATAAATGTAACCACTAGTTACTTAAGAAAAAAAAATTGAAGATTAAATATGCTGAAAATAAAAAGAAGAAATGGACTTCAATTTTGCATTCACACGAAGATAGTAATTTAGATAGGTGATTTAAAGAAGAATGTAAAAGTAAATTTTTCCAATGAAGATTTTAGGCTGAGGTCTGATGGCATTGTTAAATTCGTTATCTATTAAGAATGAAAAACATAATTAGGGTATCACGTAAGTTACAAACTATTTAAGATAATATTGACATAAAGACATTTTGAAAATATAGAAGTATAATATTTTAGCAGCAGTTGAGAATTTATTAAATAAAAACATAACGTATAATAATGTAAAAATTGTTTAAATATAAATTAAGCAAGTTAAATGTTGTCTATTTAATTTATTTATGAATAGTAATTAATTATATTCAAGGCGTTAAGTATTTTACTAATCACATATTAAGAAAAACGGGAATAACTAATTTCTTTTCTGATTTAGACTTATTGGATTTCTACTAGATTTACTTAAAGTTTTGCTTTAAGATTTATTTATTTTTATATATTCATCATCTCCATGGTTCATGTACTTGTTTGTTTTCATAAATAGAAAGTCCTTGGAAATGAAATGTTTTCGATTTTTACGTTTGATAAACTTTTAGTATAATTTATATATTTATTTTTTAACTGGTTGTGTTTGAATGGTTACTGTAATGTGTACTGTAGTGTATCTGTTTATAGATTGCTCTTTATAGGTTAACCTATTCTATTTTTCTCTCGACAAATTAGACGTTTAGAAAGATTAATAATATCATAAATTACACGATTTTTAATATAATTAAGTATGGAACTTATGTACTTGAAAAACATAATCAATGACTCCAGAAATATAAATCAATTTCGTTATATAGTTTATATAACGTTATATATATAGGTAATGTTAAATCAAAAACAGTGTTGTTCAATTTCTAAAAGCATAAAATGTCATGTATCTTTTTAATACTGAACTGATTTGTACGTAAAGTTTGTCTTATTTAACATTACAACATTACCCACTTATTTTATCAGTTGATTTATGTTTTCTTATCTACTTTTAAAAGTTAATAGCGATGCGGGGTCATAAAAAATCAATTTTCACAATTTATTTTTGTTGTATTCATACAATGTTTTTTAAGATTTTTAGTTTTTTTTAGAGGAAACCATAGTTCTTAGCATAAAATTACGTGATTATTACGTTAGTGTTAAAAAAAAAACAAAATATTTAAATTCTTAATAATTAAATTTGAATTCTTTTAGATCTTTTTAGCTATGTATAAAATTTGAATTTTTTCCCAAAATTAAGTGCTTTTAACTTTAAATATAAACGAAAAAACAATTAAAATTGACAAAGAAAATGAATGTGGCGTGATAAACAGTGTAATATTTTTTTTTAAATCTCTAGAAATGAATCGTGACTTTTTATGTTTCTCAAATGTACATGGTTCATTTATGTAAAAAAAAAAAAAGAAAGACTTAAATACCATAACCCGTATGTTTATATTTAATTGTACTATATTTAATCTTTATGGCTCAAATATACTAAAAAATAAAAAAATTTAAGCTTTTATCAGATCACAAAGTGGTGGTATAAAAATTGAAAATACAGAAAACGTATAAAATAATGCTAATAAACGCACAACAGTTAAGTCTCGAAATGAAAATAATCGTAGTCAAGTATAATGAAAAGGAAAAGACGAAATAGGCTCACCATAAAAATGTAAATCATTGTAATATCAAATAAAATTGGAATACCTAAACGAAAACGCAGTCATTAAAGTTGATCTTAAAACGGATAACGAAAATGTGATAAAGGAACTTAATGATTCAGTTGCTTACATTTATGACGTATACCCTTTGGGAGGAATTTTAGCCTTTATGTCGTACTTGTTACATAATGACTATTAAATAGTATCAACGAATATATGTATTTTATGTTTCACGCAAAGTGTTGAGTAAAGGAATTCCAAAGAATTCCTTGTTCATTTGGCAATGCATTACATTTTGATGTTATTTCAAATAATGTCTTAGACAAACTACAGAATTCCAGAGAAATTTATAAAATGCCAATGCTACGTTAGTCGAAGTATAAAAAATGGGCATTTTAAATAATTTTCAAGGTATGCCGAATTATAATATGATTATTCATTAAATTAGTAAGTATATAACAGCGATAAAATTAAAAATTGAATTCACGAGTGTTATAAAATATTTTGTAAGTATTTAATTGTATATTTATGAATCAAATAACACTGTATTGAAACTTGGATTTGATCGTGTCGGTTGCATATTCATCAGCTGTTTTACGTTAATATACATAAAGAAAAATTGATATCAGTTCCACACTTTTCCTACTAATTTTTTGATATTCTATAAAATGCTTTATTTAATACTTTGCCGGTAATACAACATATACGGGTTGGTTCATTCATTATTGTACTATAATAAAACACTAAGTATCAAGTATAAAAAGCACGGGCAAATAATGCATCTATCATTAGCCAAGTAAAAATCAATCAAAACATAAAAACATTGTAAACCGGTTGAATAAAATCGAAACCGTTTCGAGGTACTAAATCAACAGTTTAAGATATTAATAGTACATTGTGTTTATTAAACATTTTTGTGTAATACGTTTCAATAATTTATATATGAAAATGCTATTATTTAGGTATTTCAACTAATTATAAATTAATTTTATAATTGATGTGACTTATATAAATATTGTGAACAAAATCGGGAAAAATATTTTTAAGAACACAATGTTTTAAAAACAAAGACTATCATTCCTATACTGAGAAAATACGTAACACGTAACAGTGGCATGTGAGTATGAATGTGGTTAATAATCAAGAGATGGAAACTTTATAAAATAATGTTTTTTTTTTTGTATGATGATTTTATTTGAGATTTTGAATCTGACGCACTCGTAATTAAATGTGTTTTAATGGAGATTATATCATATGTAGTAGAATCTTAATCCGAACAGGGTTCTACTCGCTTATATTGTTTCGGTCAAAGTGTTTTGATGTATAGTGTGTAGCTATTTTACATTACCGAAGATTATGCGATTAAATTGGAGTTGTATTTGATGTTTTAATTTTGTTCAACGCTTTTAAGAAATTAAGTTTTAAAGTTATTACATTTTATTTTGTTGCTGATTTCACTGACATTAACAATAAGATTAATTAAGCGTATAAATCGAAATGTGGTATAGCCAATTTTTTTTTCATGCGGTTACTAGTAATAAACAACCTATAAAATAGATCCTAAAAAATAAAAATCGTGTGAAATAACAGAAATGTCTATTACGACGTATTGTAACGCTGTATAAAATACGAACTTATTTAAAAAAGAAAACAATAGAACCTTTTAATAAATGGCAACGCCATAAAGACACGATGCTGAGACAATAAATAGTTTCACGATAAGACACAAACATATGCACGTTCCGACCCCACAGTAATTGATGCACAAAGACTAACATGGCAATATGCGTGTGAAGAAAGCCAACCATGAAACAAGACATTACTAAATGTGCTGTTTAGTATTCACTCTAAAGAGCTGTTTGGTCGCCTCTAAAATGGCGATCGTAGAAGCATCTGCAAATAAAAATAATGTCTATAAGCAGAACAAATTTCTATTTTTTTAAAACTTGTATTTAACAAAATCAAATAAGTAGACAAAAAAAAAAAAAAAATACGTCTGTTAGTATTTATTTTCGTTGGAATATTGTTATCTATATGATCTACAGTGAAATTTGAAAGCTAAAATCAGCCGTTCTCAAAATGTGCTACGCGGAGTTCAGTGGTTCCATAAGAGTAATTTAAAGGCTGTCTGCGGACACGTCCGAGTGAAATCAAGCTCATGATATTTTATTATTTTAGTAAAATAATCGTAACATTTAGATTTCTTCATAAAGTCTTCAAATATAATATTATTTGAACCATAATGTTTGAAGTAACGAAAAATTATAAAATAAACCTGTGTTTTTGTTTCGGAGTCGAAAACGATATTAGATTTTTTTAGTGTCTAAAAAGCTCTGAGAACAAAAACGTTTAAGAACCGCTGAGTTCAATAATAAAATTGACTAGGAAACATAAATTTTCATTCACCTATATATATATATATATAAATAGTATAATTTAGCATAATTAAATATTTTTCTAAATTTTCAATGTTCATCTACTTTGGTAGATTCTAAATGGGTTTTACAATGTTGTGTATTTGTTTTCTTTTTCATGTATGTTATCACTTTTTCGGGTAAAAATAATTGATATCAACATAAACTGGGTCAAGACTTGACAAAAGTTTTGAAAATATTTTACCATTTAAAACTATTTAATTATTCAAAACACCTCGTTTTTTTGAAAGTTTTTATTTAAGAAAATTTTAAATATTTAACGTCAAGCCTAATTTATTAATATGCTTAACTGACAGTACTCAAAAAATTTAGAAATTTATACACAGGATTTTTCGATATGTGTTAGAAGTCCATAAAATGCATAAAATTATTAATAGATTCGCTGCATAAAAACTTATCTAGGGTTTAAGTTTCATAAAGATAAACTCTATAAATTATTTTTTTATTCGCGTTTAAAGTTGGAATTACAGCCGAAATAACTCTTTTTACATAAAATGTCAGATTTATTTTTATTTCTCTATGATAAAATTTGGAATTTGAGATTATAAGACCTGCATTTTATATACAAGATTCTTTTAATGTAGCCTTAGCATATTTACATTTTAATAGTAATCGTATACGTTGATTTTTTTTTTATATCAGTTAAAAATTTCGGAATACGGTGAAATGAAGCATCATCACGAATATTATTAAATTACATTCATTTTTCCAGATTTTATTCCAGTAATTTTTAACTTGAAACTTGAAATTCACACCAATTGCTTATTATATGGGGTTTTTTCATTATTTCAAAAACATAAATGGTTGATATTAAAATAAAGTATTACTTGAATTTCGATCAGAATCTTTTTTCAAAATTATCATTAATTTCAAATCTAAATTTAAATAACATAACACTACTTGTATCATTCACTAATCGTAAAAGTAGGTCATCTAAAGTTTTTTAAATCTATCATCATTATTTCGACCAAGAAGTAAAGAATACCCATGGTGCAAATTATTTGTCCAGCTTTTTTTTTTTTTAATCCATACTAAATAAAAATAAAAATGTCAACTTGAAATTTTCAATTGTCATTATATTTTACTTCTTGAATATTACATTTTATTAAAATATTTACTGTGGTAATTATTCATTATTTTGAATTAACATTCAAAATTACATAGGTACTTAAATATTAAATTAAAGTTCATAAATGTAATAAAACAAAATAATTACTTTGCCCGCAATTAGAAGGTTAATAGTTAAAATGTTTATTTTATTTACCTCTACACTGTTATGATTTTGAAATGTAATAACTAAAATACTAAATCTCGCCGATGTAGTTATATTTCATTTATTGTAAATATTTATATGTATTATGTATACAGGGTGTCCCTTTTTTTCTATTTAAGAAAGACGTTTACTGGTATTTACCCCTGAGACGCCTAGAACTTAAATGGTACGATGTCTTATTGTATCCATCCAAATGAAACAGTTAATGTTCGGTTCACCGACACCCTATAAGCCAACGCCTAGTTCAACGATAAAAGAAACCGGATTTTTCGTCATTGTTTAAAAATCCCCAATTATGCCGACTTATGTTATTTTATTGATTGTCATAAACTATTTCACATTTTTACTAGTACGTAGCATTATATTGTAATGTGTACAATTTTCCGTACCTTTTGTTTATTAGATAATATGTAATAATTATTAAACTAATATTAAATTATATAATATAGGTATACAGAGTGTTTCAACAATATGTTGTAACACATTAAATGTTTATTGTAAAAATATCTTTATTTAGAGAAATCTAAAACGATAAGTAAATTTCATATATTTAATTATCCTTAAGGGGTAGTCATGGTGTTAACTTTTTAAAGTCAAATGGGAACCTATATTTGTTTTGCTTACACAATGAGAATGTATTTTTTTGTAAATTTTAGAGATTGAAAAATATTAATTGTTGCAAAACTTAAGGTTTGAGAGTAATTTTAAGTTTTTGGAAATTGCGTTACAATCACAGAGCAGTCCATGTGCCGTGCGTTCTCGTACGGTCGTAATATAAGTAAATCGTATTGCTATATACACCACAAAATTTCAAAATGCTCTAATACCTAGAGTTTTGTAGCGATTATTGATTTTCAGCCACCAAAATTGGTTAAAAAATATCTTCAATTTTTATTGACAAAAAAAAAAATATAGATTCCCATTTAATTTTCAAAAACTAACCCCAATACTACCATTTGAAGGTGGTTAAAAATATGAAGTTTACTTATAATTTTAAATTCTCTAAATAAAGAAACTTTTATGATATTCATTTTACTCTATTTTTAATATATATATAATAGAGTTGCTGCTGTAACATTTCTCATGAACCACCTTGTATAGACTGTTATTATCATCATTATTATTGAAACTAACAAAATTAATGAATATCATTTTAAATATCATTATTCATAGTATGTCGGTATATTTCGTGGTCTGTTGACCATGATATAGCAATTATATGTGATCTATATAAAATAATATATAATAAATGACAAAGTTTCATCAATAATGTAAAAATGCATTACGTTTATTGTACATAATAAAGGGGGGGGGGGAAACAAAGAAAAAAATAATTTCAATCAATTTATAAATTTCCAATTATATTACACGGGGTGTCAGTAAACTGGGAGTGCGTCAACTGGGAAATCACCAATTATACCTCAAACTGTTTATTAACTGAACGATATAAAAAAAACCTATACGCTATGAGTGACATTAATGGATGATTTCTCTTTTAATATTGAAATATATATTGTTATTATTTATAATAGTGAATGTATCTTTTAACCCAAAAACTTATCATACCTAAAAAATATGGATTGTGTATTCCAAATAAAAAAAAAAATAACTTGACTGAGCGTTTTGATCGTAAAACTGACTGATTTACAGTTAAATCAAATTTTAACAAACATAAATTTTATAATGATATTAATGTATCCGTTTATACATTTTTTGCGTTTTTAAGTTAATTTATTTATTTATTTTCTTTTTTGATTCATAAAGTTTTGACGGAGAAACGTTGACTTCATTAATCATATCGAATTTCGTAGTTTTCCAATTTATTTTCACTCATATAAATAAAAATTTTAAATACTTAAAATATTATCTGTAGTCTCAAAAATGAGATAGTTGTATAATTAGGGTAAATCTATTATGATTAAATATAAATATTTTACTATAAATATATGATATGGATTTTGAAGAACTTAAACTTTTACCAGTCAAGTATGTATACTAATTGTAGTTCAAAATTTTGAATCAATCCGGTAAAATTAGTCTTAATCAAGATAATTCATGTTAAAATATGGCCTGTGAAATCGTGTAAAGCACGAAATAATTCTATTTCTTTTTTTAAATTAATAAATCTATTCAGGACTTTATTGCGGGATAACCACCGATGCATCAATAAATGACAATGCTCAGATCCCACTTCCTCACATAAAAATAAAAATAACCTCGAATTCAAGGCATTGCGTTTAATAAAATTAATTATTTTTACTGCCTCAGTCAATACTTCATTCAAATCTGGTGACATTTTTTTCGCAACTAAATGTTGTCTATGTATAAAACAATGTATATGAATAAAATGTTTGTTTACTACATTTTTAATTTTGGAAACTACACCAGAATGTTTTCCGGTCATACTTGCTGCACCATCCGTGCACACGGACACACAATTTTCCCAGTTTAGTTGGATATTTTTTTTATGTACTCATTTAATTGATTTACTAATTCACTTCCTGTAATATGTGAAGGTAATTCACAACAACATAATACATTTTCACACAATTCTGATTTTTGAAAATCAATAAAACACACGTAACATAGAAAAATGGCTTTTTGAGATATATCTGTTGATTCGTCAAGTTGTATTGAAAACCATTTCGATAGTTTAATTTTATCTATAACTTGTTCTTCAATATCCACAGAAATATCTTTATTCTTCAATAGATCGTGACATTAGATAAAGGTAAATCATTCATTTTCTTAGCAGCGGAAGGCCCTAAAAGTTCACTAGTAACATCAAGTAAACAAGATTTTATTAAAGTTTCCCAAATGTTTTAAATGTTAAAAAACCCAATACGGTTTTTTTACATTTAACTATACGAAATGCTTATACTGTTAAGTACATAAAATCAATGTAGGAAAAAAGTTCTTGAATTGTTCAGGTTCAATAAATTCTAATTCAGCAGTTAGGTACCTAAATATTTACTCAGAAATTTCATTAAGGAGCTTATGCTTTTTAGCATTGAATTATTTTAATTCAAATATTGAAATAGGGTCCAGAAATATTACTTTATAATATTTTATAATTGTCAATAACATCCTTTGAAAGATTAATTCTATTTCATTTTAAATTTTATAGTGAAAGCATTATTTTAAAAGCAGAATAATACACTCGTTATTTGTATACATTCAAGTTCTTTTTAAATAATTAGGCATTGAAAAATAGAGTTAAAAAAAAAAAACTATTATTAGTTGAAAGGAATACTAGTGATGATACTTTTTCTAATTGGAAAATACAATAACATCAATTATAAAAATTAATTTTTAACATTTAAGAAAAAATCGTATGTTGAATTTGTATAATAACAATGTTTAGTAGAATAGTATCGTAATATGTAATGTTTGTTTATCAATAGTTTAAATACATGTTAATAGGTTTATTCTAATTTTTTTTAGTAGTAATTTCAATTTTTTAATTAAATTTTTTGAATAATGTAACACTTTAAGATTAGTTTAGAACTAAAGCTTGTGTTTTAAAGTCGGTAAGTATTATTAAGTTCTTGAAGGTAAAAAGAATAACAGACATCTTCAGGTTATATATTCATTTTAGTAAGTTGGTATTTTAAGAATTGCATTGTTAATTTTGATTTTATATTTAAATGGTGAAGCCAAATACCTAAGTCCAGATAAGTGGATTAGGTCTGGTGAGCAAATCTTCCTTAAATTCTCATTGGGGACACCACTTTAAAAAAACATACGAATGTTATAAATCATACATGATTTCGGATAATATATTACACATTATCCCTTTCACTACCGAATTAAGTTTTTTTCTTAAACATTTTTTAATTTACATAAACACTAAAATAAGATATTTACCATATTTCAAGATTCTAAGATGATCTGGTCCAGAAATATTGGAATGCGCTTTATGATGTACGCTGAGATAAAGGAACATATTTATTTTGCACATTATAATGTTATAAAAATAAGATAATATATAGATAAGATAAATAGTAGTATATTGTAATGTTCAATGGGAATTTGAAAAAATTTAATGTAAAAGACGACTTAATATCATAAATGACTTATCAAAACTTAAAAAAAATTATATTATAATCTTTAAATAACCAAACAATTTAAAAACCGCTGCCACTTGATAATGAGGACAGATCAGAATCTCGTCCATCATTAAGAATAGCAAGCATTTTGTCTTAAAATAAGATTGCTTTTTTTACCACTTTATTTGTGTACGAAAATCATATAAAGTAAAGTAAATATTAAAAAACAGTATGATAATTATTAAATGTTATATTATTTTCATAAACATGTGATAATGGTTTTTTTTTCATATTAAATATCTGTTGCTACCCAATGCACATAACACAATGCATACATTTACCGCGATTTTAATAATTCTAGAGTAGTGATAATGGTTATATATTTACACCCACAATATAGAGTAGATAAAGTAATACCTCTTTCTTATGTTTTCATGCTACAACAGTGATGCTACAATGAACGGCAATTTTTTTGTTTCAGAAGTTTTACGACAGAATGCGCCACAATTCGCACGGGGCCTATTTATATTAAAGCTTTAATGCGAGTGGATGGAGATATTTATTTTTTAATATATTATATATTATTTAAATACGAAAAATACTAATAAATAATAAATACCAATTTTTATTTTCAGCTTGAAGATGCAATATGTAAAATATTATCTTCAATAAATTTACATACAGATATTTTATTTAAAATATTAGAATACTTAGAAGCCAATAATTCTAGTATTGAATTGATTGGTTGCAATGAACATTCATATTCCCTTACCAAATCCATCACACAATTTTATTTACAATGCAGGTTGCACTTTGCTTGTGATTTAGAAAACGCATCTAGAGAAAAAAATTAAAAAACAAAAAAATGTAGCCTAACAGTCAAAATTATAATTTTAATAAAATCAAAAATAATAATTTATATCTATATATATATATATATATATATATATAAAGGTCGTCCATAGGAATTTGTTAACGGGGGGGGGGAAGGTATTTTAATTTTTTAAATTTTTGTTTATTATCTGATTAATGATAAAGTACCTTATTGTTTTTGACTTTTCTATCATATAGGTAGGGAACGTAAAAATTAAATTATTAATTATGGTTATAGTTAGAACGATATAACTTAATCTTACAGTATTAATGTTAATTAATTCATGTGCACCTTCAAATTAACAAATGCATTTTTTTTTTATATAAATAAAATGTAATCATTTCTTTGATAATTTTATATTTTATAGCGTAGTATTTTAGTATTTATAATCAATGATACCAATGAAATCACAATATCCTACTAAATATTCACATATAAAAGTCGAAACAGTGCATCGAAAACCGATGACTTAATAATACACCCAGAAAGATCCACATAACATTTGTCGACTATGTGACTAACCATGTCGAATCTCAACGTTTCAAACAACGTTTTTAATTTAAAAAATATTTATTTTGTGATATTTTATACTACATAATGATTATGATAATTGACACATGAAAAATCCAATGGGGGCATATGCCCTAATTGCACCCTCCCCCCTGCAGACGCCCTTGATATATATATATATATATATATATATATATATATATATATATATATATATATATATATATATATATATATATTAAGAATTAATTTTTTAGTATTTTTCAGTATGATATTCATCAAACACCACTCCTAGTGCAAAGTAAAAAAAAAAAAAAAATAAAGATAAAAATAGTGGCATTACAATGTATATTTTAAAGCAGGAATTTAAAAACCATTCAAATTGTAAGTTATATGTGACAAATAATAATTAATTTACTGAAATAATTATTATCTATTTTACAGCAAAATAAATTATGTTATTTGAATAACTTTTTAATGATTTCAGGAATTGCTGGAGCCATATAATTTGTTGTTGATAAACAATCAGGATGTCGTAACATATTTTGGTAAAAAATTAATAGTTAATTAAATTTAAATACATTTAATTTCTAATTTACTTACTTGACTAGAATTTTATTACTTATTAGTTAAAATTGTCATTTATAAGATACATGATGTAAATATACAAAAAAATCAACTAATAATAATGATAAAAGAATTAATATTTTATTATGAACCAAAAAATGGATTTTATTCATATATTTGAATAAAATAAAATAAATTCGTATTTAGTAAATAAATTAGCAAAAGAAAATAAGTGTACTTTAAATTTAATTTACATAGGCAACATAAGTAAACATCATCGTAAACATTGGAATTAATATATAATCATTGGTTTTTTTTTTTTTTTTTTTACCTATCCTTTCCCGTTTTATACACTTAATACAACTTAATACTAAGTATGTATACGTAATACTCAGTACTTTCATTATTTTAATGTTTAAAAAAATTGCAAATACTAGAATTAATAGTATTATACTAGTTACTCACCGAGATCTAAAAAAATAGTAACTATTAACTAATGAATCTAAAATGTATAAAAATATTAAATTTACATACATTTTCAATGCGAGATAAAACAAAAACAGTCCCCCGATCGATATGATAATGAACTACATTTATATCCAATGCACATGACAATGTGCATGGAAAGCAAGAGGGTTAAAATAGAAATGTATTGTTTCTGTCCAATAAACTAAAATTTTGGGAAAATTTGAATATATTTATGCTATAAGATTGACTTAAAATCAATTGAATGCATACCTAGTGTTCTTATAGAATTCAACTCTGAATTTGAAAATATAATTTAGAATACTTCTTTCGGTGTGACAATCGATCAATATAGTGTATGTAAAATTTTTTTTTTTTTTTTATTAAGTAAAAAACAATCTGTACAAGCAAGCACATTTAGTAATTTAGATATAATAGCACATAATTACAAAATAATAAATAACTTTATAACTTTTAAGGAAGTCACCCATTGGTGGCACCTACGTATGTAAAAATTAAAAATATTTTATTGTAAATTTATGCTACAAAATGACTTGATTTTGTATAATATACGTACGAAATTGAATAATAATACATTTTAACTATACCTTTACGTTAGTACGAAATTTTTTATAAATATCTAACATTTAAGAACTAATATTTGAATAAAGTAAATTGTTTTGAGAATGTTCACCAACGAATTATATTCACATATATATATATATATATATATATATATATATATTCTAAATGATCGATATTAGTTATCTATTAGTTGATAAATACATGTCAACGTCCTTGAACAGGTATATTGCCGCAGAAGAATATAACTTAACCTTAATATTGGGTTTTCATATTGTATAGTTTTATATTTGTTTTTATTGACTTCTACCATTTACCTATGCAAATTTTTATTTTAATTAATTATTTAATTAAAAACGTTTTGTAGTCTTCATTGGCTTTACAATATTAGTATTCTTTATTCAATATACCTTACTACGCCACTGTAATTCAGTGTTTCTAAAGAAATATATTTTCAATATTTGAATGATGTCAACAATAAAACTAATTATATATTTAATAAAAAAATCTATTATAAACTGGTTGCTACATGACGACCGTATTATTTTACATTTATACGAATTAGTAATGAATAATGATTATGAATGAAATTAAATTGTATAATATAAAATATAAACTCACTGACCAAGCCACAAGCAAATTTTTCTTATAGTAAACTGATTTAAATGCTTTGTTAATTTATATTTTGTATTAATATTTCATTGCAAAATAATAATTTACTTCGAATAAAATAATAATCATAGTAAAAAAAATAAAACTGACATATAACTCGATATTATGGTAGTGCTCGATTCGAGAAATTGGTATTAAATTTCGCGTTTTTGTATAAACACTACTGTAAAATTTAAAAATTGTATTATAAGCAATAATATGAAATAAAGTACATGTTGAGTTTAACGATTACTGTATTGTAACATTTTCCTATAGGATATAAAATGATAAATTAAAAAATTAAATTTTATTAAGTTTTAAATTGATTACACTCTTATTTGTTTTATTTGCATGTATAGTGTTTAATGTTTCTTTATTCGACCTTAGACAGTATGCAATTAAAAATGAGGTAATTAGTCTTCCTTAAACGTCAATAATAATGAGAAAATAATAATAATAATAATAATAATAATTTAAAAAAACAAAGTTTCAGTTCAAAAATATTATTATAGATCTATAAATATACTTTTAATTAACATTAATAATGTGTGAGTTGATTATTTTTGAAGTTGTCAAAAGTCAATATTGTAAGTTCCGTATTGTAGTGCGTCACAAAGATTTAGTATTATTAAAATTTTGATGTTTTGCAATATTTCACCGGCACACACGTTAGGTATTGATGAAAGTTGTACTTTATCGTAAATCATGTTAGGAGCATGTGCTTAAGTCTCCGAATAAAATTTACCGATGATTTATAAGCGGTTGTTGGCTAAGACACGTGAAACCACATTTTAGATCTGTCATTTCACCGTAATTTACTTAGTCGAAACATTTTATGACTCTGGTTATAAAATCGAATAAAACGGATGAAAGATACACGGCGTTCCTTAAATCATATTAACAATTGTTTACTTTGTAAAACATATTATATTAAGTTAAAAATAATTCTCTTACGAGGGTGAATTTAATTAACGCATTGTTTTTTACATCCAGATGTAGACATAATTGATTTTAACTCTTAAAATACGTATCATAAGATTCTATATAAGCAACCTCAATTTTAATTAACTAAGACACCATGGAGTTTTTCAAATAATAATGATACGATAGTAATTTTTCGTATTGAAGACTATGTGGTTGTGGGGGGAGGGGGGGGAATAAAAAGAACAGTAATAATGAAGAATTCATTTAAAATTAATAACTATAGAAATAAGCAGATATGAATATTGCTTGTATTTATGATTAGCACGTGTTAGATGTAGCTTATTTGTTGTGCTCAACAAATCAAACAGTTTTCTAACAATCATTATTATTGGTAATATTACAAACCAGACGATCGAGTATTTTCATAGTTTTAAAAATTCCGACACACTTTTAAATAATATTTTGTTCGTATGGTATGGGTTTTATTACCTAAGTGTTATAATCTAACACCCTTTTAATGACCATTCGTGGGTGACATAGTATTTTTACAGCGCTTATACAAATGTTATTAATATTTTCTACCCCATTTGTTTGAAATAATAAAATATTTTTTATATGTTTTAAATTAATTGTAAAGTCAATTTTTAAAAACCGATTTAATTTACTATCATAAAATTAGTTTAAAATATGTTCGCTCATATACATATATTTTTTTGTACGATAATTTGAATGCTTAAGTTTTTTTGAACCATAATTTTAATTCATCAAGTTTTTAATTTTATTGTTTTATTTCGATCTGTTGTAAGCAATGTCTGTAACTAAATGTTTACAGTTTAGTAAATATTCATATTAAATAAATTTTCAGGTGTCATATACGACCGCTTTTAAGTAAGTAGTAGGCGTACGTTTATTATGAAGTGTTAAGTTAAGAGAATTTGTTTAAACATTTTACCATGGCATTTGAAACATCACTTGTTAAATCGTCGAATGCGTATGTTTTAGATATTCAGATTTATAAAGATAATTCTACTTTATATTGTATTTGGATGGCAACATTAAATCTGAATGTATCTAAATTATAAAAAATGTAGCTCAAAGTTGGTGAATCGTACCTTCATCATCAGTTTCAGGTATCAGTTCTTCGACGGAGAATCTCAGAAAGGAATCTAATAATTTCGATTACGTTTGGAAGTTATTCGAATCGATTTTTTTATTTTTGGTTAATAGGTTTTTTTATTTATTAGCCAGTAAACGAAAGTCAAAATTTAACGAATAGCAATGATCTCATTGCATGTACGGTCCAATCGTTTTGACGAGCACCTTGAACGTCAGATGTCAAATGAATTATTTATAAAGGTATTCCAGGAATCAAAATCCCCTGAAAAAATAAATGTCGGTTAAAAAATCTCCAACGCATCTATTGTGAAATCCAAATAAAACAAAATTACAAAACTGATTTAAATGAACCCAATAATGTAAATATTAGGTATACGTTTACGTGTAATTTAATGTGTCGTTATTTATCTCTGTGAAGAAATATTCTGTGAAATAGATATAATATAAATAGATAACACTATATTAGGTAGTTTAAAATAATATTTTATTACTGTTTTAAATACTAACATGGTTTAAATCAGACGTCGACCGTATGAATTATGTAAAATAAATAAATAAATAATAATAAACGTCGAATGCGCTCCATGGTGTTATCCAAATCCGCAGTCGAACCAGTTAGAGCAGATTGAACCTTTAAATCAATGATTCCCGACCTTTTGAATACTATTATCCATCAATCAGGATAAATATTTATGATTTCCTCCCCCCAAATATTTTGCGAAATAAGGTAATAAAATTATCAGTGTCATTAGGCACTGGAAAATAAGGAAAATAAGACGATTCCCAAAACTATTAACGGCAATAATATTATTATAATAATATCAATCATAAAAATTATATCATTTCAATAGTTGTACTAATGATTGATGCAGATTTAATAACAATGGGTATAAAGTAAAAAAAAAAAAAAATAATAATAAATTAGTCTAGTTTTTATCCCTCAGAGGGGTATTCACCCCAGGTTGGGAACCACTGTTTTAAATGGACCGGCATCGATTAACCATGTTTACCGACTACCAATTTATAAAGGGGGGGGAGGTGACGATTCACCCGTTTCATGATCTATGGTCGCGTGTGCTCTAATGTCTCCGCCGTGTCAAAATTGCCAACGATACCGATATCCCAGACAATCTGTCGAGTTATTTTTTGAAAACTGATGTAACCATGCGGTCAAAAGTAGAATACATAACTTGGTGGCGGTGGCGAAAGTGAACCGGCCGACGCAGCGTGGCTTCCCAAGGGACTATTTGGTCGGGTGTTTGGGTCTGGGTATATTCGTGGTCTCGGGCGGAACGTCGGTTTTATAATAGCAGATTGGAATCAAAACTTTCTGCGACAGTGGCGTTTATGTTTATTGTTATTATTTTGTTTTTATTTTAACACCAACACACATGTCTCGGGGCGTCGATCGCTCGACGACCCGTGGGTGTCCCAGTGGTCGATCACCGCTGGCCGACCATTAATGGCCGGCTTCTTAACGCGAAGTCAAATAATAAAACACATACGCGTGTGTGCTCAGCAGATCCACTCGTATAGATGAACTAATGAATCAATACATTTCACTGTGCGCTCCCGAGAACTACGGTGCAAATGTAAACACAATTAATGGGTTTAAATTAAAACGCAATTCATATATGACATAAATTATGTTCATTGTTTAATATATATATATTTATTTATTAAAATATTCATCTAGAAAAATAACATTTCTATTCAATATCGAATGAAACGTGACCTTAAAAAAAAAACCATTAGCATTCAGAAATCGGCAAACATAATTGAAATAAATGTTTCAAATATTTTCTATATCTATATGCATATATTATATACATCAAAAAGTATTTTAATTATATTTCATTTTAAGAATAGCGTTGAATGTATTATTCAGACATTTAAATTTAATAAGGAAAAATGATAAAGAAAGAACGTTTATCAAGTAGATATTTTTGGTTGGTAAACGTTTTACTAAGTTAATAGAAACAATTTAATAATGAAAGTCATAATAATATAAACAAGAGCATATTCTTTAGCAAGATCATTAAATTGACAACAATTTTATGTTAAACTAAACTTTTGTCAAAATGCAGAAAAGATTCATGTTTTGTTCGAACTTTTTTTTTTGTAGTAACAATTTTTAACAACTCATACTATATACCTTTTCTATATTTTCCAAACGAAGTTCAAATTTTATAATTAGTTTCGTTTCATATTTAGTTATTTGCCAGACGAATTTGCTAAGACCAGTCGAAATGTCAATATCTTCAGAATACTTGAGTTTTTTTTATCTATTCAATTATATCTTAATTTTTACACATACACACACACACACATTATATAATTATATATTTAAAAGTACCTATTATTCTTAAATAAAAAGAAATACATGTAAGACAGACTTTTAGTATAGAAAACTGCGTGAGCAGAATATCGCTCGTGGTCCCCCCAAAAAAATACAAGAGTTGAATTTGTTGAATAAGCAGGTTTACTGAATAAGCCGAAAAATTACTTTGACCTTTAGTGATAACACACTAAACATTTTTCACTGCATAAACATTTTTTTCCGCTTTGTGTACTTTTAATTATAATACCTAATTTGTGAAATGTACTTTTCGATGTTAAATTTTCACAGCGATGACTAGGTTGTAACAAGTTTCAATTTAACTTTAACAAAACTAATATTTTTCAGAATATCTCAATAATTCTAAGGTTTTTATGCAATACTTATATATTATTTTAAGTTAAAATTATGTATTAATAATAACGAAATATATATATATGTATATATATATAAATACATAATTTCATCTTAGTTCATGTATATGTAAAACTAGTGTAAAAGTATACATTTAAAATTGAAAATTAAAAGTTATTTTTATATTTTATATTGAATTATTAATTAAGTGAACATTTAAATATTCTACAATTTTTATTTTATAATATATACAAATAAATACATTGAAAATTTTAATTTTTAGTTTCTTATGAATAAAATGTTTAATGATGTAGTAAATTTGAGTCGATTGAAATTTGATGTCGAAAATTATTGAAAAAACTAAGCCAAATATAATAAGTTACATATTCATTATATCAATGTTTAATTTTTCTTATTGATTTTATTAATATTATGAATATATATTTTTTTTACCCAAAATTGAAATATGTTTTTTTGAACGTTTTTAATAATGGTCAGAATTATTCAGTTATTGAATCGTACAAATAAAATATACTTTTATTTATTTAAAATAGGAAGTTCTTAATTTTTTTTTTTTTACTTATTAATCAAAACTGCAAACTATTCATGAATTTCTGATGAATTAAAATACAATATATTTACTTTTGAATAATCTTGACTTCAGGATAGCGTTTTAAAATGAGATGTCATTAGAAGATATGATATCTAGACAAAGTAATTATGTTTAAAGTATACATCAAATGAGAATCATGTATTACCTATTTTGCATTCAGCATACCTGTATTGCTCTACAGAAATTAAATTAAATTTTTATCATGTTAAAATGTTTAAAAGTTAATTTTACATATTTATTTAAAACAGCTTTTAGTTTCAAATTTCTTTGAATATAGCGTTCTATAGATGAATATTTTCAGAAGAAAGTTTTAACGATTTAGCTATGCCTGTTATGTGAGTAAAAACTATTAAAAACTATTTATTTCGCAAAGTTTCAATCTATCACTCAGAAGAGACCATACTTAAAATATTTCACATTAACTATAATATGTTAGGTGATTTTCAAGAACACATTTTTAATTCTTCATAATGGTTCATTTGAATATTTTTTTTGTATGATTTAAAACAATATTAAAATTAATTGAAAAAATAATAATGATTGATTTTTCTCTGTAATTTTCATATTTATAATATTCAAATTTTTGTAATAATCAACCACCATTTTTAACTTCATGAGAAAAATACATTCTACCGAACATGTTTATGTTTACATTTTCATTATTGGACTTAAAGTGTTTGAAGTAAGCATTTTAAGTTTTGAGTAGTAGACTGGGGAAGCTGAGGCACTCTACAAAAGTAGTCTACTGTTATTATATATCTTACATTTTAAGTCCAGTATTTTTAAACAAAAAAAAAAGTGGGAATTCGGTAGATGTTAGTGGGGGAATTTTATCTTTCATACCTCCACACGTACCTACTCGTTTATTTTGAATATTGTAAATGAAATGTTGTTGACATGTTGGCAAATATAAACGATTTTGTTGCCAAGTAGAACACGCGAAAGGAAGTGAGTTGTATTGGCATAAATACAGGCAGTGTTATAAATTAAAAACACGTTTAATTATATATGAAGATAATTATTTTGATGAAATATTATAATTTGTATAATACATTAAGAAATGCTTGGGATTCTTATTTTATTAGAACTTATATTGTTCGTGATCACAGGTATTGGTTAAGTACTTATTAAATCAATTAAATTGATAGGTTTAAAAATGTCAACCAGAGTCAATAAACTAAACTTTACTACTTAAGCTATCATTGTGATAAATAACTTAATATTATAACCATATAATAATGATAGTACTATACATACATAATATAGTTTATGGTTTTATTTAATGGTCCCTATTACTTAAGATTTACACTGATAGGTTTTCGTAGCATACGCGTTTCTCTATTGTAATACGGTTTTCATAATCCGATACCCATATGGAACCATAGTACAGCTGGATTATCAAAATCACGGGATCATCAAAAAAACTAGGTAGTTAAACAAAAATCTTGTAACAATTAAAATATGTGTTTATGATCAGTGCATTTCAATTGAATTAAATTATTTGTTTTCGCACATAACAATGTCGAGAAATTCAATTATATTGAATCATTAAATCGGTAGTGCAAAAATAAAGTCAAAGCTGGCAAATATAGACCGGATCTCTGAAGGTGCTTGACTGGCGCAGTGCCGGACCATCAAGAAATGTGATCCGCGAGGGAAATTAATGTATGAAAAGTTAAAAATATACGGTTCATGTACTTATGTTGATAAATAAACACTATATATACATGTTTAATATTTATGGTCGGATTCAAAGTTAGTAGCAGTGTTTTTACCAACAAATTAATCGACATGTAATATGGGTATAAATAAAAAATAAATACGTGTGATACGTCTGAAATTATTGGATTCGTATCGAATTGCATTCTAAACGTTCTAAAGGGTGTTCATTCATTGGAAAAATACACAACATCATGAATATCAACATTTTCCTCTACAAATATTTCCCACTGACGTGGGTCTTCTGTTCTAACAGTTTTTGCGTTCTTTAAATTCAATTTTGTATTTTGAGCTTCACTAGGTACTCTAAAAATCGAATTTACCGAAGAATTTATAGTGGGTTTAAAAAACCTCCGAAATAATTTTATTTTTTGTGGTTTTTTTCAGTATTTTACATCTTATTTATTTCTAGCGATCGTACATTTACCTATGTCCTTTCGGAACATATTGACGATATTGTATGATGATACGTTTTCATAAGATATTTATTAAAAGTGATATTTATGGATGATATATAGACGCACAACTAATATATTCTTTAAGCGGTTTTTTTTTCAATGTGTTTTTGTTTTCATAAAATATATTGTGTGCAATATGATCACTTGGGTAAATATTCACTTTTAAATTGATGATATACAACAAAAACATTTCCGATGTGCAAGTTACATTTTTAGTGTTTTGTTAAACGAATTTGAAAATTATAATTACGCCTATATTCAATTAAGTAAAATAAAAAATACGTGATTATTTTTTAATATTTATATTTATACAAAACAATTTCATTTGTTTTGAATGTCCAAAATAAGATTAAAATGTTTAAATACGGTTTAAAAACAAATTATGATGCATTTTTCCATTTTCATATTAATAAATTTAACGGATTTATTTTACTTAACGAAATATTTAAGCCAGAAATATTTTTCATAAATAACAACGATATGGTAACTGATTACATCGTGGATATAAAAAATGACAGTAAAATAACGTTGAGTGGTTTATTTTTTGTTTTTAGGGTATAATAACATTTTTACCATATTATCTTATGGAAAAGTTTATAATTTTCTATTTCTTTCTCTATACACATACCACAAAAGCGACATTAAAAGCATAATTTTGTATATAAATTTGAAAATAAATCCTGGAGTAAGTATAATATAAACTATAAAGTAACAATTTTTGACTCAGCTGATGATTGGATTTTTATATTAACTTTATCAACTTTACAATTTTAACTATTTTGATATTAATTTCTGTAAAAATAACATCCTATTTTTATTTTTTTAAATGTGGTTGACATAACAGTGTTAATGTAATATTATTTGTAGTATATTATCAATCGTATACTTAAATTGTAGTTTTAATTTACACATTATATGTATAAAGTAATTTAAATTTAATATATTATTAAAAGTGTGCTTGACATTCAAAAATTTTCGATATGTTTTGTCCATTGTTCTTCAACTTTTTGTATTATATGCATGTGGTATCTTCTGAAGAACCAGCGATTTAACAAATTCAAGTCTGTATTATTAAATGAAATTTATTGAATATTATTGTATTATATTTTGCTATATATATATATATATATATATATATATATATATATATATATATATATATATATATATATATATATATATATATATATATATATATATAATATGTGTGTGTGTGTGTGTGTGTGTGTGTGTGTGTGTGTGTGTGTGTGTGTGTGTGTGTGTGTGTGTGTGTGTGTGTGTGTGTGTGTGTGTACATAAACGACGTTGACGTTTTATATTATTTTATCCAAATCAAAATGCAATTTTTTTATTTTAGAAATGTGTCGAGTATAAAATATAATCTATTATTCGATAGTTTTGAGGATGATACTTTTTTTTTATAGATCTTATTTTCATAAAATTTGCTTCTAGATTAATTTTAGATAAACCTAAATTTATTAAAGTAATGAAAATTTTTGATACTTTACCCATAGAATGTTCTCGTTAAAATCACATTTAGGTCAATTATAAAGTTTCAGCTAATATAGACTTAACATAATTTTATCTGTTTAAAAATCATAAATTGTCACTTTTATCTTTTTTGATATTTATAATCTCCACTAATTTGAGATAAATAAGTAAAGCTTGGATATAACTATACTAATTATTCTTATACGTTTTGTACACATAATTTAAGCATCTTTTAAAAGACATTATCTGATAAAAATATGATTTTTTTTTCCAAAGAATAATTACTGAAGTCAACTTATAATTATGTGTAACGTTATCATTGTTATTTAAATGAAAAATTTCTTAATTTAATATACATATATTATGAACTTAGATAAATCAATGTTGTATTGTTTATGAATCAAATTATATTATACTTATAGGTAAGACTAATGAAATGGTTTTAATATATATGTACGGACGATAGTTACACTTATAACTTTGTTTTAACTTATTTAAGATTGAATGTTTTATACAAATTTATTTTCTGAAAAAAAAAAAATTACGAGTATAATAACTTAACAAATTTAAAAACAAAGCATAAAATTAAAAATTAAGAACTTATGAAATGTTTTGTATTTTTTAACTTGAGTCTAATGGTGAAACAATGGAAGGAGGATAAATATTAAAATATGGTTTACATTGGAATGAATTGAACGAAAGGCACAATATTTAACTCGAATTCCACAAATATTCATAATCAAAAATCAAAGTGGAATGAAATCGAGAATTTAAAATAATTATTAAATAGGTAGTTTGTATAAGTTCATCAAATGAAAATCACAAAAAAAAAAAAAAAAAATACTGAAAATACAGAATATTCCAATTATTTGACATTTATCGCACTTTCCTCATTTTGGGAGATTAATGTTTTATTATTTAAACTATAAAAGCATTTGTATTAGAAAAATGACAGAAACATGGTGCATCTATAGCACAAAGTAATATGCTAGAAGTTTTTACAGTTTTAAGTGCTCATAAAATTAATTTATGAGTAAATAATTAAAAAAATATATATTGAGTTAAGTAATATATTTATCATGACCAGTTTTTAATAAAGTTTCAAGTGTTGATCCCCAAAATTACAGTTTTTCTCATAAAAGTGTATGCTATTTTGGAAATTTGCCTTATTTTTAGGTTTTTGGCTAGATGAAAACAACGGTGAACTACATATTATAATAATATCTAATTTGGAAAGTAATCGAATCATCATCAAACAATGGAAAATTGTTCTCAACTAAGTTCTCACAAAAATAGCCAAAGTTGCTCTAGAAAAAAGATACCTAATTTTATTTCTTGACAGTTATTTAATATTTTTTTCGATTTTCATTAAATATTAATAACAATCTGCACTAATAAATTTTTCTAGTCACTTATAATAGGCTACTCTACATCATTAATATGGCTTAAATTATATATTTATTTAAAATTATTAATTTGTGAATGGTTAATTCTATGTGACTCGTACATCAGCCAAGATGCAGAACCCATAATAATATCGTATATGTCTTGTAAAACTTTGTTTTTATATAAATCACACATTTTAATTTATGATGGCTTATACTCCATCATTATCATTATTTTTCATTAAGACATTATAATTTTGAATTATTACATAATTTTATGATACTATTTAATAACAATAATGTTTTTTTTCGTGTTAAAATCACGTATAGAATTAACAGAAAGAGTTGACACATTGGCCATAAATAATAAACATATTATAGTCGTAAAGTAAAAATCGAATTTACTTTAATGTGTAAAGTAATTAATTATAATGTATCCGATAGTATTACTGCAACGACGTGAGCCATTGTCACTTCAGCAATCAAGAATGTTTATATGGTCGTATAAACACTATAAACATTCGAAGGAAACCAATGTCAACGATAAAAACAAAACCACCGATTATCTCGTCATAAATGATATAATATAAATATAAAATATTTTATTCCTTACTACTGTGCTTTGGCCCCGGCTCGTTTCGTTTTCAAATACTCACGTCTTATTTTGGCCAATAACCAACAACTGTATGAATGTTAATAAAAAACCATTTTAAATACAATTTTTTATCAACATTGTTATGTTTCATCAAGTTCATTATTAGTTACAAGGCTAAGAAAACACTGATGTTTAAAATGTATTACGTGGAAGAGATAATTAGCGTCCAAAACTTTTTTTTGATATAATGGATTACAAATTCAATTAAGAAAGATAGTTTAATCTTATTAAACCAAAGAAAAAAATGAACACCTAACAGTGTTTTTCAAACGTTTTTAGACGGCTCAACAAGAGGTTGTTAGACGATGTAGAGAGGGGAATGACAAACCCACTATTCGGAAACCATCGTAGTAAAGCTGTTTGGCATCCTGGCAGGTGTAGATTAAGTAAATGGTAATCACGAGGCTATGTCCTCTAAAACCCTGAGCACGTACGGTTTGTATAGTCTCGTCATGATTTTCAGAGACGCAAAAAAATTGAAGGGGTGTCTGCAGGGTTCGCAGGCAGCGAGTGACTGAACAGAAAAATACAAATCCATCTGATCATTAGACGCCGTTTGTTTGTGACGACTGTTTACCAATACGATTAACGAAATTGAAGTTTACTTCGAGAGCGGATTGTATTTTGGAAGAAAGAGAGAGAGAGAGAGAGAGAGAGAGAGAGAGAGAGAGAGAGAGAGAGAGAGAGAGAGAGAGAGAGAGAGAGAGAAAGAGAGAGTGCGATTGTGTCAGTGAGAATTATCTCATTTATTTGCATGATTCTTGTTTATATGATGACTTTATGCGCCTTTAAGTAAAAAAACATTATTATCGGTGTTATCTCATTGCTTATTATGTTTTCTTTTTATTTCCAATCACCCACCAGACGATAATTAAAGTCGTCACTTTAACAATAACAATGGTTTCATACAGTTCAATCGTTAAAATGTTATGGTGACTTCTTATAATGGTTTCTTGATGATCTTCCAAATAATTGAAAACCAATAAAATCGGTGTTTGATTTCATTATTTTGATCAAGTAAAACTATTCTTTATGATAGTGTGGACGTGGTTCCCCAGTCCCACACTCGCGCGCTATCATGTGTTTTTGTAATTTGTATTCTTGAGTATTATTTTCTGATTGTCATATTATTATGTATTATCAATCCACCTTGCTACCGAACAATGTTCTCATTCTATGTTACCCCTGGTGATTGTACTCGTGTTTACAATGTTAATTTTTTACCATGTTTAGTTATTGTCAACCGTCGTCCGTTCGTAGTTTTTGAACTGTATGTCCCTATTCGTGCCATTTTTTCATGTATAATTATTAATAACTCGCCCTTACCGGCCGGAGCCGTCGCGTACCCGCTCGAGACGCCGCGCCGCCGACTTCGAGCCACACGTCATTCTTTTCATATCACCCGTCGCCTCGACACGTCTCCGACTACGCTCGCGATTTACTCGCGAAAAAGCACGTTTTAATATTCGATTGCTATATAGCGTTAATAATAAAACTTAAAGTAAATTTCTATCAAACGTATTTTTACTAATTTTATCACTCTTACTCGTATTACGTAAAACCTTCAGATAGGGAAATATAGTGACGTCGGCGCGGAACATATCCCCGACCACTAAAGTAGTATACCGTTGATTCTTTACTGACTTGATTTATATTGTTATTATTCT
This sequence comes from Therioaphis trifolii, assembly GCA_027580255.1. NCBI lineage: Eukaryota > Metazoa > Arthropoda > Insecta > Hemiptera > Aphididae > Therioaphis > Therioaphis trifolii. The sequence goes on from CM050404.1 coordinate 124,745,973, forward strand.
TTATTGATACCTATATTATGTGATAGAGTTGTAATAAATAATCAATTATTGATAATTGATACGAGTAATGGAGTGGATATCAGTTCATTTGAACAATATTTAAATTTTGTCGTTTCTTAAACGAAATCATTGTTCTTGATGATACCATCAAAACGTTGGTATTATATCAGTTTGTTACATTTGAAAGAACAACAATTCATGGATGATTTTGGTCAGATGGATTTTTTTATATCAAAATCAGTGTTTTTGGTCAATTATATTCACTAGGTATTTACACTTATCTTATTAAATCCATTTTCAATGTTCAAATCTCGAGATAATGTAATATATTATGTATTTTAATAAAAGTACAATCTTATCACTAAGTTGCCAAATATGTCGGCCAATTTATTGATTTCTCGTAAATTATGTCACTAATGAAATAAAGTAAGAAAGCGATTTTCAAATATTAAAATGACGTACTCATACATATTACCATTTAACTTGGATTAATATGCAAATAATGATGACTTTTGTGAGACCGTAACGATTTTTAACGAGTCAAGTATAAACAATTTTCAATTAAAATTTTAAGGGAATTTAAAATGAATGTTTGATAAATATTTAAAGGAATTTAAAAATTGATCTAGTTGTTTAGTGTCACATTGTATTGTTTCACAATTGATTTAAAAACATTTCAACGTACTATCTATATATCTTGAAAAACATAAATTAAGAATAAACACGAAAATTCAGAACAGAACTCATCTAATATTTTGGCATAGATTTTTTTTCAATAATGCATTTTTTTTTTTACTATAATTTATAGTGATATATTAGTATTGGAAAGAATAACATATTTTTATATTTTTAATACACTCCGTTGTGTATTAATATTTCTTCTACTGAAACAAATAATTCGAGTATACTCTGAATAAGTGTTTGCCCCACAGTAAGGTATCATTTGAGTTACTTATTTACTAAATGCTAATTAAATTACAGTGCTGTGCCAAAACATTAGCAGTAGGCTTCAACGTGATCATTAATCTTTGTGCTATGTCGCAAACCTTCTTTGGAAAACGTCCAGCTTAAAATTAATAATTATCACATCGATCGGTTAAATATTTTAATATGTATTTCATACAATATTTTGGAGAACATTTAATTATTTTTACTTTTTTTTTTTTAAATCACTTTTATAATGTACTTGTTATTTTAGATTCGGATTCAAGCGAACGATCTATTGGTTTTATAATGACGATAATTTTCATTTTTGTCATAACACTTTTTCAGGTTATGATAATGCTCTCAAAGTTTTATCCAACAACTTAAAGATCGGAAATAGCATATTGGTTTTTCTTTAAGAGTTCACTTTCTCAAATCTCAACAGTTTTTCCAGGCGTGAAGAACAAATTCCAAAAAAATGAGTGAAAACGGTAAAATTTGCTCTAAACGACACTTAACTAGATCGATTTCAATAAATTTGTCATAACTCGGAAAGTGATGTTGCTAGAAACTTGAAATATTCACCATGTATTTACAGCATAATGCTACATACTTTGTGAAGGGTTTTAAAACAAAAATTGGGAACTTTTAGGCTAGAAATAGAACTTTGTTATTTTTAAATGTATATCTAATAAAATGTTTAATATTTTACAAACAGTTTTGAAAATTAAGTATGATCATACTACTATATCACTTCACTAAGGAAACTGAAAAAATGAGTCAACAATCGTTGCTCACTAAAATTTTTTTAAGAGTTTAATTAAATTATTTTATGATTTTTGCATCAATTTCCAACTATAAAAACTTATGGAAAAATTGGTCCAACCAATCATAATGAAACTTTAGGTACAAAACAACATATTATGAATATTTTGGTTAAAAAAGACTGTCTTCTTTGTCAAACAAAAAAATTTATATAACTTTAAAAAAACAACCTGATTACAAATAGACTGAAAATGATAAAATATACTGTGTACGGTATTTTTTTTTACTAAAGATTTTGGAACGAAGAATATCCCATGGTGTGAAATACGTCCTTTTTTGTTTATTTGTTTCCTATCTTTGCTGTTTCAATAAATATATTTTTAAACCTCGATTTTCTTTATGACTGTTTGGTTCCATGGAGAATTACTTTTTCTATGAAAATAGAATTTGAATATTATAGAATTTTAACTAATTTAACGGTAACAATTTATTGAAAAAAATTAACCATCCTAACATTCTCAATAACACTATTCCGTACCGATTATAATTGATTTCTATGTGTGGTGTGATTTTTATTGTTTTTAAATTTTAAATAATGATAGAATAATGTATATTCGATTTCGTTTCCTCGAGTCATGTCATGTGTCTCTGTGGAAGGATGAAGTGATTGTATCATTTCAGTATTTTTCGCACATACTTCATTAGATTTATAGAGTTATAGATTTACATCTTTGATATTATTTAACATAATTTTATTTCTCAATGATCATTAGTTTAGTTACTATTATTACTATCATTATCATTATTATTTTGTCATACTCATAAAAATCATAATTGTTCCATGTTAGTTGTTTTAGTTTTTTCGGTACTTACCATGGTTACCGGACTGATGGATCCAAAACTCCGAATGTACAGCTCACAATGTACAGTTGTCGCATTATCTGTAAAAAAAATAAAAATAAATATATTTTCAAATAATATGTAGGACACATTTTTTTTCTATTAAGCAATAGCACGTGATATTATTGTTGTGAGTGTTCCATGTTAAATTTTTTTAAATTTGTTTTTTGTATTTAGTGGTAAAAATCGTTTGAAACTTTCGAAGTGTTATTATTATTGTAAGTATAAATATTTGATTAACGAGCGTTTTATTATTTCCACGGTTCAAATATTTCATCTATTTTATGTTAGCAAACATGTAATGCATAATTTTACGTAATTTTCAATTGCTTAGTACCTTTATTAATGTATTATACAAACAACAGAAGTCGATAATAATGGTGAAATTAAATTGCATTCGAATTTATATTCAACATTGAGCCTGAATATAAAAAGTGGTTTAGTATGCATTAAATTTATTTTCCATAATATAGAGTAAGCATTCAAACAGTAGAATAATTCTTGGAATATCACACTGAATACATTTTCAATATATTTACCCTTAACGAGTGTGTAATTTTTTAGTTTTTTTTTCTTTAGTATTACCGTTTAAAATATGACCATGATTTACATAATTGATTATGATTTTATTATTTCCACGTAGATACCTGTTTTGTAATTAACATGTTCTGACGGTTAAACTGTGCAGTACGGCTTAAAGGTTATTTCTATAGTTTACGCACGTACCCGCTTAATCAGGTAATGGGTAAATAATTATCGTCACGATAGAAATCGACATCTGCAGCTGGGCGTATATTATGTTCGTTGTACGCCGTATAAGGCGTTTATTTTGAACTCAGTTTTGACGGGTAGTCGGAGCATAAAATTAATAGGAGCCCGAGTAAAGGAAGGGACCGAGCCATTTTATTCACCAACGATCAACTCGTACACAGCCATTAATTAACTTATGTAAAACAAAACGCCTGTTTACTGGCACTATACATCTTACCGTGTCGTTGCGACTGTATAAACCGCGACAATATTAAGTTTACTCCGTTTGAAGTCTTTCGGTTACTGTACGTCATTTTTATTGACCGGAACGTAACTACTCATGTTCAATACTGACCCTTCAAAACGTTGTAGTAAATGGAGCTGTAGCCAAACGTGACACCTGTCGAAAAACTCGACGTCGGAGAAGGCCCGAAAGTTTTGTTTTCGCAAAAATGCACGTCGTTCACGACACACTTATCGTGAACAATAATAATTTGTTTGACGAAAAAGATAAGTGGAAAAAAAAAACTACAGTCGAAACCCTGTCTAGAGCTACTTTTTAAAACAAACACAACATCGGTCACCAGAGTTGTGTAAAACAATCGTCGGTCCACTATGCGTGATGGACGTTTATAAGCGTTTGAGTACCTACGCTTGACTTGTGATCGTTCGTGGAACTCGTTTGATAAAAGTACGCAAATCTAAACGCTAGTCATAGTCGTAGGTTGTCGGAGATTCATATTCAACGTATGAAAAGTAGGTGGTTAGAAAATTAAAAATTGAAAAACTTTGACAGAAATCAAACGGCGCACACAACGTCGATCAGACAGTAAACGCACGGGAAATAAGATTCAATCGATTTTGCGTTTCTGAAACTCAGTGCACGGCCGATACACTAATAGAACTTAAAAAAGCGCTTTATTGATTGTTTGAAAAAAAAAACTCGTGTTAGGTTAGCTCGTGTTTAATTTCGATATCGGACAATAGAGATGATCGATCGCCGTTATTTTTTCCAAAGCGTATGACGACCATAACTCGGCTTCCAGATGGTTAACGGGACTCACACGCCACTCTTTCGGGTCGATTTATGGAGGCGCGATAACGAGTACTTGGAAATGAACGGGAGCGCGTAATCTCGGCCCGGGTGTTAATCGACAGCTCTAAAATAAAAACACGTACCACTTAGGTACCTACGTAATTGTGTCACGCGAGCGTCGAGAATATTTACACGGCGGCGGAGACAAAGTAAAATAATAATGATCACCAGTCGGAACCGATACGTCAACAGATTACTTCGCTGACGCGTTTTAAACATTTCAAACGACTACGCCGCGCCGGCGGTGTGGGAACCGAAATGTATTGACACAGGTATTACGCCGGTAAAGCCCGTGAAATGAAAAACGACATTGGCGGCGACCGTCGAAATCGGACCGGATCCGCTACAATTCAAATACGAATGTATCAATAAATTATAATTTCAGTAATAAACAAACGGGTCGGAGATTTTCACGATCTGTCTTCAAAGGTTTTTACGTCGAGCTATTGCGTGTAAACTCTGATCAGACGGGTGGTTTTCAAAGGGTTGGAGAACAAGTGATTTTAGATATTCTTTTTTACGGCATTGACGAAATTGACTCGACGGGCAGACATTAAATTTTAACCATATTATGACTAGACTTGACTCGCAGAACATGCTTAAATAAGGTTGAATAATAATATTATGAAATCAATACAAGTGCAGAGCGAAAAAAAATCAATTTTACTAATTAATAAAATTACTTTTTTTTATTGTTTGTAACGTGACTTGTGATGTTGTAACGATTAAATTACCGAAAATATAATAAAAACTTATTGATTTCAATCATAAATAATAGAGTCACTGTGAATTGAAAATGAAATCGTTCTTTAATTTCTGCAGTCAAAATAAATCACTGTGTCCCGTTAATTACCGTTTGTCGTTGTTTACTTGGACCTACACATTTAGATTAGAAGTGCATTGTTGTACTATCCAACCCGTCAGTTCGTATGGGATGGGATGGGGAAAAGATTCGAGTCGACAGAAGTCACTCTAGACTTATTTGGGCCGTGATGAGTCCACTCTAAAAGTACAACAGGTTGCATAGCTATGGTTCAAACTACACTCGACAAAACGTTACCGCTGATTGGCGTACACCCACTTTTACCAACTCGGGCACTACCAACACATTTTCCAGTTTGAAATAAAATTTACATTCGGAAGTTCCGTTAGTGTACAAATATTTAAAGAAAATATAATCTACAGCAAGTATGATTATGTATAACGATTTTTCATGTGACGAAATTGTATTCTAAAGAAGATAAATCGCAATATTTCACCGTATTTAGCTTATTAATACTGCGTAACCTACGCTATAACCTGTCCAAGAATATAAAATATAATTTGTAAATATTCTCAACATGATTATCGTTATTATTTAAGAATTCAAAATTAATAATGTGAAAAATGTTATTGTAACCAAGAGTGCTAATTGAAATAAAAAACATTTGAATACACATAATGGAAATCGACGAAAAATATTTAGACATATTGTAAAATAACTAACTATCTCGACATTGCATTATTTTTATTGTGAATAAAATACTGACTTTGGTTATGATAAAACCATCTTTCTTTTGGTTTTTTCTAAATAGCTCGTCTTTTTTTTTTTTTTAAGTTTTAAATGTCATGAAATCAATATATTGAATTATATAATGTATTTTATATTGAAGAGTTTTTATTTACAAATTAAAAATTAAATCCTCATTTAATTGTTCATGTTGATAAACTAGTACGAATTATGAAAGCTTGTTTTCATAATTTTCTTCTCGTATGTTCTTACATGAAAAATGAGTTAGGTTATCAGACATCACAAGTATTTTGAAAACCATACTATATATTATAAACTCCATCCGCTAAATAAATAGATTTTAATTATTACTTTTATGAAATTATTATTGATTCTAAATTTATTTATTTTGTTAAGTTTTTGTATTTTTGAACTTAAATATCTGAATGCTTTTCTTTTTTTACAGGTATTATAATTTGTATAAGCTATTGATCAGAATATAATTATGATCCATTATTTAAGATGATAATAAATACGAATACAATAATTATAATTTATAAATAAATATTTCAATTGAAATTATCAATCATTTTGATAGTTCTTTAGATTTTTTGTTGTGGTATACGTAAATACCATATGAGCTCCAAATGATCTTGCTTTTTTTGGCTGACTTTATTTTATACGTTATTAACAAATGTACATAACAAATGTCTAATGAAGTGAAAAAAAACACTCGCGCTACAGAAATCAAAGAAGATTCCAAGATTATATTTGCGAAATTATGGTAGCTACTTAATAGTTACGGTCGTAACAAGAAAATATCTCTTACGTATATTACTTTAAGCGATACTATCCACACATTAATACTCACTAATACTTCTTTGCAAACTCTTTGTAAATAATGAAAAAAAAATAGTTCTTTACGAACTCGATTCCTGCAAGTGAAAATGAATAAAAAAAAAAAAAAAACATGAACGAGAAAAAATGTAAAGCATTAAATTTAAGGAAAACATTAATACATAATATGTACATATAACTCAGATTGTATTGCATTGTGTATTTAGTTATTTAATTAAGTAGTTTGGTTGATGCTGTTAGCAAACAAAATGTGGAGAAAGCTGTTTATAGCTGTTCACTATTCTTGAACGAAATAAATACAATTAATTTAATGTGTAATGCAATATTACGTAATACTACTTCAACTTAAAAACTTATTCATACAAATTATTTTAGAATACGTGAAAGAAGAACCTGTGCAATATTCTCATAAAAGGTATATTGATTAAAAAAAAAAATACATTTATTTTTTAATAAAACAATGGTGAGTTAAGTTCCAGTGTAAAATACTGGAATTAAAATTGTATATTTAAATGTTTGTAAAATAAAATTCTGAGGAATTATTTTTGAGATTTTTCAGTATCAAAAGTTGAGTGTCTTTACCAATAAGATAATAGTAAATTTACTGATTGTAAACAGAAAATTAATTTTTTTATCAGATACAATAATTTTTGTTTTCATTTATATTAAAATCTTCATAGAAAGCATATTTGAAAAATAATTGCTTGATCAATTTTTCTTTAAAATGTCTAGAGATTAATTAAGTTGTACACAATATACTGTTGAATTCCAAAATTTGATTTATAAAATTGTTGAACGTGAATAGTGATTTAACCATTCAATACCTACATAGATTATAGCATATTATTTTGAAGTAAATTTAGCAATATATAAGTATAACCTTTATACGAACTCTGGTTAGTGTTTTTGAAACAGTTCTTAAAATGTGTCGTTGAACGTAAGTGAAATGTACGACTATTTTCAATTTATAGAATTATAACACAAACAAAAATATAATAATATTCTTAAAATAACTGTGTATTTGGGATATTTTTTAAAAACAATTTCTTGACACTAACGTATAGATTTAAATGTATAGTTTACTGTATAGAAAAGTTAACTTCAAATAAAAACCAGTAATACTTTAAACCGTAGGCATTTTTCACTTCTTGGACAAGACAATAGTGATGGGTACATTGGATTTTAAAGAAACTATAAATTAGTTATTCAGTTAAACGATTCTGAACAAATATTCAATAAAAAACGTAACATTTATAAACCTATTTAACCGTTTTTAATTTGTCTGTTGGTTTTTTTTTCTGAAAAATATTAAATTTTTTTTTTCAAACAAAGGAGACATTTTTTTTTTTTTACAACCCGAGTGTTGGTTTGCAACATTCTTCTTAGGGTCAACAACTCGAGGGTTGGTTTGCACATAAGAGAAGTTGTTACTCGGGAAGAAAGGGTTATTACTGTGCAGTGGTTTCCCGTTGCCTTCTGCCCAGAGAGAGAGAACCGCCCATGATCGAGGTTTGGACAGGCGACAGTGTGCGTCAGCAATGACGCCTAGTTCCAGTCGGCCACTCCATCCCCGTTTTTTTTTACTAAAAAATTCAAAACATGTTGTTCTATCTGTATGCAAAGGTTCATAATGATCCATTGATTTTTATAGACATTTTAAATTAAAAATTGATGTAATAAAATTTATTTCGTAAAAGTTACATAATAATTTACTTAAATGTCAATATAAAAAAGTCCCTAATTAATGATTTTTAATTTTTTTCATATCTTTAGTTAAGTATATGAGTATACGTCGTATTAAATTTTCACAACTTTTTATCAAATATTAAAATTTTATAAGAGAAACACTTTGAAAAACGAGGTATTTTCAAAATTATATTTGTAGCCCAAAAGCTGTCAATTTTTTTTTTAACTTTCGTTAAGTATGTAACAACATGTCATTAATACATGGTGAAAATTTCATATTTTTAGCAACATCACTTTCCAAGATGATTAAATAAATTAAAGTTAAAGTGTTATTTATGGCAAATTTCACTATTTTTTATTCAGTTTTTCGGCAGTTTTCTCCACAACTAAGAAAACTCTAGAGAGTAAAGACAAATGACCTCTCTCCAATCCCAACTAGTTAAAATTTCTAATTTTTATAGCTGCTAAATGACACTTTTAAACAAATTCAAGTGTACCAAAAAGTGTCAATAGAAAAACATATATTACTGTGAAAGTCATAGATCCATCGCTTCACTTAGAATCAAATACTCATATAAAAAATTATAAATAGTTTATATGCATGTAAAATATATGTTATGTCTGTAAATGGTAATTAGTATGACTGGAAAACCATTTCCAAATAGTTTGAGAATAAATAATCCCGATTGGTGATTATTCTCCATTAATTTGTCAGTTACTTAAACAAGCTGTGTTTAAAATTTTAACAAACAAAAAATTATTAACTTTTGATCAATGGTTTGACCGCTGCATTGGATCAGTCAAACTTCTTGTTCATTGATTTTATCCGATTCGTTTTCACAATATTTAGGATATCTAATCCTTTCCCCTACATCCTTCATTTTTCGCTTCAAATACAACAAAGACTTCACGAAAAACACTGAAATACAAAAATTAGTTTTACTCTTGTATATCGTATTTGGCTGCGTAATGTCTCAAGAGCGATGTGGATTTAACTCTATTCAGAGGTTACTTCAGAAATTGTTCAAGGGAGAGCGCATTAAAATTTATCCAATACTGAATTTATTTAAGTTCAATAGGGTAGTATATTAGTACCTACTAATAAATAGCTCATGAGAGAGGTATCCATTACCCCCCGCTCCAACCCTTTAGATCTACCAATAGCAGTTATTTCGTATACCCATTCGTGTGTGTAAACACATTGACAGTTAATCGCCCGAGCGAAATAATTGAGAAGAATTACGACGATTAACGATAAACTTTACTCATAGTTTAGATGTGTAAAAAAAAAAAAAAAAAAATTATAAAAGCGATCAGCTCTACTCTATTATAATTTGATATTTTTCGTAAGAACAAAAGTACCTTGAAGATTTCGATATTTTAACGTACTAATAAATCGTTATCTATTAAATCACAGGAAAATCAAAGACAAAGTGTTATCGCTGTATAATTTTACTTTTTACACTCTTGAACCATGTCATATTTTATTCTCAGCGCATGTGCTCATTGAAAACGCTAAATTTACAGATTGCATATTTTACGAAGAAAAGCAAACAAAAAAAAAAAAAAAAAACGCTGAAAGTTTTAACGTGTGTATTCACTTTTTGTCGGTTTTTTCGAAATTTATTTTTGGAAGGTTTAGGTGTTGTGTTATGGCTTACGCGAATATTGCGTGGGTCAGGGTAGCCCTGAGAAGGGCTATTTTTGCCGAGTATGCCAGGAGGTCTACATGGGACGTCTGGCAGTCGGTTTTGTGCTGTTTGGTTTCGTGGCATGTTAAGCTAAATTCAATCTAAAAGATCAGAAAGCGCCTTAGGAATACCACTACTTACAGGGAGGACCACGAGAAGGTACAGCACACACTGTCGGTTAATAGCGGATACTAAACACTATATAAAATATTTCACTTTTCTCACCCTAATCAATCCGATAACGTTACGATAAAATCGAAAATCTCTCAGAGCATTTAAGAAATTTTCCAGCACCCTAGCCGAGCGGGGAAATCTCTTATAAGCTCCCTGCACCCTTCCACCCCACGACCCGGCCCTGGCTACGTACAGTTGGCCTATCGATTTCCAAACATCGCGACGGAGTCACGCGCTTACGGAACAAAACGACAATGCACATTGTCCGCGTCAAATATCTGGTGTATTCTATGACGATCCACGCGTGCTGCGTTCTGGTCGGAGCCGTTTCCGGGCCATGACCGTACGCGTCCGGTGCGTCCCACCAGTTTATGACGACCGGCCCGGCCGGCGTGTTGAAGTCGTACTCGTTCACGTGCTGTATTAGACTGTGCGGCTTGTGGTCGTAATACTCGAAATCGTTGTCCGCGGGCATCTCGTTGTATTGGAACGCGATCACCCAGAAACTCTCGGGACAACGGCAAGCCACGCAATAGTCCCTGCGGCGAAAAAAAAACCACGCGGCGAACGGTTCAGAAAACGATCCGACGGTTCGCGGTATGACGGCGTGTTTTGTTTTGGTTTTTGATTTTGTTTATTTATTTAATTATTTTTTTTTTAAATCCAAACCGTACCCCAGATCGCTCATGAAGTTTATCGTGACGACGTAGATCCAACTTATTACGAACGCGGACCACGCGTACAGGGCCGTTCTCAACACTGCGTGCGAACCCTAGACAACGAGACGTCGCGTATGAGAGTGTATCCGTGATCGACACGACGTAAAAATATCAAGCGGTGCGCGTGGAACCAAAAGCAGCCGAACCTACAAGAGTGTAGTAAAAAAGACAGACTTACAAACGGTTAAAATGAATTTCGACCGTTACTTTTGAAACACTACTAAAAAAACTAAACCTAAAGGCCGTTTTCCAATTTTTTTCCAACAATTGAAACTATTTGAAGTAAAATAAGTAGGGTGTTTTTGAGGTAGAAAGCCAATTTGGTTTTAAAATATTTACATTAATTTTAAACGTTTGATCGAATTTAATACAAAATGTACTTCGAAGATCTGACATATGGAATAAGTGATAACTTTTGAACTCTATTCGACATTTTAAACTTTTTTTTGAATTAATACTGTGTCCTGTACTACAATAAAAATAAATTACAATTTATTTTTTTTTCAGAACTCAAATAAGAAAAATTGTATTCTACAGTTGAAAAAAAAATTCAAAATAGCAATTTCGTAACGCAGTTTTCTACAAAATTTCAGTGGTAAAATGTCTTTCTAAAGCAATGTCATTTATTTATTATGATTTTTCAAACTTATTGAAAATGACGTGTGTTTAATAAGATGGTGTGTTAAATGAAGATTAACTTAGACATTTAGATTTACTTTTTCTTGGAAATAATTATATATATATATATATATATATATATATATATATATATATATATATATATATATATATATATATATATATATATATATCAAATATCTGATTAGAAATTATTGTTTAAAAATATAAACATTTTCAGAAAATTTAAAAAAATCGTAAAAAATGAATGGCTTTACTTTAGGTACTAGAATTGTAAGCATAAACATTTTTCTAAAATTTTTCTAAAAATTAGATTCACAAAATGGCCATTTTGATTTTTATATAAACCTCTTTAAACTTTAAACTTGAATTTTAAATGTGGAGATATTTAATTTGAAATTTTATTTTAAACATCATAGTATCACCATAGTATATTATTATTAAAAAAAAAAAAAAAAAAAACTAAATATATTAAACAGTCAAAAGTTATTCCACACATCAGATCTTTGGGATAAACCCAGTTTGATTTTTCGTGGGTAAGGCTCTTTTGGCTCTACGTGCCTCAGAAACCACTCGAATCACGACGTTCACTCACGTGTTGGGCACCATAGATCACTATTGCCCATATAATTGCCATGGTGAATGCGAATATCATAACCATTTTATACCCACCTATAGCAATACACGTATTAATTAGGCGCATTATGTAATTTAATCGCATTTCCGCGTTTAAGCGCAGTCAATATTTATAACCAATGAGTAAGTTTCGTTTATTTAAAAATAGTGAATGAAGCGATACCATTGATGATAGTATGTACAACATAATGGATATGAGAGAGAAATCTAATTGGAACACGGATTGGTTACAATAATATTTTTTATGAGTATCAATGTATAAGAGGAGATAAAACTTGATGTAATAATCGATCAAAAATCGAGTTAATTTTTTTTCCAAGTTTTTCGAAAATTTCAAAACATATTGTAATTAAGTGCTCGTGGCCTCATATTATAATATCATGATAGATGGCCGGATTAGGTGACCGTAATTTTAAAAATGTTTGCCTGAAAAGTTTGGGTGAACGATTATAAATTGTTTTTAAATCAATATTTCTAAAGTTCAAATACTTTAAGCTGGATATCCACCCGAATCCGGATTATCGATAAACAATTACTATAGATTCTTAATTTCATGTGTAGTAAATTACCATTTTTGGGAAAAGCGGTTTGATGAATACTGAAGTCAGAATTCGGGAGTGTTTCACTTTCTGAATAAAATATATTTGTAATTTTTCAACTTTTAAAAAAAAAAGTACAATTAGAGTTATAATTTTAATTTCATTTGTTTGATAAATAAATATTATATATTATGTATATATTGTTTTCATTCAACTGTTCGATCATCATTAATGTTGAGAAAACAAGAGAACACCATGGGAACTATACTGAACCCCTATTAGCTCTCTCCTCGATTTTAAATTGTCTAGCACACCCACTAGACAAACACATAGGACATAATTTAAATAAGTGGTGAAAACGAAGTCAATACTATTCGTTGCGGCTCGTATAATAATATGATGTACTCACTGTCGTCGTAAAACGTATAGTCCGTAACGTTTATTGCAACTGTGGATATCGCCATAAACTTGAACAAAATATAAATTCGCTCATTGTTAGTCGAGTTCGTGCGATGCTTATATGGTATACGTGCTCCTAGGTGCGCTATTGCTGTGCATACGTATTAAACTAAAAATACTCGTGGTATTCAAATAGTCAAGGACTGGAAACTCGACTGCGGAGTATTATAAATATTTATTGTTTACTAAATGTTTGCGGAGAGTGATCGTTATTGTGGATTCGAATCGAAATGGAAATCGTGATGAGGTAATTTTATTATTTTTCATAACGAAGCGACGTCGTATCGACTTTGGTCTGTGACCAGACGGGAGTAATTTTGTCAACGACAACAAGTTTTCGATTAAGTATGTCATAACGTCATATTCGCCACAATTTTTTTTTTCATGGCAACGCGTGTCGGTAACGATGTCTAAAGCGACATTGACGCACGACGGATATAACAATTTCTTTAGCGGCATCATTTTGGGGTCAAAGACTCACGCATTTGCCCCGGTCTAGAAATATCTTCGATTTCAGTTGATACTTTGAAAAAATGAATTGCGTTTTATTTTGAGCTGTTGAGATTAATGTTAAATAACTTTTTTTTTTTTTAAATTATTATGGGAATTAACCGATTTCCAACTCTTTGAATTGATACCTTGGTGAGCGCTCATACAAACGGTGTATACCCAACTGGTTAACTATAACACATTTTAAAACCAGATGAATTTTCTTTGTATTTGCTTATTTACCAACAAAATATATTACTTATGTAACACATTTGTATAATGTGTTGTTAGCTAAATAATAATTACTATTTGTAGTATCAATATAAATCTATTTACGATAACTTAGTTACAGTTATATTTTAAACAATTATCGTTATTGAATACGTATAAAATAGTTTGTACAATAAATGATTTTTTTTAAAGTCATCATTAAATATTCCAAATGGGAGAAAGGAAAGAACTGTAAATTCACGAAGGGGCTCAGCGTTCATACGGGGGCTGTGTGGTTTTATCAACGTTTGATTATTTTCAACGAACCGAAGAGTCTCCGTGCATACATCAACGAGACTTGAGTAACAGTAAAAATTTCAAGTCCGAAAATCAGTTAGGGGTCGCCTTAGTCTAGAAAGAACAATAATGATGCCACTGAATTTCTTACCACGTAGTAAACGGCTAGTGATGATAACATCTCGGCTGCTCCCATTGTTCTAATAGATTGAACAAATAAATCGCGAAAATGATTAAAAATCAATAACGACTGTTTATAATTAATAGTAACAAACATTTATCATGTTTATCCGCGGTAATGTGAAAAATCTCTAAGCCACGCTCTATGAGCCACCTCTCGGGCCGGTATCGAAACGTACACTGACATATATTTTGCTCAATCGACTGCTACGCGTTCCGCCGGATAATTAAATAATTATTTAACAACGTATATTGAAATCATATTATCGTTTAACAATATCCTTTTAATCGATAATGGAGATGTATGAGACTTAAACGTATTAGATCTTTGCCTGTTGATTATTGACTTAACAACGACGGGTGTATCAAATATTTTATTTTTAAAAATCCATTCTTATTCACTTGACTTTTGCACCCAACCGTACGCGTGTTAAGTGGAATTTTAATGTATTTCTCCTCTCGTTATACCGCGAACACACTTTATAATGCATTATTTTCCAGAACAAAATAAATATATGAATAACGATACGGGCTTATTGGTTTTTCATTTTAGACGTGTCTCTTTTTGTATTCCTTACCACAGAACGTGTCAGCCGATTAATCAAACCCAACGTTTTTGATTAAAACATAAATACGTTTCATTTAGTATGCACAGTGTATCGTTAGTGAAAAAAAAAAACAAAAAAACAAAATAATCGCTTTGAATACGCAGTTAAAATGTTTGTCATCAAGAGAGGCGAGACGATAATATATAATAAACGACCAGAAATATAAGCACCTTTACAATTATCTGTTAATTTCTAATTAGTGATTGAGTTTTTTATGTCTAAATTTATTCATATTCTTAATTTATCATGGTTAGTTCGCTTGACGATAAAACTGTGTTTAACTAAGTCGTTTTTTTTTTGTTTTTTTATTATTTGACAATATTTTATCGGTGAATGAGATTGACAGTAACTATTTCGTAAAAACTTATTGTAATTCTTATTTTGTTAAATTATATCAAATGTATTCATTGATATCATCACTATTATTGTTATACCAAGAGAGGTAGGTATTAGATGCGTATGATGATTCGTCAAGAGGTAACATATTTGTTGGAATATGTTTTTCGAATATTCTTATAGTAAAAAAAATAATAAGATAATGGTTTCAGAATTCATCCTTCAACTTTTTAGTCATCGGAAAAAAATCATTGTTATGGTTTTATGAGTGCGTAATGAATATTTAAAAAACGATAAATCATTTATTTAGTATAACTATTCTGAGCAAGGCTTCGATGTAATATTGGATTACAGATTATAAATTTTACTGTTTTTATTAAAACTTTCGTAGATTTTTTTAAACAAAATCTTAGACAATCTTAAACTTTTGATTCGGTAAAAATTTCCTTTCACCAAAAGTTTCAAAACATATATTTCTATCTACATCCAATTTTAATAAAGATTGGATCAACCATTTATTTTTTATGGACTTTCGAGTCGAAATTTGATGTAACAAACCGTTGATTCCGTCAAAATTCTATTCGAAATCTTCCACTTCACTCAGAATCTAAAAAACTAAAACCCTTTTAAAGAGATTTAATGCTTTTTACGAATCATTGCTTATATTGACACTTTGGTAAGAGCTTTTTGAATGTTTTCGTTTGCTTCACTATAAAACCTATGCATATTTTGAACTTTCAACACGAATAGTCATAGTCAAAGCGGAAATACGATTCATGTTCGACATAACTGTATATGTGTATTGATCTGTAGTGTCTTCAATGTAATCTTTTGTTAGATTTTGAGTGAAGTGAAAGATCTACTAGTTTATATGTATATACATTTAAGATAGTAGATAATGACTTTGAAGTTATTTTTAGTTTCTTTATTAATCAGAGATTTCATTTAGTGTGTACTTTAAAGATGTATTGTTTCTTTATTTTATAAAGTTTGTATGATAACTATGAAAAAATACTGAAAAATTGTAGAAAAAAAAATACATTGAAATTTCGACACAATAATTATAATTGATTTCGTTGGAAGTTTAATTTTCGTGAGATTCAAATTTCAGAAAAACTCGTATTTTATTTCATTTAAGAGCTATCTTAAATACCATTTTAAGAAACATGCGACTTAAGATAGATCATGTACAATTTTCGGCATTTTCTTTTTACTGCGACAATTAATCTGAGTGCGCCACTAAAAAAAATATAATCGTTAAATCAAAACTTTCCTCGTACTCATTTAGAATATAAGATTTTAAGTGACTAATATGAATACATATTTTTTGTGAAAAACAGTTCAGTTTTCAACCGCCAATGAAATAATTCATTTGAATATAACAAAAATTGAGTATAAAATTGCTTATATTTAATTTATATAGATCAAACAGATTAAATCACGTTCAAAATTATCATTTTTTTTCTATAACTAAGACAATACAATCATCATTTAGTAAATGAAATACATGATATTGTTTATAGAAATCAATTAATTCAAAGTTTCTCCTTAATATTTTTTCGTCAAATATATTTAACCATTTCCTAATGATTATTAATTTAATATATTTTACTATAATATAGTTATTATATGCGATTTCATTTTCGAGGTCATTTTACTTTAGTGAAGTTCCTAATATTTTCGAATAACCTTTGATTTATTTTCTACACGTGTTAGAGAAACATTAATGAGATCTTGTTGGTAATAGGTATATATAGATATTTATATAATAAGGTCTATAGAATAAAAAATATGAGTTTCATTATGAACTTTGTGTTTCTGCATTTAAATAATTACATCGATAAAAAATAACTATGACTTACATACGTTTAAATTGGATATGATTAATCGAATAATGGAGAAAATTTTTATTTTCCACTCAAGTTACCTGAGAGCAATTTGGGCACTATTTCATCATATAGTATCAATTTTCACCACGAATATTATAGTATGCACTTTTAAACTTTTTTAATCTCAATAAATATGGTGTCATTAATCGAAAAAGTTTAAACTTTATATATTTTTTCAAATAATTAACATTTTTTATTTTGCATAATTACTATAATATAACATCTGACAGGAGGAAATTTATAAATTAACCAGAGAGAATATACTATGTAATGTTTTTGAAAGTTATAAATTCATCTGCGAAAAATTACTATATTACGGTATAGTAGATTAAATTACATATGTTTGATGTATGTGTGTGTGTGTGTGTGTGTGTGTGTGTGTGTGTGTGTGTGTGTGTGTGTGTGTGTGTGTGTGTGAAGAAAAATTATGTAGAAAAATAATAATTATATTTTGTTATATTCAGGTAAGGTAGTTTATACAAGTGTAAAACGTTTTATAAAATAATCAAATCATCAAAACATATGTCGATATAAGTGTTCAAAATATCTCACTGTATCAAAGCTTGTCTGATAAAAGTGTATGTAATGTGCATCATTATATTATAATGATGTACTTATCAGTATAACTTCAGAAAGTTCCAAAGCACTATTTTAGGATGTTTTAATTATCATAATTCATAATCTTAGATAAAATGAATTCAATCTATTATCTTAATAGCGAATTTTCATTATTTAAAAATTATTCACATCGTCCAAATTATGAGCTCGGGTTTAATGCATTTATACTTTATTTTAATTTTTAGTGTTAAAACACGTAAATCTTTAACCAGAAAACATTTTTATAGATAAGTACTGGAAATTTTGGAATAGTATGTGGCGGATCGTTTTTTTTTAAATTTTAGACTCAATTTTTCATTTTTGAAATATTAACTTCCATAATCTATTAGTAAAACAATGTCTGTTATCGTGCAGCATCATCGTGTATACGTTGTGGAACAATAAAACATTATCAGCTGGTATTGTTATAGATTAAATATTTTTACTAAAAAAATTCAGTTTTTGTTTTCGAATTATATAAAACCTACACAACGATGTTTTTATGTAAAAATATCAAGCATTTAGTGCCATAAAGATTTTTCATATACGATTTAAAAGCTATATTTTCTCTCTATACGTATAATGCAAGTAAAAAATTTCTACTATTATTTTTCAGTCGTTTAAATAAAACCTCAATAATTTTTACTACACGTTATATTTTACAATTTACAAATCCTAGCATAAATATACATGGTATATTTTAGATTTAATAAATAATAAAATGTATATGTCACTTCCATACGTTTATGTGACAAAACAAAATTAAAGCTAGAATAATTTTAATACAATTAGCAGAATTTACAATCATCATCAATATTATCAATATTCTTAAACAATGATGAATTCAGGTAGATCACTTATTGCTAGTTGGTATCCATTTTAGGTAATTGAAGAAATCAACTTTTAAAAGACTTATCGAAAATCGATAATTTTACCTATGAAATGGTGTGGTTTTTTCTAAATAGAGATATATTACACTAGAATGATCGTTCAACTAATACTGTTATAACTTTGAAATATTTAATTTGAGAGTTCAACCAAATGAAAAAATGAAATTAAAAATTGTCTGTCTGAATCAAACAAAATATGACTGTAATTAGTCAGTAATATTTTGAAGAGTATTAAACTGAGTGAAATTTTGTTGAATGTAGAAACGGAAATCAAAACGTTTACTCAAAATTTGTTTCACAAACACTGGCAAAATGTAATACATTTTTTATAGTCGTTTGAAATATAATATTACTTAAAAATGTAAACTATAGGTAAAACATATTAGCATCAGTTATTCGGTTTTTTTTTTTTTTTTTGTAAGGTCACACTTGATCGTTTCATTGATATGCAGTAGATGCGCACGAATGTATGTCGTTGGCAGATTGATAATTAACTATTGAAAACACAATTTTTTTTACACAATTCAAACGAAAAGTAGTTATATTCTGAATACGTGCGATTATCATGTACACGATTTAACTTTTAACGAGATAATGTAATGCGTAATGACTAATGACGATTACACGTGGGTACAATTAACCGAGCACAGATTTCGGTTTCAAGGGCTGTATATGAAAACAAACTGACCTATTTTTCAACCAAAGTGGTTTTGACAGCGAGTTTTAAGTACAAAAATTAAATTAAATTAATGTTTTATTTATTTATTTATTTATTTATCACAGCGAATGATTATTGATTTAATTTTTTAAAATGCCAAAGAATAAACAAATGATACAATTCTTTAATTTTAAAAATTATGCGTCATGTACTTTGTGAAGATACATCATTGTGTATATTTTTTTTTTCGACCTAGTGTTTTCATTGTACGACCACGTTACACGAGCGTGAAACATTGAAACCAATTTTCTTAAAATTTTTGGTAAATTAGTGACAGTTGGATTCTTATTTTCCAACGAATTGTAAATTGCTATTTCATCAGAATTATATACGGGATTGTGTTCCATAAACTTGCTTCCAATCTTATTTCATGTTGTATGCACGTAATCCAATGCAGCCGAGCATAGTTCTTTTCCAACAAAGAAATCAGTTTTTTGTTTCAGGTCATGCCCGGATCCATCAAAAACCAAAAATGTTCAATTCCCGTAAACGCCAAAACACATATCCACGAAACGTACCCCAGGAATCATGTGCAATACTTGTTTACGTACAATCTTTTCGAGAAAATCAGTTTTTCTTTTCAAATGACATTCTTTTTCAGAGTATAACTACAATTATTACATTGCTTTAAAACTATCCAAAGTCAATATTTTTATAACTTTTGCTCTCAAAAACATCGTTTTAGTAGTAACAATGAATGCCGCCCATAACGGTATTCACTATTCAAGAAAATATAAGCCGTTTTTTCAATTGTGAAATCAACATGAGTTTTCAATTAAATCACTTATATTGGCGTAGCTTACGAAGCATCAAACAATTTCCAATCTCCCGGATTCCCAAATATCCCTTCGACGTAACCATATTTTTGGCGGAAACGGGTAATATTATTTTAGTGGAAACGGGCTTGTAGTCGGTTATCGTGTTTGGTCTCGAGTACAATGGGGCATATAAATTATATCACAACAACGTGAAAAATAAAAATAAATTTTAATTTGCCAATTTACGTATCATGTGTGTTTTGCATTAGTACGTTTTTTACCGACTAACGTTGAACATCCGCGGCAGCGAAAACGTCGCTGAAATAACAATGTTTACTGAGCAAATAGTTGGAGACTGAAAAAACATAAAAACAAATTTCCAGGAGTAACACGTCATGATGTACGTTCGCATGACCCCGTATCCGCACGCACGTGACCCATGTCATCTATCTCGGTACCACGACCGTCTATTCATAGGTACAAAGTGATTTTTTAAGCGTTACCACTCCGTTTTGACCCTGTATGGTGAAATACATTTGAATTTTTTTTTTTTTCATATAGAACACAATTAATATTACATTTTTGTGAAAAAAATATAAATAAATAAAAAAGTAATTGTTAACCGTTATAACCACGTTAGTATTCAAATTCATGCTTTTATTTAGCGGCAACAATTATATTTTAAAACTTCATCGTGCAAAAACAACATAGATAAAAAAAATAGCGGTTTCCATATAAGCAAACTCATTATTACCTTAAAAAATAACGTGGACAAAAATTGCAATACGTTTTTTCAATAAAAATGTAATTTTTAAAAATTGTATATGAAAAGATATTCAAATTTGTGCATTATACAAGATAAAAATGTATCTCATGATACGATCAAATAAAAAAAGGATTACATTTTCTGTGAGTTTTACGAAATTGGAAAAAATATAAATATATATTCAGCAATGATCACGTATGTGTGTGTGCAAAATGTATCTAAAAAGTGGCTCACGGGTTTCGTCAGAATATCGTATCGAACTATTTCGAAATTACTCCTGGTAAAGAAAAAAAAACGAATAAACGGTATTTTTTTAGAATTTCTTACATTTTTCATAAATTCGTGCATATGACCCCTATAAACCCCTATAATTATGAAGTTCTAACAAAATCTTTGAGATTATTTTTGAGAAAAAACTCAATATATACCAGTAGCACAACCAAAACTACCCTAAAGAGAGAACTATAATCAAAGTATAACAATTTAAATAATGAAATTTCATAAACATCCCAACCTTTGTGATAATAATGTTATATTATGCTGCACAACAGGTTATATCAAACACAGCTTTAAGTGTATTATTATTATTATTAGGGCTGAGGACTTCTAGTTTTTTCATATTGTTTTAGAAAGATCTTAGAATCATTTTAGTGATCAACAAAGATGTTTCATAAAATCAGGAAGTCATATTTAATATTTGAATTTGCATATTTTTGCATATTTTGTCATAATTGCATATAAATGAATATTTGAGCATATTAGGAAAATCAATACTTGGTTATTATCGATATAATTTCTTAAATTAGCTGAGATAAAAAAGAACTAACTGGTAAATTTTCTGTTTAAAAATAATGTTTTTAGTATCGTTTAGATAATTTACTATCTATCCGATAAAATCGAAATATATATAGGAAGTGAAGTTCAGTTGCTCGTCCTTTTTCAAGAATTTATTATAATTAATTTATCGAAATAATACTTATTACAATTTTTTTTTTCATTTAAATATTATAATTAGATGAATTAATAAAACAAAATACATTTTTAGAGCATATAATAAGTGCATATTTCTTGTTTTTTTAGTGTATAAGTGCATGCATATTTTGAGATTTTTAAGTACTAGAAGTCCTCAGCCCTAATTATTATACACCTAAATTAACAGGTGTATTTCGAAATGATAAACATCATGAGTTATAGATTTACACCGAGTTTCGAACCCACTTTCATGTAACACATGCAAGTTAAAAATTGGGCTCGTAAAAATTTATAAAAATATATAAATGGATTAAATATTAATTACCATTCATGACAAATTATATAAACAAATGTTATTGGAATTGGCTGGTTAAATACGCGATACGCTATCAAAAAGTAAAATATCTTTAAAATAGTATTTGGAGTATCTCAGTTTGAAGAAACTACGAAATATATGGATTGATTAAAAATGTATAAATTATAGCAAAAAAATTTAAAAGAAAAACAATGTACGACAGTATGACCTTTAGATAACCAATGCGACCCATCATGAGAGGTATTTGCAAATACATATGACTGAAACCATCCTCAGATTACTGGAAATAAGTACGCTGAGCTTAAAATCAATCGGATGGTCGACTCGAGAGATAACCTGCCTCAATCAACTACCTCGTCACTTTTTACACTTGATACTTGATGAGCTATACAGTGTCTAAACGTTCGGTTTAAAGGCAGTATGTTGTGTTGCATACATATCACACAAGAGGAAAACTTAAAAACATGCTTTCTGGTGGGCGTAATGTATGTTTACTTGGATACAAACCAAATTTGATGAAAAATCATGAATGTGTTGCGAACGTACGCGTAAAGTAGCCGTCTCGTCCAGAGATCACCACGTCGCGGTGGTGTCTTAAATACGATAATACACGATCGTAGCGTGCGTTTCGAAACTACGTTTGTCACAATCACAGAAACCAGGTGTCCATAGTAATGTATAAATAGAGCATGGATTTCCGTGCACATAGCGTTATTGTTTTCTAAAGGTATACAATACTTGTTTTAATATTAATAAATCTGTGTCGTATACTTCCAGATGAATATACTGAGTTTTTTTTTTTTTTTTTCTATTTTGCCCGAAATTTTGGTTTTTACAAGCGCCTGGTAAAAATCTAAAAAAAAAAAAAAAGTGTTTTCATTATTCTAAAGAAATTCTATACGACACAGAGTGTAGCATGAGAATAGACTTCATTTTTATAATCAGTACATTAATAGTTACTATTTGGACATTTATTTTTTATTTTTATAGACGAACACTATACGATAGCTATGATAGCTATGCGCACGTGTAAGTACGAGTTTGAAGTTTTTCTCGAGAGTTCGCGTTCGTTCTGTCGTACGAACCCTACTTTCCTATATTTTACGTGTGAATCATAAACGAAAACGCTGCGCTTTAACGTCCAAAAAGGCACGGTCGACTGCGGCGAAGACAATCATGAAATGTCAAAGAGAATTAAAAGCTCTACCTCCTATATGCTATAACTCTACCATTTCAAACACCAGAGGAATTTTGAAATAAAACATTAGTTGTCCAAACAACCGTCGAAAATCTGTTGCGTTCGTTATGACCTGACAGCTAAAAGAGACTGGGAAATACGTTTTTGTTTGTTCGTGGGTTCAACGTGATGACATCTAGATAATCCGGTATAAGAAAATAGAATAATAATAATAATAATTGATGGTCTTATCACAGAATAATATTAGTTGGTACTTGGTAATTAATTAATTATTTTTAAGTTAAAAAAAATATATATCAACTAAAATTATAAATATGAATTATACTTAAAATTGTATAAAGTACGGTTCATGTTATAAATAAAATCACACATTTTACCTTATAGGATTACTTATATCGACTTATTGGCTACAAACCCGTTGAAAATTTGCTCCAAATCTCAATCAATGTTCTATGTTAACGATTAAAAATTGACATTTTTTTTTTTAAAGCTATATCATTGAGAGTTGCTAGTAAAAATTGGTTTATGTTTTTAATTATTGGTTATTGAAGGGACCAATGAAAACTGATCATTAAAGCCGATATGTCGTACCTGCTCATGTTTCAATCAAGACGCGACATATGTAAGACTGTAATATTTGTTGGTCGTACTAAAAGATATGTCGTGAAAGTCGGTGTTGGCTGATTTTCGTTGGATTTCGATATCGATATCGTCAATCGAAATATCGATACCGACGGTATGCTACTGCAGGATAATACTTGTTGTTGGTGTTCGCTCGGTGTTTTCCTGCCTTGCGACTGTCGACGTAAAACATTGATGGATTACGTAGGTATGAATGAAACGTAAACATAAATAAATAAATAAAAAAATAAATATAGATATATAAAATATATCCTATGATAAAATCTGTCGAAAAAGGTCGAGGGGACGAATCCGTGCCCGCAGAAAAATAGACGTTGAAAACGGTTTCGTCGGTTCACCGTGTTTGCGGTGGATTTCCGGATCATGAATTTCTCCATAGATTACACGTTGCGGCAGCTACTCCAAAGCTCAACCGTATCCGCGTGCGAATATTCGTTTGCCGCATACCCAGTTGTACTCAGATCGAGTCTGACGCGAATACCGCGTACTCTTAAACCCTCGCCGGTCGACCGCATTGTCGTCGTCGCCCTCGGCTTGCGAAACGCTAATTGCCTGTGTGCTCGGGGGCCGACGACTTTTACATCGGACGGCGGCACCCCCGCGGGTGGCTGCCACAGACACACACATACACACACACACACACATACATATACACACGCGTGCGTACACACACACACATACACACGCGTGCGCGCACACACACATACACACACATACACATACTCATACACACACAACACACACACACACACACACACACACACACACACATACACACACATACACATACACAAACACACACACACACACACACACACACACACACACACACACACACACACACACACCATTCACGAAATGGTCCGCAGGGTGCCCTGCAGAGATTCGGCGTTCGAAATTCTGCGCCCGTACGATATCACGACCTTCTGTGTCAGTGAATCTTTTACGGGTCAAGTGTTAACGTTTTCCAAACTTGGTTTTTAAAACTGTTGGCGTGCCCCCCCCCCCAAAAAAGGTGTTTTCCAAGGACTAAAAAGTTATAGATTTATAATGCAGAATAAATTGTTTTTTATTGAGTATACTTATGTTTTTATTTTATGAACTATGTTCAAATTAAATGTTAATATTGAATTATGTACGTATGAAAAATGTTATAATCGTTTTTTTCAGTGTGTAGTTTTTGTGGCTACATTTTAGCAGATAAGGTTTCAATATCAAACGAGTAATTTGTAATTATAGTGAAACATAAAGCTTTATTGGTCAGAGTATTTCTTTGCTTCGACTCGATCGAATTCACAAAGAGACGAAAATGTCGAGCAAAAGTCAACGGAAAAATTGAATCTAAGGAATGCGTCGCTATTTTTAACGTATTGTTAAATACGTCTTGGAGTGAATTCCAGACTTTGGAAATTCCGTTGTCTGTATTTTCACAACGTTTCCACGTAGAAAGTCAATTTCTATAATATGTCGTTATAAACGCCTAAAAAAATATTTGAGCAGACAATCTTGATTGAAATGTGTGCGATTCGTTTTTGAATTTGTCCCAGCTACGATTTTATAAATAAAACAATTGAAATTTTAATTTCTATCAAAAAAAAAAAAAAAAAAAAAAATGTAATCAACTCAACTTTTTTAACGCGCTTTGGATTTGTCAACCTCATTTCATGCGGGATGTCATTTGTAACGTACGCATTCGAGTGTTTTCACACAATACACGTGTCAGACGGCAATCGGGACCGCAGAGAGTTTCCACAAGTTTCGCGTGGAGGTACGATCACGCATCGCGTGATACTCATAGGCGTCAAGTTAGCAGCGTATTTAGAGCGCGTGTATTGCCGTAATGAATAATGCGTGGCCGTTACGAAGGACTGAAATCGTGTGGGCCGACGGGCAGGAGGCGGTCTTGGGAGTAGTCACGCAGCAGTAAGCCACCTACAAAGCACTGACGGCACAATCATCATACGAGTTTACGAGGAGCGTTTATTCGCGCCGATCGACTAATTTCAGTAATGCATTGTGCACGTGTTTCGTAATTAATTTTTCAATAAGTTTATACTAGCGGCAAGCAGTGGCTGATTAAGGGGGTTGCTTGGGAGCTGAAGCACCCACCTTTCCGCGTATTTTAACAGAAATTAATAATAATTTGCCTAGTTGCGAAGTTGTGAAGTAGCAAACACCGGTCGGCGACCATGCACAAATTTGAAGTACACTGGTTTTCTATAAGTTAAAACTGATTAACTGATAAGTCAGCTGCTCGGTTGTCAATACACACTGAGATAGATAAGAATATCTATCTCGGTGTCAGTACATTAGTTTTCGTATAGTATCTATGATATCATCATAGAACAAGATATTATCATTGATTATATATACATCAAATTATATTAGAAAAGAAGAATGCAATTAGAAGACTGATCAATATAATTGCAAAAGGTTTAAATTATATTACATTACATTGTATTCTTATGTACCTACTTGTTAAAAAATAATATACGTTTAATTGTTTATACGTAGTAGGATCAAAAAGTTCCCGGAATTCATAAATAGAAAAAAAACTATTTTTCTTATCAAATATCTGGTTATTGGAATCAAAAGAAGAAGTGATATCCTATCTTATGGTTAAATTGTCAAAACTATTTTAGTCTCTCATTTGCTGTAATCGTGTCCATACGAAACAGGGTATACGCGTTTTTTCAAAATGTCACGATTCGCACAATGGGCCAACATTAAATTTTGTTTTAAACTTGGCAAAACTGTTGCAGAAACGCTCGGATTTTTGCAAACAGTTTACAACAAATGAAGGGTTAAAAAACAGTCGTTTTTAAACGGTTCAATTGTTTCGAAAATGGTCAAGAGTCACTTGAAGACGAAGAGTGGAGTGGCCGAACATGAAGGTCGTGTCGATTGTGTTCTTCAACATCGAAGGGTTGTTTCACGGGGAATTTGTACCGAATCCAAAAAAAATAAACTCTGGTTTTCATATTGAAGTTTTAAAACGTTCGAGAAACTCAATTCGTCGAAATAGGCCGGAAATATGGTTGGATTTTGCATCACGATAGGGCGCCGTGTCACTCATCCTTTGCAGTTCGGCAATTTTTAGCCATTAAAAAAATTACCATGATTCCACGAATCCCGTTTTCTTTAAATATTGCATCGTGTGACTTCTGGCTATTACCAAAATTAAAACTAAGACTCAAAGGTGAATGATTCGGTTCCGTAGAAGACATTGAAGTCAATGCGATAGCGAACCTCGGGGCCTTATCGATAGAGGTATACCAAAGACGTTTTCGGCAGATGTCGAATTCGTCAGAGTAAGTGTGTCTATGCCGAAAGACGATATTTCGAAGGGGATCAAGTCAGTTTAAGTTTAAATTGTATGCGTAAAAAAACAAAACGAAATTCCGGGAACTTTTTGATCCTACTACGTAAGTTTTATATTGCTTAATTATGTATTAAGTACCAAATTTTTATTTTTTCCCTCCAAATTGTACATAATAAGTAATTTAGGACTATTATTAACAAAATAGAACCCACCATAAAATAAATCCTAGATCCACCACTGGCGGCAAGTAGGTACTTCAAAGTAGGTAATGGGTACAACGCGCTTGTTATAAAATATAATATTATAACGCGCGTATTCGAAATCTCAAACAGTTATGTACGTCGCGCGATAAGTATCACGGTTTAGACGTTTAATCGTGACCCGTACAAGTATATTCCACCGGTCCAGGAAAGTCCGGAAAATGTTTTGCTGCACTTCGTGTTTTACTCCGGGAAAACCCGGCTCGATATCTCAAATGTTTTCGATTGACGGTGTAATTTTACGTACGGCCGGTACTATCCAAACAACGGCGAGGAATTCGTTTTTCGCGGAAAACGCGGAGGGGTAGCTTTAAAGAATGTATCCCCCTTTTCGCACGGTACCCCCGGGTTCTAGTGAGAAAATGTCTGCGGGCGCGCTCCGCGGCAATCACGTGCAATATGCATTTTGATCCGTATACCGTATAGAAACTTGCGGTAGGTATTCGTGTCATACGAGGACGGTTTAGGGTTACGCTGTTACACATTTTCCTGGACGTATAATATATTATTGTAGATAAGAACGGCATTGATAGTCCGATGGCAAAAATAATACCTGACATCACGTGTCATATAATCTTTGATAACGTTCCGTCTTCTTAGAATTTTGTCTGTGCGCTTACACGCGCGTCGGAGCTCGACAAACGACAGCATAAAATCGCGTCACTTCGCCGTATCGCGCAAAGCCGTTACAATCCCTGCGGTATTGGATAAGTCTCGTATAAAACACGATCGTTCACGTTTAAGTATTGTCTGGTGTATTGGTTAACGTGAAAATGTTTTACTCGATTTTTTCGCACATTACGTCGACAGTTAAACATTATTTGTAATTAAAAGTCATTTCAAAAGTTTTTCTCGTTAACCCCCGTAAGGAGTGCAGTTTATAAGGCAACCGAGTTCTCTCGATAACTGCTGTAGAAGGGGGGGGGGGGTAAAATTTTTAAATTAATATCATCAAATTCGAACAATACATTTTATAATATAACTATTATTGTTATGAAATAAAATCTGTTTTTTTCATTTTAAAAGAGGACTTGGATTCATTTGACTCTTTATTCACGTTTTCAACTTAAAATGTATTGAAAAAAAAAACCCAAATGCACAAAGTAAGTATATTAACTTTACGAACACATCGTCTATTAGCACTGCGCTCATTATATATTATCAGTTTTTATGACTATTGAATTATTTATTTTAAATAATACTACGCGAACGTATTACATAAAAAATATATATATTTCATAAAAATCTCTCGCATCTTCCTCAATACGGAAAAAAGAAGACTCGTTTGTAATACTACAAAAGTGCATTTTACCAATGTTTTCGAATGTTGCCAATATATCGGTGATTTACGGCTGATCGGCTCTCGTTCTATTGTAACTTTTTGGGTTTATTGGGTTGAGTACGCTTTCCACGTCAGAAAATTCACAATGGCCAATTTTTTCCCCGGCTGTGTAAGCCACTGATTTGCCAAACAGCACGGTCTCGCCGTATTACGGCTTCTGTTCAAAACGTACATACGGCTAGCTCATTCAAAGATGCCTTCTTTGAATATGGTTAGAATTCGGAACTATTTAGAGCTAGTATCATTTTTCGTAAAATTCGAAAATAAAGTTGAGTGCTGTGAAAAATCTTGTTTTCTAACACAATGTGAAATTTTCAAATCCCACAAATATAACAGGTTCACCTTACTTATACATACATTTTTATTTTACCCACTATTTTGTCAAATGTAATGGTATAGTTTGTCATATATATTATATATATATAGCTAATACGCGAATTAAAAAAAAATATCTCTTTATTTTATTACAGTACCTAAAATTGTATTATATCGTACGTATTAGTTAAGCGCTAAAAGATGAAATAAAATAAAAAGTGAAAAGGTCATGAATATTTTTTGTTAGCATATTGAAAATCACAACATCATATTTCGTGTACCTGTTTTGTTGCAATCTTAAAAATATAATTGATCGCGGTTTATTTTGGATCGCGAGAACCCAGCTTTGTTGATGGCCGTACGTATCGATTCCGATAAACACGCTTTAAAAACTTCAGGAGTACCTACGGTCCACGAGCAGCAGAAATCACTGGGATACCCGGTGCTCATTTTCTCGGTAAACATTCATTTGTCGGGTTCCGATCGTGTTCGACCTTCGGGCCGGATCGATAGTTGTTCGTAAATGGTCTGTGCCGACCGAAATTGCTGATCCTCACCGTTGTCACGCGCCGAGGGGCCAAATGGACTTAAGTCGGCGGAAGGAGTGCGTACGACGGGTCGCATTGTAGAGAGTGCGATTAAATAATCGTCCCGATAACTGTTTGCACATCACCGGAATGTATAGTGTCTTATGACATTTTGCGCTGTATCAACTCAACATTGTAACAGCGTACAAAATAGCATCGGTTATTACAGTTGACGCGTCTAGTGTTTTGTGCCATTTAAATTTTGATATTTTATCGAATAAATCGCCTATTGGGTTTTTAATACTATACTGTAAAACTTTTAAATTTTTTAAGTTCATTTTTTTTCATAGTTTCGTGCGTATTTTTAGATTTTTAAAAACAATAAGTTTCGATTCCTAATAATGATTACAAAAGTTATATTATAAAAGTCAAATTCTGCGTAATTTTTGTATTGAAATTTGTTTCTATCACGGTAATTGCTGCTTCGTGTTGTCGTGTTGAATATCACTGAAAGCTAGCCCAGATGTAAATGGACAGTTACAAGTTACAACTTGTTTTCTGTTGGCAGTGAACACTCTGCCGTAGGATAGTCCATTTATGACTGTAGTCTTTTAGTAGTATTCAACGTGACAATACAAAGCAGCAGAGACTGTGGCAAAAAACAAAAAAACAACACAAAAATATCCAAGAATACCTAGGAAATTCTCAAAAAAATCATCTTGAATTAGTTATAAATTATTGATGTTAAAAAAACCGACTTACGAAATTGACAAAAAAAAAAGTTTGATAGTGAAATAATACAACAGGTATTATTCGATTAAATATTTGAATGTACGTAGCGCAAACACCAAACACATGTATTTGTAATCAGTAATAATAACCGTTGTTTCATTGTACGCTGTTACAACGTTGAGTTAACGCTGCGCAAAAACGTCATGAGACGTACATACACACCGATGATGTGCATACGATGGCAAACGTTTAGATTTTTAAAAAAAAATCAAAAGTGAATAACATAAATTTTCCCTTGTAAATAATAAAACGACATATTGTCTATCAAACATTTTTTTTCCAGTAAAATACACTTTTCAAATCCGATCGGTCCCCACCGCCAAGACGATCCGGACAAAGCACACGGACGATGTGTGGCGCGGCATCGTCGCTATGACGCTCTGTCCGTCCGTCCGTCGGTCGAGCACATACCCGTAGGAACGGTTGAATAGATAAATAATGTCATTGTTCACGAACGACGTTCGTTTCCATCACGTTCATACCTCCTGTGCGTCCGTCTCGTCTATTCCGATGTTTTTTTGTGCGTCGTCGTACGTTTAAGCGGATCACCTATTACCCCCATAATAAAATCAACGTGTTTGGGCGAGTACTTTATTGTGTTAAAGAGAGTATGATACAATATAAAAGATAAAAGATGATGTTTCAAAGATTAACATAAAAATGAAATTAACTTAAACTTAATTTTATCAAAATGCTTAAACACAAATTGGGGTAAGTATATTTTAAGTGACGTTATACTTTTAGAGTACAAAGGCGCAAGAGGTTAAACTTTCAAGGGAAAAAACAAAAAATATTTTTAAACTTTGCATCTAACAAAATATCAATAATAATTATGTTAAAAATATTTTAATTTGATTTAAAATCACAGAAAAAAAAAAGTGAGTGTGCTTATGACCGCACGACTGAAGTGAAACTTCTTTCGCTCTATCTATATGTATATATATATGAATGTGTGTGTGCAATATATACATGTATGCACATATACATATATTAATTTCCTACAAATATTTAAATTTATTTTATGTTTTCATTAGTAAATTAATATTTTTGCATAGATCTTTTATTTTTTTTCATTGTTTTATTCGTTATTTTCATTATTGGGTACATCAGTAATTACTGTGGTTGATTGTAAAACCGAGACAATAGGCTTATGATACGAGAAATACGATACATATATTTTAGAATTAAAATTAGACAGAAATCTAGAAAAAACTGCATCGATTGTTGTTCCATGTCTTGTAGTTGGTTCATTACGGTCATTATTCATTTGTAATTCTAATGTATCTCGTAGAAAGTTTATCAAGAGTTGTCCATCTTCGGATGCGAAATTGATATTGAAATCTCCTGCTAAGATTAGTGGCAACGTATGATAGTTTTTATGCACAATTTCCGTACGTAATTTCTTCTTAGTTGGTGGTCCTGAAGCACCGCTTTCATACTCGGAGTCTGTGTCACTTTTCTCCATAATTTGTTATTATTTACCCGAAAATTCACATAACATAAACTTTAAAATAAATTTACAATTCTATTCACTTTAAACGTAAAATATTGAATGTATTGAACAATATTAATTCATAAAATTGTTCAAAACGCAATAAAATTACAGTAAATTACAATAAAATAACCAAACTATCACCGTTCACGTAACGCTAGTAAACTCGCAAACGAACTACTGACTGAAGTGTATACATATTTCATTTCCCAGCTGTAAGAGAAAGAAAGAAAAATGTGCGCGCGCACTGCTGACGCTTGCCTATATCCCCCACCAATTACCGTTCGCCTCGCCTGATCACACTTTTCGTAACGCGTTCGTCAGCTTACTCCCCAAGCCAAGCGCGCGTAAAGAAGTTTCACTTCAAAAATAATTTAATTACGAAATAATATGAATAATTTCAGTACGAATATAAAGTAAGGAATTTCAGGTGGTAGTATTTACTTCAATACGTCCGCACTTTGTGAGAACGTGTGTCAACGTATATTTGAATGCGTATAATTCTAAATGCGCGTTGATAATTCTTGACGTGCGTCCGCCTATGACTGCGATATAATAAACGTAGTCGCGATATTAATTTTAAACACCGCCTAATAACCTAATAAAAATATTATTGAATAAATATTATTATTTTTCATTATTTTATTAATTCCGATATCAAGTGTTAATATTTATATTGAAAAATGATACTTCCGAATTCCTATATCACCTAACCTAACCTATAACCTACCAGTGAGTTATTGAGTGTATTTCAGTAGCATAGATTTCATTTTGGAAAATTAAACATTTAACTTGACTTTTTTTCGCCATTCGGACCTATTACGCTTATAAGCCTTGGCAGGCCGGTATACGATTTTTTTGAAGTGAAAAAAGTATATAATCTAAGACTGAAAAATATGAATATATTATTACGTGACTCAAACCATACGTTTTCAGCTAACTATTATTTTCATACGTTGTATTCAATAACAGTGCTTTAGTAACGAAACCATAGTAAAATAAATAATATCATAGTCCAATCTCCACGACTAAGGAACATTGCAGATGATCAATTGTCAAAATGCAGTTGCCACAATACAAAAGCGATTGAAATCGTTTCGAACAAAATATCGAATTATTTCGTTGAAATTAAACAATGTCTATAAATATGTCTATACGGTGAGTATGATATGTTAACCGTAAAAAGTCATTAGAATTAAAACATTCAAGTAACGAAAAGAAACCGTTTGGGTGTGCCGCGAGCTCAAAAAACTTTCAATAGAGGATTGAAGACACTCTTCAACTGACCGAAAACATGCGGTATCAAATGTCATTTGAATGTCCTGTGTGTTCGAAAACGTTCACTCAAAAAGGCAAACTTACACTACACATGCGACGCCACACAGGTGAAAAGCCATTTGAGTGTACTGTGTGTGTGAAAACGTTCACTCAAAAATGCAATCTAACACGACACATGCGATGCCACACAGGTGAAAAGCCTTTTGAGTGTACTGTGTGTGAGAAAACGTTCACTCAAAAATGCCATCTAACACTACACATGCGACGCCACACAGGTGAAAAGCCTTTTGAGTGTACTGTGTGTTTAAAAATGTTCACTCAAAACAGCATTCTGACACTACACATGCGAAGCCACACGGGTGAGAAGCCATTTGAGTGTACTGTATGTTCAAAAAAGTTCATTAAAAATAGCAACTTGACACGACACATGCGACGCCACACGGGTGAGAAGCCATTTGAGTGTTCTGTGTGTGTGAAAATGTTCGCTCGTAAAGACCTTCTGACACTACACATGCGATGCCACACAGGGGAAAAGCCATTTGAGTGTTCCGTGTGTGCGAAAACGTTCACTCAAAAATGCAATCTAACACAACACATGCGATGCCACACAGGTGAAAAACAGTTGGATTTTTCTGCTAGAGCCTGAACGCTCGATAGTCCAGTATTTCATCGTGTCAACACTAAACTTAACGATGATTCAATTCGACCACGCCCATTCGCGTGCAATTGGTGACTTAGTATTTTCGCCCCCCTTTTTTTTGATAATGTGTTATGTTAATAAATTGGTTATGTATAAAAATAAACAAAATAATACTTTTGTAGCATATTTTAAATTATATTAGATTCTGAGTGGAGAGATGAGTTTATTGATTTTAAAATAATGTTTAATATTATTACTATTAGAAACACATTTTTGGGTAGAAAAATTGGTCCAACATTTACATCGAGTTACTCAATGAATTAGAAGTTGGTGTTAATGTTCCTATGAAAAGATATTTTCTCTATTGATTTTTTCAACAAATATGAATTATTGAGTAAATATTGTAAAATATTTAATAGACAAGATCTTTATTGAATCGATTTTAGTTATTTAGTCACTAAATTTGCTGAAATACGGAAACTTTTGCCATGTATCAATCATATGTCACTGTGAAATGTTGGCGAACAAGTACTTTTTTATCAACTGAAGGCTTTACATGTTTTGCAAAGTGCTTCATAAACTCTAAAAATTCATTCCCTTGCATCCAGCCTGACTTATTTGCAACACCAACACAACCAGATGGGCCTCCTTTTACAAAGTAATCTTTATAATTAACTCTTGGGAATACAAACATGGGAGGAATAAAATTACCTATCGCATTTACAGCCAAACACATTGTGACTAATGTGCCACGTTCGGCAGATGTGATTGCACCAACTTGTTTTTTACCACGAGATGCTACTACTTTTTCTGTCTTTTGGACTGTTGTAATCCCTGTTTCATCTAAGTTGTAGATATCTTGCCCTTCAAATTTATATACTTCAACAAAACTGACTGATATTTGTCCATAAAATGTTTAACATTCACCTTGTTGAAGTTCATAGCCCTTGATAAGCTTGTTGCTTCGGGACGACGGATGGAAATTGATGAATTTCTTTTTAAAAATTCAGAGAACCAATCAACACCAGCTTCCTTGTTGTTTGTCCAATTCATAGGTACTTTTAGTCCTAGTTTAACTGCAAACTCAAATGACAATTTTCTAACTTCTTTAGGACTCAAACCAAAATACATATCAGCTGAATTTTTTATATAGTCTACAAGTTGCTTTTCCTGGATGTCATTAAATACTTTACTGTGTGGCCGGTAACCAACTGATGGTAAAGTACTACCTGTTTCTCTGTGGAGTTTAAACTTTTTTATGTACCTATTTAAACTCACATGGCAGATATTTAAACTCGTAGCTACTGATCGTTCCGACATAATATGTTCATCCAAACATAGAAGTG
Source organism: Therioaphis trifolii (assembly GCA_027580255.1). Taxonomy (NCBI): domain Eukaryota; kingdom Metazoa; phylum Arthropoda; class Insecta; order Hemiptera; family Aphididae; genus Therioaphis; species Therioaphis trifolii. Next base: position 124,781,478 of record CM050404.1, read on the forward strand.
CTGCTGTTTTCATTGTTGTATCAGATGTGGTGCCTCTGCTAGTGGTTCTTTCTCGTTTTCGAGGCATTTTGTCAACTAAATCAAGTATAATAATTAATACACAATGTTAATAAAAGTTTATATTGAAAAAAATATAATCGATTTTAATAGATAATGTTACAATTGACCCCAGTCTGTTTGTTACTATTGGCCCCATAAAAAGTTTTTTGAATCAATGCGAAAACAAATTATGAACTTACCTAAAAATTTAATTTATTATTAAATAATCGTAATCTCCAGAAGATTTACTTGATGATACTTTGAATAATATATTCAACAGCGCACATACGACGGCGTAAAAAAAAAAATTCAAAAAAAAAAAATTCACTTTTCAATGTAAAAATCGGTTTTTAGTACGAACTACTGACTGAAGTATACACATATTTCATTTCCCAGCTGTAAGAGAAAGAAAGAAAAATGTGCGCGCGCACTGCTGACGCTTGTCTATATCCCCCACCAATTACCGTTCGCCTCGCCTGATCACACTTTTCGTAACGCGTTCGTCAGCTTACTCCCCAAGCCAAGCGCGCGTAAAGAAGTTTCACTTCAAAAAAAACGCCCGCTTTTAATCAAATCCTCGGTGAAAATTCACAGATAGTACCAAGTCTACCAAAATGCAAAGGAAAATGAATTGATGAAATATTGCTCAAATGTATCACTAGATCTCAGAAATCCACCAATAGCGAGACATGGATTGCAAGGCGACCGGAGCATGGCGATTTGGGTGACTCAAAACGGAGCCAAAAATCAAAGGCTGTTTTTTATATTATATCGTACGATTCTGACCATCGGGGTCAAGCTTATAAATGAAAAACAAAAATTTATTTAAAAATAAAAATGTTTCTCAAACGCACGGTATCTATCAAAACATCGTACACGTTCGTAGTTTTTTTTTTCCATTTTTGTCGGCGGCGGTGCGCAAACTTTGTAGTTAATGAGCAACTGGCGATTCGCCTCCAGTATACGCCTAGTTCGCGTGGTGGTTTTTTTCCCGACGTCGTCGCCCGAAACTGGCTGCGAGTGACGTTTGTGTCGGCGCGGCGGAGCGCGTAACGCGTATGCCTAAAACGTAGGCGACCGAGCCGCTTGAACTATTTCGCCGCGACCAACGAACCGCTCGGTCTCCATCGATCGTAACGTTGTCGCGCGACGAGATAGCCGGCGGTGGTGGTGCGACCGACCCGAAAACCTTTTTTTTTGGGGGGGAGGGGAACTTTTCTTTTTTTCATTAATGTGTACTGCAGATTTTTCTTTTATTTTTGTTTCGATTCAAAATCATATGTTATGTGTTGCTTTTTCTGAAAACATCAACCCTTTTGATCAAATACATTTATGGATTTAAGTTTCGAACAAAGCGCGTGGAACTATTACACAGCACAGTGTAGACGTAGATGATCGCAACGTGATTTATTTGATTTGTTGAGTACAGTTTGAACAATACGATCAAAACTATGCGGCCGATGACGGTTTCAGTAATGTGTCATTGACATTATTATGTACAGTGAAACCTCTGAATACCGGACACTCTCGGTAGCCGAAATATTGTCCGTTATTTAGAGGTGTCCGCTATTCAGAGGGAAAAATAAAAGAGGAGAATATGTTCCTGTCCCCATAAAAACGTCCGCTAATTGGAGGTGTCCGCTATTCAGAGGTGTCCGTTAAGGGAGGTTTCACTGTATTTTCATCGATAGGGTTCGACTAAAAGATGTCACGAAAAACGGTAATTATTCAACGGTAATAATAACTTATATTTATTATACTTTCACGTGTTAAACTAAACCATCGAATAAATTAAATAATGGGAAAATTCAACTGCAAATAATAATAATAATAATAATATTCATAAAACATCAGTGTACCAGCAATGTCGGATGCCGCCGTTAAACAACGCAAATCATGTATTTTCGGTTCACATAATTTAATTGAAATATTTATGACGTTAATTACAGTCAACGAATATTTGAAATGATATTTTATTTACGTAACATTCATCATCGTTCAGCATTATTGCCATAGTCTTGTCTTAAACAATTCCATCACAAATCGTAACCATTCTTCTACACCGTTCCGCGTTACCAAGATAATCGACGGTTGATCGCCGCAGCTAGACGACGCACACTCCAACGTCGTCCTCTGTCAGGGGCAATGGTTTCCATTGTTCTTGTAATTGAGAAAAACCAAGATATTGAAACTAATTTATTATAAAAAATAAATGAAAATAAGAAAATACGAATTATGGAAAAAAAAATCATAGTATAAAAAAAGTAAACGTATATTTATATATTATATTTAAAATGTATTATGGTGCTGTGATTTATTGGTTAATGGTTGAGTGAATTTATATTATAAAAAAAAAAAAAAAAAAACTATCAAATAATTCATATGTAAGTTGTTATCAAAACTTTTTTTTTACTGTATACATAGTATATTCGTCGACTCCTCCAATGAAAAAGGAAGTAACTCGAATTTTATCATTTTTCAGTAGAGCTATATTATAAGGTTTAACTTAAATTATTATCGGTTTTTAACTGTTTCATATCAAATTTTTATATGAACTTTGGTTGTTTGATTGAATATAATATTATCACCATAATTTTTTGTTTTTTAATTTCCACAGTACAATGTATGATGAAAAATAAACTTAAGTTACTTCTTTTTTCACGGGGAAAAAAGTTATTCGGAGAAGTAACTCGAGTTACTTCCTTAATCTTGGGTAAATATAGATAAGTAATAAAAATAAAATATTTTCATCTGATTCTGATGAAAAATGAACTGGATTCGAATCCTGTTTAATAGTAGTATAATAATTAACAAATAATTTAATTAAAATATCATCAGTTATAATTTATTACTACTATGCACTGGAATTTCATGTTATTTTTTCTGTCCGGTGTTTATAAAATAGTTAATAATAATAATAATATTAATATGTATTATATATAAAATCGAATAACTTACTTTTTTGTAGGGCATGATTGATAATAAAAAACACTATAATAATTATTATTAATATTATTAATTGTATTAATAATAGTATTACTGACGTCTGACACTAAACAGTCAAGTTTATTGAGTTTATGTATGTATATCATTATGCATGCTATCATTAAACACATAAATACAATAATTAAAATAAACGATAAATTATTGTTGTATTTCAAAATACAAAAATGAGTTACTTCCTTTATCTCGGGGAATGTTGATTTAAAAATAGAAGTAACTTAAGATACGTTTTTCTTTGCCGGAAACTTTATCACGAGAGACTATAAATATATTTTAATATTATGATTTCTAACCTCTTTGGACTAGTAAAGTTACTGCCGTTTTCGCGGGAGGTACAGAACATGTTCCTTTATCACATTTCAACAAAAAGTGAAAAATGATAAAATTCGTGTTACTTCCCTTTTCTTTTCTATTTTATACACTATTTGATACATAGTATATACGTGAACGAAGACGGTACAGTAAAACAAATAAATTGTTTATGGCCGTGTCTATAAAAATTAACAATTATTTCTAATATAGTAAGTTTTATATTTGTCTGAGCTAGCCCTCATTGTGTTCTTTTTGATAAAAATTATGTACAAAGAAAACGATTATTATAAGAGGTTAAATAACCAAATCGTGATCGTGAGAATATTTTATGTATCTTTAATAGTATGTCTTGGTTCTAATATAACTTTGTTTGAATTGAATTGAACGATTCATAGTGGCAGTGAAAGTAATGGAATTATCATTATGTATAAAATGACTTGATGTTTTAATTTGAAAAATTAGTTTTATACAATTTGGATAATAATATTAATTTTCATAGATGTACATTTAAAAAATGGCCCCTTTGCCCCCCTGCGGTCACCCTTACTTGCAAGTATTGGTGAAACGGAGCAGATTTCTGGTCCAGGTCTGACCGCCAAGTTTGTTCACTTAAATATGATTTGAGAAACAGATAGTTTGATGTCGGTAGAAGGTTTTAAAATCTTTGAACAGTAGACCAGCATGTCAGACCTTATCAAAGGCCTTTAATACGTCCAGAAAGACAGCTGAAGTGTTCATCTTTTTTCGTCGAGTGAGTGTGAGAAAATATTGGAAACTAAATGCATTGTAATTTGATTTCTCTAACCGAAATTCTAAGGATTATCCTTTATGACAGCTAACCAAAATAAAACATTATTAGATTACTCAAGGTATGCGATGCAACTTTGTCAAGTGAATTATTTTTAACGATAAATTATATTTTCTTTTGCGTGGTCAAAATATAATATAAAACATAATCGTTATTCTTTACTTGCACACAAATTACACAATTAATGTGTTGTTGAACAATAAACTGATTTATCGTTTTGAATTTTATCAGAAATTATAATTCACTTGTGACTATTAATGAAGTCGATGGCTTAAAGATAAAATTCTAGTTATTTGTTTTCGTAGTTATACATTACATCACGTTTCACACTAACTGCAGGTACAAACAGTAGGTTAATTTAATAGTTCAAAGCGATTTGAAATTCAGGGCGTTCATTATATCATAGATAATATTTTCGGATTTTATAGTTGTCAATATATTGATGGCCAAAGATCAAAGCGAAATAAACGTGTTAACTTGGAGTTTAATATCAACTTCCATACATAAGTACCTTTCTGAAAATCAATTGATATTAGTGATTCGTAATAGCCAAAAGTTATTGATGATTTAATGATTTGTCTTAATCTTGATTTCAATCGTATTATAGGTATGCACTATGCACATCATTATTTAATAATATAATATGTAGTTACTGAAATATTATGATGTATTTCTTAAATGAATCTAATGGTATCGACTATCGAGTGTTTTAAGTAATTAATAAATACGTATTATGATAGCTCATCAGAGTCGTCATTGGTCGTATATATTTTGTTTTTACTTCCAAGACGTTGAAATGAATCCCTATTGATTAAAGTATACTTTATATGTACTAAAGTAATTGAGTTTATGTAATTATAAGAAGTACTTAATCTAAGGTTGAAGCAATCACGACATGTGCCAAGTACATTTCAACAGAAACAGCACAATCTAAAGCAAATACCCTGCAGATGAAAACATTTTTAATTTGAAATTTCGTAAGAATATCAAAGCTTGTACAAGTAAAATAAATAGGACTCAATAATAGACAACTTATTTTTTTTTCTCCTTTATTCTTGATTTTTCTTCTCCAAACATCAAGCTGTTACATGATAATTCCAAGTTTTCTATAAAATTGTAATAATAAGTAATAATCTACCTGACGTCGAAGTTAGTTTTACTACTTAACTTTTAACATCTTATTTCTTTAGAAAAACTTTTCATATGTGAATATTTTTGTGAATTGTTTTCTTTAATGTAATTTTTAGTTCATTATACAAGACTGAAAAGAAAAAAAAAATAGAGAAACCATGCTATATAAACATTCTAAACGTTTTAAATTACATTCATACATACGCGTGTACAATTTTTCATATAGTTGGTGCACATTTATTTATTTATTTATTTTTTAATAAATGGACTGAATTGAGTTTTTATTTAAGCTGAGTTAGATTACAAAAACAAAAACAAAAAAAAAAAAAAAACTATCAAAATTCATTCTAACACATTTTCATAAAATACTGCTACTTATTATGCTTAATTTTTTGAGGGTATTTAAAAGAATGATACTTAGATTTTTCCATCAATAACATCGTAGTTAAAAAAGTTAAATTTGTTTCATACCATTTTAATATTTTACTTTTTACTTGTAATTAACTGTTGATAATGTTAATGAAAATTATACTTTTCTTTATTTTTATATTTAACATTTTTTTTTTTTTTTTTTTTTTATGTAAAAAGGGTAAATACAATTAGGGTTGAAGGATAATGGATTTAGTTGGGAGATTACGGTTAGTTACCTAACCGACAACTAATGTAATAAATTAGGAAATTGTATTAAAAATAAAATAATTAAGGGCATTTACAAAAATACAAAATTTTTTTTCACCGCATTAAAAAAGGGTTTGTAATGGGAAAACAATTTAATCCTGAAAACTGAATTATTAGAAATGAAACTGTTATTTTTGCATTTTAACTTTTTTTCTTAATTATTTATATCTGTTTTTATTGTTATAGTTACAATATATAATAAAAGACGATAAATTTATTAATAAGTTTATTTATTTATACGGGCTGGGCCCTTTTTTTTAATATAATCATTTGAGATAACAATTAATACACATTATACAATAACTATAACATAGAATTTTACAATCAAATTTTTAACGAATTGTTGAAGGTATGATCGGTGTTGGCAATTGACATTAGACGTCGTAAAGGTTCATTAGCCATATGTTCGGTGGTAGAATGCGGGACATAAAAAGAGGCTGTGGAACGAGACGAATGAGATGGAACTTTAAAACAGATTAGTGAAAGAAGATCAGGTGAATCGATGCCATTGTTTAATAACCCAGCAAGGAATTTAGTACTACCGATACGTCGACGCTCAGCTAATCAAATCAAGCCAAGGTTTGTAGCAACTGGCGTATAGTTATGAGGGGCACAAGGAATTTTAAGTAAAAAGCTAGCAAAACTTAGGAATCTGCGTTGGACAGTCTCAAGCTGTCTTAAATTATCAGCAGTATGAAGATCCCAGATTATAGCCCCATTCTACAGAATGGGGCGCACAAGTGCACAGAATATAAATCTGAGTAACTTAGACAAAATAAATAAGATAATATATAGATTATTTATTTACGTAAATGGTTATTAGTTACATTAAGAAAAAATATTTATTCACGTATAAATAAATGCACATGGTTTGTTCGTATTTATTTGTGAATAGATTTTAATAATGTTTTTATTGAAATATTTATCAATATTTGCAATATTTTATCATTTGAAAAACTAAACTTGTAATGAAATTACCCACTGAGCTCTCCTCGTTTACCAAACGTTATGATTTATCGTTTTTTTTTTTTTTTTTTTTTAATTTAAAATAATATCACGAAACACTCTCGCGCACCAGGTGAGCTCATCATAAAAATGGTTTACCCGAGGTGCTATTCACCCATCACGAATATTTTGTAAGCTACACTATATTAAATTTAATCGATTCTTACAATTCAAAAGTTCCCTTAGTGTCTAATTTTATGATCATATTTTCTAACAAAAAATAAAAAGTAGACAGAGTGTCTAAGATTTATTTGACAAATGCAATAATATTCGTTATATTTACTATTTTTAACTTTTTATTTTGCGAGTATTACCTTACCGTGTTACGATTTTATGAAAAAAGTTATTTTTTAACTATTCTTTTTTGCGTAATTTTTTAAAAAGTTTTTTAGTTTATCTAAATGGTAACCGTTTACTACTACATACTATTATGAAAGAGAATAATTTTTGGAAATTTGTTTATAAAAATGTTGACGATTAGATCAATAATTTAAGACGTCTAAGTGTATAAGTGATGAAGAAAAGTCCGAGGAACGCCGCAAAAATGTTCTACCACTAATCTGCTGTTCTAAGCATTATGTATCTTTTTACTTTATAGTTCTTTAAATGCAATTTGGCTCAAAAATACAAATTAAATCATCGCGATTTCCTCGAAAATTGATCCTTCATAATATTACACGATAAACAGCTGTTACTAATTAATTTGAAGAAAATTAAAAACTTGTAAAATCACAAAGGTGAAAAATACTTTTCATTATTTAACATTTTTCCCCCGTAAAACCATATCGCAGTGGTTGTAGTAGGCGTTAAAAAAAAGAAAAAGCGAAATGAATCAAACAAACAATGCATTATTTAATTTGTCAAGTACATTTTTTAACTCTGTGTGTAATGCGTATAAAATGAAACGACGTGTAATAATCGAACTGTCGTTCGGCAATATGATAAACGTTATGATAAACGTTCGAATTTCGATTTAGACCGTTCGTCGAAATACACCAGAATGTCTAAATACACCACGAGGTAATGGTTCTGAAATAAAAGTCGACGGAGTCGCGCGGAGTTTTTCTTTACCGATCGCCGTCAACTGCGGCCAGTGCGAGTGTATTGTTCCATTTGACTTAGGGTTCGCGTCACATGCGTGCGTGCCGCGATCTCGTCCGGTCGTGCTCTCTTCCTTTTTCGGACTCACGGGCCGACGAATTCCTCGGGGAAATAAATCCGCAGACCTTAGCCGACACGCAAAACGACGTCCACCAAACAAATGACGATCGCGTCATTACGCCCTCCGCGTTCCGTTATTCCGGCAAACAGACGGAACGACCTGCATCGCGGTGTTGCAGTGCAATGTGTGTCGTGGGCGTATTTAAGCGCGTTATTCGTCGTACGCGAACATAAAAAAGCGTTCGGTACATTTTGCGTTCGCGTTTTTATAGTCGAGTAATATATCAATGAAAACGATGTCCGACGACAAATGGCTTCAGTTATGGAAGCAACAAACTACACTATTAAAAGTTTCAACAACTGATGGATTAACAGCCCTCTAAAAAGGAAAAAAGAAACAATACTAAACCGCGTGCGAATCGGACACACGGGACAAACTCATGGTTACCTAATGGCTAACGAAGAAGCTTCTATATGTGCGTGCGGCTTGCGGTGTAAGACTGACCGTAAAACACATATTAACCGAATGCATCAAGTACGAACGTCTTGTTCTAGACAAAGGATTGGAATCGACGCGACACTTGACACTGCACTAGGACTGGAACCCGGGGACAGTACCAAGACGATCGACTTCCTTAAATCAACCAACTTGCATAACTCAATTCAAAAATTATATATACTCTTCCTTTGTTCTTAATTATTAGAATACGTTGACATAACGAATACCTATTGTAAATAACTTTTGTTCCACCACAGCTGATACTAGCTAAAACTAGCAGCACCGGTCACTAGCTACATAAAAGGACAAAGATCAGTGGCGTAGCCAGGGGGGTGATTTGGGTGTTAAAACACCCCCCTTCTCCCTTGGCCGTAATCATGCCGATTATATATTTATACGTTGTGTTTAAAATATAGGAATAGTAATTTGGTCGTGACAATTCGGTCGTAGTAAAATCTCTTGATACGACCCTGTGTGATATCACCCTGTGTAGCACCAATATATCACGAGGTTCCCAGACTGAATCTGATGACTATTCGGTTTAGGGTGAAATTTAATCACGGGGAAGAACAAATTACAACAAAACGTATGACAAATGTCGTAACTACATGCTTTAGCTGAATGTAATGAAGACATAATATATAACATCGATGATCGATACGGGCTTTTGATTGTTTTAGCTTCTTTACCAGCAATACTGCAACTATAGAAAGATCGTTTTCAACCCTCCGGTGAATAAAAACCTATTTGAAGAGTACGATAAGTGAAAATCGACTTGACTGGTTAACATTACTGAACATTTACCGTGACATAGAAGTATCTGTTGAAGAAGTTGTAGAAAATATGGCAAGAAAGAGTCGCCCCACATTAGACCGAAATTAATTTTATTGTTAATATTAAAATTATTATTATTTATGAGAAAGTATAGCAATATATTTTAATTACATATATATATATATATATATATATATATATATATATATATTTATATATATATATATATATATATATATCATATATTTGGAAGTTAAACGCATAATGTAATTTATTCTAATGAATAATGGCTACATTATAGGAAGTGCTCACAAGATACATTTTAATATTAAATAAAAAACACCCCCCTAGAAAAAATCCTGGCCACGTCACTGACAAAGATTACAGTAGTTTGGGCACATAATGAGAAAAAGCGAAGAAGAAACCATTAGGGCAGTGATAGAATGGAAATCAAGAGGGAAGAGACCTCGAGGCAGACCAAGGAAGAGATGGATTGACATAGTAGAAGAGGACCTTAAAACTGTGCGAGTTAAAGAATGGAAGGAAATTATCCAAGATCGAGAGAAATGGAGGGACATGGTGTTGGCGGCAAAAACTCTAAAAGAATTATAAACGCCAGTGATGATGATGATGACAGCTGAAACTAATGGCCATAGATGCCGGGTCGTATGTTATTACTAGATCAATAAAAAAAAAATTAATGAAAACAAACCGTCACGAACACGTTTTTACGTGTACCCCCGACGACAACACCGCGGCCGCATAATTGCCGATCGGCAATAACGCCATAATGTCGCGGACGTTATAGCGTCGTATACATTTATACGTGTCCAAATTTTTGATAACGTGTTATTATACCGTTGCCGCGCACGTGAACGTGTTCGGGCGCGCCGGGTGAAATGGACGCGAGTCCTTGTGTTATGACGTCAAAATCACGTTTATTACCGGAACGGGGTCGTGTAATTTCCTGATGGTGACACTTTCTCCTGTGTGACACGAAGATGATAGTTTATCCCTGTGAGAAATTCGTAGGGAGTTTTCAACAGGTTTTGAAATTAAATTATTTGATCTGATGTAGCGTGTTGAACTGACGGGCGAACATATTGTATTTTCATACAAGAATTCAAAGAATTTAGTATTTTTGGTAATATGTGATCATTATTTTATTTTTTTGTTTTCATGTTTACATGTTTTATTTTTTTTATACATTTTTACCACATCCGAAAACAATGGCTGAAAATTCATGATTTGTACGTATAGGACGTAGGTAAGTCATATCATTTAGTACGTAATTCATGGTGGTGAAGGTAGTGGATAATTTAATGAAGTAAATTGTATTTCTGTTTTGAATGTACGTCATAATAAATAAGATAGGATTTATTCAAATTTTTTTATTTGAATTCTTCAAAAGAACTGACTTTCGGAAATAGTTGAATTTATACACATACACACGTTTTTATCGGAAACAGTTTTACTTATTTGATAAAAATAAAAATATTCATAAATAATTTGAAATAATAAACTTATTTATACTTTGTAGGTTATACAAAAAATGATCGGTAGAAAAAGATTATTTGTTTATTAAAAGGTAGTTTCAAATAAACATTTAAAACGTTTATCATAAATAATAAAATAAATTACCAACATAAATATCTCTTGAATTGAAGCAAACTAAGTGAATTTTTTTTAAGTCATATATTCCATCAAATTTTAAAAAAAATTGTCGATGCCTGTTGACAAATTGTATTTCAAAAGGTAACAATTTGTGTGAAATATACTATATATAGCAAAAAAAAATGGCTATATAAAAACTTTAGGAAATATTTCGTGTTTTGTTCTATGTAAAAAGTGTTCAAAAACCAAAAACACATCATTGTATAATCAATAGTTTTTTCACTAATCAAATTCAACATTATATGCGATTCATTTTTATGTTTATGAACTTTTTTGTTTTTATACCGTCAGTAACAAAATAATTGTTAATTCACTGATTATTCTAATGAATATGTAATAAAATAGCTTGTTGTTGAACAATTATTTCAATTTGCCATGGATGATGGTAACTATTAATTTTATTCAAAAAATATCACGTGGTATATTCGTTTGGCTACATTTTGCTCAAAAAATCTATTGGTGAATTAATTATTACATGATTAAATGTGTCAAACAAAAAAAAAATAAATAAAAATATATCGTAGCCAATTATTGCATTTGGTGTACATAGGATTCAAAGGAAATTTTGATATGTCATTTCGTCTTCACAAGTTTTTTCCAATATTTCTATTTCATATTTAATTTCGATAAAATATCCGAATATAATCCGAATATAAAAAAAAAAAAAAAATTAAACAATTTTATTTTTTGAATTTCAACTTTGAGAAAACTTAGTATAAATATTTAATAAGTTCGTACTTGACATTAGAATGCAAAAAAAGTTTTGCAAAACCAATCTCTTATTATTGTGAAACCAATATTCAAGATCTCAGTATCTTAAAAAATATACACACCTATTATGTAGTATTTAAAATCGGTTGCAAAAGAAATGTACAACATTAATGAAATAGAAATTCAATCGATTTAACAATTACTATATAATCAAGTATAAAATAAAGTTTGAATATTATTATAATACGTAAATAATTTCATCTGATAAATTATCATATGATTTATAGTTCACTAAAACTACTGACATTTATTTGTAGTACGTCTTATATTTTATAGTGCACATCAAATCGTTACAGTCATTATAACTTTTGAAGTAATCCGCGGTACTTATTCGCAGATATTACTACAGCATACATATAAATATTTAATGCGTATTTTCTTCTTCCCATATAATTTCGGTCCAGAGAGTACTTAATATTTATAGTATACCTATTCATTGTTGTTCTCCGGGTTCTCGGATAGAGCTTTAAGCCATTACACGTAGAAATTTATATCTGTTTCACGTAAAATGAAATTAGAAATATTTCTTATATTATGTGCAAGTTTCGGACCTTAAGTATTCTGCCCACGTGATGCAATCTAATGCACGATGTTAATTTTGTGAAATAACTACGGTATACTAGTTACTAGTCGGTTATAAAACTAAGAAATAATCGTTCTTTACCGGGAAAAAACAATAGGTGTAAAATCCAACTGGATTATAGAAATTACGATGGGTTCTCTATTTACACTTTATCCACCCGAGTTTCACAATAATATCCAAGCTTCGGTAATACCTACGTGTATTCCTGTAAATTTATGTCATGAGTACACTGTCTTATGTGCATGATGTAATAATTGCAATAGTTATTAGCTAGTTTCAAGTGGATTCAATGAAATATCAAAAGCTGTTCATTATATACAATACAGACTTACGAGAATCTACCGATATGTGATAAAAATAAAATTTATTTAATGGTTGCATTTGGAAATAGACGACATTGAAAATAGGCATAGGCTTGGGAGGCAGAAAATGTAGTACATTGATTAAGTATTAAAAATTAAATATGAATCTCAATGAGCATAGAATTCGTAGATCTAACTTAGAATCAAACATTTCCGTAAGTTTGATAGGCAAATTAAAAAACCACAAAGATTGAATTTATAAATGTTTAGTTGTTTTAAATTTAAATGTTGTAATTTTATTTTCATTAATCGTAAAATGAAAGCAGTGTTATGTAATATATTATTACATATTATTGTTATGTAATATATATATAGCAGTGAGGTATGTAATATATTTTTAATTATTATTTCGTTTTTTCTGTCATTATAATTTCAATTAAGAAACAAGAAAACACAAGCAAAAATGAAACAGTGAACGATTTTACTATAATTTAATACGCTATATTTTAAATACCATAAAACAGCTTAAAATAAAATATCGAATTATAATATAGAATAGTCAAATAATGAAATACACAGAATGCAAAAAAAAAATGTAATCAAATTAAATATAATTCAAAAATGTGTTATCTTAAAATAATTATTTGTTTGTAATAATCAGTTCCAATAAATCTAAAATAATTTGAATCTACAAGTTTTTATTCACGCATTGAGACGTTGGGATATGGTTTATAGGTAATTTCATAAAAATATCTTTTATTTTTATATCCATATTTTTACAACATACTTTCCATTTTATTATATGAGTTATAACATAAAAAAAAAATTACTGATTTTTGTAAAAATGATTTTTTTAGTTCATTTACAGCTTTTTTCAGTTTTCTTAAACGGTAACCATTATTTATCATATGAATGAGAATAATTTTAAATAAAAATATTTAAATTGTTATTAATCTATATAAGCGAACCAAGTATAGAATTAACGTTGTAGAACTTAAATAATAATTATGTTTTTCACAAAAATATAGTCTTATAAGTACTTTAAGTTTTGTAGGAAAAAATTTTGAATTTATACACTATATAGGATTGAATCACATTGAGTAAATCTCTAAGTGCATGGGACACCCTGTGATGTACAAATATATCCCCATCATAGAACAGTAATTGGTTTTTGATGAAAGAAAATGCATTTTTGTGGTAAACATCAGACAACATTATTATTTAAAGTATTCGAATAGTACACGACTATACTCACAACTTTCATAATGCCACCATTAAAAGTTGCGGTAAAACCATAATAAATACACCGTTTAATATTCATTATGTTATTTCCTTAAAAAATTGTATGTGACAACAGTGGCGTAACTATAGAAATAGGGGCCCCAGTCGGATAATCACTAAGGGGCCCTTACCAGAGAAATTTGTTGAATCATTTAAACTCCCCCCCTCCGCCTTACACAATGATATTCATTGTTCAGGATTTCAAATGGATGTATTATTTAAGGTACGGATACAAATGAGTTTGAACGAAAAAGAATCAAGTGTTATTCACATAAACATTATAATTTTACGGTTTAATATGCATATTTAGAATTAAATACGCCTTACTTTAAAATCAGCAAACTTTTGAATTATTTGATCAAAGTTATTTCTCGAATGATTGGCTATTTCGTGTTCAATGGACAGTATATTCAAATTATTCAAACGCTCCTGGCCCATCGTAATTCGAAGATATGTTTTAATGATATTTAATTATGAAAAAGATCTGTCAGCCGTGGCAACTGTGACTGGAATAATTAAAAACAAAATCAAAACTGCGCAAACTTCTTGAAAACTCGTAGATAAAGCAGCATTTTCAATCATTAATAAACCTGCAAGTGGCTTGACAAACTGAGTTTTTCAATTTGTTTTTTGAGACAATACATTTAAACAACGGGCTATACCCATTATTAATACTAGATCACACGCCACCGCGATTCCGATAACGGTCGTATAATCGATAATTTATAACTATACTCACGGTCTCCACCGGTCGACGCACACACATGCACTCACATTACATAATACGCTCATGAGTCATGGCAATATTTTCTCGGTGTCACACAAATTAACAGAATGACCACCAGTCACAAAACATAGGTATAAATGTCAAAAAATAACACAGTGGAAATACAATATCTAGCAGAAACGAATATTTATTACTACAAAAAAACCAAAATTTTTATTTTTTTAAATATTGAACATCAAAAAAAAAAAAAAAAATGTTTCCTCTTGCCACTTTTGGGGGCCCCCTGGTGCTTGGGGCTCCGGTCTCTGGAACCGATAGGACCGGTGGTAGTTACGCCACTGTGTAAGAATAATGTTATGAACTGTTTCCCTAAAAGATACTTTAAACTTTAAAGAAATATAAAGTTGGTTAATAAGTTATTTAGTTAATTTTATGTAGTGTTATATTGGCTAAAAATGCACAATATTATGAGTAGAATGTTGATGTCATAAATTCTAAAATCTAATTGAATGGCTTAATTTTTATTTGAAGTATCATATTTATTCGTGTTACAATTTTTAATACTTAAGTGATAATTATGGTGGCCAAGCGGACCATTTATGAATGAAAAACTGTATTTTAATTATTAGTTATAGTATAGGTATTTTAGTTCATTTTTACGAAATAAGTTATTCCAGTATTACGTAAATCAGAAGACGTTTTTTTATAATGTCAATGTATAATTACACTTATTATCATCATAAATATTTTCACTGTTACCAATTTCCAGAATTGAACTAAGCCTTGACTTTCAAAAATATCTTTCAGGTCTAACATAGAACTACCATTCTAGTTTTCACTCTTATGCACAGCACTCTAGACCACTTTCAACTTCATAAGTCTCATTAGTTTCAATAGTTTGAAGTGTTGTAACGATAGTTATTTACAAAATATCGTACATAGTCCATAATTGCTAATATTTCGAGTGTGCTGAACGGCAATGAGGTCGTGAATGAATGCTGACCAGGGGTTTTTGGTATGTATATATTACATTGGAAAAGTAACAGTCAAGCAGAGGAGAGTGGCAGTGAGAGAGGAGGACGAGTCATCGGTGGGAGCCGAGGTGTGAACGGAAGACCATCAATTGGGAGAGGAAGACGAGCCTTCGGACGTCAAACAACATCATCCTCAAGCAACACCCACAGTGCTCACCTACTCACTATTCATCATATCAGTATCACATTTATGTTAATATATCAATTAATCATATATGCTGTCTTTGTACTTTTATATGAGGTAACCCTCCTCTGTAGCATTTAAACGTAAGTATCACACATCGAGGTCGAGTCCCCGAGAGCTCGTAAAAATAAACAAAGTCCACAAAAGTAAACTCAAAAGGGTGACTTTTAAGGAGGGAACGTTAGAGTGTGTACGAATGGAATAGTAGCAAGTGAACGGATTTCTATAAAATATATTTGATTTCATTTTTATAGCAATAATAATATTTTAATTTTGCATTAAATGTCAAATATAAATTTTAAAATACACGTACAATAAATATGCTTTTATGTTATATATTTTATGCTTTTATATTATATATATTTTTATTTTATTCAAATGGTTGATCAATTAACATGTTTATCATTCTGATAAAATATTCAAGTTTCTAGCAACATTATTTTAGATTCTGAGTGAAGCGAAGGATCTTATGGTTTTACAATGATGTTTATTTATTTTTTTTTTTTTATTTTTTTTTTTCTGTAAACACTTTTTCGTATAGAAATCCTTGTCCAAAAGTTTCGTCCAGCAATTTTTTAGATTCGAAAATGAACTGAAATGGTACTTTAGAGAGGTCATTTTTCCAAAATCTCCATAGTTTTTCCAGTAATCAAGAATAACGATCGAAAAACTCAGTAAAAACGGTAAAATCGGTCAAAATCCGCCGTAAACGAGATTTTCACTATTCAGATTTTAGGTATTTTAGTCATAAATCGAAAAGTATTGAAGCTAGAAACTTGAAAATTTTATCCAATATCAAATACATACTTTTTTATATTGGACAACATTTTCAGAACAACTATAGCACTTTTGACTTAAATATAGAACTTTTAATTTACCAAATTGTTCGAAAGTTTTTATGTAATATAATTTTAAATATTTGACAAAAAGTTCTGAAAATTTAATATGACCTTACTCATATATCTACCTAATTATCCTAACAAAAATTCAAAAATCGTGAGTCAGGATTTTTTTTTATACACACTTTAATAAATTATTATAACTCACCAAAAATTATACAAATGACCGTAAAATACGTAAACAGTATTTAAATAATAATATATTATATAACACTGAAGCTTTACTCAGAACCTGGGTAATTAAATTAGTATAAATATTATAAAAGCTGGTAAGTGAGATGATGGTGGTACAAGTTCGTCCTTCGTCCCTTCGGTCCTCGGACAAGATATTGGTGATGAATGTATTAAGTTTTAAAGAAATGATGACTCATTTCTTTAGTATAAAACGATTCTGAGCAAAGCTTCAGTGTAATATAATATATTATTATTTAAATACTGTTTACGTATTTTACGGTTATTTGTATAATTTTTGGTGAGTTTTTTTGTAATTAAACCCTCATAAAATATTTAATTAGATATAACTCATTTAAACTTCAATTGTTATAACAATAATAACTCATTAGAAATTTTCTGTCACCAAAAGATTCGAAAAATGTTTTTATATCTATGTCCTAAGTTTTATTGTGATCAGATACACCAAAAAAGTTTTAAACAGATTTTAAGCAGAAAATTAACGTAAAAACAGCCAATATTTTCGTATACGAATTTATTAAAGTGTGTATAAAAAAAAATCCTGAGTCACGATTTTTGAACTTTTGTTAGGATAATTAGGTAGGTATATAAGTAAGGTCATATTCAATTTTCAGAACTTTTTGTCAAATATTTAAAATTATATTACATAAAAACTTTCAAAATTCGGTAAATTAAAAGTCCTATATTTCAGTCAAAAGTTCTATAATTGTTCTGAAAATGTTGTCCAATATAAAAATGTATGTATTTGATATTGGATAAAATTTTCAAGTTTCTAGCTTCAATACTTTTCGATTTATGACTAAATACCTAAAATCTAAATAGTGAAAATCTCGTTTACCGCAGATTTTCACCGATTTTACCGTTTTTACTCAGTGTTTCGATCGTTATTCTTGATTACTGTAAAAACTATGGAGATTTTGGAAAAATGACCTCTTTAAAGTACCATCTCAGTTCAATTTCGAATCTAAAAAGTTGCTTGACTAAACTTTTGGACAAGGATTTTTATACGAAAAAGTGTTTACAGAAAAAAAAAAAAAAAGAAAAAGAAAAATAAACATCATTGTAAAACCATAAGATCCTTCGCTTCACTTAGAATCTATTATAAAATTTAAATTTTTCATGCCAATTAGTGATTCTGGTTTGTAGTTTTATGGTTTATGTGTCTAACAAACGGTATATTCGATATTATCTAATAGCTATCCCTCGAAGTTTTTAATTCTTCACGCTGTTGATATTTTAACTCAATTTCATCTCGTCATAATAATAATTTTATTGTTTTACATATGAAATCGATTTTATTGGTTAGTTTATACTCAATGATAATATTATGAGCGTCATTACAATAACATGCAATATGCCTATATGGCTATATACATAACACTTGAATACAGACTATGAAAAGAGTCATCATTTTTGAAGTAATGTTTAATGGACACCCTCTTTAATCACCCTTCCTAACCTTGTAAAAAATATTTATATTAACAATCAAATTTATAAATTGTTTTTGTTATATTATTAATTATAAATTAATATTTTAATAATACAATTTAAGGTAATTACAGAAAGTAATAGTTGTATAATTAAATACTGATATTATGTACAGTTATTTTATGTCACCATTAATTTATAACAGTTATAATATAAATTATAAAATATTCAATAGATAATAATGAATTATAGTTTTAACTATTTATACTAAGATAACAATATTATCAGTTCATCTAGTTCTCGTTAAATGAATTATGATAATATGTATAAACACCACTTAAACCAAGTAATTTTATTCAAAAAGTACATTATAGATGTATTCTAAATCTTAATATAAAACTTATATTAAATTCAACGTACTCATACAATTTTTAATTAGCTTTTTAACTTTAGTTTTTGGAATACATCTTTTACAATATTAGTGTGAAATCTAAGCTTACACTTCACAATTTATGAAACAGATTACTGAAACGTAACTAATCCGCACTAAATTATTTAACAATCCAAAAGTTGAGTAATGTAAGTTAGACAATTAACTATTTAAAACACAATGATACAAATGGCTCGTGGATAAAGATAAAATGTGTTAAACTGGTAATTAATTAAGAACTTGTTATCGTATTATTTGTTTAACAGCCGTACATAGAAATCAACTTATTATTAAACTACTGAACATACATATTGAACATACATATATCGTATTATTAAATAAAGCTTTTCATGGCACTGAAATCGTTGTTTTATTTTATAAATAGAACTGATTAAATATGAATTGCCAATTTCAGTAACTTATTAACTGTTCCATAATCCAAACAAATAAAGTTAATTGGCTTCTAAAAATTCAATGATATTCTTACGATCATAATATAAATACATTGAGAAAATTCAATAAAAACCTTAATTGTTAGCCATAAATACTCGTACAAATTTTTAATTCATAGATTTTTTAGGAATAGGTCAGTACATTTAAACCAAGTGTCAATACATGTTTCTTACTTTTCATAAAATTAGAATTTCTTTTTAAAGATAGAAATGGTATGATACTATACCCACGTAAAATATAAATAATTTCCAATAAATTGGTATATACTTTTTACTATATAGGACTTTTGAGACTCATAAATGGCATACTCAATATTTTGTGAACAATAGAAAGTTGAAAGACAATTATTGTGTGGAGAAAATATCTAAAAATATACGTTATTACGCAAAAAAAAAATGAAAATTTAGATCTGGGAAATACTTCAAGAAAAGGTGTAATTTATTCTACTATTTTGAAATAAATTCAAAACGAAAAGAAAACAAGAAATGAAAAATAAAAATGTTTAAAAAAAGAACATACTTCGAACGATGGGTTATTTTCGCTTCTCGAATAAGATAATAGGGATGATTGTATTGAATTTAAAGAAATTATGGATAATTTCTTTACTTAAATAATTCTGAGCAAAGTTTCAATATAAAAATATACCTTAATATGTTTGACGGTTTTTAGTTAGATTGTGAATAAGTTTTTTTTTATCAAATCTCTTTTAAATTTTTTGGTTTATAACATGAGAAATTTTCTTTACCAAAAGTTTCGAAACATATCTTTTTTTTATCTATATCCAATGGTTCATAAAGACTGGATATACCATTTTCTTTTAGTTAATATTTTAAGGTGAAAATTGGCATAAAATAGTTAATTCCATAAAAATCGTGTAATTTTTTTATGTAAACGCTTAAAAAAAAAATTCTTTCTAACGATATTTGATTAACGATATAAAAATGTAATTAAAGATGAATTTTAACAAAAATGGTATTTTCAAAGTTTTATTTTTAATCAAATTTTTGAAACTTTCGTAAAGTGAGTATAAATATGTACATATTGTACATAATATATGATACATATATGGTGACAATTTTAATTTTTGAGATACATTACTTTTCAAGTTATGACTAAATAATTAAAATCGATGTATTGAAAGTTTTCTTTACGGAAAATGTTACCTGTTTTACTCGGTTTTTGGCAGTTTTTCCTCACGATTGGAAGAATTATCAAGAATAGAGAAGCAGAGAAATTTACCTCTTCGAAATATCAATGAGAAACAATTTCTGATCTATGGAGTTGCTGGATGAAATTTCCGGAGCAATATTACTACACGAAAAAGTGCTCACGGAAAATAAAAATAAACATCGTTAAAAAATCAATAGATTTTTCGCTTCACTCAGAATTTAAAAGTTTTGAGCCGCATCAAATTATTTTGTTTTAATATACATTTAAAGGGTAAAGTGTCATCTACGAGACTCGGTGTTGTGTTTACTTAAAATTTGGCTATAACTTTGCTCCAATCGAAATAGAGATGTTTTGACTAGACTCGGAAACTGATTAACAACGCGTTTAATATACCTACTTGTTAGATGTTATAGAGTACCTAATTAATGCATTCTGATTATCATGGCAGAATGATAATCAATACCGAATATAAATAATAACAAGTATTAGTACCAAAATTTTTTTTCTATATCTTAATGAAATTTGACATATCCTTAGTCACATGTGGTCGTATTTAAATCGTCAATCGAGTCACTCATATTCTAAAATACGGTCGCTACGGCATGCTAGCGGCACTCGGTTTATGAACACAGTGCCTCAAATTCTCGGTCAATACGATATTTTCGCATTGAATTTAATCGGGATATTTACCACACCAAACTTAATATATTTTAATAAATATTTCAAATGTTATTAATTTATAGATGAACCCAAAAAGGCCTAACCAACGTTCGTCTAACGTGACGTATTTGATAAAATAGACGATCAACTGTTATAATCACATGAAAAAAGATCACCCGTGTTTTAGTCTAGGAGTCAGGACGATATAATAAAATTAAAATTAATGGTTTGTTAAAGTGCTAATTGTTCAATGTATATTTAAAGAAAGTTATTTTTGAACTAAAAACTTCAAAAACGATTGAAATTCATAACATAATCGTAATAATGAAGTACCAAATAGTAGGTTGCATACTCACTGGCGAGGAAGAGACTTGGGTTTTTCAAGTATGCAGATGATGAATGATGTTATGAGAGTGTCCTTTCCAAAGAATATAACTTTTTCAACAAACGGGTTTGACGCCTCTGACTTACGCAATATGTATTTAACGTTATTTGTAAATTATAATTGTGGTTTATGTGCAGTTATCGGTGGTTTTGCGATATTTAATTAAAAAGTAGCTTTTCAATATAGTATTTTATATCACTTTGGTTTCCATCAAACGTTCTCTTTGTGTCAGCGAATACGAGATTTATGGGGGTATCATTTCGGTATGACCTTTACGGGCCTGAGTGCTCTTTTATTTATTGGTTTTGTATTGTGATATTTTTACATTAAATATTTATATTTAGTTATACGATATTACACAGGGAAGACGGAGTTGCCGAGTGGAACTAGGCGTCACTGCTGACGCACAATGTCGCCGGTTCAAACCTCGGTCACACGGGCGGCTCTCTCTCTCTCTCTCTCTCTCTCTCTCTCTTTCTCTCTGGGCAGGCGACTGCCTAGAGAGATGGCCGCCATCTCTTCCCCCTGTTGTTTCTACCTTTCCTTCCCTAGTTACAACTTCTCATAGTTGTCCAACATTTGAAATTCGGATAGGCACCCGAAGAAGAAGAATACAGTATTAAGTTGGGTTTTAACTAAAAAGTTACTTTATTATTTTGATCTGTGAGAATATCGTAATAGTTTTCATAAAGACTTCTCAGGGAAAAAACGCACATAAGGAATTGCCAAGCTATAGAAAGCATAACGATTATCACACCCGATGAAATATTAAATGATTCTAGTCAAGTCAAATGAGATCTCTAAAAACACGACTTTTATTTATTTATTTATTTTTTTTGTACCTATATAATAATTTAAGTGCACGTATGGTATGTCTCAAAAGTTTTGATTTAGTGTTCCACGAAGTACAGTATTACTAATTTAAAGTATTTAAGAAAACATTTCCCACTAAAATGGATATCATTGAATTTTTTTTTAAAGCTTAAAAAATTATTTTGTACATATTTTGGTCAATTCAACGATACGACTTATAGTATTCAGGTGTAATAACCATTTCCTATTTTGTTTGTACTCAATGAAAATGAACATCAAGGTGATCACATTTACAAAGCGAACTGAGCGATAGTAGTAGATTTCCTCGTCCGTTCTTAACGGTGTTTTCAGAGTAGATTAGTAATAATAATGACTCGGACCGCAACTCGTACGTGCCTGTCATTTATGCGAGCCCCAAGTCGCAGGTCTTCCAAGTTGTGAACGATAGGCTTGGAACGTGTCTCACTTGCAGCCTTATTTCTAAGAGCCTTGTGGCCATCTTAACGATTCAAAGATGAGTACATTTAGTGAAACATTATATTTTTTCATTAGCACAAAT
Source organism: Therioaphis trifolii (assembly GCA_027580255.1). Classification (NCBI taxonomy): domain Eukaryota; kingdom Metazoa; phylum Arthropoda; class Insecta; order Hemiptera; family Aphididae; genus Therioaphis; species Therioaphis trifolii. The sequence continues at coordinate 124,804,433 of CM050404.1, forward strand.
TTGTTTTCTCGTATCGACCTTTTTTCATAGTTTATACTATAGAATCAACTGAGAATTAATCTTGAAAAACACTTTATTCAACTTATATTATTGTCGATTAACTTTAAATAGCCGGAATATTTTTTTAAATCTTAGAATTGACGTAATTTAAACCAGAATCTTATCAGATACCAGTAAAATATGTTTAAAAGTATTGTTGTGTTTAGATTGATTTTATAGTGTAACGAATGTTATTTGATTACATAATATTATGTAAAAATAGAATTAATTGATATTTTTCTGGCGCTAAACTTTCGAGATTTTTATTCTAGATAAAACAAAGGCCATCAATTTTTTTTGTGGTGTGGCAAAAATCAAATATTTTTGGGGTGTACATTAATATTATAATATACTAGATCAATCACTCGGCTTCAACCGTACGAAATAAAATCGTAAAAATAATTCAATAGTGTCATCAGCATAGAATCGAATAGAGAGGCTTTAAGGGCTAAACTCCTAAAAATGTCAAATGTTTTCAAATAAGTTCTAATTTTTTTTGTTCTTATTTAATATTATCATTAAAAAATACGATGCAGGTTAGACTATTTAAATGAAAAACAAATAAAAATTATTTTGTCGTTACTTTTTGCTTTAAAGTCATATACTATATTCATAATACTTATTTACATGTTAATTGGTGTATAATGTATATTAAATAATTACTGTAAGTATAATTTTGATGTAAATATTATTTGTTGGCGAATTGAACATCAGAAAAAATGTGGGAAACGTTTTCTTGGAACTAGGTATACCTATGTTTAATACTGTGTAAATCAAGCGCAGTGAGATGTTGTTTTTATGTGCATATCACTTCCAAAAATATTTCGTTGAGTAGCTAGGGATTTTTGGAATATATAAGCTCTCCCTCGAATCTTAAATGCTATTTTCACTCCTTTTTCTCCTCTTGACAAAAAATTGAAACCATTATCATTATACTAGATAGAGCATTAATGTTGTTTTTTGTGGGAAAATAGAATTCATAAAATACCTGTTGACTTTGGATAAATATTAATAAAACCATATCGTTAGAAACTCATTTGTATTTAACTCAAAAATGTTCACTATACATTTTCTTTTGTAGAAATTTATGTATTTTCATTTATTATAAATTTCATAAATTTTTTTAAGTATATCGATTTCCAATATTTTAATTTAGTAATTTAGTACTTTATTATATTTTCCCTAAACAAAACTATTATCTGTTCGTGCTGTATGGATGGTCTTGCATTCAATTCAAATTCTATGAATTTATTTTTTACAAAAAGTTATCTTAAATATAAGGTTTTTTGATATTTTAAATCACAATTTTCAAAATCCTTTCTTAGAGTGTTCTTACATTATGAAGCAAAAGACTCGTGTCAAAATGTCAAGACTCGAACTATTACATGTTAGCTTTTATGTCGATTTTGTGTTAGTCAAAATAGTGCTGCTTTGTAGTGATTGTTCTCAAATGAGTACACACGTTAATCTATTCATCCATCTATATATCCATTTATCTTTATACTATTAAGTGTTGAATTAAAAAATGCGGTATTAAGTATTTCATTACAGTATACATGCCAATCAAGCAAACAAAAAAAAAAACTTTTCTAAGCGAATCTCTAAATCATCATCATATAAATTAGTACCCGAATCGTATACTTTTAGCTTCAATAGTTATGGTTAGGAAATGATTCAAGAAAATTGCACCAGATATAAGGTTTTTGCCTTTATAAATCCCCTTTGGAGAATCCATCCAAGAAAAACATTTTCCATTTTTACCTCTTTTTCCCATTTTAGTATCTCTCGGGGGTTGAATTTTAGAAAATGAGATTAGAAAATATTTCATTTTTTGTACTGTACAGTAAATATGGAACATTAAAAACCACTGAAGAAAAACGTTTTCCGTTTTACCCTTTTTTAACCTCTTAAGGGTTGAATTTTCAAAAACCTGTGCTTAGCTGACGTCTCCTACTTATAAACTATCTACCTGCCAAATTTTAGCTTCATAGGTCAAGCAATTTACAAGATTTTTTATTTAATATTTAGCCTATATATTAAGAAATTGACCCTTTTTACCCTTTTCAACATCTTATATTATTATAACTCGATAAAAGTGATATCCTTTCATTTGAAAAAAAAAATTTGTAGAAGTACCTATTTTATTTTCAAATGATTCGCGGTCAGAAATTAAATTTAATCTAATTAATTAAAAAAATTAAATTATGTCTAAAAGTAAGTAATACCGTCGATTGTAATTATAACTTGATCGGATTTTTGGTAACTTAAAATCCAACGAAATAACTGCCATGTTTAAAATAATATAATAGTAAAATACTTTTCTGCAGAGTACAACTTATGTTCAATTATTAAATGTCTGTCAATTTTTTTTCACCATCAATAGAAATAATTTTTGTATGGTAAATTAAGAGAATAATGAAAAAATTGAGGAAATTAAGAAGTATATACATTTTATATCCAAAAATAAGATCACTTATATAATTTAAACCTATATATATATATGTACCTAAGATAATATCACAAATCATATCACGTTCTAATATATATGGTCATAAAGAAATATATTATGTATATTGTATATATATTATTATATAATATATTTATTTATGATCTTATATATTAGAACCTGATATGATTTGTATTTTTATCTGAGGTACTTGTAATGTTAAGTGAATTGGTTTATTTGTATATACGTAAATAATACTTTTTTCTACGTTACGTAGTACTTTAAATGTAATGACGTTATATTGATTAAAACTGTTGTACATTTTGCAGTAATTGCATAAACTATAATAAACTATAATATTATAATATTAAATTAATTTGAGGGGATATTGAAAGTATAAAAAGAACGTACTTCGGATCATAGGGTATTCTTTGTTCCTTGGACACGATAATCAAAATCGGTAAATTGAAATTTAAAGAAATGATAGATTATTTTTTTAGTCAAATGATTTTAAGCAAAGCTTCACTAAAAAAAAAATTACCATTCATATATTTATCTGTTTTTAGTTTAATTTTTTCAAAACTAATTTACTCAAAACCTAAAATTTTATAAAAATATTGTAAGTCAATAAATTTATATTAACTTTTAAAGTTTGAAAATCTACGTAAACAGTTTTTTCAAATGATATGTTTAACTTAGAGTTCACTTTAAAGTTTAAAACTAGAATATTTGCGTTCAGGTAAATTAAATAAGACGAATAATATATAATGAATAATTTCTGTGTTTTTCGCGCATTTTCAATGAATTTATTTCTTAAAAGAACTCAGTTCATTAACGAATTTTATTGAAATAATTGAATTGCACAAAACTTTAACTTACGTTTTCCTAGATTTTTTTTTTTAATTTCGCTTACGCGTTTGTTTTTGATAAAACTTTTGAATACCTTGTGAATAACTTGTTTTTTCTGAACAAAAAATCATATAAAACAATAATAATCCTTTTTGTCGTTTAATATCATTTTAAACCTAAGCTGAAACTTAATTGTCCATGAATGATAAAATGGCCTTTGAGTGGTTAAAACTATTTTTACGCCTTTTGAAGTTTGCGAAAGAAAAGAAAAACTCTAGGTAGATACGTATTTTCTTCTAAGTTGATATGTTTGGCTTGTGCGAATTCCAACATCTTTTTATTTTTACATCAATACCATTTATCATTATTTGTATTGTCAACTTAAAAAAAATGATAACGAGTCTAGCATGTCTCGCATGTTACACATTTTATTGTTGATAATAATTCTTTTTATTTACTCTCACTAGGGTCTTAGATAGGTATTATAGTTAAATATGCATCTTGATAGCCATATCGAGAAGATTTTCTGGTGATACATTTTTTTATACGCAAAGTGTATTTATACTATTCATATAAATCAACTTTCCCCAGTAAACAACAATGAAATATAATACATAGTATTTTCACGTTTTTCAATGTTTTTCCTTTTTTTTTTTTTTAATAAAATACTTGTTATGGGTTTATAATATATATATAATATATATATATATATATATATACATTATACATACATGCATTTGTGTATTACATGTAGCTTTATATTAATTTAACTGCGTGATAATATTATATAGTTTTATATTTAAAACATTTTCTCAATATTTTTACAATGTTTTTACATATTCAACACGTCTGTACATCTATTGATGGTTTACGAAAGCACACATTTTCAATTTAATTAAATTAAAAAATAATAAATTTACCAATGAATTTATAATTATTTTTTTTAAATTTAATCTGAATTTTATAAAAATAAATTATTTTAAAATATGTATTTATTGGATCAACAAAACTATTGTCATATTCGAGAGGACGAAACAATATAACCGATAGGTATGTCATCATCTGTTTACTAATACATACTTATTGACAATAGTAATATTATTGTAATGATTCATAGACGAGAATCGGGCTGTACATATTGCGAAAGGGACCTAGAGAAAATACATTATTATACCATGGCCAATAATTTATTTTCTCACTACGCTCGATAATACTATTTACTTATTATACGTAATTTTGTATTAGTATAGGTGTCAGGCTACGTATCACTATAATATCATTCATACCGTTAAAATAAACATTATAAATACATAGTTTATGTATATTATGTCTAGTCGAAATAAACGAAGATTTGCTCTCGTGAAAATCAAAGATGCTTTTATCACTAGAAGATGTATAATATATTCCTTTGAGCAAAAGTATTTGTATAACAGTTGGCATAATTCTGTATAAATATATAAATATTTATAAAAATTTATCAAAATATTATTGAAGTTGCCTAAGCTTCAGTAAGTTAAGCAAGCTAAGTCTCAAAAGATAAGTCTCTTCACCCAGATATCTACCAATAGGAAGACTTACTATAGAATACAACGATTTTGATGGAATAGTTATAGCGAAACATAAATAATCTGTGTCAATTGTATTTTATGTGGCATATAATTTGATTGGAGATAAAACAATTGAAATTTAACATCGCTACGCATTTTTTATTTTTAGAAACGGTCACAAATCCATTGTTCACTTATACTTCCTTAAGTGTATACCCCAATAGTACGTACTAGGAATAACATTCATGCAAATTAATTCGGCAGAAGAAAGATTTCATATTTTGCTCGTTTGGATGTGTTTTCTCAGTTCTCAGCATTATTGTATACATAATTTAATTGTTTCGAAAACATTTCCTGTATCGTTGTGACGATTTAGTATTTGGATCTGCAGTTTTTTGTGAGAATTCGGCAAATGTAAATTGAATAATATAAGATACAGTAACACATTTGCGTATTTAAAACACAATAGGTAAATGCGTAATACTTTTACATGCATATACGCATGATAAGTTATGTAACTAAAAAAGTAATCCAATGTTTGCGTTCAAAAGTTAAGTAGTTTAACTTAAACTCATTCATTTTCCTGTCTAACATAGCTGGTTTTTTGTTTAGCATACACCTATCCTTCATGATGCCCTGTTGGTTATTTTATACGAGATTTTCGAAATATTTCACCTGTCCCATATTGATACGCTCAACTTTCTAGAATAATGATTTTGTTCTGTTATTTTCCTCAAACGATATGTTTCTTTTAAAAAGTTTCACCCGTCCCGATGTATCAAGATTAAAAAAAAGTCATTCATACCTGTCGGAATTGAAGGAAAACAAAAACAAAAATGTTTAATCTATTTTTGAGAAAGAGTAACTCAATTTATCCAATACCTTTATTGATTATATTTTGAGGTCACTGATAATAAGGTTAAGAGTTGTAAATAAGATGTGATATCAATATTTTTATGTGAAAATATTAGATACCTATACATAATTATTTGTAGTTAGTGTGAAAAAAAAAATGTAAAAATGTTTTTAAATTTGATATTTTCATTAATATTTTTTGTTGGATATTAATCAAGGTACCTACAAAAATTAATCATCCATGAACCAATAACTGTTAACAAGTGAATCTGTTATGACATACTCGTGAATTTCATTTCATTTTTTTGTCCCACTCAGTATAATGTTAATTTTCAATAAATATTATTTTTATTTATTGTATTATACTGATAATACGAAAAGTAAATTTATTTCAATGAAAAAAATAAAAAATAAACGAAAACAATTAATTCGTTTTTTATTTTTACACTATTGGTGGTTTTACGGAAGCATCAAATTAGTATGTATATAACGGCGCATAATGATGGAGTGCAAAAACGCATCAAATCCACTAATTGGTGGGCAAGGATATACAAGATGTAACCGTAAAACAATGTGTACTACAAAAAAGTGTAAATGTAGAAATGTTGGCATTTTATATAGTACACGATGTCATGACAGTTTGTCATGCTGTAATCAGTAATATTATAAAAAAATCATAATTTAAATACCTAATAACAATACAAATATAATATTGTTTAGCAATAATAATAACAATAATGATATATATATATATATTTTTTTTTTTTTTGATTTGATTAAACATATGTTGTTTCTACTTTATAATATAAGATACATTCAACTATAGCACTTTAATAAATTAATACTTTATGTGCGAATAGGTACCTATGTCTACATTAACCAAAATCTTGTTGTGTAGATCAACATTGACCAACATCCACTAGTAAATGTCTGTATTATTTTAATTTTTCAACATTCACCAATTCATTAGGTGTATGTTGACATTCACCAGGTGACTGTCAGCATTCACAAATTGCGGACATTCACAGTAACATATCCATACGTTTTGTCTTTTTGAGAAATTTTTTGCGCCTTCGATGGAAAAAAAAAAGAATATCTTTCAAAGCGATCTAATGAATATGCAACATGCGTGTGTTTGGGTCCTCCCCCATTTGTCGAGCAATCAGTAGCGATCGCGGTTGAATGAACATATTAATATAACACCGTCAGTGGTCACGATTACCACGGACGAATATCGATTATTATTTCTGTGACTTTCCGCAAGAAGGTCGGGATCAATCGTTCTCGTGAATTTCGCACAGCCGAACAAATCGCAACATATACACAACAATGGTGATGCGAACAGAGTCGTTTTTAGCCGATACGGGCGACGTGCGAAATATAAATCTCCGATGAGTGCACACTACCGACACGGTATATGTCACTTAATGATTATGAATCACTGAACATACTACGACCGCTGTGCCGCCGTGAACAAACAGTGCATTTGTTTTAATCTTAATAAATACCAATAACTTTATTGGAATGTTAAATGAGACAGAACAATTGAATCGGAAATCGGAAACTTGCATGGACAATTTTGAAATCTATAGTCATTTTATCGTATGACGTAGAACGAAAAAATCATGTTTTCAAAATATTTCAATTACGATTTCAGGATAAAAATAATTGAGTGTTGTTAAATACCTAATTGTATTACATAAAATTCGTTTGATACACATTCTTATTTGAATTCTTAAGTTGTATATTGTGCGTGACGAAACTGTGATGGGTTGGATACCATAAACTAGAAATAATAACGGACATTTAATGAAAAATCCATGTAAGAAACTTGGAGGGCTTAAGCCGCTTTGGGCCGCGTGTAAAAATCCACCAAACAAGTTGAAATTTTATGCACATTATTTTTTGTACAAAATAGCAACAGAACTACCTCAAGGGGTTTGAGCAGAAATATTTGAAAAAACCTTATTATAATCTCTGAAAAGCTAGGACTGATGGATATATGACGTATAAATTGAATAATTGATATTACAGAACATAAGCCTTTTTGTTATTTACATTATACAGAGGGTCCCAAGATGATTTAACAAACGCAATAACTTTTTATTCTATTCATTATTTTTAACATTTTTATTTTTTTAATAGGTTCTATAGTACTACGATACAATATTTCAAAATAATACACATTTTTGGTTTTTGAAACCTAAACTTATAAATTCATAATTGTATTCTGCAATTAAAAAGAAAAAAAAACAAAATCCATCTTATAAACAAGATTTTTTTGAAAATATTTGGTAGTAAATAATTAAATTTCTTAAAATATTAATTTCATATTATAATTGTATGAATAAGTAAATTTTTTTTTGGCCCCTAAGAGTACTGTTTTAGATAGTTTTTTGTTACATTTAATATAATATAACTTGGACAACAAAATGGCTTTCAAAATTATAAAATCCAACGGATCCAATAGGATTTTTGTTATTTTATTTTAGTATAAAATTTATAAATGTGAATATACTATGAAATTCCGAAAAATTAAATTAAATTGGTATCAATAAATGTTATCGTTTGTTTTTTACAAATACTTCAAGAAAAGTATTACTATAAAAATTAGTAACTAATTTGTTTTTTTTTTTTTATGGCAAAGGGGTCCTAGAATTTTTTTAGTTTTTTCTTTTTGACCAATGGAAGAAACATCTAAAATTAACTATCCAATATTTTTTTTGAGAAGAAAAACTTTAAAAATCCTTTGAAATATTGCACTTATATGAAAATATTTTTGTTTAATCTTTGCGAAAATACAAGGGAACCCAGAAAGACACTCACTCTCTTGGCTCGTTCAAGGAAACACTCAGTGTGCGAGTTCATCCACATTGATGACGACCGTCAATTTTCGTAAAACTTAAGCGTATTTTCTAATCTTTGTATTTAGGCACGTCGACAAGCGTCTAACTATACATCAATGATTTCATATTTTTCATTTTTCTACATTTTACCACACGATAATCTATTCGAGTGTAATTTTACCTTTTAATTTTCATTCATATTAAATTAATTGTACAGACTGTTCTTCTTCGGGCACTTTAAATAACGATAGAACTTACAAAGTGACAGTTTATTTATTTTAATTACAGTGAGAATTTTTATTTATTGTTTTAATACCCTAAAATGTAAAGTTCTACATTACTCTCTAGTCTTTAACTAATCGCGATTGAACGGTTCGGTGCAAGAACCGGCCATCTCCACGTTTTTTCGTAATGCATGTTTTTACATTTTCTGATGTAGAATAATTTCCTCTACATTCTGGTGCAATATCCGGGAATGTCCGACGTCTGTACAATAGATAAGCCAATATTTTACACATGGAGATGTCTGGTATACAGTGAACATTAAAGTAACGGGTTATCTCTAATTTTTTTTTTTTTTGTGAATTTATTATTATAATAATATTATACTTTATAAATAATAATTTTGTAATATTTAAGGTTATATTTTCATCTCAAATTATGATTTTGTCTAAATATACAAAAAAATTAGTTATTCGATACAATAACCTGGTATATCCATGTTTTTTAATTTAAATTAATTAAATAATGTACTTAATATCATTTAAAATTCAAATATTTATACTTGTATAGTTAGCTCTTTATATGAAGAATTCAATGATGTCTTTACTAAATTCATACCTCCATCAGTAATTAAATTATTTGATTATTTGTTTCTTCTGGGAAATTTCAAAAAAATGGGAATAGCCTGTTCTTTCACAAGACCATTGAATTGGAGTAAAGATAAAGTAAAATAAAAATTGAGAGATCAAACTTAAACATTTCCAGCGCAGTTGGTATATGAAAAAGTGATTTTGAATTAAATCATTGGTAAACATTTTTTTTTTCATTATTAAAATGAAATCTTTAATCTTTACAATTATTATAATAAATTGTTACCTATTTGGTTAAGTAAATTTATTTATAAATAATGTTACTTACTATGTCATTATAATTATACTAAATGAGCTGAAAACCATTGAATTTTAAAATTTTATTTACAATTTTAAAGTTTTAAATAAATACTTTTTTATGTCTTTCTTAAGTGTTTACTCTTAAAAAAAAACAAATTAGATACCTAGTTAATTTTTTATGTTCTTCCATCAAAAAAATTCAAATAACTCAAGCGTCTTTTTTCCGAAAATGGCTCTATTAACCATAATTCTGACAGTGCTTTCATAACTTTGTACATACATAATTATTCTTCATAAAATGCATTTTTCATTATATTTTTCTAATGAATTACACACATACATGTTATGTAGTTATATGAACTCAAATCTTACTTTTTTTTTAGTATTAAAACGATATGTGATCTAACACACAGGTGGGTGAAATAAAATACGAGGTAAATTATAATGTTTTTTCTAGGAGATGATGTCGACAACAATAGTAACATCATTTCGTTGGTTATTTTTTGTTAATACATTATGACAGCAATATTGTAAACAAAATTGTAAAGTTATATCAGAGATACAATCTTGCAAAATAATTAGTTTTGGTCTTTAGGGTACACAAATAAAAAAAAAGTGGAAAATCGCAGACTGCTATAGACCATACGACTATTTTTAAATTTAAGACATTTCTTGTTGCACTTGTATTTTCTTAATTTCAACTAGCTGTTAGCGAAACACCTGGCCAGAGAATGAGTGGGATACAGGTGGGGGGCAAGATAGTGTATAACTATATACATCAGATAACAGACTATTGTTGTTTAAATTAAAATGTATAGCGCATAGTTCGTCTTAGACAATATTTTTGAACGCAGAATCGAGGAAAAAATTAATATTCAAAATACATTTTTTTTCATTGTGAAAATTCCCAGAATAACGCTGTGTCAAATTAATACGATTAGGTATCTTACTACTGCGTGATCAAGACATGCATACTTATTAAGACTTAAGATGTATTAATTTAATAATCTTTCTTCGTTGATTAATTCTGTAACACTAAATTTAATTTGATTCAAAAAAGGTAAAAAAAAAAAAAAAAATGTTCCGTATTTTACAACTCGGTAGTGCACGTTATATTTTACTGAAAACAATCATGAAATGTTTCGTGTAAATATAACGTTTATATTGATTAATAAAACCTATAACTTTTGCATATTACAAGACATTTCATTTGCTTCGCAATGTTGTATTTAGATACGATAAAAAAATAATTTGGTTTTGTCCTGAAATAATGGTAATATTTAATTATAAAAATAACAATGAAAGTATTTTATACACGTCATATACATTGAAGTTATCTATTGGTTATTAATTATTATATTCATTGTATAATGAATATAATGACATAATATTATAATCATATTATAGATTGATATTATGCTATATATTCAGTCGGTTTTAAAGATCAAAAGTATATAATTATTAAATAACAACATGCAAGGTTTTCACTCGAGTAGATCGTTTTACCCAGATACTTGATGACTAATAATTCAAATGATTTCCATTCTGGGTATAGCAGAGGATCCATTTATTTTACAATAATGTTTATTTTTTTCTTCTTTTTTTCTAGAGACTCTTTTTTGTGCACCTAACTTTGTTTAAACATTTTCATCAAGCAAATTTGTTGTTCGGACTTTTCATATAAATGGATCTTTGAGGGTTCATTTTCTATCTTCTCAATATATTTTCCAGGTGTGAAGAAAAACTGCCAAGAAACTGAGTAAAAACGGTAAATTTTACGGTAAACGAGACTTTACTTAATCGATTTTAGTTATTTAGTCATGACTGCAAAAGTATTGTTGCTGGAAACTTGTTATTTTTAACGTATATTAATGATATTGTATTGTTTTATACTTAACAAAAGTTTGAAAAAAGATGGACAACTTTAGAGCTGAAAATAGAACTTTAAAAATTCCTGGTTTTTAAGTTTACACTAGTAACATATTTAATATTTGACAAAAAGTTCTAAAAATGCATTGTGACTTTATTAATATATTTCACTAATAATACTGAAAACATTTAAAAAAACCTGATACAGAATTTTTTTTTTAAAGCGTTTCAGAAAATTATTTGAGGATATTTACGGTATCGACTAGTTTTTCAACAATTTTTGACCTCTGATGTGTATAAAAATATTATTGGACCAACCAATAATTATGCCAATAAAACATTATGTGATAAATCTTTTTTGTAGGACAAATGTATTCTTTGTTCAGAACATTTTTTTTTGAACCGTTATAATACGAGTATATAAATATAAAATATAAAATAAATAAATAAAAAAAAAAAACTAGTTAAATTTATGAACTGTAGGTATATTTTACACTGAACATTTGCTCAGAATCGTTTCATTAAAAAAAAAAAAAAATTATTGTTCCTTTAAAATTTTCAATCTACCTATTTCCATTTCCTTGTCTGTGAAGCGAAAAATACCTCATGAAGCAAAGTGTATTCTTTTTTTGTTATATTTATTTTCCATGTACTGTTTACTTACGTTTGCTAGTAGTGAATTCAGGAAAATAATATAAATAACTATGTACATCTTGTTTTTCAATTATTGTGTACCTACTACTTAAATTATATTTTTATAACCTACGGTTTTATAAGAATTATGTTATGTCTGAGAAACATTTTTAGAACTTCGCATCATTGTTAAAATACAAGCGAACGAAGACGTGGTTTTTAAGAATTTATAAGAATGAGTGGAAGTTTTGTTGAAAACTATTTATTTTTTTTCAATGAACTCATTCATTTTCTTCATGCTCTCAGTCGAAAATGTTATTTCACCGTAAGTTCTGGGTGTAATCATATTATTATATTAATGGTTCTAGAAAACATTTTTAAGATTATAATCACCGAAATTTCTCACTCTGTAGCTTGAGTAAATAATAGTTAATTTATTTAAAAGTGCATTTTCAAAATTTAAGAGAATAAATACATACGTGTTGAAATAAATGTTATCCAATACTTAAAAAATAATAAAAAATGTCTGAGATTCGATAGAAATGAGAAAATGTCAAATATTCCATTTGAAAAAAATATCAAGTCCGCTAAAGATATCTAATTAAAGCCCAATAGGAATGAAATGTATTGCATATAATTATGTATTGTATTTTTACTTAAGTGATTCATTTTAAAAAGTAGTTGGTTTGCACGTGTATAATGTCTAATTTTTTATTTTATAATTATGTAACTTGCAAACTGTATTTTTTGAACTATTAATCCACTTATATTTTTAGATATTTTAAAATTATTTAACAACTGTTTAACTATTATCTGTACACCTAATTATGGTTCAAAGTTTATGTCAAACGTGTTGATAAACGATATATTTTAAGCCGTCGGAAATGTTATGATAAATGAATTGAACTCTTATAATGTTTGTCATATAAAAATAGCAAGACCTCAGCGTTGTAAATTTCCCTTCGTCTTTCGACAACTGAATAACACGGATGGAGTAGGACGAGAGACAATCCAACGATAAAATCCTTGAACTCGCGAATTTCATTTAAAATTAATAACTCGTACGTGAATATACCTATTTATCGCACATGTTATTAATTTTCTTCCGTTAGTTAATTAACACCATACTACTATTCACACTTGTACTAACTTGTTAATATCATTATAATTACACAAAATGTACACAACTCCATTATGGGATTCAGTTCATAGAAGTGCACCCCACAACACAAAACACTTCCTTAGCACCCTACGCCGATGATACTTCCATCTTATCCCCAAATAGTAGTTCAGATGAAGCGTTCAATACTCTTCAACTCCACCTCGACTTCATTGATAATGGTCCTCTAACTGAAAAATTAAATTCATAGCAGATAAATCCATTCTTTTCACTTTTACCCTCAATAAAAAAAAAACACACCTATTATCTTCTTTCAAGGTGTTCTTATCCCCTCCTTATCTCAAATCAAAAAGAAAGTCTCTAAATTCAAGATCCCATTTATAACGTCCTACGTTGAAATCCAAACTCCCACTCCATAATAAAATAATTATTTATTAATCAATGTTAAGACCAATCTGGTCATATGGAGCCCAAATATGGGATTGTGCAAAACCAACCCAAATTAAAACAATTGAGGCCTTTCAGTTCATTTTCCTTCGCACAATAACGTCAGCTCCTTGGTATATTTCTAACTACACCCTTTACAAAGACTTAAACATCGAATCAGTTGAAAACTTAGTTGAAACGCACTATAAAAAGTTTCACTCCAAATTACTTCATCATTCAAATCCTCTGATCGTAAACCAACACTCAGGCACAATTACAGATAACCCCCCTCGTCGCCTCAAAAGACGATGGTCTAGCGATCTCCTAAATTAAAACACCATTCGCAGGCTTAACTGTTACACGTCAAAAGGGTCTAATCACTGGATAGCTTCCCTTCACAAGTCTTCAAAGTCACTATAATATTATTTTCGATCTTTTTGCTTATTGTAATATTTTTATGTACACATTGTAAATGTTATTTTATTAATGAAAAAATAAAATAAAATAAATAGTGCACGAACCTACATTCGATTTCGCATCAACTGTTATTGAAATTATTACTATCTGGTATTATTATTTCGTCAACTATTCACCACGACCGTGTTTGAAATCAAAATATAACAATGCTGAAATCTACAGCTACTAATGTATTCTTTTCGAAATTCGCTTGTTTGAATTACTCACCCGGAACTTCGTCATGTGGATGGTGTCAGGGGGTCGGATTGGCCTACGGTTATCATATGACATCATAGGCCAGTATCCACTTACCTCACGTGCTACTGTAATTAATTACTGCCGAAAATAGCAGCTACGTTGAAGTAAATTAATATTTAACACGGAGAAACCCAGGATTGCGTACCCTTGCTCAATCTATCATAATGTGTCCTTTTAGAAAACCGATTATTTCAACTTATTATCTTAGGTCATTAAAGCGTATAACCACCCCGCCGCAAATCGCCTTGACGGACATAACAACCGACGTGTACGTATCTGCTCCGCCTGGCGCGGTCCACAAAGTGTCACGGCGTATACTATAATAAATGAATAATTACGATCCGTTTTGCACGGGTTCATAGTTATTTTATCGTTCCGTGTTTTGTTTGATCAATAACAGTTTCATTATTTGACAACCTGTTCTTGTTTTTCAATTTTCCCAATTTTGGATATTTTGTTTTTGTTTTTTTTTTTTTTTTTTGATTTCGGATACCGGTTTTATTTTTTTTTTTCAATTTTATTTATATTCGCTTTTGCATATTACTTCTGAATTTGTGTATTTTCAATATCGATTTCAATACATGTCGAAATCAGGTTTTACGAATTTTAAAATTAGTTTCAAGCCCGGTTTCATATCATATATTATATGCATTAAAATCACGAATTAACAAATCATACTCTAATACGATAGCAATGGCCACATTAAAAATCAAATAATATGCTCACTATAGTAGTATCGGTTGCCATCGTTATAGTATTCATACGCGCGCGCACGTGACATCTAGAACAGGGCACTTATCCGGGTCATCCCTAACGTGATATAGAAATCTGGAATCCTATTGGTAGAGTACTCGGTGCATTCATTTTATCTAATGAGGTTCTCAAAGTTCCGACCGTGTCTCGCGATTGAGCGTAAGCCTACCGTAGTGGTAACACCTTTGAACAAGTATACCTGTATTAAACAAGATCCATAGCCAATATGACTACCTACGTATTGTTTCTAACGTCACTGTTCGGCGATTCGTGTCTAATGCGTACACCACGTGTTCGTCTTGTACGATATTGTTCATAGAAATGTATTGAGGTCTTACAATGACTGCCTCTAGTAGCACCATTACTACACGGCAACGCGAAATAATACCAGAAACTAATGACCCTACCAAAGGACGACGTAGGAAAACATGTTGTACGTGTTTTCGGAAAAACTAAGTACAATATCACTGTAAGTTTCAATTATTATTTATTGTGTTTTTATTAATGATTATTACAATCGTAAAATCGAATCCACTCGACTCGATGTATATCCAAGATATTTTCTTCAAGACCTCCACGTCTTTGTATATTATGTTCAATAATGATATCGCATCTCGTTTATCGTGTTTTTTTTAAATTTTTTTTAATATGTTTTAATAATTATATCATTTTATTTTTCAAGCGTGTTTAAATTTTTTGTTTTTTTAATAATGAATTTTATTTACGGTGCATTCATTCAACATAAAAAAGAATTACTACAATGACTAATCTCATGAGTTTCGCAGAGAAGTTTAAACTTCTGACCTCCCTGTGTCCAGTATTGTCCACCTCTGAATCCTAATGTCTGTAATAAAGAAAATTAGTGAAAAACGATTTAATAGTTTACTATAAAATAAAGGTGGGTAAAAAACTCGTATCAGAAACGCCCATCACCGATTAATGGCCTTAGGTTAACCGACCGCAACGAAGCCGCGAGATTGCTGTCGTCAGTGTATCCACTTACCCGATGTGTCACGAAAGTTATACCGAGTATTATTAATACCTACCCAGGGTATTATAATCCTAAGATATTGTTACCCTCCTTCCCTAGTATTATAATTCTAGAATATTTTTATCACCGTTAACGCACTGTATTTCTACGACTAAGACACTCTCCGGTATTAGAAAATATGAGAGATGTAGGTAATATTCTATGACTATAGCAACTCTCGGTATAAAATGTGGTATAAATATTATGCATCCTAGAATAACTGTACTCCAAATTTAGAATTGTGTTTTCCAAACTTTTTTCAATCATGGCCAATGATTTTAATTAGGTACTTAATAGTAAGTTGCAGTACACGTTTAATAAATATTGTCTACTTATCAATGGCAACACAAAATGTCCGAGCCACATAAAATAAAAATTCAAATAAAAAAGTTCAAGTTTTCGCGGCACGTAATTATCGTTATCACAATTTACATTTTAGGAAACACTGGTATAGAATATAAGGGTTATTGATATCCTAGGATTATAATGCTGGGCATGAAAATACCCTTGGATAAGGGTGCCCCCGGTATAAAACATCTTTATTATACGGAAACGGGGTAGTAACAATGTTCTAAGATTAGATTGGTACACAGAGAATTTGAAAATCTGAGAGTACGATTTTCCTGCTTTCGTTGCTTACTGTGCCGCCGAGGGGTGGGTATGCAATGCTACTAATATTTTTTATAAGACATTTTCAAACTTCATGATTATAGTCTAATCCAAGTGTTAATTATCACGATTCACCAAAAACATAATTAAAGAGTAACAACAGTAACAATTTCATTCGTATTATTGTTTAGTTCTGAACTTCAAAATAAAATTGTATTGAAAGGATAATGTTATCAGTTATGTAATATATTCTAAATTAATACGTCTCAGTCATATCAATATCTCGAATAGTCGAACGGGAAAGTAATAATAGCATATTGAGTATTATTTCAACCTAATTTTAAATAATATGACGACTACAGATTGATTTTAAACACCGGACGTTATTTATAAATTCATAAATATTATTATTATACGTTAAATATTTGTTAATAAATATTTATTTTACTGATGAAGCTTACCTGTATTATTTACTTGTTTACGTACGGAGAAACATATGGCATTGTGATATGATTGAAATCGAAACAATCGCTGATATTTATTATTTATTTAACATGATAATCACACGCCTTTGAAATTATATAGTGATGTATTTGCATTATATTTTATACATTGTTGGTAAAAATAAAATAAAATAAATTCGTGACAGTATGTTTATATAACTAAATCGCTAACTGCAAAAAGGGGACAAGTACATTTTTTTTATCAATTTTGATTTTATCATCATTTTTCATTAAGCACGCGTAAATACATCGTTTACTGCAAAAAGGAGTCGAATCCGTCTATCCAAACGTTAGGTATAGTCTTTGGAAATTTCAGTTTTCTACAGACAGATTATATAAGTTATTAAATTATTTAGTCCTGAAAAATTAGGAAAATTGGACTTGTCACCTTTCTGCAGTTAGCGATTTAACTATTATAGCGTGTATTATTTTCATAACTTAAATTTCAGTAACACTTTCTAATATCATTAACAATGTGATAAATAAAACATATTATTAATAGATACACATAACAAACTTGTACGAAAAATGCAATAAAACGGATATAACAAATTTTTTTAAATATCCAGGGTACTAAAATCACGATATTTTCGTACGAAATGTGTGGCGCATCAAAGTTATATATGCTTCTCAATTTCACGTTTTCATATATTTCAATATAGTGTACTTGTAAAAAACGAATTTTCGAGCTCATTTTATTTGTGCATTTACGCTTAATTGTATAGTCGTAATTAACATATTTTTTTCTAGAGAGTAATCTGAAAATGTATGTTTAGGGATCTGTTATTTGCAATTTGTCGTTCAAGTGTTATGAATATTATATTAAACATATGTTTGATAAATTCGATTGAGTGACATTTCCTTAGTGTTTTAAGTTTTTTAGTGTGGTTGTGGCCACGTAGTATGATAGTTTCAATTTTCATAGTAGTTTATAAATTATTATTCTTTTTATTTAATTGATATTCTAAATGTTTGATTGAATATCCTATTTAAAAAAAAAACTTAAATCTTGATACCTACGAATAAGATGCAATTGGACCAACGAGAATTGAGCGTTAAATAAAATATTCTTCTATTGGCACGTCTTTATGGACCTTACGATCAAATCCTCTATTGGGTGTATAGAAAACAAACAGTTTCTCTTCAAAGGACACGTTAAAACATTTTTTTTTTTTAGTTATGCAAAAAAAAAAAAATATGACAAGTATATATATCTATATGAATGTATTAACTCCTGTCACATAGGGTTCTATCGCTGGATAGCCTCCCTCCTCAGTTAGTCATGTGTTTGTAAAATAATTTGAACTTATTTTCTTACTGTGCAGAAGCATATATTGTACATTTTCTTAAATGATAATAATGACGAAAAAAAAATGTATTTATATTTTTCAGTTTATATTCCTATTTTTTCAGCTTGTAAAACAACTGATTTGACGGACAAAATCACTGAAAGTGTACAGGGTAAGGTTATCAAACTAGAATAATTTTTAAGTTAAACGTAAAGGTATTTTAATTATTATTTGCATCCAAGAATAAACATTTAAAACTCTCCCCGTAGTTAATTTAAAATCTGTTTAAACTATTTTAGAGGTCATTAATCTTCTTACTTATTTTTTTTTAAATAATCTTTTAAGTTGGTGTGAAATGTGTTTTATTCATTGTAGCAAATGATATTTATAAAGAACATTTTGGTCAAGCGAGATTCATAGGAATCACGACGGTTTCCTCAAACGAACAATTAACCCTCTAGGTGTAATGTACTTAAGTTTTTAAGTATTTTCGGTCGTGAAAGATAAATTAAATTGAATTCACCATTTAACGTTTTAAGATTAATGATTATTAGCTGAGAAATATGCATGGAATGTATTGGTAAACATTGATATTTGTTAAACACGAATACTTTAGATATGTCAAGTGGTTTTAATTGATTCTTAACGACCCTGAACAAATTTTTGAAATACTTTTAATAATTTTCTTATATGGTACCCAATCTCATCCAGCCCGGTGGTCAATAACAGAAAACTAGAGAGGAAATTGTAACTCGTCATTTTTATTTTCTCATACGGAAAAATGTTATGTGCCTGTCGCTGCTGTTGATGTATCATTAAATGAAGTATGAACGATGTTTTTTATAGTTGTAATTGTATAAAAAAAAAAAAAAAAATGTGTCGTGTTTATAGTAATAATGTAACGAACATTTCGTATTGAGAAAATTCCACAGAAAAGTGCATCGATATTATTAAATTTATAATGTAGACTAATTGTGTAGACTCTGTTAATTCATTATAATATTGACATTCTTAATATATCCACAGAAATTCATTAGTTATACAACAATATGTTTTATATTTGACTTATTAATAATTTAACATTGAATACATTTTAAAATGAGCAGTTGACAATTTTTTTTTGCATACATTAGTTTTACATAACATGTCTATTTCCATACAAAATACAAATTGAATTATTACTAATTCCTCAATATCATTAGCGCAAAAATTTGAAATCACAAAATCAAATCAGAAAGTACCTATTACATTTTTTTTTCTAATTTCAATCAAGCCTTAATTTTAGTGAATGATTTTTATAATAACTAATTTTAATACTAAAAGTTTACTGCTATACAAGTCGTGTTATGAGGCTTCATAATTCGTTACCTACTGTAATTACATAATTTTCAAACCTAAATTTAAATTATCCTAGGATTGATGAAATATTGAAAATATTGAAAAACATAATTTATAATTTTTGGTTATGATTTACAAGATGATAAATAAATTTTGTTCTTGTTTATCCTTCATTATATTATTGATTAACATTTATTTAAATAAAAAAGTATTTTCTAAAGAAAACATCTATGTACATAATATTTGATTATGTAATCAACACTGTTTTAATTAGGTACTTGTTGGAATTGAAATTAAAATAAATTCTGAGTACACATATTTTGTACTTACTTTTAATAGAAAGTATGCCGAGTTTGGAAATTATCTTGTGTAAACCATTCAATATCGACCTATAGAATTATGTTTGTTTTTTAAAATTATTTTTTTATTGATTCAAGTATTTCATACTGAGGTGTTATCGAAGTATCTTTTTTTTTATGTAATAAGAACTGATATTTTAATTTTGTACTAAAATGTTATCAAAACTAAATGTGTCCATGTATTATTATTACTATCACTCGACATTTGACATTTTCACAATGAATGTCTACAGAACAGTTAAATGAAAATCGAATTCAGCCAAATAGAATACTACGCAGTGGACATTTTATAGTTTTCTGTTTACACCTAAGCCGTTTTTTTATACATTATTTTTACTGTCATCTAGCAAGACCGGTTAAAAAGATGCCATTTACGAAGCTTTTTATGCCCCGACTTTTATACATTTCATCTTTTGATATTCACTAAGAAGTAAAAGAAAAAAAATACATTTTCTACATTATTTCGATGTAACATAAAACATACTTTATCTAACAAAAAGTTGTGAAGACAAAACGCGAATATTAAGGGTGTCTAGTAACCGCTTACGCCAACTACACGATTTTAATCCCTCCTAATGAAAATTGTTTACTTTTTGTTAATGTTTTATGAAAAGGTTAGGTTAGAGCGAACTAATGCGTCATTTCTGAGTTGTTGTAATTTCAGAAAGTGCAACGAATAATTAATATTACGTAATCAAATAGTAAAGAAACCACGTTCTATAGAACTCGTTCATAAATACATGTTTCATTTAGTTAATACGACGTTGTTAATGTCAGAGCTTAAATCAAAAACAGTAAAAACAATTTTTAACGGTCAATAATAATCGAAAAAAATTAAGTTGGGAAGAATTGAAAGTAATAATCACGAGAAAACAGATAAAATAATTTAACGCAAGTATAACTAACGACAGAGACAGACATACATAGCAAAAGGAAACACACATTTATTTTGGATTGGAAAGTTAAATACATTTTGTAATGATGCTAATTCACATGGTTCTAAAACTATGGTCTAGCCACCTCGTTGTGCACAATATTTAGGTATTCTTCGTAAAACAATTATTAATTTTCGTTCTGGGTGTATTTAATTATTTTAAACATACAGTTAATTAGTTTTCTGTCTTTATTGTGAATTCAGATGTTTTCCCTTTAATATTTTTGTGGAATATTTTTTTGTGACAGTTCTATTTACAAATATTAAAAAATGGAGCGTTTTTAATTTTTAGAAAAAAAGTTGTATACAATATATTGGAATACTTAACATGAAAAAATAACTCTTTAGTTTCACGAGGAAGTACCGGCATGTCATTAGTTAATTAACTAGTTAATTAGGTCATGAAAGAAATTTGTTGAGTATATATTGTCATTTGTTTTTAAATACTCAACAATTATATTAAATACCAATGTACAAATCACACCTTAATATATACAAAAACTAAAGTTATAAACAATCAATTATTCTTCGGAATACTTACAACTTATATAATTTAAAGCTCAATTTTACATAATATATAGTACATATAACTTGTATTATTAAAAACTGTAAAAACGTAAAATCGTTATCGTATAATTCGAATTAATAATGATGGAAATTCGACCTCTACCAAAATTTTTGGAACAATTATAACTTATCTCTTGTCGAAGAATTGATTAGCTTCTAAAAAGATTCTGTATATCTGGAAAATTTCAGGAGAAAAAGTCTGGAAACTTTTAAAGAAAAATTTACGAAAATAAGGTTTTTTTTTCAAACCTAACCTAACCTTACCTAACCAAACCTCACGTTGTGTCTCTAAACTCTATTTAATTATCGGTGTTCAATATGCCGTGCTTTTGAAAAAACAACACAAATCATAATTATAATAACTAATTCGATTTTATTTGATACTGAATGTTGTTATTTGAACATGCATATCGTGTTTTTATCCAAGAGTATAATAGAAAATTCGCGACACATTTGTTTTTTAATATATTCAATAAAGTGTTATGGTTATACTTTTCAGTTACAACGAATAGTTGTTCGTTGTTATTCGTTGTCGTGTTATTCGTTGTCATGAGATTGATAAACTGATTATGACTTCAACGGGGAAAATGCCTAAAACGTATTTATGAGACAAGGTTTTTTGCTCTGGTGAAACGTACGGCTTTTATTTTCTTACTTTTGTCAATAACCATGACAATTTTCAAAAAGGTTGATCTAAAAGTCTAATCCAGACCTACTTTTGATAAGCCATTTCTTCTAGATACACACAGAAGTAAAAAAAATAAATTATTACAACTAGTATTTTTAGTATAGAGAAATGTACTACGCTATGAATTGTTTTAAAATATATTTTTAATGGAAACACAACACTGTCATCAAATAAAAAAAAAAAAAAGTTTTTTATTCATTACATACAATTCATTCTCGATTAAAATATTAATATATGTTTGTGAAATTTAATACCTTATTTATCTGAAATGGGAAAAGGTTCGGAATTTAACATCAGTCAAGAAAAAAAAAGTTTCTTTAGGAAAAAAAAAGCCTCGTATATGCTACTTATTTTCTGATTCTACGAAATTTGATCATTCAAATTAACTAAAACAAAGGAGGTTTTTTTTAAATAAAATGAATAAAATAA
This sequence comes from Therioaphis trifolii, assembly GCA_027580255.1. NCBI lineage: Eukaryota > Metazoa > Arthropoda > Insecta > Hemiptera > Aphididae > Therioaphis > Therioaphis trifolii. Next base: position 124,827,388 of record CM050404.1, read on the forward strand.
ACATATTAAAAGACTAATTAAACTAGAATGTTACATTAATATGGTTATATTTTAAGGTATAAGAACTAAGCCTTTGTACTTTGTTTTCTGTACTACCCTGTTCTTTTGTTTTCATTCTTTATACACATTTGGTATAGTTATTTTATAATTTATTTACTGTCACGTCTAAAAAATTAATGTTTTACCATCAAAGTGATGTTATTTTATTGTGTTCAAACAAACGACCGATTACATATATTTTAGGAAATGAAGACACTTGTTTTAATTGGCAATGTGTAAATCTATAATTTTTTATAGCACATTTTAGCATTTGTTAAAAATGATCCATACGTATCTCAAATGTTTAGAAATTTGAATTCCTTTTTTTGAAGTTAATATATTCAGTGTTTTTTAAATGAATCAAACTGTACAAAAATTAAATGTATAACTTATTTGGTTCCATGAAATCAGTACACATTTTCGAAAATTAATTGTTAGAGATTTTTTAATGATGTAATTTTCATGATTTCTAAAAAAGAAAACTAGTTCAGAAAATAACGTGTACTTACATGTATTTCATTTCTTTGTCATATCTTAAACGAAATCATTGAGAGCGCTCTTGGATTGAAAATATTCCTAATTAGCTTAATATATTTACTTTTTACACAAATTGTATGAATTTAATTTTAAGTGCATTAAAATATATTTTATAAAGTAGCAAATTTTATAAATATGGCTTATAAGTAATCAACTTTATTATCATGTAGTTAGTTTATTATATTGATAACTACGTGTTTATTGTTTCGAAATGAATACATATTGTTTAATTCCGTGTGATTTCTAACGAAAAAAAAAATATGTAAACGTTGTTCAGTTCGATATTAATTTATTGAATACATTTTATGACATATGGTATTGGACTTAATTTAATTTATATTGATTTGAAATAATTTTTCTTTGCATAACAAGTGAACAGATCCGATTCAGTATAATTTTATGGGGAGTAATAGGATTTAAAGCTACAAATAAAGAATAAAAAGAAAAAATACATTTTAGCACTCAATTTTTAAGAGGTATATCAACCAGTTTTGTTTATTTTCACTGTTGACTTTTATAGATGGCCTATATTTTTATGTTTGTCAATGAATTTATAAAGAATGCATCAAAAATATTTAATAATATTGTTCATGTGTGTACAATGAATATTGTTATGTATGCATTTGTGAGATACTCTATGTACATGTTAGTGTTTATTCTTTACAGAAAATTTTCCATTATGAATTGGTCATATTTTATAGCTTCTATTGTACCTAGTTGTTTAAATATTGATTACTCAAAATGAAAAATTATACGGGAATTTTAATAATACCGTTTTTATATTCAATGATTTTCAGGACATTTAGGACTTTTTTAAAAAAAATATTAATATAACGATATTGATACATTTAATTAAAACTTAACATTATACATTTACATAAATATCAAATAATTGTATGCCGTTCATTAATGGACACTAAATGTAATGTTTAATTGATCATCTAAACCATTTCAATTATATGTGTTTGTATTCAATTATGCTGGAAAGTCGTTATAGAATTAGAGGAATTTTTATACACTGCTTCAAATTCAACTATAGTAATCATATACAGCAATTTAAAATATTAGAGCATTTATTTTTTATTTCACCTTTTAATTTACATTTCGCAAGAAGTTACTTTGAAAAATTAGGTGAAAGCTTATTTTTTTGCCAACGTAAAATTATGACAATGATGTTAACATATAAGATTAATACAGGAAATACCGCCTATGGTTTTTCGCTTTTTAATGAGCCGGTTGTTATAATTAATTTATTTAGTATTCACTGTATTCGTTATTTTATCCTAGCCTTAAATATATTTTAGTATTAAAATTAGACTTCTATTCTGTGTTTTTATTTTGAATTACATTAAATAGTTATCAGCAATACTAAAATTGAAAATTATTTCATGCGTTAACATATTTCTTAAAGATAAATGACAGTCGTTATATGAATGCGCAGTGCCTTTTTCAAATTACGTGTAAAGAGTAGTAAAAAATTACGATTTCTGAGGATTTTTAATGTACGGACGAGTGGCATAGTGTTATATAATGTGTTTCTTGCACTAAAGGAATGAAATGGCATAACATTACATTTCGTTGAACGCCAATTTAGTCATATGCGAGTATTTCAGCGAACAAGTAAAAACATGGATGTTTATCATATGTCATAAGTCATTACGAATGTAACTAATTCTAATACAACACGGTTGGTCAAACAACACTATGTCGTAATAATGAGCAGTTATATTACTCATCTAACACTAAACATATTATAAAAACTAAACATATTTAAAAAAAGCTTTAATTTATATATTTATTAAAACGCAACTTATAAACTTAATTCACTAAATATATATATATTTGTATCCGTAAATTATAAAATAATATAATTACAATTTTAATTTTTTTTTTTAGATAAATATAAAATTATACAAAAGTACTATATTTGATTTTTTTGTAAAATTATCCATACTATTTTGTATCGAAATAAAATATGGGAGTAAATGAAATTTCAAAGTAATATCAAACCATCTGCATTGAACTTTGTACACTTTTATATGAATTACTTAAAAAATTACTTTGTGGGTACAAATTCATTTTTAAATAAATATATATTTTAAGGTATGGTATAGATCTTATAAGTTAAAGAAAAATTAAAACGATATTCAAATTATAAATAATTATTTTGTTTGACTATAGAAAAAAAAAACAAATTCTTAACTCCTTTCATAATAATTAAATTATGAACTGACTAGATATTATGAAATGAAGTATAGTGATGACGTAGTAAAGAAATAAAATAGTTACCGAATTTAAATTAATCGTGTTTATAAATTAATTAACAGATCATTTTTTTAGTTTTCTCTAAATTAATTATGTACCATTAGGTCAATAAAAATACAAATGGTTGATTAAGTTTGTGTTCACGTTTTAGTTATTGAATTTTAAAATGTATTCACTAAAATTATAATATTAGTTGTATCGGTGAATATTTTGTGAACTTTTTGAGGATTCATTGGCTTCCAACCCAATTAAAAGTACCTAAAGTTCCTATCATTATTGATTTTGTCATATATTCTTTGCATTTCAACAGTTATCGTTATATTAAACTACATATATTAAAAAACAAGTTTGCAGATACTAATGGAAGAAATTCTTTCCTCGTATAAGATTTTGATAGCACCTTGATACCTACGCATTTTTAGTTTTTACGATTGACTTACATTAAAATCGTTAACATTAATTCAATGATTATTACAAATTCCAAGAAATCACTGCTTAAAATTAAGTTTGACATTTATGATTTTTGAAATGAGTGAAACATTTTAAATAGTCTTTCTGTCCAAAAAATTGACACTAACACACAATGAGTAAAACTAATTCGTGTATTCAAGTAACTAACGGTAAGTATCGACTATTTATAATTAACTATGCTATTTAATTAAAATAGTTATTTGAGAATAAAATTATTACCAAATATGTATCTTACATGATAAACCTTTGAACAGACTCAGTGTCGAGAAACACGCGAGAATTTTAATAGGGAAAGCAGCTGAAAAAGGTCATTTTCTACTTCATCGTCTGACGCCTAACACTTACTGGCTATCGGTATAGGTATTTAATTCTATAAGAAAAAAAAAAAAAAAAAAAGAGAGAGAGAGAAATCAGATACAGTTCTTATTTACATGTTTCATTTTTTGAAATTGCGCGATTCAAGTAGATTAAGTTTGCTTTAGATACTCCATAGTTCTTTGTGAAAATTTTCTTTGGCGAACTCTTAAAAAAACAATTTGAAAACCGACTGTTTGTGATAATCATAAAATCAATGGAATTTTATTTTATACTTTAAAGTAACTGTAAAAATGGTTTACAAATAATTTAAATAACCGTTCAGAGTTTTTTTAGAAAAATCTAAGATACTAAATAATTGATATTACTGACTAATATAACTGAGAAAAAATACTGGCCAAAGTGTCAATAGACCCTGTAGTTTCTTTTACGTATACCAGATCGTTGCATACTCAGTTATTAATATTTACATATTTTTAGAAATAAAAAATACATGTTTCTTTTGATGTCTTAATGCATATATATATATATATTACACGCATGTATTTGTCATAATATTTGCTTTTGAATTTTTTCGATATTTTGCGCTTTAAAATAATATAACGTCACACTGTTTTTTTTTTTTAAAATTGTGTTTGACTGTATTTAAGTTAAACCTTTTTCGACACGTAAATGATACAGACATGCATGTAAGTATAAAATACATTAAAGTGTTCTAAAGGTGAAATGTCCTTTAAAGGATTTCAATCAACAAAATATGTTCTACTGCAAATTTCTAAAATAATAAAGCTATTTTTTTTTAAACCTCAAAGTGAAAAAACTAGTGAAATCATTTAATAATTTTTAAACACATATGTATAATATATTTCTTAATATATATATATATATATTGTTCACCAAGCTAATTTACCTAGCATCAGTACCATTCTATTGAATTATTTATTTTACTGAAACCCATTAAAGCTTATACTATTTATATATAATCTATAGCTATACTTATTTATCACCTAAAGTTTTTTGATCAATATTTAAAATATAGGTAGTCATTTAATAATAATAATTATCTGTATACAGAAAAATTAATATTTATATGTTACATACACCACCAAATCATTACATAAATTATATGTACACATACACTTGTTGAAAAATACATTTATTCAAACACTTAAATCCAATTTTACAAAATAGATTGTATTTATACACACATTTATTAAAAAGAATTTAACGGTAATTATTCGAATTCTTAATGTTGAATAAAATTATTATTTACTATAATAAATATTGAGGTATAAATTTGGTATTGAGGTACCTCGTACCTACAATAAGAGATGAAAGGCAAACGAATAATTATATCTTTATCATATATTTAATATATGATACATTAATTTAATATATTTATTTTTATGTAATGGTTTTCTCTAAAAATTAAAATTAGTATATGCCCAAACTAAAAATATGATTATTGATTTATTCTTTAGGATATTTTGTTTTCAAAATGTGTTAAATATATATCAATATATGACTAGGTACGTTAAATTTATTTAATACATTTTAAACTTTGTGTATACAAGGAATATAACTCAGTAAAATATTAGACTTTTTCATCTTAATTTTTAAATCATCCGTAGTGATAGTGATCTAATTAATTCATACTTAATATAATAGTCAAATGAAGTATTGGAGTTTTAATTACATAACCACTTCTTAGAAATATTATGTTATTTTCTTACATAAGGAGTTATTTTAACAACATTATATAATGGCATAACCGACATATATTGAGTTCAAAGCGAAAATCGGCGTTCAAATCTATTGAACATTTATTCCACTAGGAGTTAAAACCACTAACGGTTTGTAGTGTACACATCGTCAATAAATAATATGCTACGTTTGAGAATAACATAGTGACCATGACTAAGACGTAATGTTCTTAAATGGACATCCGCATTTTTGAACAAAAAGACTTTCAATTCAATATTTATTTAAACACTACCATAAAGATCGATTGAAATGACTCAGTAAAATAAATAATTGATATTATACATACATTGTATACATTTATTACATACCGAATTTTAAATATCAACTCTTACAGTTTTTTGTTTTCGATATTGTTATGGCCCTATGTGAAAGCTATATAAAATCTGTTATATTCATTTCGATTTGGTTTTATATCCTATTTTGATAGTATTGACTCAAGTCCCTTAAGAATTACTACGGTCCGAAATTTGAGAAACATGATTTAAATTTTCCGTAGTATAAAAAAAGAGTATAAAGTTTCGTATTACGATCTATGTTCATAAATATAAAAAAATATGTACACAACTAAATTTTAATAACGCCAACGATTAGGATCGTTTCCAGGTCCTAGGACTGTGAATGAGATCAAAAACGAATTCAAAACTTTTTTCAAACATCAACTATTTTTTCGGAAGTTTAGTTCGACCACTACCTGTTTTTGATCCGAGTGCAGTTCGACCATTACTTGTTTTTGACCTGATTTGTTCATTTTAATTTAGGTAAGAAGTAAAACTCGACTTCTCCCAAAACTACATAATTGGACGTTTTTCATATAGAGATATCCAGATGATCAAATTTTTCAATTTTCAAACATTGTTTAAAAGTCAACAGTTTTAACAATATAAGGTTATGACGTATGATTAATATATTTATTTCTGGTTTCTGTGTTTATGTCCCGAAAAAAATAATATTCACATTCAAATACACTAAAGAATATTCGTATTTTATATACTCACTAACCATAATTCGTATGATCACAATTTTAAGGCTTTTAAGTTTCCTCAAATGCAATCGTCAACACAAAATAAAATCAAAATTTGAATATTACTGTGCACTCGTACTTGTATCAGTAATTGATACAATACGTCTGATTCGACCCATTTTCAAAATGATATTTATCAGTGACTGAACAAATTTACTAAGCGATTAGAATTAATTTTTTGGAATACTTACGATGATTTATTATTCTTCTCAAGTGTATAATACATTACATTATCAATACCATTCTCGTATTATACAAAAATTACCTATACTTAATTGCGCCAAGGTAAAATAGTCGACTATCTAAAGACCCAATCTTTGTAAAATCCTATCTTTACTTTTTTATCTATTTGATTTATTTTTGTTTGATTTGAGTGGTATTTTCTCTTTTTAAGATCAAATAATTTTGATTTAAAACCTTACAAATTAAAATACATTTTTTTCTAGCGTTGTTCGTCGTATTCAGATTATAATGAAATTATTAATCATAAGTTTATTAATTTTATGCACACTTAAAATCTTAAAACTATTGAATCGTTTTCAAGAAAAAAAACATCTTATTACATAATCATATGTCATACAATGATTTATACATCAATATCTAAAACTCAAACAATTGAGTTATTTATATGCGTGGAATGTTGAAACGGTGTAGAGTACCAATACATATTAAATTTTTTTGTTTTCGTGTTGGTAAAACAAATTGTTTGCTTCGACTTTAAATTTTGTTTTCTTGTGATAAATTTAAATTTATTATCAATAAACCTAAATAAATAAGCCAAAAATATGTAAAAGTTGAATGCTCCGGTTATTGTACCTCATATTGTCAGTATAAACTTTTTTTTTCACGTCTGTGTTTTGTTCTCAAACGTTCATTAAATAATCTACTAATCGACTTTCAATTTAAAATTGAATTCTGCGTTTTACCCAGTACTCTACCAGGCATAACAACTATAAAATGACGATCACGTTTCATCAGTTCGAGAGAAATACGTATATAGATACTTTTTTACGCCCGTATCCTACATAATCGATTAAAAATTTACATGAAATGGACTAAATTTATTACTCTGTGATAATGCATGTAATTCAACTTTTTAGTTTCATACATATTTACCCGATATAAAGTGTATTTTAATTTTTTTCCTAAATAAACGTTTATTCAAACAGTCCGAAATAGAAATTTTTATTTTTAAGCAATACGTTATTTATCTGTGATGGATTTTTTTTTATTGATATTTTAATTTTAACTCGACATGAATAATTTAACAATACATATTTAGTTTACTTACTTAAATAGATTCTAAATATTTAAATGAAAACTAAGTCAACACATATTTTGAGTGGTATATTTCGTCATAAAAAGTAAATATTTATTTTAAATAATGTTTTGGTGTTGCTCAAAGAAAAACTTACTCATTTTTAATGTAAAATACTATTGGTATACAAAAATGTTAGTGTAAGTTATTTGTTAACATTTTATAATTGACATAATATTATTTCATCTAAATCACATTTAAACACAGTTTATTAATAAATAAACTTAGTTTTTAATTGTTTTCACAACGAATGGTTAAAAATATTGTAGTGTTAATATTAATTAAAATTGTATTAAGGATTCATTTCTATCCGTTTTAATTTTTTAGATTATTTATACTTTTAGAATTTTTAGTTTCATTCACGTACCATCTCAACTACTAAATACGGTAAAATTGAGCGGTATTTGTGTAATGTAAATAAATTAAACTGGGAAAATATTTGCCTGTTACCTACACCATAAAGTGTTAAACATTTATTTCAGAATTCAAGGAGAACCTATGTTTAATAAATGAGTGTTAAGAAAACATTGCAATAGGTCCTTCTAAAGATTTAATATTATGATATGTGCGTAAACTATCAAATATTTATCGGTACCTACTTGTTTTCCATATTATGTAAAATATAAAAATACAGTTTAATTCACTTCTATGTTGAACTAACAAATAATAATCGAATTTAAACAAAAAATGAGTATGTGACCGTATAACCACTATAACATTATTATCAAATTAGTTTGTTTTAGATTCCGAGTGAAGGATCTACTGGTTTTACAATGAAGTTAATTTTTATATTTTTTTGGCAACCACTTTTACGGGTAGTAGATTTTGTGAGAAAGTTACGTTCAGTCTCTTTATCGATCACAAATTTGTTTTTTAGAATAGGTACTTGTAAAAGGTCATTTTTCTATATTCTTAAAAAACCTTTTGGAATAACTACCGTAAAAACGGTAAAATACGTACGTAAACAAAATATGAAATGGGCTTGTTATTGAGTCATAAATTCAAAAGTAATAGAGTCAGAAACTTGAAATTTTCACCGAAAACTAAAAACATTCTACATGGACTTATATATTAAAATAGTGAAGTATAATGAAAATATGTTTTTTTTTTTTGTTAAGTAAAATGTTTGATCCTTTATATTGAGATTTGAACATGCACATGTAATATATTTTTACTTTTTTTTCTTTTATATCGATTCTGAAAAATTGTAAATAATGTTTTTATATAAGCAGTTGAACTTAGAACATTACTTAGAACATCTGTATATCACAGTATAGCTTTGCATAGCATCATTTTACTAAAAGGATTGTTTATCGTTTCTTTAAAGTTCAATACACAAATTATTTAAACGTATTTTTTACAATTAATTGTGAGCATTAAAGTAATTTTCATTACACATGGTCATACCAGTTTAAACATTTTAACACCATAACACATTTTCGTTGAATAACAAATAATATCCTTGCTATTAAATTTGACGGCTGTTGAATTCACTTTAATATTTAAACTAACAACACAAAATTGATTTTGCGGAACGCTAATTCGCTATGTTGTTAAGGCGGAGACAAAACATGCGGGTGTCGTCTTAAGTTAAATCTATAAATGTCTGTCATCGTAATATCAAAACATTATACAACAGAGGTGAAACGTCAAAAGAGACGACGAGACTATATTGCCTAACCTCCTTATAATTATTAAAGACAAAAATATGATGTAATTTAATTTTCAAATTCTAATTTTGGAATAAATCAATGTCAACGAAATATTTTGATTCGACTTCAGTAATTTTTGTAATTTTTGTATATTTTTTTTCCTTTATCAAACTCACTAAATATGGGTTGTGTAACTTCAAATATAACTTATACAATATAGGTAGGTACACAAATAGATGTTATGATGCCGCGACGATCCATGTGTTTCATTCCTATACGTGGTTTTGTATGGTGGTAATCTGGTGTTTGCGAACGGGTTGTGAATATGTGGCGTAAAAATTATTTGAGAGGGTGATAATCTCGTGTTAATCGACAGGCTTTTATTTTTATCATACCGTTTCGTCAACTTAGGTTGCCAACCAATTTGATTTCTTCACACTTGATAACACTTTTTCAATACCTAACTTAAAAATGTTCTTAAACAAAAAAAAAATTGACGTTAACTTACTTAAAAACTACTCATTACATATTAGGAAAATTGAACACGAAATATTAATTTAGATTCCATGTACTTAATTTAGTTGATCGAAAGAGTAGGCTTGACTGATTATTGATTTTATTTCGATAATTTTGAGAGAAAAATATTTCCCCACACTTTTGATGTTGAGCACATTTTTTAATATTGATAACTTTGAAAGTATGAATATTTAGAATTCGTTTAAAAATAAGTATCAAATGAGATAGTAGCGTTTAGCTTTAAATTGGATTTAACCATCTTGACCGTATTGGGGACTTTGATAAAGGCCCGGTGAAACTTTAACTGTTAGCCTCCTGGACTTTATAAATATTTTTAAATTAATCTCTTTGGTGGTCAGATACTAAATCCATCCAGACTGCAAATTTGAGGTTAAACGACACTCATTTATTAGAGAGAAGTCTGAATCCCTGTTAATGATGAGCACTGATAGTCTGACATTTATTTTGATATGAATTCTTGATTGTGTCTATCAAATAAAATATATTAATTAATGTTAACACCATCTGCCAATTTCATTATGATAATTATAGCTTTGTTTTTATAATTTTTTTTTCTTTAATGAAAAAACAAATGTTTGATAGTAATTTTAAAGTGAGTACTTGAATACTTAGTAATTCAATATGTGTACCTATTTATAATATAAATTATCATCTAACAGTTATAACTACCTACATTATGTATAAAACATTATAAATTTATGATTTTTTCCATACTTTTTTAGTTCTAAATTATGATAAATTGATATTAAATTATGTAAATATAATTGATAATTTCAATAATGATAATATATATATATATATATATATATATATATATATATATATATATATATATATATATATATATGTAATTGTGTATACGAAACACTTTGAAATTTTTGGTGATAAATAATAATCAATTTATAATTTACTTTAATGTATTAATGAGTTAATAATCTCCTGGTCATAAAAGTACTTGTCCTAAAAATCTTCATAATTAGCTCCAAAATTGATGATTACTATAGAGATATTATACAAAATTCATATTTTATTGATTGATTGGTAAATTAAATGACAAAATACATGCATGTTACAAATAAATATTTATTAAATAAATTTATTTATATATTTTTGTTCATTTTATGTTTTTATATTTGAAATTTTTATAACTTGGTGATACAAGCTCAAGCAAAACGTGCGCTCAATTATATGAAAAAAATATAGTATTAAATAAACATTGCCTGTAATTTGTACATATATATTATCACTACTATTATACTGAATACACTGAGTTGTACATAATAGCCGAGTGTATTGAACACTGGCTTATATCCAGCATCTTGCAGAATAAAAGTGATCCTTTTGATCTATTGATTAAAATCGTACCTTAAAAGCGTGCTTGTAATTAAATTAATAACAATGAGTTTATATTAATTAATAACATTAACTCGGTTTTTATCCTATGAAATATATATGTATATAATATGAAATGAATATGTCGCAAAACTCTCGAAACTTACGGGTTTATTTTCTGCGTTTTTCACGCGTTCCATCTAGTATCTCCCACCGAATCACAGTTTTGTTTGCTAAATAATCTTATTTACTTGAATATGGTTCTGTTCTTTGGGACTCTTGAACTGCTTGTGATAGTGTTTAGAATTAAAAGGGCCGTGAGAAAATGTCTACTGTCTTGCCTGCTCCCCACAAGAATATTTACTAGCTCTACAAGCACTTGATCTCCCTGGTCTTAAACTCTTAATGACCGTAGATATGTGGCTTTCCGTACATTTCTGTGTAAGATCCTTTCTCGTAAGATCGAATCCTCCAAACTTATGCTCCTTTCAAACACTTCAATATACCATTGTGTACTACTCATTTTAGAGTTTCTTGTTTTAAATCTTTCTTCTTCTTTTTCTTCTCCTTCTTCATCTTTCTGACTCAATTTCTCTTTAATCGTTTAATATATGTGAGGTGCTTATGTAGACTTCTTTTTTCTTTACTAAGCCCTAATTTGTATTGTTTATTAAAATTGTAATCACATATATCTGAAGTTATTATTGTATTTTTTTTCATTTAACACACAGTTATGGGTTCGGGCTTGTTCTGTATAAATAATAATCGGTAAATAAATAAATAATACAATTTATTGTAAGAGATACAAATATTAACCTCAAAAAAATAATTATGAAGCTTATTTAGATTAGTGTCTCAATAGTTAGCTATTACATAGATTCACATTAAAAGTTCATCAAACTACAATTGTATTTTTGTTATATTTCTATGGAATAATGTTATATATTTATCAGACCTTATTATTTATATTAATTATTTTCCATAAATTATCTTCAGCTTTGATATTTTACTAATTAAAAATCAAAAAATATAAAGTAAAAAAAAAAAAAAATACAGTCACGTTAAAATAAATATTACAAGACACGGGTTAAAAAACTTTTTCCAAAATATTATTAGTCTCAATGTGCTTTGGAACTGTTCATCGTCATGCATCACTAGATTTATATAAAAAAAAACTTTTAATTTTAACATTATGATTTAACCCTTTGTAACAGTGAATAAAGAAGTGTTAAAAATATAAATATTATCATCACGTTTTACTTCGTTACAAAATAAGGTTGTAGTTTTCATGATAATTTCTTGTTTATTTTAATTAAGACTAGTCCCTTAGTTGAATTTAAAAAAAAGCTATATGCCAAAAATGATGATATACATTGCGATCAGTTTGTTTGTATTTATAATTATTTTGCAAATTAATTAAATTCAAAACAAAACTAAAAAAATATTAGTAGAAATAATAAAGAGTTCAACAAAAATGAATTAAAAAAGATATGTCCCAGAGATATCTATTTTAGATTTTGATTGAAGCGTAGGATCAATAAGTTTTACAATGATGTTTATTTTTTAATTCTTTTTTTTTTTTATTAGGAACCACTTTTTTCTGCAGTAGACTTTGTTTGGACGTGGCTTTCAGGCCTTATATCGATCATAAATACATCTAGATGGTACATAATATAGGTCATTTTTCTGTTCTCCCAATCATTTTTCCAAGCGTGAGGAAAATGTACCCAAAAGTCGAGTAAAAACAGAACATATTCCTTAAACTAGATTTGGATGAAATCGATTCTAATTCTTTAGTAAGAATATTGACAAAATTGACTGCCTTAACATTGATTTCCTACTTAAAATATGTAAACAAAATTAATGGTTGATCCAATAATTTTCAATTTTTTGATATCGTTATCCAATAATAAATAATATTCATCACATCATTTAATAAAAGAAAATTTCAACAAAAATGCAAAATTGTACAAGATTTTGATTGTGAAAAATTCACAAATAATAAAACTAAAAACGATAAAATACAGGAACAGTGTGTATCATAACTAGTTCTTTTCTCTAAATAATTTTATTAAAGAAATGATTTATGATTTTTTTTTTTTTTTTAATTCTGTACACCGTTATCTTTTACGCAGACCGAAGAGGTGAAGGATAAACTTCCAACATCACTATCTTACACTGGCTTTTTACTATCATTTTTAAAATTCTCAAATGAATGACTTGTAAAACGGGTAATGAATTGAAATTACTCATAATCGTTGGGATAAAATACTATGTTTAGAGAGTCAGCATAAAATATTAATTATTTTAGTATACGTGACTTATTTTGATTAAACTCACTAAAAAAAAAAAAAAAAATCTTGAAATGAAATATTTTATTTTTTGTGTTAACATTTTATGTTTGTGTTTTTACGCTTCTCTAATATATACATAAATAATTAATATAACACCAAGCATTAAATAAAATACGATCATATATTCTAAACTCAAAGCGTACCGCAAAATCTGAAAATTTTTATTTAATGATTTTGTAATACTAAAATTAAAAAAAACATCTTTACTTTAGAGTTAGATGTATAAATGTTGAAGAAATTTAACATAGCAAGCCCAACACGTCTGCATACTGTAATTTACATTACTTCATCAACCCGATCGAATTTGTAGTTATGCTTATCATTAAAAAAATGTATAAGTATAATAAACTCAATATTTTTTTTTAATCTGGATTAAATTAATTTATAATAAAATCATGTTGTTTTCAATAAGTTGTTTTGTCCACAGAAACTACGTAAAACCAAGAGATAATATTTAGGTATCACACGTTGTTTTTATTCTTCAATATTTAAATTTAGAAGATAATGAACTATTTATCATATTTAGTATACTTCAATATAATTCTAAAAAATATCCAATAAAATAAGTTCACAAATTAAATATTTAACGTATAATTTTAATTTTGTAAATAGATCGATAAAATAAATTGATCACGTAGTATAAATCATTATTTTATTTAAATTAAAACGGTATAAAAATTCCATCGTAAAAAATGCGATGATCCTAAAAATCTTATGATCGTAATTCAATTTTAGTTATTCCAGTATGTTTTCGTTTTAACAACCATTACAAAGCTGAAAATTAATTCAGTCGATACTACCATTCTCGTATAGCAATTCAAGTTCAAAACTATTCAAACAAATAATTATTTTACATCAATTTTAAAGAGGTTTTTTTTTCAAATAATACTATAAAATAACATAAACTATTTGGAAAATAAAAATCGATCAAAGTGAAATAAAAATCTGATATGAACGCTATACAAAATTAATGTTTGAATAATGAACATCTCATTTCGTATTATTTAAGAAAAGGAAGTTTTTCCCAACCAATAACGTAAATGATAATGTTGTTTAAAATTATATAATTTTATTTTAATTACATGTATATATACCAGGGTATATACAGGGTGTAACAGGTCTATTTGACAAATGTAATTCTCAAACTTTTTTCTATTCATTTTTTTTCTAACTTTTTTTTTTCAAATAAATACTGAGCCCTTGCGCTACATTACTGTCGATATCAAATACTTTTTTGTACTTTGGAATCTCAAATTTGAAAATTTGAAATTCAATTTTACCATTTAAAAAAAAAATCAGAATAGTTATTTTGTTAACCAGATTTTTAGAAAAATTATGGTACTAAAATATCTTATTAAACTTTGGTCATTTATTTCTTATGATTTTTTTAAACTTTTTGAAAATGTGAATTAAATTACTTAAGTTACTGTACAAGTTATTGTACGGGTCAATCAAGAAGTCGGTGATTTGATTACGATTTGATGTTACGTAATTATGACTTGGACTCATGATAATAAATATCAATTTAATGATAAAAGATGTAAGCGATGACAAAAATCTTGGAATAAAAATTAAATTTCGATCAGCCATTTAATTAATAGTATTATATGATAATATGTGTAATAATATTATGTGGTATACAATAAAATTCTTAAATATTTCACAAAATGTAAAAAAATCATAGAAAATAATTGGATCAACCTTCATTAGAATTTGAAACACTAATATTTTTCTTAAAATCAGGTTAACAAAATTGCTATTTTGAATTTTTTTTTAAACGGTAAAATTAAATTTTAAATTTTCAAATTTGAGTTTCAAAAGAAAAAGAATATTAGAAGACAATATTATTGTAGCGTAAGGCCTAAGTATTTATTAAAAAAAAAAAGTTTAAATAAATAAATAGAAAAAAAGTTGTTGCATTTGATAAATAGACCTTTTACACCCTGTATATATATATATATATAATATATATATATATAGATATATATATATATATATATATATATATATATATATATATATATATATATATATATATATATATCTAACAAAAGGGTTTCACTTCTACTTGACTTATGTTATTAATTTAGAATCTATTTGTTATTTTTTTCATCTTTTCATGAGTTATATTGTACGAGTAGTACTGAGTTACAACTTCATGAAAAAATAATTGTTTCACTATTTTCATCAACGTGTTATAAAAGTTCAGTTGGTATAAAAATTCTCTTATTTGTCAAATAGACCTGCTACACTTTATATACATACATACAGAGAGACAGATATACGGAGAGAAAGAAAGAGATAGAGAGAGCTGAGGAAAGAGAGAGTGAGAGAGAGAGAGAGAGAGGATGATTCAGGGCTCAGAGTAGGGTAATCAAATTGCCAAAAATACGACTTAGACTTGAAATATAATAAACACATCAAAGTAAAAATAAAAATCGGCCTCCTGTTCTATGTCGAATAAAGTATATATTAGAAATTATTTATGAGGTAGGTTACTAAATAAAATTTGTCTGCGACAAAACGTTTTGTTTCCGTACAAAGAGTAAATTCGATTTTGCGTCCGCGAGCCCGTTGTCAAAAGTATGAGCGAAAAAAAAGCGTGTCAACGTTCAACCAAAGGACCCACATCCGCCGGAATTGCACGTTTCGGTTCGTACGGCGATTCGATTCACCGCAGCCATGTGATCGTCACGTATAATGTTTTCGTGCCGAGCCGACGAACAACGTGAATATATTATTGTTTTCCGGCGTTTCGGCGGGATGACAGAGATGTGTCCGCCCGCGGCGGAAAACCGGAGGCAAAGCGTGAAATTTCGAACACAGACGCGGGAATTTTTCGGACGTCGTCGGTTAGACGGCGGGACGGCGGTGACGGCGGACGATAACCGTTATTGTACGAGCGCACTGTTTAGCCGACCGGACACAGATAAATGTAGACGCCCGCGGTATTCGTCCATTTATAACCGCCGCCGCCGCCGCCGCCGCCACAGCCGTCCTCCGATCGTACGACGACGCCGCGTATCGCTCACAACACTGTATTCGTCGCGGGTGGGGCTGTTGCTCTGCTGCCTCGTCGACACGTCGTTTATACCTCCCCCCCACCCCGATCCCTTCGTACTGCCGGTCGTCATCATGCTGTTCGCGACCATCCGTCAAACGGAATCATATGAGCGTGTCGGGAGCGGGAGGGAGGGCGTTTGAGGAGGGTGCCGTTAGATGACGTTGATTTTCAAAAGGCTTTTGCCGGGGCATGATTTTATACGGCGCGATGTGATGTTTATGCATAAATGACGTGTATATTATTATGAACGCCCGAAATTCACGTCGCAGCGGCAATCAAGCGAATATTCAAAACAGAGAGATAAATTCAGTACGATACGACATTTTTTTTTTCAATACAAGAAAACCAAAAATGATTTGTACATATTTTATGTTTTTACGATTTTTTATCGGGTGGGGTTGAGTACTTTTTTTTAAATTTAGAAACATTTACGAATAATACGATGATAATCGTATGTTTGAGAGTGATTTAAAAACATTGTTCGCACTCGCATTAGGTAGAGTGCACGCAAACAACGCGCCTTCATTTTTTACAAATCGTTTTTGATTTTTCTCGAAATCAAACGACATTTTTGCCTCTTTTGAATACTTGAGCGATAAAAGTGATGTAACATAAATTTTGGATCACTGTATCAACATAAATTTGGTATAATGTCCTGGTTCATTTCCTGTAGTAATAAAAAAACTGTTGGAAATCGAAAAAAAAGAAATACATTTTATTCGATTCCGAAAACTTGTGATTACTGTATGGTTTTAATGCTAATAACACGTATATAATTTAAAAGCCATTCAAACATTTTTTTTAAATTTTAGTCTTCTTTCATACCTTGAACGCAATAAACGTACATAAAATGTAAATTGCAATATGTTTATTCTATAATTTTATTCGGTTTTGCTCGGTGGTCAGACATGAAAATAACGATATCTAAAGTCCAAATTACGCTTCCGCCGCGTGAAATTAAATTATGAAATGTTCATAATAATATATATATATATATATATCCAATTTTCGTTACGGACGGACTTGGGTACGAGTGAAAAGACCGAGGAACAGGCTTGAATGAGTTTTAATACGATATGCGGTGAAAATATCCGACGCAGTACGACTTCTCTCATCACGGATTATATTCGTCGGGACGTGCAAACTACGCGTTTGGTATAATTCACTACGCGTTACAACTCGTTCGTCACGACGCGATGTCGTATCAATTAGTATTACTATTATTTCATAAATTAAGAAAAACACACACGCGTGTTACCTACACGTGTACGTGACCTGATAGTGACGTTGCGTAGCCATAGTTTACGCGAGTGCGACACACGGTGCCTACCCTATTTATCATAATATTTACAGTGAACCGAGCGTTCACGAATAATTTCGTTAACTTGCACGGTTGGTTTAACACGGTTTTCCGACTGTCTTGGAACAATGAAAAGTATGATCCGCATTACATTCATTCCGACGAGCGCGCGCTTGAAGTGTTTCGATCCGATTGACCGTCGTGGACGATTGGTTTGATCCACAGGGACGACAGTCACCAAGATGGCACGCGACATCGAGTTGGGAAATCGTATGTTTTGTGTGAACAGGTGTGTTGGCGACACGTTGCATTTTTTTTTCTGCGTCGCGGCCGTTCACGTGGATAATTAAAACATGAGTGGCGAAATGTTCTGACTTTGCGTCCAAAATTATTTACTTTTTTCTTTCTGTTTCGTGCATTGTAAAAAAAAAAAACTTTTCAATTGTTACTTAAAATGTAATTTAAATAATTGTAGGTATCACTACGAAAAACTAATACAAGACTGAAAAAAATTTGGCTTTTCATAAATTTTATATTAAATGAGTAATTTCTCAATGCGTTTTTTCTGTTGTATGCTAGTTTTTTTTTCTCATTGTAGCTTAATAATTGTTTTGAGCCTGTAATTGTATTTATATGTGGAATACAGTAAAACGACATCGTATATGGCCCTACAATTCTTCGCACTGCACAATGTTCGTATTTTAAGTAAATTAACGCATACTAGATAAAAAAAAAATGATAATAAATCTTATTTCAGTTGAAAATAATATGTTATCATTAATTTATATAAATATTATTATTTACACTCGTATTCGGTTATCCGTGTTCAAATAATTCTTATTTCAAACACATAAGTATATTTTTTCATTAATTCCCAATCATTGTTTGATTATTCGCACAAACCGATTATTAGTAACTCATTTTGTCCCAATTAATGCGGATAATCTACGCTCTGTTTTTGATCGATGTTATCGTATTGCTTTTGGTAATTTACAAACATAATAAACTGTAAATATAAATTATGATTGTCAATTTACACAGATTATTTTTTAAATAACGATTTTTGGATTTTTATCTTATTTGATTTTTATTTACAAACTTTTCCGTGTGCCACGGATTCGCTATCCTCGTTATAGAACGAATATTACATTGTGATAACTAGATTCTGAAAAAAAATAAACATAGCCGGTCTTGATCACTGAGACCTTTAGTTTTATTTTATCGACGTCTCGTGGGAATTTTAAAGTTTTATATGGCGCTATTGTGAATATATTCGTTCACTCAGAATCGTCATTAAAATCTATTATAGTTCTATGCAAATTTAATACAAAGACTATTCAAGAGTTTAATACTATATTTAACTTTGTTCTGTGAGCCTATACATATATTTTTTTTTAACTAGCTCAATTAGCTAGTTAAAAAGCGAGAAATCGTTTTTGACGAAAACGAGATGTATTTTTTGTATCAAAAAATTTGTAAAAAAGTGGCATTCGGGGACTGCCGCGATGAAGCTATTGCATATTAAATAAATAAGAAGATGATATAATTTTAAACTTTTTTATTATTCTAGTTATTCAGGCATTTGTATCATAGAAACTATAGGCCTATGATAACTAAAATATGAAACATAAGTTTTTTTTTTCTTATAAAATGAGTTTGTTTTGTTGGTATGACAATACGGTTCGCCGTGGGGTAGACAGAACGGGAGATTACGGGATTCCACAGGTAGTGGTCACGCTTTTTCGTTGCGAAAAATTTTTTTTCAGTCACTACACCTGACCTGCGATAAAAGCTATGCAATAGCTTAAAAATTCCACACCAAATCAGTTAACCATTCAAATTCATTGATTTCTAACCTAGTCAGTGAATTCATGCCAAATAACCCCCCACGTCGATTAAAAAGACACTGGTGTCGAGATCTCCTAAATTCCGACCTGCATTAATTAAAAAAAAAAAAAACATATATACATACATATATATATATATAATAAAAATCTCTACTCCAAGCTAGAGGGTATCCATACTGGTGGGACCTCCCTCCTCACGCCATATCACGTTATGCAACATTCAAATTATTATCAAATTTACTTATTG
The DNA here is from genome assembly GCA_027580255.1 of Therioaphis trifolii. Taxonomy (NCBI): domain Eukaryota; kingdom Metazoa; phylum Arthropoda; class Insecta; order Hemiptera; family Aphididae; genus Therioaphis; species Therioaphis trifolii. The sequence continues at coordinate 124,847,451 of CM050404.1, forward strand.
GATTGTATATAAGAATTAAAGATTCTTGATGAGAAATGAGTCATCATTTCTTTAAAACTTAATACATTCATCACCAATATCTTGTCCGAGGACCGAAGGGACGAAGGACGAACTTGTACCACCATTATCTCACATTTTTTAGATTAAATCTTCAAAATTTGGATCAATAATTATTTAAAATAATTCATATTATAAATTAATATAAATGACCAATTTTCATTAAAGTTAAACTAATTACTGATGTATACATTTTCCACGTCAGTATTACATAGCGATACTATACATTTTTTTTTTTATTTAAAGTTGATAAAAACTACTGGACCTTAAACACACGGGTAATTTCAATACACGGGTAGATACAATTTTAATACACGTGTACACGAACTTTTTTTTTTCTTATTTTTTATTCTCCCTTTTTTTCTATTACTATCTTTCTCCCACTATCTATGTTGCACTCATATAATCTAAACCTATAGTTTATAAATGATTTACATTGTACTTAATACTTATAATGTCTTTTAGAACCTAATTTAATATTTACATTGTACAATAAGCCAATAACCCTAGCTGTTGCGGTTGTAACTAAAAAAAAAAAAAAAAAAAAAAAAAAAAATTGTTACACGTTGGCGACGAAACCCGTTTTCAATAGTCTGTCCATAGTCTTAAAAAATTAAAATTGTTATAAATTCACTCTCAGTGAGCTCTAATGAACAATTTTGGTACCATTCGATTCATATCGATTAGGTGAATTCAAATCTATAATAAAATACATGGGTGTTACCGGTGCCACCTGCGTCTGTAAACAATGGAAAGAAACTTAGAAAGTTAAGTCGAATGAAGACAAATACTGGTGGCACGGGTGCCTTCCATCGTCTATTAATGAAAACAGTCTGGGTATCACCGGTAGCACCCACCGCCGTCGACGTGTTTTAACACAGTCAGTGGGATACGCATAGATCGGTTGCATATCGAAGCAGTTTTTTTTTCTCAATGGTTCTGATTCGCCGAGTTCCGAGTCGACACCGAACGTAGTGACTTTTTCTGCCTCGGAAGACAAGTTTGCTTCCATCGCGGTGACGGTCGTGCGAGGAAAATAAACCGTATTATCACTCGTCGCAGCGCGCTCACTGGCCCGTTTCGTTTATGTTGTGCCAAACGAACGTCAAACTAACGGTTCGGAGCCGACTTTGTGAGCGATTATAATTATTATTATATTTCAATTTTAACGCCGAGACGCGTGTGAAAACGCCCCCCGCGAAACAACAACAGTACCTAATAATAAACTCGCCGGATACTGCACCGAGACGTCGGGCGTGCGTGAGCGGGAGAGACGAGACGTGCGTGCGCGATAATTACATACGTACGAGTGCAAGTGCGTTCGACGCTCGCATGCGGTGGAATGATTAAAAGTTTGCGACGTCGTTCGTTTATCAAATTGAAATGTCGTTAGCCGGCCGCGGGCGGAGCAAAGTTTCCGTCGAATACGATCCGAAAAGAGAGACCGCCACCGCCGCCGCCACCAAAGCGTGTTGTTGTCGTCGCTGTACCTCGCGTCCTACACGCCTCCGTCGCGGCAAGGCGCGGTGGTTCGCCTCGTGATCGACGCGCGTCCGCAGTTTCCGTCGGACGTATTTAGCACCACTTTTCCCCCAACGGCTGAGGTAAACTTTTATCGTCCCTATTGCTTTCGAAAAGTTTGCGAAAAGTCCGAATGACAAAAAACTGTCTTCGTCGTCGGGATCGGGGTAGCGCGTGCACTACTGTCCAGCCAACTCGGGTGCGAGTTTGTAGTGTCTGTTTTTTACCCCGCGTCTCACGTGTTATTTTCCGTAAATGATACATTGGAACTCATTTTACACATTATGTTACCATCCAAATCCGATGTTATGCTAAACTCGTGTATCTTTGGCCAAACGGAAAATTAGCTTGACCAAATTCCGTTAAGACACACCGGATTAGACGGGTTTGGCCAAATGTATTCACAAACTAGTATAGCCGAGGTTAAACTGATCAAGAGCGTCCATTAAATACCATTAAATGAATCATGCAAAATCATAACTATTTTTTAGCTACTAAGATTTTATAAGACGTTTATCGGAGACGAAATGATAATTGTTAACTAAGAATTATCATTACAAGGAATTCATTCGAAACAGGACAAGGTTTTATAGTTTTACTGCACCAAACACTGTTTAACAAATAAATGTCGGGTTAAGATAAATAGGCCCATTTGAATTCAAAATGCAATCAGAAAACCTCTAGTAAAAAAAGCAACAACAAATACCTATATAAGTAAATATTATTCTATACAATGATAATATTCTTTATTAAAAAATATTATTCCGTGTTATATAAACGCCTAATATCTAATCACCTAACAAGTTATGATTTTACATGATTAACCCTTCGTTAGTAACTTTATTGATTGAAACAATTTTAGTCATCCGGGGTAAAATAATACCCCGTGTGTTAAAGTTATTCCTGAAATTAATAATTGTATAGATTATATTATTTTTTTCTAAATATATGTTTAAATGTATGTTATAATTAACATTTAAATAGCCGAGGGCGATTTTTTTTTAAATGTTTCACTGATAGTATGTGCAATTACTTTATATTAATTAAAATATAAATCGTTGCTTATCACTTTTCTAGTTTGTAATTTGGGTATAATGTTATATTGATAAAGTGATTCAGTCTTCAAATTGATATTTATGGTAACACATACAACACATTTTAATCATTATTTATTAATTTAAGTTGAATACGTATCCTTGTATCATAATTAAAAAAAGAATAAAAAAAATTGCGACATAATTATCTTTCAGCGTATAATAAGGTATGAAAATAAATTTTTTGATCTTCAACAAGTAACATATTTTCAAAAGTATAAAAGTATTTATAAATACAAAATATGTATCTATAAATCCTTCAACAAATATAGTTTAATAATAATATAATAAAAACAAATAAAAATCATAAAACCTCTATAACTCAAATGAAATTATAAAATAAAAATTTCAACTCGAACAATTTAATTTATTATATAATAAGATAAAAATACATATTTTTATCTTCAAAAGTAACATTTTTTTTTAGGCATAATAATGTTCAAACTTGTTCATTTTTATGTAAACATTTGAATTTGTCGATACATTAATTGTTATAAGATCTATAACGAAAATAGTCCTAAAAGTCCCAGGTAAATACCAAAAATAGTCACCTGGGGTAAAATATGTCATAACTCCACTTTTAACGGCTGTTCATAATTTTATACTGCACTGGTTATGATAAAAACCACACTATCATATTTATACTATTATAACTAATGATATCAGAGCGGTGGAGGTGTATATGTTTTTACCTCCAAACAGACAAACGTTTTGAATATGTATGGGGTATTAAAATATGCCGTGGTGACTAACAAAGGGTTAATTTAATGAGATCAACAGTCTCGATCAGTTTAACCTAGGCTATAGCAGTTTGTCCTGAAATGTGTTTAGGTCAAACTAGTTTATCCTAGTCTAATCTGGTTTACCCTAACAAAGTTTGGCCTGACTAGTTGGGCCTGAAATTGGGTTGGACCGTTATTATTAATACAACATGCAGAATGCTCTTCGAACATTAACCCATGTTCAGTACTTCCTGTATTAAAAAATTACTCGTGTGATAATAAAGGTAATCATATTTTTTTTCTTATATACATATTATTCACGAGGCTAAAAACTATAATTTTTACTAAAAAGTAGATTATTAAATATATTAAAGCATACTAAATTTTTTTTTTTTTTTTTTTATTGTTTTCTAAAATATAAAAATTTAGTTAAAATGTAAATATTTTTGTTCTTTTTCTCTGTGAATAATACACAAAAAAAAACACAGTATGATTATTATCATTATATAATGATATATCCTAGTATTTTCATAGAACACTCTGTGCATATATTTTTAAATAGGTATTGTAAATACATAGATAACAATAAAAAGAAACACATCCTACGACCTACCATAGTGCACTAAATGCAGGTAAATTGTTGTTTTTACTCGAAAACATTTTATAAGTTACAGTGATAGAATGGAGAAGGTACCCTGTAAAAATATCAACAGCTATAATTACTTGATTACTTTAAACGTTTATATATCTTAAATTATTAATCTGATACAGAAAATCGAAAGAAAATGTAAAAAAAAAATTAATTTTCATTTCAAAAAATTTAGGTATGCCCTTAAACTTGGTGTTGGGAATAAAAAAAAAAATTAAAATTTTTAAATGAAGTAAATTAAACATGATAAAAAAAAATATCATTCTTTGTATTTTTCAAAATATGGTATATATGTTATAAATTAAACATAGAACAAGTTTTGGAAAAATATATTATAAAGGTTGTTAATGACTTAAATGCACACTGTAGCCATGCATTATAGTATATGTGTTGTATACGTACCTATACACTTACAAAATACGAATACACTGACACGTGTAATACACAGAAAATGCAAAAAGACACTCGCTACGACAGTGTTTCGAATTAGCATAACACAGGCCAATTATTATTATTACTACAATCATGCACCCAAATAGTCATAATCATGTTTTCCCTTTGATTTTATTTTTACAGTTAAACTCTTGACATGCAACATCTGATGAGTACTTCATGTTATATTGTGTATATTATGTTTACATATCAGATATCAGATATTTTGTTTCCTCATCCATCGATATTAAATTTTGAATTACATTTTCGTCAACGAATATTATAGTTACATTTGTTCTTAAATGGTCTTGTCTTCTCCGGTCGTTCAAACACGACGATCGTCAAAACAACAACAATGAAATTTTATATTTATTTCACGCTTTTCTTCCCTCATTGTCTCGACAATTATAATGCTACAACTGTTCACTTACATTAAACTCTATGGCAATACACAGGAAAGGTTCATTAAAAACAAATAATTTTCTTTTAGCCGGTAGGTATCTAAAATGAATTTTTATTTTTATTATCATTAGTATTCATTGATTTTTTTAGTCAAAAGCCAAACAATAGTCAATTAAAAAAAAAAAAAATAAATAAGAATTCATGTTTAAGAATTTCTTGTCTCTAATGTTTTATTTATTGTAAGTTTTTCTTCTAAGAAAACTTTTTCATATAAATACAAGTTTTAACTTACAAACTTAAAAACACGGAGAAAATTTTACAATAAAATAAGAAACATATAAAAAATTTTAAATTTTAAAATAAAATACACGTATGTACCTTATAAAAAAAATTATGTATACACATGTATAATTTTTTATTTCTTATTTCAGTCAAAAAAATGAAACTGTTTACCTCCCTAAAAAATAATACTTCTACACCCTTGGTTAAAAAGACTTTATTTGTCTTCATTAAGTATTTTTGAGGTATTAAATCAATCATTTAAATTTTTGTTGTAATTTCAGATAGTTATGACACTTTAAGGGAAGAAATATATTGATATATACTATAATATTTATTACACAATATACTGTTAGAATATACTTAAATGTTTTAGGAAAAATAAGATAAGCAAAAATAATTTTTTCTTATCAACTTTCTAAGACCGAATCCTTATTTATTTTATGTAGTAGTATGTCTTAAAATAACTTATCTAGTACAAACTAATATTTTAAACAGATTATAAAACAAATATGTCTTTTAGACTTTCAGCAAAATAAAAGTTTTCTTGATATATTTTGTATAAATAAGAGAGTTATCAAAATATGTATTTTATTTTGTCAATCTTGACCAAAAGAAATATTTAAACTAAAATATGTCACTTATCTATCGTATCTATCATGCAATGATATAATATTTATTTGTTGGCATAAAAACAAGTTTACTAACCAAACTACAATCTCAACAAAACAAACATATTGGAACAATCGTATTTAGATAACAGTCATTCCATATTAGATTTTTATTTTTTTTTTCAAATATCAAGAAGTTGGTTTAAACAAAATTTGTTTATTAAACCAATTTATTTTGAAAGTATTTAAGATTTCGAATAAAACTAAAAATACATTGGTTTTACAATGTTTTTTTCTCTCGATACCTTATTAGAACAACTATATTAAGGTCTTCATCAATATGTTTTCTCGGGGGAAGGATTCAGTGGTATTTAGTCACTAAATTTCTCTGTTCCTAAAATAAAATATGATACGTTTGTAGACGTTCCTCTTCAGTGGAAAAGATTTGGTGATGGCTGGGTAGAGCAATCGAAACGACGGTGGAGTATGATACAGTCAATATATTTTTTTACACTTAGTCGGAAATCCAACTGATTACACACGTCAAAGTCATCTATGTGACCACTGTACTATACTGCACTAAACAATAGAAATAATATATTTTTAAAAGTTTTGTCCATAAAATCACATATTTTTAGAAGAAAAATCTTAAAGTTTTCGTCATAATATTTATTGATACAAAATGTCATCTGTTTGGCACTTTAAAAAATAATCATTTTTCGAAATTATTAATCATTTTTCCCAGCGTATAAATAAAATACTGAAAATTTAAGTAAAATCAGTAAAATATGCCTAAACTTATGTCGGGATTCACATAATAATAGTACTGAAAACATAGTATTTGTATAAATTTCAACAAAATATGTTTAAATGATCATTATTTATAACCTACAAGTAATATTATGTGTTATGATTATAATTTACTGCTATGTGACCGATAACCACATTTTCATCATTAATCAACTGAGTTCGAAATATTCACGATAACTTACTTTAAACCGACCTCGGGTTTATGGGCCATTTTTTTCCTTCTGAGACTCTGAGATATTGAGCTATTGTAAACTGATGAAAGATAACATTTATTTGCAAAATTCTGTGAGAAACGTTATAAATCATTTTCTATTAAGTGGTAATTTTTCATAATTAAATCTACAAAGAGATATTAGAATATTTGTTACCTAATAAATCTTAACAAGGCTTTTCAGTAATCACAGTGGAAAAAACAAATGTGTTCGGGATTGGGGAAGTTTCCATCTGTATGTGTTAAATATTAAATTGAAATTGCCGATAAATCTAACATTTGTTATGACATTGTGTGAATCGTTCCAATCATGGACATAATTTGTTTCCCATTTGCTAAAATAAATTAAATACAAATGTTGATAACTGTTCATAGTCAAACATAAGATAATATTGTATGATATTTTACTATTTATATTTTATGATTTTATGAGTAACAATTAAATGTAAATCAAAAAATTATTATTTAGTTAGTAACTTAATCAGATTTTTTCCGTTTGAATACTAAAAATAAGTTTTAATTTTTATCCGATGACTACACACTTTCATAATTTTTACTAATATTTTGTTTTAAAATATTCATTATGTGGTGTCATTGAAAAAAACTAGGTCAAATGGTCCTAAAACAAAAAAAAAAAAACGAAAAAAAAATGATAAAGCTATTTCACTGCACATTCCTATTATTGTCTACGTGACTCTTCGAACCATTGTCAGCTAACATTGCAATTATCCACGGTTAAGTAGTTGGCAGTTTCGCTATTGGTCCATTGAGGTGTATTAACTTAAAATTCACAAGTTCTTTGTTTTTCTTTATTAAGAATTAACTCATTATCAGAATCGTTTTTATTCCTTTTAGATCGTGATATGCATGAAATTATAAAATTAATAGATATTTAAAAAATATATATTTTAGAATACGATGCTTTTTTTATTTATTTAAATACTAACAAAATGTTAATTAGCTGAAGTCCCTTCATAATATCGTGACATTTTCAGTTCTCGGTTGACTTTTGCTTAACATTTTATAGCATGACATTTATAGTTATCATGAATCAGTGGACGAGTGAACATCATGGTTTTGTAATTGAATCATACTTTTGAAAAAATGGCATGTTTTTAACATTTCGACACTTATTTCATTCATGTATTTATTTACGACATCGCGATAGTGTATAAAACACAATAAAACGATGATGAAATTTCAACAAATAGAATCAACTCATAAAAAAACAAAAAAAAAATCTAAAAAGAAGTATAATTTAGAAAGTTTATAGTTCTACTTGATATATTCGTTCCTACATCAGATTAGGTTATATGGAGCGAATATTTTATTTCATGTATATGAAAATGATGTGTCGATATTATTATTGGACCATTAAATTAGTGTGTCTCATTTCTAATAATTTGATAAAATTTATATTTTATAAGCTATATATTATAAGCTACATGGTTGAAATATTTGGACGTCTTTTGGTGTGAAAGTTCTAATTGAACGATTGTATTACCGTGTTACTGCCTCTAAAAGTGTTTACAGACTTCATAATAAATTTTATGATCGTCGAATGAAAAGATAGATTCTTTGCTTTACTCAAAATTCAAAAATATCATCATAAGACATTTGTTTCTAACATTTTTTTTCTCCACTTTTAAATTTTTGTTCAATATTTCTGATAAAACAGACGGGATTTCTCCAAATTATTACGACGTGTTGCATTTATATTCTTGATAATTTGATAACGAACGTTGTATCTGAAGCGAAATTATGTAAATGTCATTTTATTTTGAAAACACGGTTTGCATTAATATATAACAGCTTAAAGGATTTTCAATTCATTTTTTGGATCTGTCATCTTCAAATAATATATAAATCCGCACGATTCCGCGCGTTTAATTTGAGGTTTACTGCTTGATTGATATGTCTTTGTCGGTTAGTGTCAAAACGAAATTAGCTTTCTGACATTCGTTTAAAACAAGTTTAAATATTCATATATGAAATAGAGAATTCAAAAAAAAAAAAAAAAAAAAAAAAAAAAAACATTAAACCGTGTGCGTGAAATCCGTACTCACATTTCGTGATCGGCAAAAATAAATTAACGTATTTACTGTGACGATCACTCGTGGATTTCTATCAAAATGTAATTTCATACTAAGGTACATGCACGTACGATACGACGTAATTTTTTTTTTTTTTAATCATTTTTCTCACTCGTGAGTGCATTTCCGACACGTACTCGTTTTTGTAACTCTTATATAATATATATATAATTTTTTTCCTATAAGTAATGATATCTATCTGCCATCATTAATAATAATCCGAGTTGTATTTAATAGACAAGTACACCTACCGGTGTCGGACAATCGTTCATTTTTAATGAAAGACTACCTACTAATACAACTACGTTTTTTTCAATTATTAGTACAAATGATAGGAATTCGTAGTTGCCGTTATACAGTACGGTATGGTTTCGAATCCACGCACTCGCCGTAAAGATTAAAAGTCAATATCTCCTCTCGCGGAAGGACGAAGTTTTCATCCGACATACCATACGATATCTATATAAATTGATATACCTATACGTATGGTTAAAAGTAGAAATAAAGTTTTTTCTTCTCGTCTCTCGGTTGTATAGCAAAACAATTTTTATCGCGTGTTATCGTCGATGTTAATCATCTGGATCGGACATTCGATTCGTTCAACACGCACGGATCTTGCTAATGATATTTCGGACGGCGTGGCGGCGGCGGAGATGACTATTCACTGCCACGTCGAATACGGCGCGACGATAATACGCGATTTACACAACTGTTGGCACTTCGCACGCGCATTCCGTTCGCGATTTATCAACCGGAGCATCGAGTAACGCGTCCGGGCAGATGGATTCACAATACAATGGGTGTACACGGCATAGGAGCAGCCGACGTCAAAACGTCCGGATGTGGTTTATGGCGACAACGTCGGACAAAAATTAATACCCCGAGCTGATGAAACAAATACTCGTAAAAGTTATTGTCGAAAATAACGATTATCACCGACAATATATTTCCAAGCGTAAAAAATTATATGGCTCGGTGCTCCGAGATGTATTTACTTTTGTAAATTATGGTTTCTGTGAAAACTCCATTACTTGCGACTAAAAAAAAAAAAAAAATCTGTTTATTTGACGGTACGTCTTGTGTACGGTATCTCGAAATTCGACAGCGTCGTTGCCCGAATCGAATTATTCGTTCGTCTGCCGAGCACAACTTTATGGACCTGCTCCTAATTTTACAGTTCAATAAAAACGAGTCGTGATGAATTAGTTTTAGCACCGAATACCGGCCGAAGCAAACGGAGCATAATATTGAAATAAGATACGGTAAAAAAACCACGGGGATTTTTTCCGAAATAATTTACTCTTTCAAATAATTACGCGAAAAAAACGAATGTGCGATTTAATAAAACCAAACAAGTTGACAGTTCAGCAATCTAACGCGTATGATTTTCACTGTAAAGATGTTTTGAGAACTTGAAAACCGAGTCTCGGGGGAAAATTTACCAGGACCTGTATACTCGTATTTCGTATGATACCCTACTTTTAAATTTCAATAATTAAAAGCTTTTAAAGGACTCGTTAATATGTTTCGAAGTCTGCGCTAAAATTGCAATTTTTCAAATCGAAATTTAATATTTCCATTCTTCAGATAACTCAAATCTCAAGTTAATGTTTTGTCGTGACTTAGAATCTAAACACTGTCGGTCGGCACATTTTGTGAGCTTTTAAAGTATTTCGTGCGAAATAAGTTTTCGGTTGGCATCTGACACGATACTGTAATTTGGTTTAATTGAAGTTTTATTTAAAACGCTAACGCACTTAATTTTACTTCAAACACAATCGAACACCGATAAAATGAAACTCACTTAGAAATCTTAATCATATTAATATTTGAGAAAATTGTCGTGATGTAATTCAATTCTAGTATAATGCATTATTGAAAATATGAAAACTAGCCACTCAGTGTAATGATAGTGATACACAGGTTCGTCCGTTATGCAATCAGTATTATTTTCGAAATTATCGTTTTATCGTTACTACGATTCAGATTAATTCGAAATTTGCATGCCAATCGGTATGCAACAATGTTGTTTTTATTCGTGTTAATGGATAACAATGTATAAATATCAAAACAATGGCGTATTGATATCCCGACGAATTTGTGGTTTAAGCACTGCGTACAAAAGCCGTCGAAGTAATTATCATTTATATTATTTGTGGAATAATAATATATACAATTGTGAACATGTATTTACTGAGTATCATAGTCATCGATCATTAAAAATATTGTTTTATGGTACAAAAGGCTTTGGGCGATATTAAACAGCCATTTTGACTTGTACACACACAATTGCCGATGGGTAGATTTGACGTGGGACTAAAAAGATTTGTATGATTAAATTATAACGATTCGTCGGAAAAAAAGTAAATAAATTAATACGCGTAATACGAAAATCCGGACACCTAAACACAAAGTATGGGTAGTTGAGAATTTTTATCGCTTTGTTAACGTTCGCCGTTGAAAAACCACATTATTGAATTTATTAATTTTGATTTAGAAAGGCACGATAAATCATTGTATTCGAAAAAGAATTATGAGCGGAATCAGGATTAATATTACTGTGTTAAATTTTAAATGCCCGTTATAGAAAAACAAGAGTAAATATTTACGTTTTTCACAGGTAGATTAAGTGATGAATATTATAGTGACAATTGAGTAACCACGTGTGGGTATATGATTAATTAATAATGTGAAAAATATCATTCAAATTGCTTAAAACGAATTAATTTTGAATGCGTTATCGTGAGGTCACTACACCCAAATATGATACAAAATTTAATAATTCATATTTTTCGTCCACATGTTTTTATAATATATTGCATAACATATTTGTCATATTTCCTTTTTAAATTACAATATCACATCGAAAAAAGTATAAATTAAAAAGAAGGCTGTTCTTCACAGTGTGGGATATTCTTCGCTACTCGGACAAGATAATAATGGTGTTGAGTGTATTTAATTTTAAAGTAACGATACATCAATTCTTTAGGTAAACGATTCTGAGCAAAGCATCGGTATAAAAATATACCATTTTTCGTCTAATGCTCGGGTGAATTTTACTTTTTCAAATTTCATTTAAGGTTTTTTGTTTGATAAAAGATACATTCCTTTTTACTGAAAGATTCAACATATGTTTATTCTATTTGCATCCAAAGTTCCATAATGATTGTAAGGACGAATTTTTTTCTTACTAAACGTCTTCATATAGAAAATTGCCACAAAAACTGTTAAAATCGTATAATAATTTACTTCAACGGTTTAAAAAAAAATCCTGATAAACGATTTTTGAAAATTGTTCAGCATTGTTAGGTTAGTGTATGTTTGTCATATCAAATTTTTAAAAGTTTTCGTCAAATATTAAAAATTTCATAAGGAATAAACTTCAAGAAAACGAGGTATTTTTATCCCAAAAGTTGTCAATTTTTTGAAAACTTTTGTAAAGTTTGTATCAATATGCCATCAATGTATGGTGCATATTTCAAGTTTCTAGCAACATTATTTTCCGAATAATGACTAAACGACTAAAATCAATTTAATGAAATTGTCGTTTATGCGAAATTTTACAGTTTTTTAACAGTTTTTCCGCATGCCTAGAAAAACTACTAATATGAGAGAAATATTACTCATTTAAAGTACAATCTACATCCAATTTTCAATCTATTTAGTTGCCTCATAAAACTTTTGGAGCGAACATAATAACTACCAAAAAAAGTGTTCATAGAAAAAAAAAATAAACATCATTGTAAAACCAGTGTATCCTTCATTTCAGTCAAGATCTAAAATATTCATGTTCATTAGTACACTACTCTACTAACACGAGATTAATGGCCAGAAGAACTCTTTTCGTGTTCTTACAAAAATTGTATTATAAATCTAAAGATAAAGTTACATTGCATTATGGAAATATAAATCATTTACAAATTGCATCATTGAACAATTTATTAGTTATGCTAACATTACTCACGATAGTTATTCATTACTTATATAATGCTCATGTTAACTACTTCCATGAGTCCATTGAATAATATTAACTACCAATTATGCTAATTTCGAACACCAGTCCAATATAATAGGACTTTCCTCCAGTGGTGTAGCTGAAGCTCAGTCAAAGAGGGGGGGGGCTTTGAGGTTTCAAACCTCAAAATGTCGCAGAGTTCTTTCGTCACAAAGAAATCAGCAGTTTCAACAATTGTATGATAAAATAGACGTAAAATTAAATTAATATTGATTTATTAACATTTTTTGAATTAAACATTTTATAACAAAATACATGTATTTATATTTATTTTTCACAAATGTAATTCTGATTAGTAATATCAATTGAAAATAGAAAATAATTGATGAAAAAAATAATAAATAAATAAAATCAATGATTTTTGTCAAATTTTTGCTTTTATCGCATATAAAAAAAAAACATGACTAATAGTTTTTGGAAAGTGTTCAGTACAGTTCGTTAGATACATCAGTAAGATCATTTTAAATTTTCAGATTCTATTATCAAATATTCTTAATTTTATAACATAAAAACTTCCAAAAAATGAGCTTTTTCAATAATATAAAAGTTATTTACGAGTATAACCCAAAAGTGCTTAAATTTTGTCGAAACTTTTGTCAAGTCTGTAATAAAGTTTCGTTGGTATTTGGTGAACGACTATTTCTATCCTAAAATGTGATAACACGAGTGATAGCATTAATACAAAAGAAAAAAACACATCATTTTTGTAAAACAAATACATTCTTTTATTTAAACAGAATCTAAAGTAAAATGTATAATAACCAATTAACTAACATCGATAATAGTAACCACAGCTATACGTAGTTAAGGACAAGTGGATGGTTTTAAACGGAAACATTATAGGGATTATATTATTATACTTCATATCACAATAACTTTTAAAGGGCTTAGGTAGGATCTTTTCTTCAAGTCGTTTTTGATTTAATCCACGTGGTTTCTACGAAATGCACACGAATCCGGACAACTGTTTTCGATCGGCTCTGGTGAGATTCAAAAGTTTCGTGTTCGGTTCGATGTTGCCTAATCTCATCAATCTAAGAACAGCTTTCGGTCAGACTGCGAACTTTCTGCAGTTACCCTGAGAGAATTTTAATTTCATTTCCACACTCATTAATCATAGGATCTAATCACGGGATAGAATCGAATAAATACAATTTAAACTCTAGATGAAATGTTTTAAAAACACATCACCAGGTACAATATTGTTGATTTTACAATTGCTGCGAGTAACCCAAAATTACCAAACACAAACGACTACTGCGAGAACGATTTTCCGCCCTATTGTGTTCTTGCCTGTTTGTTCGTTGAATAACACAAGCATAAATACCGCGCAACTATAGGAAAACGATAAATCAAACACAACGTCCAACAATACAAAAACGAAACAAATTAAAATTTTCAATTTAATGTCGAGAGTACCATTAACGAGTGTCCGCTCTTACTAAAAATATTACTTATATTTTATGCATTATTATTATTATTATTAATTGTCGTTTTTAAATATTAAAACCATATTGTATGTACTCATTGAGTTGGTGTTATTTTTCAAAAACAAAAATTGCAAAGTGGAATAAACTGAACATTGTGTTTAGGGAAAATATACACACATAAAATTAAGTTACATCTATAAGATCTCAAGTTAAATGCATGGAAAAAATGGAAAACATTTTCCTTTGAAGAAAAATATTTTATAACTCGCAAAAAATAATAATATGGCATCTCGGGGCTTTTTGCTGCACTCACCCAGCCACTTATTATACGTACCGACAAATTCCACTAATAAAAATGGTCAGATGCCACCGTTGGTTATCGATCCGGTTCGTGTGGAAACAGTTGTCACCAAATGCGTTAATGATAATAATTTATTATTATTATCACCATTTATCATTAATATGTGATTATAATACCATAAATTTATTTTACGATACAAACCATTATACGATATACATACATGTTATCAATACATATTATATACACAATAATGTAAAGTTTATGGTGAAAAAAATAATTAATCGATAAATGTGTGTCGCAACAAGACGATTTATATTCGATATTCATGAGTTAAAATATACAATAATCTATTTATATAATTTGAAACTAAAATAACCTTTAAATTTACATTAAATTCATATCGTAGAATTTTAGAATTTACATTTAAATGTATCTATAGAAATCACAACTTGTAAAAATAATGTAATATTATTATGTAATATTGGTATTCAATGAAATATAAATATTATTTATTTGTGTTGTTTGACATCAATAGTAGTTATTGATGTGTTCATAAAAAATATATATAAATATATATATTTCGTGTGTGTATGCACCTTCAAAAAATAAAAGTTAAATAGTACAAAATCATTTTAACAAAGATCGAAAACATCCGATCGTATTTTTAAAAATATAACTTTTCTACCATTATATTTTCACATTTTAATAACTGAGCTTCACAAAAGAGTTTACATCACAATCTTGACTAAATTCCCAACTTTTAGTTCGTCAAATCTATAAATTAACACCCATACTAAACATGTGAACAATTACATAGTAACTATCATGAAATAATTAAAATTTATTTCATTGCAACTTTGAATTTTACCAAAACGTTATCGTACATCACGATATCAATCAAATAAGCCATTTTATAGTTAAAAAACTTATTAAAAACTATGCTTAGTCATTTATATATGTAAAAATAAGATATGTATATATATATATATATATTTATCGTAATATACTTAATAATTAACATTTGTTCTTTAGCCTTTAAAGATTTTTTGTAAATCACTTGTCAGCATTTTAAATTAGGTTAACAAATTGGCATTAATTAAAACTGTATTTATCTATTTAAGTTGTTATACAAATATATTTATGAAACACATAAAAAAATATGTATGTGTCGACAATTCGTAAACATATTATTGGTTACTTCTAATTCATATTGGGTCCATCACGCGTATTATGATCACGTATTGTGGTACGTATTTCGCTATTGAAGTGTTTCAAAGTCTGCATGAGGGTAGACAAAAATAAAAATATATTACTAGTCAAATGCAGTTTTGCAAAGCTTTTTTCTTATATCAATACAGTCGTTCTTTTTTTTCAAATGATGATGTTTGATGTCAATCAAAAAGCAAAATATACATCGTTTGATCTACTTCGGCATAATACGCGCAGTCATGTGGCCATTTGACTCAAAAAAATTAAACTGATTCCCCGATCTATATGTTTTAGTGTGAAAAACCTGTGTACGTATATAATTTATGTGCATGATAAGTGCGGTGTCATGCGACGATATAACAATTGTAATTTAACCCTGTGTTATGCATAAATTTGAATAATTTTCGAGTAGTATTTGAAACACATATAAAACTTTAATATTGTATGATGAAAACTATTTTTTACTCACATGAATTGAAGTACTTATTAGAGTAAGACATATTTTCAGGGAGTTTCCGCTTGGTAAAATAAAAATGAAAATACAAAGATTTTCAAAAAAATAGTGTCTCTTGTAACCTTTTGCATTATTACTTTAATTACTTATATGTAATGGCTGCCGTTTAAAAAAAATACGCCTATAAAAAAAAATATGGTGTTTTTTTTTCATGAAAGTGTTGTTTTTAACTGTACATGAAAAAATTCTAAATTGGGTGATATGCGGGGTTGAATTATAATTTTAATATCATTACGAAATACTTTATTTATACATACAATATATGTGTATATATATTAATAGCTATAGATTTACAGAGATTATGGGGAAATAAATACTCGAAGAAATACGACATTTCGTATCCACGAGAAATCAAATTACGGAATAAAATGTATTGCGGGCTTTTTAAAAACTTAAGATTTTATATAAAACTATTGGTGTATGAATATTGAAAGCTTCGATATTTCGGATTTGTTTGTAATCACTTATTTATCATACGGAACCGGGCTAAGAAATAAAACCTCTTTTTAAAGTTTTGACCGAAATTTGCTTAATCCACCTTTCCAAATTTCGAGTTATGTTTTCAGTTTACATTTATTTTTCTCTTTACACAGTTAAAAATCTTCAGAGTAATTGGTTTTCATTGAAATAAAATAACCTACGCGATTTTGGTTAAAACCTTCAAAGTATCTTTATTCAGAGTATAAATATTACGATGCTAAAAACATTTTAAATTTAAGTTTTGTTGAAAAACATGAAAGAAAATGCTATTAGTTTGTTCGTTATGCATTTAATATCACGTAAGAGAATTAATTAATTCTAGATCTCGAAGCGAGTAATAGAACAGTTGCATGGTTTTAAAATTACGCGGTATTTTTCCTCTTTTTTTGTGGCAACAAGAAAATTCAAAAGTTTTCATTCACCTCCTACTAATAAATACATACCACTATAATAATAAATATACCACCTGTTCTGGTCTTGTTTACTTGAAAATATAATAAATTATTCCCAGACTGTAAAATCAACATGTCTTTTTTTTAAATATTCGTATTCTTAGTGGTTTTTGGAAAATTAAACGAGAAAAAAATCGAGAAATGTCAAAAAGCACTAGCTTCTAATGAAGTTTTGATCGTTTTTGTGTAAACAGAATTTCGCTCGCTATTGCATCTCTGATAAATTCTAACGTTTAATTTTAAAATAATAATTTCCTTGTTGTGATCTTATTCGGATATATTTCGATACAATATTATCACGTTCAAATAAAATTTTGAAATATGTATTTTAGAAGACAAGAAGACAGTAATTGTATTTTGGGCGATAGTAAATTATAATTGTGATAAATGTTGTAGCATTATTTTAGATTCTGAGTGAAACAAAGAATGTATTAGTTTTATAATGATGTGTAATTTTTTATTTATTTATTTTTTTTGTATGTATTTAATCACTTTTTCGGATAGTTATAATTGTCTGAAAGGTATATCAAGACACTGTATACATCATAAATGTTATCTACTTGGTACTTTAAAAGAGGTAATTTTTCACTATTCTAAGCAGTTTTTTTAAGCGTAAGGAAAAACAACATAAATATTGAATAAAAACAGTAAAAACCTGCTGTACACGAGAGTCTCATAAAATCTATTTTTTTATTTAGCCTAAAATACAAAAATAATAAAGCTAGGCTATTGAAATTTTCACCAAATATCAACATAATTTTAATACAGACTTGACTAAAGTCTCGGAAGCATTTTTAACATTTTTGTATTATAAAAGGAACTTATAAATTTTTGAAAATATCTGGTTTTCGGAAGTTTTATCCGATACAATTTTGAATGTTTGATATAATCATACACGTATCGTTCACTAATATCAAAAGTGTCTCGTCAAAGAAGCGTATTATTTATCTATGGTGCAAAGTGTATGCCCGGATTTTGTTAATTTCATTCGTGTATGTCACTCAAATATGTTTAACTGTACAGTTACTCGAAAAGTATCATTTGTCCATTGTAAATCGATTATTAGTTAGAAGTCAGTATATAGCTATTAAACGAATAAATCATATATGTCAGTATTTAAAGCGAATTAGATTTGAAAGTATTGTTAAAGTTATGATATTTTAACATTCAAAGTATTTTTACATAATATGATTTTAAAGAAATCGTCTAACAAATACTAAAAATGATGCCACATTTAATATTATTGATGTCTGTGTTTAAATTGAAGCTCAATCTTCTGTTCGATATGGAATGACCTTATTCTTCTGTTCTAATGAGAATATAAAACGGAAATAAACAAAAATCGAGTTTAAATCTGCTGGTTGTAGCATGCTGTGTTGCAGATAACGTATAATTGGATCTTGACTGTTGTAAAATATACGAAGGTCTTATTCACGCATATTTCATAGGAATCTCGCTGGGGACATTTTAATAACCCATTTCCGACTCTACGCATAATACGATCGTGCTTTTTAAGTGTTTATAAAATAAAAATCCACTAAAATGTATATTTAAACGTTGCTTGTGTCGGTGCTACTTAAACTATGTCGCGGCACAGTATGAAAATAAACTATGCTATGAATACAACATGATAAAAAAATCTTATAAGAATTGTATCCCTACATGCGTCAAAAAAACAACTTGAACGAATGTATACACTTTAATTTTTGCTCACCTTTCATATATATATATATTTTTTTTTACCTCTTTGTCGTATCATCACGATTTTAATCTGTCAGGTGAGTAGCAAACACGCTGCAAAAATGTAAGTACATAAGGCTGTAAACCACAGTAAATAATCGACGACAATATTACCGAGTTTTTCCCTTTTTCAAATATTTTTTTATGGCAATGAAAATATATTTTTAGAAAATCGATATAGACATACGTATAGCGATGTAAAATTATATATTTATACATGAACACACACACACACACACACACACAAACAAAACTAAAAATATAATTTAGTTATGTATACATCGTGTTGTATGACGTATTTTATGACGGTTTTTGTGGTAAATACACGTAGTAAAACTTTACGTATAAAAATCAAGATAAATATTTTACCTATCCGTTTGAAAATATTTACTAAATGCAAGATCTATGTATTTTGAGTTTTATCATTATTTAATGCATTCCTTTTTGTAAAATCTTTTTTTTTTTTTTAACTGTTTAGTTTTTTACTGTTCTTTTATATACATTGACAATAGGGTTTGAATTGATATCATTATCTATTGTTGAAAATGATGTGATTGTTGAAATACATAACACTTAACGTGTTATTGGTCCAAATATGTCTATGTACAGTATAAAAAGTAAAAAGTTTGTAAGAGCTCAAATATTTTATGTAATGTGTGCATAGAGTTAATATTAAACGTATATCATTAATCATAATACTACGTGTTATGAAATAAATAATAAAAGTTTAAGTTTAAAAAAAAAATTGGTAGGCTATTTTGTAACAATTTTCTTAATATTCTTATAACAAAATGTATACCTAAATCCGTGCTTTATATATACTTTTGTTTCATAAGAACAACAACTTTGTACTATTCAAAACTGATTTATTACATCATAAAAATTCAAAATTTAAAAAAACAACTGTCATATTTTATACGTAGTATAATACATTGTTTATAATAAAAATATTGTAGGATCTACTATTTTGCAAAAATTGAATTAATTAGCTCCAAGAATTTTATGGTAAAACCATGAACATACATACATACATATATATATATATATATATATATATATATATATATATATATATATATATATATATATATATATATATGAATTTAATCAACTAAAACCTTAAGGAGCATCCATTTATTATTATTGAAAAACCGTATAAAAAAAAGGTATTTTACTATTTAAAATGTGTAAGCAACAATTGAATGTATAATGATTCATACATAATATACCTTTGGCAAAAATCGTCAAACAGTATTCACAATATTTTGTAATTATTTTCAAAAATATTATTTTTATTTTATCCCAGAAATTTTAATTACAAAATAATACGAAATTCTTTGGTATTGTGTTCATTAATATTATCTATTTTTTTAACCCAATAATTAAATAAAATATCATTAAATAATAGAATTATGATCACCTATTAATACGTAAATTCATTTTTGAAAAGTTTGATAAATTTGAAACCACAACTAAAACATTAATTACATTCAATATTTTATAGGGTGAAAATTGTATTTTTATTTATACATATAAACAAACAAACAAATGAATTTGAAAAATATGAAGTTGACACATTTCCGGGCTGTCGCAGAAAAGTTTAAAAAAATGTTGTAATATCATTATAAATGCATAAATGTTATGCATTGGCTAGTACATTTAAATATGATGTTAAGTTTGTATCTATCCAACTTAAAATTACATTTTTTATTCATTCAGTGTATCCACCAACACTAATGGCATTTTGAACATATAACTAAGATATACAAGTCTACCAACAATTTATGAAATAAATATTTTCAATATCTTTACATTTTCAAACTCATTACCCCCCCCCCCCCAAAAAAAAGTATAAATTAAAAAAAAAAACTTATTTCGTTCCATGAAGTATTATTCGCTCCACCAACAATATAATGGTGATTGATGCATTGGATTTTAAAAAGATAATATTCAAATCATTTGATTAGTTCAATAATTCTGAGCAAAGCTTCACTAAACAAATATACCATTTATGTATTTGATAATTTGTAGTCTAATTGTCGATAAATGTTTTGTTCAAATCTGTTTAAAAATGCCCTGTTTTTAAAGGCGAATTGTTTTTTACCTATAGATTTATAATGATTGGATGGTCCAATAATTTTTCATACACATTCAAAGTTAAAAATTAATGTGAAAATAGAATATTTCGTAAAAAGTGAATTATAATTTAATTAAACGCCTTTAAAACACACTTCTGACAAACGATTTTTGAAATTTTTCAGTTTCGTTAGTTAAAAGTATTACATTGATCATATTACATTTTCAAAACTTTTCTCAAACATTGATAATTTTTTTAGAGATTAAACTTTAACAAAACAAAGTATTTTAAAACAATTTCTACTTTTTTCCCATAGATGACACATTTTTTTGGATCGTTTGTAAAGTATGTATTATTATGTCATTAATTATGGTGACATTTTCAAGTTTCAACATTACGCTCTAAGTTATAACTAGATACCTATAATATTGATTTAGTAAAAGTGTCTCCACGGCCAATTTCTCTCGGTTTTTTCCTTACACCTGGAAAAACTATTGAAAGGAGAGAAAAATGAAATAAACATCATTGTAAAACCAATAGATCCTTCGCTTCACTCAAAATCTGAAATCACGCACATATCATATATAATAGAATATAGAAGATAGAGAAATATAGTTATGCTGATGGATTTATCAGATGGTGTTTTTTCTAATAACATGTGAATCAATAGCATGACTGATTTCCGTAAATAGTTTCATTTTTTTTCTGACTTGTAGTTATTACATTGGATTCGAGAGGATTTAGTTTTTTTTTTTTTTAATTAAAAATGACATAATTATTATTATTTATTTAAAGAGGAAATGTTTGAATCGTTAGATGACATTTGTTGTATATTTGTTTAAACAATAAAGCATTTCGTAGATATAAGCATATGCAATTAGTATATTGTGGTGTGCAAAATAATGAACTGCTCATCGTCGGGAAGATGAGGGTGTAGCCTACACGCCAACCACGACTACACGGGCACAAGTTTTGTTAGTGCCCACCTTCGCCTTCCAGGCGTAGCGTAATATTAAACAATGAAAAAAGATGAAAAAAAAAAAATTAAGTCAATTGTAAACATGGTTCCATTGAATATCACGAACGGTTGAAAAATACGACTCAACACTAAAAATGTCTACAACCGTTGAGTCCTCGGGGACGACAAATTAATTATGTTTCAAAGGTCGAACATCCGAGCGTCGGGATAAATGCTTACTATCAGTTGGTCCGCCGTCAACAGGTTTTAATCGACCAGTGATTTATTATGTAATTTCACTCGAACAATGGAAAATATATTATTATATCGTATGCCTAAACATTGCGAACAAACTATTCGACTCGGCCACTTTAATAGCCGGCTGTAAGTAACGCGAGACATAATACCATTGTATCGAAATCATGGCCGTACAAATTCTCCAGATGTCGTTGATAGCGCCGTAGCTGCAGTGTCAGTCAGGCACAGCTGTTGCGAGATTAAAGGAATGCGTTCGATAATAATAATTTGGTTTTGTGGGGGAAAAATTAAAAATGACATGCACTCGGGAGTTATTCGAACGTTATTTTAATATTCTTTTCTCACAGGGCGTTGTTCCAGTGGGATTTGACAAATGCGATTTAACCCTTTACAGTGCATAGATTTGAATTTCATTTTTCGTACACAGTGACATGGCATAACGATTACGGGAGCGTATTTTTGAATTTTTCATCCAGTTTTGTAGTTTTCCCAAATGGCAGTTAATATAATTTGATATTATAAAACAGATATTTTTTACAATGTTGATACGTTGACTTTTCGTTTTCGACCAATAATATTTAAGAAATATGAGCATTTAAACTCCGAAGTAGCAAATCGGAGAAGTTAGGGTACCCCGAAAAAAATATTCTACCATCACACCATTTCCTAAAGTTTAAAAACGTGTATATTATCTTGATACTTTGGTCGAAAATGAAAAAAATATATATATAAACAAGTTGCGGTTGACTTTAAGAAAATTAAAAAACTTAAGAAATCAAATAGATAAAAATAGAGAAAAAATTATCATTACATTAAAATGTCGTTCTACCAGTATTTAAAAATTCACATAAAAAAAAAAATCAGATTCACGCATATTATACGGGTTAAATAACATTTGTCAAACTCTGCTGAAACGCCCTAGAAATTGATACGTTAATCACATTTCCACGCGGTCGTCACCTAATTATTATTTAATGTACATTACCAGTATTTCAAATATTATTCGAAAAGCCGAGTGCGCTTTGTATTGTTTGTGCTCAATGCTTTGGACAGGGCGTTTGGGCGGCCGAATGGTCGTTTGAAATATGTATGTGCCGCAATAATACAGGCAGGAAATTAGCCACGGCAAGCGCAAAGAGGGTATTTCGCGTAAAAAGCATATATTATTCGAAAACAAAACATCCATTTCATTTTATTGAAATATCTATTAAAAACCAACAGACGGTGAAATATTGTTTAAAGTATCAAGATTTTTTTTTTTTTTTTTATGATACTATACAAACGTATAAATAATTAATTCATTTGACATTAATTTTATCCTCGACGGGCCTCGACAAAATGAGTTTACCGAAAGTAAAATGTTTTAGAATCCAATGACAAAATTAAATTTTACCATTGGCATTTTTACCATCGAAATAACTAGTAAATTGGACACATTATATTATTGATGCGTCGTGACAATAGCTGTGAAAGAATGTGGGTCATATTATTATTATTCGTCTCATATGTTGTATACACACACACACACACACACACACACACACACACACACACACACACACACACACACACACACACACACACACACACACGCACGCACACGCACACACACACACATACACTCACTCAAACACGCGCGCTTTTCGGTAATCATGAAAATTAAAAAAAAAAAAACTCGACTTTTTACATCCCCGCGGATATGTTTCTTGTGTGCAGTCGCACGGAACGTGTAAACAATAACGACCGCACTCCGAAAACCACTCGCAGACGCCACATCTCGTTTCGTATACCCATCTACGGTTCGACAAAACAAAAGTCACCGCGATTTCCACCCGCTCCTCGAGATCCCACCACCACCACTAAATCCGTTCGGAACGTAAAACAAAACAAAGCCATCTCTCGCGTCGAGCCACGCGTCGCACGAGTGGGCTCGGAGACGTGTACGTCCTGCGCAGACGCAGACACTGGCATGCTCCACGGAAATATGTCCGTCGAACACCCGTGTCGCACTGGGCACAGAGAGGTTTAGTCGTAAAATCTCGGTCTTGGGACTTTATACCATCAGAGTTTATTATACGTCACGGTGCACGGTAAGCCGGTCGATTAAGCGTAAGTACGCGCCGCGCAGGACCTTTTCGAGTCGGGCCCAAACTCCGAGGCGGGTAATAATTCACCCGCGTCCACGACGATGTAACACGTAAAAAACACGTTCGGTGGACCACGAAACGCGAAAACCACGTCGCCGGCCGTAAACTTTTATCGCCGGTAAACATTGCAAAACACGGCGTGCGAACAGTCACGGTCGTCAAATCAATATCAAGGTGGGTACACACGCAGAGGAAATCCTCAAGTCCAAACCCTCAAGGCCCGGCCTCGAGAAAAGGCATCGCCACCACACGCTAACCACACGCCCGGGAATCACTCGAGGATTTTTTCATTTTCAATGTAACTACTACCTACGTGTGTACTTAATCGCGTACAGCGTTTTTTCGTGGCCGCATTATCAAGTATTCTCGTTTAAATAACATAATATATCTGTGGAACATCCATGGAAGTGGTTCGACAAATGTTCCGAGGACATGTTGTTTCAAGATATTATGGTGATGTTCACTGGCCCCTCGCTCACCCGATTTATCGATATACGACTTCTTTTTGTGGGATTATTTTAAGTCAAAAGTTTACATAAACAAGCCTCTCACAATCGATAACCTGAAGAATTCCATACGACAGGAAATCTGAAGTCGCGCCGAATAAAATTTTGGAGACGGCCGTGCGCAACTTTCAGGAGAGGATCCAAATTTGTATCAAGCAAGAAGGACGTCATCTCCAAGACATTATTTTTCGAACTTAATTAAAACATGACGCATATTCCAAAACGGCGTTAAAATATCCATCATTTAACGCTTGTGTTACTTATTTTTATCAAACCCTGTCCCAGTTATTCAATGATGAAAACCATGAGTTTTCTACTTTCCACCCTGTGTTATTAAGTATGATTAAGGGAAATAAATGCATGTATGATTTAATGCCGACTTTGGTAGTCTATTGCGCCACTGTGTGGTGTCATCATCGGAAATATCGAAATCGAATTCATCCGAGATGTGACTAAATTTCACGTGAAAAATTCAAGGTTTCCGTATAAAACTAATCACCACTATAATTATTCACATAGACGTTGAATTGTGATAGACGAAAATTATGTCGTTCAACTCGTTTGTCTAAAATAACGTTATCAGTTAATGTCACCGAAAATGTTTCTAACAATAAACTGTCAAGACTTGCATCGTCCTGAATATAATACACGGATATTTTCGTCTTGAATTACTTTCTTGAAATTTCCCAAAATGTCTATTGAAAGTTTCCCCGTTAACTTAAGTGAAAAACGCCATAACATTTTTCATCAGTACATTTAAAATGTCTACAAGATTATAACGTTGTGTTTTTAAACAAAAGGCACCCGGGTTAGAAAAAACCGAATACCAGCTCCATCTCAATCTTTTTATCAACGCGATTTTCCTATTTCTCTTGGCACCAATTTAACGCTTCGATAATAACATAATGTCCATTAATGACAACTGCTTTAGTACGGTACAAAAATATGTTCCGATAATAATAATTGATTTCGGCATCCGTGTGGCATATCACCGTTATCGCGTCGACTTAATGCACGAACCAAACTCGATCGATACTTGAAATATTTAATGAACGATAACTGAGTGGCATCGAAAACGCTCGTATTTCTCCACAGTGCCGTTACTTCAAAACGCCGGGTTTGGCTTAAACGTTTTTACACACTAAGCCAAAATTATTATATACTACTCTTCACACACCTGCTATACACACGTGTTTACGATGTAATAGATGTAATGTGCCACCCTTGAAAAAATGCCTCCCTAGTCGTGTGCTGATGTCACCAACCCCTTGAACCAGGCATGCGTTAAATTACGGGTGAAGCATAGATTAAATAAAACAATATAAAATAAAATAAAATAACCGTACAGATCTGAACTCTAACGATCAACAACGATGTTTAGTTACTACCACCACGGTTATTGGTTTGTTTCTATTTTCGTTGTCCACGTGTCACTCAACCAATAAAAAAATTTCATGGTCTATCGGTAAAAATTATACACCATTGATATTAGCTCATTTTTTTCCACCAGCAATCAGGTTTGATGGTTGTGTCCATTGACGAAAGATAAAAAAAAAAGCATGTATATACGTGAGATATTAAAAATGTGTAATAAATATTGTGTTAATTAAAATATTAAATTATTCGCTATGTATAAATTTATGGGTTTTTTTTTCGTGAAAATCATTAAAATATTAATAGCCCACGAATCATTTTTCAATAAATTAATATTTTAAATTACATTTTTTGTCAGGTGTTTTTTTTTTTTTTTGACTGCAACCCAAAATTATAGTTTTGACTATCTTCTTTTTTATTGCACCTCACGTAATTTATTATCTGTGCAGAAGTGTTGAACGTGCTTCAAATATTATCCACTTGCTGGAACAATGTATTTTATGTATTTTATATATTATATTATATGTATAATACGTATTTTATTACCAAATAAATCGTTACCAATAATATTTCATGTTCAGTGGTGCTTTTTAGTTTTCCAATTTTCATTCGCTATTATTACCGCTGATAAATCTAGTAATTCGCAGACGTTATATATATGCTCACTAATTTCGAAACGAAATTCTTATTCTACACATGAAAAAAAAAATAACAATAATAATAATAATAATAATAAATCTGTCGTTCATTACTTTCAGAGAAAGAAAAAACTGAGCTGACTGCTAAAGGAAAAACGAGTGTTCAAGGAGACGGAAAAAAGAGGCAAGCGGGTAAGCTCCATTAGTAATGTTAACGATCGGCAACGCTTTACAATGACGGTAGTAGGTTAACCGGCGTCGCGATAAGACCTGTGACTCGCGGTGGCGCTTGCAACACATAAATTGTGACCCGATGTCACATGACGCGAAAGAAAAAATAAAATAAAAATATGAATTATGCTAAATACCCGCGCGCGCTCGTCATGAAGGAAGAGCGGAGTGAAATATGTATTTTTATCTAACAAGTGGTAAAAAAATAAATAAAAAAATAAAAAAACCGGGAGCACGCGCCAAACCGAATACAATATGGCCCAAAGATCCCTATAGTGCAGGCATGTCGAACACGCGGCCCTCGGCTCATTTTCTTGTGGCCCGTGGCTACCAATAATAATGGAAAAATAAAAAAATAAAATATTAATACCGTGTCACAATTATTTTAGATTCTTAGAGAATGGTTCGTTTGTTATGTATACAATTATTATTACAGTTATTATACTGTTTTGTGTTCTGATCTTTCTAATTTACAATTTCGTGCCAGAACGATATTTATAACTCGTAAATTTGCTTGTAAAATCAATTCTATTTTGAATAGTACTTACCGTACAACTGTTTTCATTAATGAACAGTAATAAATCACCCGCTAGATCCAAATTAACATCTAAATGTTGTGTTAAAAGTGGCTGAATATATCAAATAATATTTCTGCCGAAATTGAAAAGTTGGCAGGGTAAAAGATATGTCAAATATCGCCCAAAAAGAATTATTAATATGTATATTTTTTGCAGTTTAAATAACACATATCTTATAAATAATTAATATGATTTATTTAAATGTTTAGTTTTTAAACTTTTTTAATTTAATTGTATCTACTGTATTTGTTAACGTAAAGAATAAAATTGAAAAATTTGTATACAATATTTTTTTTTGTTAAATTTTTATGTGCGGCCCGCATAGTAGACTTTTCAATAAATTTGGCCCACTTGATACTTTGAGTTTGACACGCCTACTATAGTGTTATATTTTTATTCGTTTGCGGTGGAAAACTAGGCGAACGGTTCGTAACAAACACGAACGGCAAGCAAAGCGAGAAATTCGAGCACCTCTGACGAACGTACCAGTGTACTGACGCGTTAATATGATATATTATGCACTTCGAGTGGTGTTCGGACCGGTCGACGATGACGAGTACACGAGTTTGGGGTTGTTGTAAACGTTGCCGAGAAGGCGAGAAGTATGTCAACCCCGTCGGTCATAAACGGCAAATATGACGGATTGTACACCGATCTGTTGTTATACGTTTTCCAATGCTGTTGAAACAATATTATATCGTGCGGGTAAGCGAGCTATTTTAGTCGTGAGCGACGAGTACTACTCAAAACATCGAAACGAGGTCGGGGGATGCGTTTTCGTCCAAGACCGAATAAATCATGTTCCGGCACGAGTCGCCGTGTCACGCGTACTATTTTTTTGTCACGCCCCTTATGGATATTACTCAGGCAAAAACAGCATAGCAGAAAACTTGTCTGCGAGTATACCAGTATTTGACGTATTAGAAAAATACGTACGTGTCCGTACGTACGTGTTTATTAATCCGACTCGGACAGTTTTTCCGACGTCTGCCGGACGTAAAGAGGTCACTTTCCATCGCTTTTTGATGCCATCGAAGATTAAACTTTTGGTACATGCGTAACGAAAAAAAAAAAGAAAGTTTTATCAGAAATAATTTCAATTAGGTACGGATGTAACACGTTATGAAAGTGGGTGGGTTCGAACACGTCTATCCGGTCAGAACTTTTGTCCAGTCAAAAGTAATAAGTCTTAGTTAATCATCAATAATTTTGAATTTCACCAACGATTTGTATTAGTTTCGCACAAGTTAAAACGGGAGGTGTGTACGTGAGTAATGTGGTTTCGACACAAAAACATAAGCGGGTAATATAATTATTAATAAAAACAGGCCGACAATACCTTTAAACTACCTGAAACATACGAAACAAAGCGGTAACCGGAATAATGATCTCTATAAAAAAATAAATCTTTTGTAGTATCTTCTGCTGCTGGTAATGCTAAATGGTTTGTATGAAAAAAATTAATGACGAGACTAGTTGAATCGGCAGAACTACCCCGATTTTTTCCAATCGTTTGTGTTCGGCGCAGTTATCATAGATGATTGAACATCAATCGGCCGGTTTTACGCAAGGTGGTTACACAGATACATAATACACCTAGGGATGTACAAGATACTTGAAATAATGTATTTAGACGCAATACACTAGAAATATCAATTTTTTCTTTCGAGAAAAAAAATACTAGGTACATTACATATTTTCAAAAATATACCAAATTGACTCGATAATATTTTTTTCCATTTAAATACAAGATACTAAATACTGTATCTTAGATGTACAGGTTGCGTTGTGATAAAATAATAACTCATTAATTTAATAGATTAATATTGCAGTCGAATTTCTAAAACGTAAAATATTTTAATATTTCTTATGCATTGTTCATCAAGAAAAATAATTATTACAGTCATTTATAAATATTTTTCATTATATTTTACATAATATATAAATATACATATTACACTTTACTGATGTTATTAATTTTATTACATTAAACCCATAAATTAAATTTTCTTCTAGTTAAAAAAAAAAAAAACAAAATGTTTAAGTAAGAAATAAAAAAAAATTAAAAAAAAATATGTTTCTGAAAATAAACATTCTCGTAATCTCGTCAGTAGTGGAAATATTATTATAACATTGTAGGGAAACATCGGAAACTTCTCATTCATTTGAATAAATCCTATGTATTTATAACGTAATTTTCAAAAAAATAAATAAAAATATAGGCATCTTCATTCTTACGTTGTATCCAAACGTAAAACAAAAATCAAAACACACCGAGTCACACAAAGATTCAAGACACGGCTGGTGTACATACATCGATGAACGCGCTACGTGTCTATAGTGCCGTCGTCGTCGCCACACGGTGATTCGTGCGCGCGTAACGATTGTCAGAACACGATTACGCGTCGGAGCACCCACGCTGCGGTCCGTTGCGGTCGGCAAATCTCGTCTCGCGATCGACGTTTAATCCCCCGGAGCATCGCTGTTTCGTAATTACACGCGCCGACGTCTTACCGACCGCGATTACGCGATTATGCCGAACGTTCGGCCGCGTCGTAAACCGCTATCCATCCCGTCGATTCGCCGTTCGAGCGACGACGACGACGACGGTTTCTGCTTCAAATCTTCCTACTATTCTGTTTTTATTTAATTAAAATTACTCAAATCAGGGATGGGCGACCGGCGACCCGCGTACCGTTTTTAACTAGTCCGCGCCAAAATCGACACAACGTTTAAGACATAAAAAAAAAAAAAAAAAAAAATGTAAATGCCAATAGCAAATTTTAAACTCAATATTATTTAATTTTTTTTTTTTTTTTGCTTTCTATGTTCTTTGGCCCCGCTTGATTTTTAAGTTCTAAATATGGGCCCAGTAGTAACTTTAAGTGCCCGTCCCTGACTTGTGCGATTAGTAATCACTCGTCTCCCACTAACCACGTGGCGATGTATAATAATAATAGTGTAGCTGGGAATGTGCGAAAAAAAACTAGTTCACTCGAACGCCGTATCGTTAAGTGCAGTGAAACCTCCACTGACGGACACTAACCTACTACTTTTCAATAGGAAAACCTCCGAATAGCGAACATTATTTTGATGACAACACAGATTATGACAGACTGGATTATGAAATTCGATAAAAAATGATAAGAAGTCAAAGAAAAGTACTAATTTTTGTGGACAATGCAGCTACTCATCCCCATCTTAAACTACAAAATGTCGAGCAAGTCTTTTGACGTCACAAATATGACGTCTCACTGCCAACCTCTGGACCTGGGCATAATCCATAAATTTAAAAAGCTCTATCGTAAGCAACAATTACCAAAAGCAGTTGCTGATTAGGATACTGGAGATTCTATCGCTATAAATGCATTGGGCGCTGTGTATTGGGTGGCTTCTGATTAAGCCCAAGTCAAGCCTGAAACTGTAAAAAAATGCTTCTTGCGATGTAGTTTCAGTCACCAAGACGATGAAGAATTAGGGCAGACAATTGATACCAGAGAACAATCGGTAATAGATCGGTAAGAACTTTTAGCTCTCGTCAAACTGATCGACAGTAGTGCTGAAGAAGAGACGTATTTTGAATTAGACAAAATCATTTCCACTCACGACTCTAATCTAACGGCCACCGATGATCCTGATGAGCCCAATCAGCCCGATCAGCCAGATCAGCTCGAAAACGAGGAAGAAAACGAGCCTGAATAAGCAGAAATATCAAAATATCCATTAACAAGTTTACAGGATGCTTTGTCTGCTGTAAAGAGCGTGAGTCATTTTATTTCATCAATAGAGGTAAAGAACAGTTCTATTTTTACTTCTGCTGCGACTTTAGTGAATGATATTACTAATAAAATTATCCAGAGACGGTGTAATTATAAACACACAGAGCTCACTGATTTTTTCAAACAAAAATAATTTTAAAATAATCAAAAATAATCTGTAAAAATATGTAAGTGTAATACTTAATAATAAATAATAAGTAACAACATTATACATATGTACATCCACAGTACATTGTCATACAAACAAATTTCGATAATGTATCCCCTCTGTATATCGGACACCTTCGAATAACGGACAAAATATCGGTGACCGAGAGTGTCCGCTATTCAGAGGTTTTACTGTATAATATATGACGTCCCCGGACGCAAATTCCGTCGCTCGGACGACCTGCTTGGCCGGACTCGGCCGATCGTTCACATAAATAATAATAATAATAATAATACCTGACGAGTAATAAGCAATATTAATATCGCGGTTATGTGCGCGACGGACGTTTCCGAACGCCGGTCGTTAAAGCCGAGTCGAGTTAATAACGACGATAATCGTCTGGTCGATCAACACTTCTCGAAAGCCGTGCGCGCCGCCGCCGTCGTTACCGCGCGTATATGGCGGCGCCGTGCCGTTAAAACTTTGACCGTTAAACTGCAGAAACCGCCACCGAACTGCGGCTGTGACGCAGACGACGATGCGGCTTTCGTCCGAATAAAATCGTCCGAAATCGGCACACCCGGGGAAATCCGTCCAAACCGTTTTCCGCGATTTTCACATCGATTTCACATTTCGATTTCGTCGTTGTGTTTTCCGATCGATGTCCAATGGCCATCGTTCAGAGGAATATCAGTTGTTTCTCGTTGTATCCTTATTTACTTTTGTTACACTCGTAAAAATATTGTTTTCAAATGCTATGTACGTCGATAAAGCCAAGTACTCGTGTAAAAAACATCATTGTCCGTCAAATTCCTAGCTTATCTATTGTAAATATGTAAATTTAAAAAGAGTCAAATAAAAGAATCGATTTGGGGGGGGGGGAGACGTAAGACGTAGAGTCATATCGGATCGATGATTCGCTAATAATTTTAGCACTCTCTTAAATGTAAGTCTAGTTACAACTGAGGAGTGAATGCGTGGGCGCACGCGTGTAACAACGATAGGTCAAAGACGTTTCGTGGAGTACTCACTCAGGTGATTCGTCGGCGTGGCACGTCTGTCGTAGTTTTTCTTCAGCAGACTGTCCAGTATCTGGAGATGATTCATTTTGGCGCTGTGTCTGGAAAAAAAACGTAATAATCGAATATTACTCGTGTGCTCGCTCGTGTATGAACAATAACGGAAATAGTAATAATAATAATAATAATAATAATAATAATAATAATAATAATAATAATAATAGTCGCGATCCCATCGCTGCAGTTCGGACGAACCGCGTTTTTCGGACCAACCCGGCCGAGAATAAGGTCATGGGTCACGGACGGGAACAACGGAATTAAACGCCGTGTACGCTAGCGGCAAAGTCGCGTGAAGAAGGTGTGCGGTGGTGCCCACGCGGCGCGTCGGCGGATAATAACGTTAATATTATGTTTTCGTACTCGCCGCAATGTACACTCGCCGACACACGGCGTCTCGTGTATGCAATTTAACGGCATACGCGCTTAGAAACATGCACAAAGTGGGAACGTGTGTGTATGTGTGGGTGTGCGTTCGAGTGCGCGCGCGTATTCTCTCGGGTGGAAACGACGTTTGCCAAAACGAATGGCGTGTTTTTGAGAACGTAAAAATATTACGTTATGTTTTTAGCCACAGTGTTTAGTTTGAACAAACGACGTTTAACATTGTGGCTAAACGTTCGTCACGCCGTAGGTGTGCTCACTCATAATATATTTACGTGCACACGTTAATGCTCGCGTTAATAACGATAATAACAATGCAATCATGTATTGCATTCATATTTAATGCATGATACGGTGCAATTTAAACGTATGTCGGAGTCATCGCTGTCGAGGAATTCAAACTATTCTAGTCTATAACGCAATAGCCCCGCGAAATTTTATCATAAAACGACTGTTTACAGTGGCGTGGCGTGTATATAAGCAGTGTAAGCGTTGCTTACACTTTTTATTATAAAACGTTATTGGGTGTATTATTTTTAAATGACAAAACTAAATTACATTTTAGCCATGATCAATGTGAAATTATTCGTTGTTTTTGAACGTTTCGGTCGTCGCGTCGGTACAAGCCAAGAATACTCGGTAAAATGTCCCCCGAACTTCCGCAGTCCGCACACGCACGTTCAGCTCAACTATGCATTTTCTATAAAAATGACAAATGCGATGTGTGTGTAAGCGAATTCAATTCCCTTTCCTATTTTATAAATTAGACTAATACAGTTTATAGTATAAAGTGTTTGTGTTGGAATTAGCATGAGGAATAGTATACGCGGTGGTGGTCTGACATATAAGCGATTTTCAAATATGATACACGACCAATCAGCAATCATCGTGATTTTAATCGACATTTCAAATTATTTTATTTTTACCAATTGCGACAATTGCGTTGGTATAATGGTGCGAAACTCAGTGCCACACTGCCTACTAGTGACACTAGTGCCACTATTGTCTATTATGACTATTTGACTTTATTTTTAATAGTTACAACTTACAGAATATTATTTAAATATTATAGAATATTTTTTTAAATATTTAGGCATTGTATAATATTATTATTTTTATTATTTATTTACTATTATCCCTAAATTAGAATGTATAACTTAAAAAAATTGTTTCGTTTGTTATTTAAATATAATTAAAAATAAATTGCTAATGTATTAAAAATATATATGTTGTTGCTAATTTTATTATATAATAACCAAAAGTTGTTGAGACACATTTTAGATTCTGAGTGAAGCGAAGGATCTTATGGTTTTACAATGATGTTTATTTTTTTTTTTTATTTATTTTTTTTTTTTCTGTAAACACTTTTTCATTTAGAAATCCTTGTCCAAAAGTTTCATCCAGCAACTTTTTAGATATGAAATTGAACTGATATGGTACTTTAAACAGGTCATTTTTCCAAAATCTCCATAGTTTTTCCAGTAATCAAGAATAACGATCGAAAAACTGAGTAAAAACGGTTATTTAAAAACGAGATTTTCACTGTTCAGATTTTAGGTATTTAGTCATAAATCGAAAATTATTGAAGCTAGAAAATTGAAAATTTTATCCAATGTCAAATACATACTTTTTATATTGGACAACATTTTCTGAACAATTATAGCTCTTTTGACTTAAATATAAAACTTTTAATTTACCAAATTGTTTGAAAGTTTTTATGTAATATAATTTTAAATATTTGACAAAAAGTTCTGAAAATTGAATATGACCTTACTCATATACCTAAGTAATTATTATCCTAACAAAAGTTCAAAAATCGTGATTCAGGATTTTTTTTTATACACACTTTAATAAATTATTATACGATTTTTTTCGATATTGTCTGATTTCTTTTAAGTTTATTTCTAATGAGTTATAATTGTTATAACAATTGAAGTTTAAATGATTTATATCTAATTGAATATTTTATGAGGGTTTAATTACAAAAAAACTCACCAAAAATTATACAAATAACCGTAAAATACGTAAACAGTATTTAAATAATAATATATTTTATTACACTGAAACTTTGCTCAGAACCGTTTTATACTAAAGGAATGAGTCATCATTTCTTTAAAACTTAATACATTCATCACCAATATCTTGTCCGAGGACCAAAGGGACGAAGGACGAACTTGTTCCACCATCATCTCACTTACCAGCTTTTTAGAGGTAAAATTTGTAAGTACGCAATTATTTAATTATAGCAAGGTAAAATCAGTTGTATAAACTGTAAGCTGCTTTTTAGTGGTGGTAAAAAAAAAATTAAGGTATAAGTGGGTATAATTTTTGGTGATTGCTTACACCACTGTCGACTCCACGCCACGCCACTGACTGTTTAAAATAATTCCCGGCGTTTGCCTTGTACGCCGAGGAATTAAATACGTACGTACAAGCGCGAAATTCGACTAAAATTATTGCGACCGACCGGCTGGTATATTATGATTCCCGCATAAAATTGTTACGAAAACTTTCACCCGCCACACGCATACAAATTCGAAATTATATCGAAGTATATTTAACATTTTTTTTTGCTTGTATTTACCCGCGTAAGTAAATACCAAGTGAAAACTCCAATTACTTTTAACGAATACTTCATGCTCATGTTATATATATATATAAACTTTTTTTTCCATTATAAATTAAATTATAACCCTGATTTCGTGTTTAGGTAAATCCTATTTAATAATCGCCCGTTGCTAAAGTTGCGCAAATAAAATTCTTTTTATTTTATCTTCAAGTGCCGACGACTGTTTGAATTTGGTTTCCAGCGCAAAGTGTTTATTTAAGAACTCTATGAGATATTTTGTTTGTGTTGCTCTAAAATATGTCATCCACACGAATAATTGGATGAACAAGGACGAGGAGAAAAACCTAGATCACTCAAAGTACTGTCTACGACTGCTTTATCACCCAACGTCTTACTCGTTTCTCATCATAGTTTACTAAATATCATAATATTTATCACAGTTACAACGTTAGAGTAACGCGTGTGTATTTTTTATTCATGTTCCTCGTTTTTCCGCTGCTTTGTTTTAAAATAATTAATTCAGTTCGGACACATAAACTTCAATTAAATTCAACGCACGAATGCGTGTTTGCTAAATTATACAAAATCCTTTCTTAAGCTTTCTCTGGATTTTAATACATGACACATTTCTAAGATTGTGAATGCAAATAATTCCCAGTGTTTAACCAATATTCTAGCTAAATTATAAAGTATTTTTCTCTTTTATCAGAAATTGCCGTTGTTTTCTATTTGATTACACACGTTTTCAGAAACTAGTGAATAAATGATAAAACGAACGGCGTATCCGTTTCCCAGAAATTCGTTTCGTTTGATTAATATTCATGAAAAATATCCGTGAACTTTGAAGTTTTACTTGGTGTTCCGGTGAACAATACAGATATTGTATTCTGTTTAATTGCACGACAACTACTTTTAGACTTAATGTTCAACTTTTAAAACTTGTGCATACCTGGTTTCATTAAAGAAATTATAAAATTGTTTGTTTTATGAGCTGAAAAATAGTTGTCACACTGTCGTAAATTATTTGAAACTAATACATTAAAAATGTAAAGGCATGTATTTTTTTACTTTCTTACGAATGTTAAAACTTTTAATTTTTAACGAAATAAATTATTTTTATGAATTTTAAAAATTATTAATTCACCTAATAATAATCTTTACATAATTATGATAGTAATACATACAAAAATCTTTAAAAAATTATTAATCAAATTTTTTAGATTTTTTAAAAGCTTAAATTACGTACTCCTTAAAATAAAATTTAATAAAATAAAATTATTAAAAAAATAATAATTATATTATTAATATTTTCAATACAATTTGAATTTTACACTTGAATTAGATTTATCATAACATTTCTTTTTCTTTGAATTTATTTTTCTATTAACAATTCTTATTCTATGATTAATGATGTTATTATTTTTTCATCGTTCGTCTTCGAACAAAAAAAAAACATTCTGAATTGAACTCTGCTAAAAACGATTTTCATGGTGTTCCGGTTAAGGTATTAAGGGTTCGTTAAATAGCTATAATAAAAAGATGCTATAATACATATTTTCGGCTGATAAAAAGTGAATTCACACAACTGACGAACATTTGACCTAAAGTATTTTATTGAAATAAAGTAATATTATTTTTTTTTACTCGTCTTTTGATAATGCAATGTTTTGAAAGTATAGAATATATTTACGATCAATATATTTTTTTTTCAAAGATAAATCGATTCAAGACGTTCACTAGGCTTTTTATAAATCTGGTCAGCTTATCTTTCGATAACTCATCACATTAAATTAAAATGTATTTTTTGATGTGTAAACATCTCAGCGCTCGGTTATACGTATAGAAACACCACAGCTGGACCGAACTATGTTTATTATTACTTTTTTTTATAAACCTCTTAAGCGGAAATCTTTGTAACCTTGAAATCGTAAACGTTCGGA
The DNA here is from genome assembly GCA_027580255.1 of Therioaphis trifolii. Classification (NCBI taxonomy): domain Eukaryota; kingdom Metazoa; phylum Arthropoda; class Insecta; order Hemiptera; family Aphididae; genus Therioaphis; species Therioaphis trifolii. Next base: position 124,885,136 of record CM050404.1, read on the forward strand.
GGCGTATAAGTCATACTATCTGCAGATAATATGTCGAGATTTAATCTGTGCGTGATCTCTCCAATTCTAGCCCAGACTGACGAAAACGGTGTGATTCTATGGGTTTAAGTGATATTATAAACGGAAATCGCAAACGGTCAAACGCGCACAAATCTCGTCGATAATATTATCCATGGATAGTTTTATCCGTAAATCTCCAAACGGGAGATTTGTGCGTGACAAATGTATTATCTATGGACAATAGACCTCGCCGCAGGACGGATGCTTTAACGTACAAATATAATGATAAGCGGATATGTTATCTGCGTTTCTTCGGGCGAAAAACATGCTCGTGGGCATTGCAGGCGCCGGCCGGCCGGTTACGTTAATCGTCTATGAAAAAATATGCTTTATGCATGCATGTTTGGCACGACATTAATTTCAATCGTTGGGGAATGTGATTTTTCTAATTCAAAATGTTGACGCAATTTCACTTATCTTTCGAAATCCTACAATACACCATTCTTCTTATCGCGTTCCGGGGATCGAAACAACCAAGGAAAGTCTGGTTAAAGGTTTTTTTTTATTTTTACCGTAAATCAATATGGTTTCGCATGTTTTTAATTCCGGTTAGGACTCACGTCATGTTTACACGTCAACTTCCGGGAGTGTTTGACTAGACTCCCCGTTTTGGTATTTATTTGAATTTAGTCGGCATAATACGGGTGAAATTCAATCAAACCGAAATACACGAGCAATGGTCCGAGAAACAATATCCGTTATGACAAATCGCAAATATAAACAGCACTGAACAGAATAGAAGATTTTATGGAAGGATTCAAAATCTTGACATTGCATAAAAAAATAGAAAAAAAAATGTTCAACGTTATAATTTATCCGTATGAAAAAAATTACTTTAATGTCAAATAGCTAAACACTCGTGTGGAAAATTAAACTGAAGAATGTTAAAACAATTTTCACCGTCCGAAATAATAAATTGATAAATTATCCATATTAACATTTTATACCCTATCGTATACAGAAAATATTTTTATTACTCTTATGAATAAATGAAGAGAACGTGTTTTAGTATCTCTGCTGTATAATCACCAAAGACGCCATACTTTTAGGTGTGAAAAAAAACCGGCGTTTACTGGAAACCCGAGAGAAAGACTCATAAAATATAGCCTTGACCTCTGTACTTGACATAGGTCCTTGGTTGAATTAATGGCACGGATCCCTGCGTCGAGCTTTTTGAGAGTCCATAGACGAATTCAAAATGGCGGTCGCCTTGCCTGGATATCTTACGTGGAAGATTGAACCGATTTATAATCATACGTTTCGATTCGGATTTTCCCATGAGTAATTGTATGTGTGATAGCAAAGAAGTCAAATATAATATACAAAATACATTATAAATCCAAAACACAATACAATAATGAAACGCATATCTATAATGAATAATAATAAAACTTATCAAACATACAAAATTTGAATCTTTGTCGTAAACTTACTAATAATATACTCTAATAAATAGTAATTAGTTGTATTTTTATACAAACGTAATCTAAATCTCAAGTTGAAAATAATTATCTTTAGAGTGCCATATTTTTGTTATTTTCAAAATCAAAAATATTTATATTTTGATGAATAAATTTGTTAACTAATAAAACTTTAAAAACTAATGAAATACTCAAAACTCTTTCTTCATTTTTAAGATGTCATTTTAATTAATTTTAAATGGAAAAAATGTATTTGCTTATTCATTTTATTAGCAAAAAAAGAAAATATCGAAGATTATTTTTTGTTAGAATATAAATTTAGTATAAAGTATTATAAAAATATTATAATTTTAGTATATATATATATATATATATATATATATATATATATATATATATATATATATATATATATATATATATATATATATATATATATATATATAATAATGATTAAAATCTTTGGGTAATTTATTTTATTATTTTTATTTTTTTAATTATTAACATATAAGTCGAATAAAAGAGGATTAGATGATGCAATTATCTTGAGACGTGAGTGTCAAATAAGCTCAACATTTTGAACGATTTTAATTAATAAAATTCACTTATGATTTCATTACTATAAATACAGAAACAAACAGTTCTTGATGAGAACACTATTATTTATATGGAAAAATTTTGTTTCCAGTATATTGAAATGATTCAATAGGCATGTTATTGCAACTAAATTATCATAGAAAAAAATATAAAATTTTATTGTATGCAATTTATGACGTATTTTTTAGATTTCAAATTTACCTACAATCTAAAACACATACTTTAAAAATATACATAAATAAAAAAAACCAATTCGTTTTTGAAAATGTAGAAAAATAAAAGTATGTTTCATTTTCTAGATATAATTAAATAATTATTACTATCTTTTTCCGATATTTCTTTTATTCAGCTTTGAACAGATCAATTTAATGTATTTACTCTTTACTATTTCATAAGGAAGATACAAAATTCATTAGCCGTTCTACGAATTGAACGTTGTTTACTTGAAGTAATTTCACGGAATGAATAATGTATTGAATTATACAGCTATATTGATCTAGTTCGTAAAATAAAAGACAAAACAATTTTTTTTAAGATTAATTAAAAAACATAATTTACATTAAAATTTTAATAACTAATGTGATTATATCTTATTTTGTTGGAGGGCATATTACAATTGTTCCAATTAAATATATATCTTTTATATTATAATCATTAAATTTACTTCAAATTAGGTAACTAATACTATCTCAATATATAAATAATTTATTGTTCGTCATACTGAGTTGAATAATTCGATTTAAGAGACTATTTAAGGGAAAAACATTTTAAGACTACTTTGTTCCTCTTTGTATTCACGAATCTTTATTAACACTTCTCACCATCTCATTTTCAGTGGAAAGAAAGTGTATTATTTTTACCAAAAATATGCGGGAAATGATTTAATCAGACTAGCAATCTGGAAACCGACTATATGACGTGGCACCGACAAAATGAATCATGAAGAATAATAATATCACATCAATTAAAAAAAATATTAAATAACGAAAAAACAGAATTTGTGTTTCCATAAATTAAACAACTCATAATTTTTCAACATTGCTTTTTACAATATTGGCAGGATCACATTGTAAGAAGTAATTTTTGAAAAAATAAATAAAAAGAATTATGAACTTCGTTTAAATTATTATTTGAGTAATCATTTCTTAAAATCAAGAATACCGATTTACATACAAATAAATTAAACTTAACAACCTCTTCTTTAATACATGAGTATTATTCTTATGATACAACCATAAAATTCAAGATAGTATTTTATCGGTAAATATGAGTTATTTTAAAACATATTTTCAGAAATCATTTTACTTAAAAAGTTTTCCAACATATAAACTAAAAAATATTTTTTTTTCAAACAATAACATAAAGGCATTTTCCGTTGTCATATATTCGCTACATATTAATGCACAAAAGTGCCTTGTTTTTTTATAATAAAAACACTTATAATTTTACTTAAACAAAATAATTCATCCAGCCCCGATTTCAGTATGAATAAATTGTATTTAAAATATAATTTATGTGCATAACAAATATAAGAAATCAATCATTCCAAAAATTATTTTTAAAAATGGTAATTTTAAATGATAAAACTTAATATTGTTTAATTTTACAATACAGTGGTTTAATTATCATATGTATTATATGTGTTATATATATGATTGCTGTAACAAATAAAATCAAAACTATGTTTTTCGTTTTTTTTTCAAACTAATACCACACGTTTTCTTCGTTGATCACGACAACGCTAGTAATTCGAATGTGTTGTTCAGAACTTCTTTGGTCGATTCGAGATGTTACAAATAAAGCGAGTAACGAAAAAACCGATTGAAATCAAAAAAAGAAAAAAAACAATTTGTTGCAAAAATATTGTGGAATTATATGACTAAAACTTTTTTTTAACTTGGTCTTACCTGGAAAGTTTTATGTTTAAAAATAATAAAATAATAAACTTAAAAACAATTTATCATATCTGTTTTAATGTTGTATCAGTATAATATTTTTTCATTAATAAGCTATGCAATACACAGGGACGTGCCTTATGGATATTTACCCGGTAAAAATTAACACTGAATAATGCATAAATTAAAATTTTACTTTCATAGATAATTTAGTACACTAATAGAACTTCATTTTATGGTTAAAAAATAATTATTTTCTATTTTTAAGTCACGTGATTTGGTACTCTTCTATTTTTTCGACCACCTGAGACCACGCCTTTTTTTCCGCGAATTCCTGCTTGGGAGGCTATAATCGGTTTGAATTTTAAAAATGTGTGATTTTTCAAGTAATCGTGGAATTATAGATTATTTTCAATGAATTTTAGCGATAACAACTAAATGCTAATACAGTAATACAAAGTCTATTAAATCAAGTAAGTTTTATCAAATAGTATTGTTTTAGTGCACAACAATCATCCACGCAAAATATTTCAATATGTATTGAATCTTTGAGGGAATATTATGTCAATGCAACGGTATAATTGGCTCTATTAGATATTTTTACTAATATTTCGTTTGTATGTTATTCACATGATCAAAACAAAACATGCTCTGGTAAAATTAATTTAGTATGTAGACAATTATTTTTATTTCATTATACATTAAATACTTTTTATTGCACTCGTAGGTTTATATCGTACATACATGATTTGGTAAAAATGAAAAAAATTAATTTTCAAAAGTTATTATGACGTTATGTTAAATAAATACTGGATAGTATACATTTTAATGAGTGTAAGACGCTTTATTATTAAGTAAATATAACTATTTGCTCAATATTATTTCTGTATGTACCGAAACAGTATGGTATTTATGTAAATATATATTTGTGTTTTGTCACGTTTAATGTTTGCGATTCGGTTAGTGTCAATTCCATATCAGGTTAATATATGCACATTAGCCAAATCCTTTGACTACTTTATGTATTATTTATATTTACCGTATACTTCCGACCATAACATTTGGGTAAGATATATATATATATATATATATATATATATATATTTATATTGATGTATGTACCACTGAACGGTATCGATGATATTTACTAAAAAGAACAGTAATGTGAGCAATATTTCATTGAAATGTATTTCCAACACTTTAGAACATTATGCGGAACGACACATATGTTTTTTATTCATAAATATCAATGTAATAATAAAATAGGCGTTTAGAATCGTTTCATCGATTCCTAGTAAATGAATGTTTAGGGTTAAGAAAGAAATTTTAAATAAAACACTAACAATCAACACACAATTTGTTACTTTGTTATAAGAGATAAATTACAACAAGTATTATTTTTTCAACGTCAATATTAATCATTTTAAAACCGATATACATCAATGATGTAGAGAATATTATAGGAATTGATTATGATAATTCCGTCATTTGAAAAATATTAGTAAACAGTGCTGTTTTTGAAGCTATATTTTCGTCTTAAAAAAAAAAAATGAATCAAATTACTATACTGAACTTTATTTCCTTATTTATACAATATTAAACCAACAATAACTAATTTACCTAATATACATTGGTACTATAGACTGAAATCATTCTGAAAATGATTTTTATAGATAATGGCACTCGGTATGTATGTATTAATCTATGTACAAAATGCTGATATAATTCTTAATGTATTGAGTTTTGTAGTAACATTATAGTTCGTTGAAATTTCAATGTTGTTCGTTTAAAATTGAATAAATATTTGACAACAGAATAAATCAGTCTTTTACACAACACAATGCCACGAGCGTAATAATGTAATACGATAACAGTGACATTTTAAGTTTATACCTACGTCATGTATAAAAAGCTTCAAACACTAATTAAACACATTATCGTGATGGTACAGTTTGTTTGAACGTTAATATGATCCTGTTGATCTAAATGGCGGATCTGTGAAAATATTAAAAATTTTGGTTAATCGACTTACCTGATGATGTTCTCATATTTTATACGAGACAGCATTTTAAATTCTAAACGAAATGAAAGATTTGTTTATTTTACAATGACGTTTATTCTTTTTGGTTCTGAGTGAAATAAATAATTTATTAGTTCATAATGATGTGTTTCTTTATTTTTTTATGTGTTTAATTACATTTTCGGGCATTGATAGTGCATTAAAAGTTACATCTAAATTTATAGATCAGAAATTTAATTTAGTTGGTACTTTATACAGGTTATTTTCCTCTAATCCCGATAATTTTTCCAAACGTAAAGGAAAACTACATTAAAATTGACTATAAACGGTAAAATTAACTGTATACGAAATTTTCAATAAATCCATTTCTTATATTTAGCCATAATTCCAAAATTAATGGTGCTACACTTTAGAAATATATACCAAGTATCAACATAGTCTTAATACAAACTTCACAAGAGTTTCTAAAACACCTTATCATTTTTGGGCTATATATATATATATATATATATATATATATATATAACTTTTAAATTGTTGAAAATATCTCGGTTTTTGGAAGTTTTTGTTAAATACGGTTTTAAATATTTGATATGAAAATTTGAAAATTGAATAGCATCTTATTTATATGTTTAACTAACGGTACTAAATACATTTCAAAAATCGTGAGGCAGGATGTTTATTTGACGCATTTAAAGTTTGAATTTTGACATTTTTTTTTACTAATAGATTTTCCATATATATTCCTATTCATAGTCAAGTTCAAGTTCCGCATAGATAAACTAAATAAATTCGATTTTACTTGCGATTTAAGTGGGAATATCAACTGAAATAAAACTTTTTACGTAAAATTTCATCAGATTTATATTTAATTTTTACTTCATAAATTTGTGATTTTTGGTTTTATGATCAGAACTTTGTATACAAGTATAGTCATATGTAGTATAATCTATAAATGAATTTGTATAGTGACCAGGTAGGTTATTATTTTATTAATTTAAGCTAAAGTATCAAATTACTGTAAAATAGAGCATTTTTACGAATATTACTCCAATTAAATCGACATGGATTTTACTTGTTATTATTCTAGTGCTTTTTAACATAAAATTTGAAAATTGCATCTATTGTATATCCAGTGCCGGCGCTAGGTATTGCGGGGCCCTGGACATAGGTAATAGCCTTTAGGTTCTCAGAGAGGGGTGACATTTTAGCTTTTTTTTAAATCAGGATTTAAAAAAAAATACTGTTTTTCGTCGATTTTAAACACTTTAATAATATAAGGTTATTCTTATTCTTTTTTTTAACACAAAATTATTTACAAATAATAAAATAATAACTAATTAGGTACATACAACAACAATATATAAATTTTTAATTGAAGTAAGAACATATTAATTTTATATTTAATTCTTCTTAAATAGCCTTCTTTGTTACTTTTTAAGTTATTTTCTTCATCATTATTATCACCCCCAAGCCCGTATTTATAAAAAAAAATGTATATTGTTAACAAAAAATGCATATTATGATATTGTCATAATATGGACTATAACATGGGCCATAGAGCTTACGACGGTGTATATTATATCATAGACCTTTTACTTTGAGTAAAAAGTCTATGGTATATATCGACGATGTACCTGCTGGATGCTATCTATTTTATGAAGAACCAATAAGGCTATAAATAAACTATATTGATATAAAATTTACTATGATACTATGATATTATTATTTTATTATGTTCAAAACATGAATGTTGAATTGCGTAGCACACATTTCTGTACGGACTACGGGAATACTAAGAAGAATATTATTACCTTTACCAGTTAGTGTTGCCTCTGCTGAAAGGAGTTTCTCCACACTTCAGAGACTGAAAACCTGGCTTCGCTCAAGGATGAGTGAAGATAGGCTATCAGCATTATGCCTACTTAATGTTTATAATAAAATTAATATTCTAGATCAAATAGATCATATTATTGATATTTTCGCCAATTTAAAAAATAGACGTTTTGAATTTGTCTTGTAAAAATTGTTGTTTTCTATTTGTTATAAGATTTTGTGAAATTATAGCTTGCCCCCCCCCCTAACCTAGGCTCTGGAGCCGCCCCTGGTCTGTTGTGACAATAAATAAACTATACTATACGTAACTAAAATGTCATATTATTTTCTAAAACTGTATAATCTCAAAATTAAAAATGCTAATAAATATTTTACTAATTAAATTTATACTTAAAAGTTAAAACTGACTAATTTTTTTTTTAAATAAACTTTTGAAATAATTGCACACCACGAGCCGCCACTGACATTTTGTATACCTACTTGTGTAAACGGAGACAACACATTCGAGTGCGATTCCTCCTGATGAAACCTCGCTCAGCACAGAATTAGTGGCGTAGCGTGAGTTTCAGTTAAACCTTTGAGTGGAAAATCGTAGGCTAATAAATTCATAAGGGCTGGTTATTTTATTAATTTACATTTATTTTAACAACTACATTAAATCATCAATTAAAAATAAATTAATTCATCAAAATGTTTGAATAAAATAATAAATTGTTTAATATCTAAGTACGCGACCGCGGCAGGCAGAAAATGCAATACATGACGGTAAACAATAAATATTAAAACTAAATACTAATCCTGATTCCTGATACACTGTAGATACTCTCGCAGTACCTATATTTAATACGGCTATACTCTAAACTGAAGTGTAATAATAATTTCATAAAATAAAAACTTACTCTTGTGATATGCAGACGTTTTTGAAAAAATATAGGAACTGCACAAAGCGGACTGCGGTCAATTAATACTCTGAATAAAATTCTGATACTCAAACTCAATTAATGTCCAACTGAATTTATGTCAGATGACAGATAATTAAATAAATATTTTAAGAATATAGCTTTGTCTCCTTCTATAATACGGCGATACGGGCATACAATACGCGGAAAGCCTTTCCAAATATAGAACAAAGAAAACAATATCCATAGATATAATAAATATTTATATTATTATTTATAGTAGGAATTCTACTTGACGGGTAAACCGCTCCGTGTGTAACCAGCTTTACGCTTTCGTTGTATCGATAACGATTTACTCTGTAGTTTGTACTAGGGCTAAATTTAGATATTGTTTTCCAAATAACTGGTGATAGGTATAATATAGATTTATAATTGGTTGATATAAAATGTCAATGTGTCTCACGGTATTCGTATTAAGATGATAATTAAAAACGGGGCCTTTTAACAAGCGCGGGGCCCTTTAACAAGCGCGGGGCCCTGGACAAATGTCCCATTTGTCCTCCCCTAGCGCCGGCACTGTGTATATCAAACGATTTTTCATTTTTTCGAACATTTAACTAGTCGATACCAAAATTATTATTTAAATTTCACCCAGAATCATTTCCTATAACAATGATGTATAATTGATTTCATATTTAAAATATTATATATATATATACTACCTACACGTTACGTTCACCAATATTGGAAGTGGCTTATTTAATGTTCTCCATGCTCAACACCATTATATTGTCTAAGTACCTACTGAAGAATACCCATGGTGTGAAATATGTCCGGATTTTTAAAAAAGTTTATATGAAATGAAGGATTTATTGGTTTTAGAAGGATATTCATTTACTTAGTTATTATTATTATTTTTTTTTTTTTGGTTGAAACCACTTTTCGGGTAAAAATGTTGATCCAAAACTTGCGTCAGAAATTTTTAAGATTGGACATTTCATCAAGTTGATACCTAAAAGGTAATTTTTCTCAACCATTTTTCCAATCATAATGAAAAACTACCGAAAAATTAAGTATAAACGATAAAATTTACCTCCATCGGAATTTTCATTAAATTGATTTTAATTGTTAAGTCATAAGTCTAAAAGAAATGTGACTGAAAACTTTAAATTTTACTAAACATCAATCTAATATTCTTACACACACTTCAAAAAAGTTGCAAAAAATGTTTTACTTTTTCTTACTAAATATACTTTTAACTTTAAAAATACCTCATATTCAATGTTTTTTCATAACGAAATCCTTAATAATTAATATTTATACCCCAAAACTTAATATAACCATGTTCATATATACTAAACTAACAATACTTTTTTTAATCGTTCAATTTGATATTTGATGGTTTTGACTGTTTCTACACCAAATTTCTACTTTGAATGTATGTAAAAAATAATTAATCGATCTAGTTTTCATGAAATTTGGGACGGAGATAGAAAAATATGGTTTGAATCGCTATTAGGAAAGGAAATTTATTGGATTTGGAAGCTAATGTTTTATAAGATTTTGATTTAAAAAAATCTACCGGTAATTTGACTGAAAACGTTCAAATATATAATGAATGGTATAATGTTACACTGTAGCTTCCTCAGATTCAGTTCACTAAAAAAGAAAATTTATTGTTTCTTTAAAATTAATACATTCATCACCATTATCTTGTCTGAAGATCGAAGAGACGAGAAACGAACTTCCATCACCATTATCTTACCGAATCTTTTTTATAGCTGATACGTAGAGAGAAATGTACATACGGGTATTAATTATACGCGAATAAGTCACATGGATTTATACCGAGACCTTAAACTATACTTAATCAACTTTTTTTTTTGTCAAAGCTAATGCATGAATTGATTGGGTTAGTGACATAAAATCAGAAAAAAAAGCTTCAGTTTTCACTCAAATTATACTGCTGCGTTTATAATGCCACATCGGATTAGGCCCGAAGCCATAAGTATGATAGACGTGCCCTGTGTGTTTACGTATCTCTTAAATCAATGGGAACGCCAGAGGCATTACGCTGAGTGTAAAGGATCGGTTTCCGTTCAGACGCGTTTAGCCGAGACCTCAGTGAATTGGAATAACAATGCCTTGATTAAGTGTACGATAATTAGGCGGGTTCAATCGGCCGAGACGAGGAAAAAACCAAAAAGGCTAATGCGCTAAAGTTTGACATTTGACCGAAAACAATACTGTTCTACGAACACACACGCATATACTTTTTTTTATTCGCATAATTTCCATTAAGTAGGCAAAAGTTTGAAATAAAACAAATTTTCGCGTTTAATTAGCACCAAAGCTTTACACAGGAAATTATATCGATTAACGCCGGGGACGAACTGGCACGGTAGTTACTGTCCTAGAGAACAGTAGGCCGCAGTCATCGGTGGAATTATGGACCGGCGCCAAGTAAGTGGTGTGATTTTGTCATATGGTGTAAATATAGAAGAATGAGACGTAATAACGAATAATTAGTAATATATTTATGTATGGTTTATTATTGTTTCAAGAATTCGTTATCAATTTGTAACGATAAATATTTGTACTGCTTTGCTCAAAATGAATAATATATGCCTTTTTATAATCTGTAATAGAAATAACCGTGTATTTCTTTTAAATTTTTTCAACCGTACTTTTAAATTATTAGATATAAAGATTTAAATCAAAATAAATATTTACACTTCAAATGCTTGTGTATTGATTTTTCTTTAATGTTTACAAACATTTTAAAATATGAAACTTAAAACCGGTTTTGATGTTGGCAGCAGAAATAAAAATCGGAAAGAAATTTGATTGTCTAAATGTCTTAGAAATAATAAAAAATTATCGGTCTCTATTAATGAAATTGTTATCTACTGTTAAATTATTTTTATTTTGTTTTCATTTAATTTAAGTTTTATTCATAAATAAAAGTATTTAATGTAACCAAAGTCTTAATAAGGTAGTGACAATGACGTATTTTCTGTGATAGTAAATAATATATGGAGCAATGGTAAGAAAAAACCTTTGTATTAGGAGCGGGGGGGGCGTCATAAAAATTATCAACTTTGAATACTTAATTCTTTTTTCTATATTAAAATAACTGTATTTAGAGTTTAAAATGTATGCCCTTCCGGCTTTCACCATATACATTTGATAAGTATGTAGAGTTTGAGGATATCCGAACCGGTGCATATACCATTATAGGGCCATCGTTATAACTGGGATAGTGGGCCAGACTCTACTTAGTCCGCCTCTGATTACCGCCATGCGCTGCGATTTGTATCTCTTTTTTCTATACCTTGTTCACGCATGGCTGATTTTCAAATTAAATTTAACAATGACTGCGAAGTAAAAATTGCAGCAGAAATATGATCAAATAATAGCGTTAACGTTGCACACAGTAATAAAAATAATAAATTAATAACGATATTCCGGTGTTTTAACATTATTTTAGTATTTCGCGTTATTGCTCTATTTGAAAAAGTGCGTTTTCTAATTATTTTAAACTCGTATATTGGACAAAGCGGAAACCTACACAATGAAGTCATATGATTTATCCTTCGTGACTGACCGGAATGAGTTTGTATGAGTGTGTGAGAGGGGAGGAGTGTCCTTAATGATTTATCGATTATTATTGTCACGTAAAGATTACGGGGGTTTAAGTTAATGCACCCGAGATATAATCAGTAATTTCTGTTGTGTCTGAGATGAGCAAGACAATAGCCTGAGATAGTTTTGAAAAACAGTACGTGAAGAGAGTAGATAACGGACGATAAAAACAATTTTCTGAAGCGGATGTAAGTCGAAGAATGTTGAAAATCTAAAAAGAAATTACAGCGAATGACAGGAAACGCAATAAAAATTGTTAAGGTGCAGATTGTAAAACGCCAGTATTAATGACGTAACAATCAAAACTATGTGCAATCGTTGAAATTCGGGTGCGCTTTATTATCGTGCTCAAAGCAATTTTTGGAGGTCTAGAGTATGAATACGAATGCCTACTAAAAAAGTCCAACAAAACTTTCTGACGTGAAAACACATAAAACGTTATTGTATAAGATCGTATGAGGTTTTATTTACTTTTTGTCACAGCAACTCATTTACGTGTTTATTATAACTCATCAAATTTTGTTTTAAAAATACATTTTTAGAGGAGGCGATTGAACCCTGGGTGTATCCTCTGGTTACGGTTTTATATTACAGTTTGAAAAAGAGCGTTTCCATCTAAATACCGTCGAAATCGATCATTAATTAAAATGTTTTGAGACTCAAACACGATTCACTCTGACAGTGCAGCGATATGATGTTTTATCGAAGTCATACGAATATGCAATACACATTACCAATTAAACACTCGAAATTAGCTATTTGATTGCTAAATACGTTCTGACGACACGCCGTAATGGTTATATTCCCAAGACAAACAGTCACGCAAGGAGTGCAAATAAGAGACAATAAATTGAGAGTAGTTGCTATACAGTAGATGTATGCATTACACCTTATTTGTGAACTATATACGACTCGCTACACAACATTTACAATTAATTGCTCTATTCAAAACCGTGTAGTTTTGAGTTTTGGTTTTTATAAAATATATACGCTTATTTGAACCTGTAATTTAATTCCGCGACGTGCATCGTGATCGCGTATTATGAAATTTAATTAATTCCAGACAAGAAAAGTCACATTAGCGTTACTGATTAAAATTTAATAACGAAACTATAAGTGCCTGTTCCACGTGCATGACTAATATTTATTTTATCACTGTAACAGTTGTATCGAAATATATTCATTTTTTTTTTTCTTATGACAAAATTTCGCTGACCTTTTTCATCCGAATGTAATTTCTACTGAACAAAGCGACACGCCACACTCAATATTTACTAGCTTTATTATATATACTATATATATATATATATATATATATATATATATATATATATATATATATATACACTTTTTTTTTTATGGTATACAATCACTGAAACAGTATATCATACACGTGTATTTAATAAACTGTGTATAAACTTTACGTATCATTCCCCTTTATAGTATTATAGACCTTTTTGTACATTAAAATATATTATGTCGGACCGCATTAAAAAAAAAAAAAAATTTCAAGTTAAACATTCTGTAATATAATGTAAATAGTTTTTAGTATTCTGTACACATTTTCCTTTCCGCATACCTACCCTCGCAAATAGTGTACACGGATCCATGAATGCCCACGTACATTTATCACAAAGTTTTATTACCATTAGTATATCGAGTTTCCGTAATTAAAAATTCAAAATTTTCTAAATAATAATAAGCCATACCGAGGCCCGTGTTAAATTTCCGAAAAAACAACTTAACAATAAAACCCTGTCATTTAATCGCATCCAATAAGTCGGTGAGTGCGTGCGTGCTTGCGTGCATGTGTCTGTGTCTGTGTGTTCGTTTTTTTCAGGGCGAAAACTAATAAACACTCTATTGTATTCACGGCACGCCGTCGCTACTTGCCTTCCCGTTGGTTAATATTTATTGCCCTGTTCCGCGTGCGAGAATACACGTTAGAACACTTAAAAACGGCTTTTTCTTTTTAAAATAGGAACAGGATACAAGAAATAAGTAGTCGTGGCACTCGTTTCGCTTCGCTCCACTCGGCACTAGCCAATGTTGAATTATTATTTTAAATTTGAAAACAGTGATAAATCACCAAGTTGGTAAACGACTTTGAGCCAGTCACTGCAAGTAAACAGTCGTACACTCAGCGAGCAATTAGATAGTTTTCAAAATTAAAACACACATAATAATACGACAGAAAAACATTTTAAGTATATTGTTATGATAGTGAGATTTTATTAATTATTGTTATTATTACTATTACTTTTTTTTTTTAAATCACTAAAACCAACGCACAAGTTTTACATTTTTTAGCTATCGACGCCGAAATTTCAAATTATAATTTGCTCGAAAATGTGATCATTATATTTCCATTCTCTTATAATTTTATCACTTTTTAAAAATCTTAAATTAATTATAATCGATCACAATGACAAGAGTCAATCAATATACGTTCAGATTTCAAAGAAAATCAATTAAAAATTTGGATTTTGTTTGAAACGGTGACACGCCTTAAACTTTGACTTTTTTCAAAGATTTCGATAGGATGTTACTACTCGTTGTTCAAAAACATTTGAAACGTATCAAAAACAACCTGTCTAAAATAACGTCCATATTAAATATCTTGAATAAGTATACAGTATAATATATTGTTTATACATATATTATGATACTTTTGAAGTTATTGTTTTATGCTAAAAAAAATATATTGCTGGCGAACAAAAAAAAGACATTATTGTTAAACCAAAAAATTGTTTGACGACAAACACATAGCAAATAAAAAGGAAAAAAAATATAAAAAGGATAAGTGAGCCTAACGAAAATCGATTGAAATAAATTGTAAGCATAGAAGACAAAACATGCAGCATGGTAACTTTTCAGGTAAGCGTTTGCGGTAGTTTTGGCGTTATCGTGTTGTGTAAGCGTATAAACCTAAAATACACACGACTACTTTCCGCTTCGATTGTCAAAACAAGACATTTCTAAGAAACTTCTGTTTTTCTTTATCCGTCCGTTTTAGATCTTTTAAATCGCCGAATGTCGGTAGGAATAACGCTAGGATAAAAAATATAAATTAAGTTAAAAAAAAAAAATATATATATGTTGAGGTAAGAACAAAGAAGAGTGAAAGGGAATTTGTCTTTAGCATCGTGTACGTTTATTGTCATTTTTACGAAACGTCTTTTTTTCTCTCCTTATTTCCTTATTTTATTCGGTAATAGGATGACGAAATAATAGGTAGTACACTAATTAACTAATTATGTTTTAATATTTTAAATCCCTTAAATTGAGCACAGTAATCAACATGTCATTATAATGTCTTAAACTTAATTTCCTCAGTAAAATTAACATTTCATGACATCAAAGTTAATCAATCATTATTTTTTATATGTATAAATAGCAGTTATTTATTTAATCAAATATACAGGTATAGGTAAATGCACTGTTGGATGATAATATTATTTCCTTTAAGTTCTCACTAGCAAATATTTAATGTTGTTTTTCGAAATGGTTTACTATTTATTGATAGGAAAGTCAAAAAATAAAAAATAAAATGAAATAATTAATATTATATTGTCTTTTAAAAAAAAATTTTATTTGTCTCCCTTTTTTATTTACACGTATATTTTACATCAGACCTTATTTTAGTTCAATATTACAATGATGCTGAACATTCTTGGATTTGTAACATTTTACACACGTATATATATATATATATATATATATATATATATATATATATATATATATATATATATATATAGAACTATTCACAATATCAATTCAGTATAATATTAAAATATAGTGGATTATTATAATGTATATATCAATTCCAATATTGATATAAAGTAACATTACAGCATTTATTTCGAGAAAAATTAAAAAGATTAAACACGATTATACAATGATTAAAATTATTTTTTCATAATTTTAAAGTGTAATTTGTAAAAACAAAATAGCCGATTTATCATCGTGATAGTCTCAAAACTCTAAAAATGAAACGCATTTAATTAATATCTGAAAAAATTATATGTTTCTCACATTATAATTTAAAACAACTAAAATAGTAAGTAACACTAAACCCTACTGTGCGTTGAGTGGACTATAATACTCAGTATGACGCTTGGCCAACTTAAATTTATGCAAAATAGTTTTTCAAGGGTCGCATAAATCTTATGGGTTTAATTAATTATTAATTTCATAAAATCAAAATATCCTGATAAAAATGACTTTGTTAAGTGGCAATCATATATTTTATAAAGAAAACTATCCAAGTTATAATTACTCAAATCCACTTTACTAAGAAGACACTATGGTGCCAACATTTTAACAGTTTAGTTATCTGGATTATTTCTCATGTGTTGTAGTCGAGCCAAGAACAAAAACTGCCAATTAATATCAATATCCCACCTCACCCAAATAGAAATCTGGTGTAAAAACTGGAAAGTTAAAATAAATGAATCCAAATCTTGCCACATAACTTTCACACTAAAACAAGGCCTGTGTCCTCAAATCACTTTCAACGACATCCAGATTCCCACTTCACTTACCACAAAATACCTAGGTGTTAGCTTTGATAAAAGACTAACGTGGAATTACCATATCCACACCACCAAAATTAAGTTAAACTCTTGCCTTCGTTCCCTTAACTACTTTTTAAACCCTAAATCCAAACTCTCAATCAGTGCCAAACTAATGCTGTACAAAAGCCTGCTAAAGCCTATTTGGACGTACGGCGCCCAAATCTGGGGTTCGCCAAAAAAATCCAACATTAAAAAAATTCAAGTTGTGCAAAACAAAATTCTACGTTTAATTACAAACGCGCCTTTCTATGTCTCGAACCTCACCTTACACACTGACTTAAAACTACTAACAGTAATAGAATCCGTCTCTAAACTCTACAAGTGCTACCAAAACTCACTTCACGATCATCCAAACATTCTTGCAAAAAATCTTTCCAACCCAATGCCTGGTAACCCTCCAAAAAGATTAAAAAGGAAATGGTGCCGAGACCTACTCCTTGACTAACCCTCCCACGTGAAAAAAAAAAAAAAATTCTAAAAGCCGGAGTGTCGTCAATGGGCGGCTTCTTCACTCAAGCCTTTCTGTTAATTTGTTTCCATTATTTGTTATCCATTATGCTTATTATACTATATTTGTGTAGATTGTATAAATCAAATAAAGAATAAAAAAAAAAAAAATATCAATATTGAGTAGGCACAGGCTTTAAAACGAAATTAAATCTTTGGCTTATATAATGGACGTATAGGTATTTCTCTATAGCTTAATACGATTGAGGTATATCGTAGTGATGTATTGTGTTCCATTAATTAATTACTTTGATATATAATAAATGTGTGTGTGTGTTTTTTTTCTTTGTTGAATTTTAAACCTATTATAGAGGAGAAATCATTGAAACCACATAGTACTACCTCAGAGCAACCTATTACCTTTCTGTGCGTTTTATTAAAAAAATAATTAACTCACTGTTCATTTTAACGAGTTTAAAAAACAAACGTAGAAACTATTATTAAATAGCTTATCATAGATAAAACGAATTTAAACATTTGGATGAAATAAGAACTGCGCTTTATTCAGTGATTTTATTATAGCGTCGTGTAATACCCTCCATCAAAAAAACAAATGTATAATTTAAGTTCGCGCTTTTTAGTATACACCGTAAAGTTAAAACCATTTAACATTATTACTGCAGTTTTGGTGAATTAATGTGTACATGTATATTGTGTACACAACACAGGTAGATACAAGTATGAACTCAAGCATAAAAGGTCAGAAGAAATTAAAGTTTTGTTCGCGAAACAATGCAATTAAAATAATCATATTCATGATGGACCTAATCGCACAATAAAATTTTAAAATGTATTAAAATAGGTTACGAACACCGAGCGTGTATCCCAAATGTATCAAGTGTACAAAATATTTAAAAATAAACGAAATTTATCGAAATTAATTTTATACGTGTATAAGATATTCATTTCCACTAAACATTTCCAAGATATTATCCCACCGTACACGAAACAAGCCATTACAGAGTTATGCATATATATATATATATGTGTATGTATGTATGTATGTATGTATGTATGTCCCAGATGCTACGTACATCCTGTAATCGATGTATGAACCCTTCAATACTACGAGAACCGTTTGACTCAGTCTAAGCGAAACGTTGCGTTTATTAATACGCTATATTATACGATTTGGAGTTAAACCATTTCAGCTGTAATATTTCATTAACCTATGCGTTCGTGTGTGTGTGTGTATATATATATGTGTGTGTGTGTGTGTGTGTGTGTGTGTGTGTGTGTGTGTGTGTGTGTGTGTGTGTGTGTGTGTGTGTGTGTATGTGTATAATGTTACGGAATAAAATCGTTTAAATGTGGTCTGTGATGAATAAAATGAAATATTCAACGGTAAAAATATCGCCGCGTTCGTCTTTTTACACACGATATTAATATAAAACTATTTGATAGTAGTAAATAATCGTTTTTTATTTCGTATATATTTAGTCATGAAAACCAAGAGTCGTTTTTCATTAAAAAACAAAGTACCTACGAATTCTCGTCGGATACAATCTTCGTCGTTTTCGTTTGTATTTCGGAGTGAAATCAATGCTCACGGCGTGTAAAAAGAACAGTACATCACAGTTTATTATGTGACTATACAAAACGAAAAGCAAATAACACCGCCGCCGTACGCGTATATTATGATATTATCAGATATTACGTTATGACGAACGTTCTCGCGTCACGATTGCCAGTGCCGAGTCAAAAATTATGCGTATCGAATGTAATATCATAATGTAGGCCAACGGTTTTCGATAAATATTTTTTGGAAGAACGAGTGGAGGAAATCGAAACGAAAGCGTACACGCGACATCCGATATTGATTAGTGGAAATCGAGTTGATAATGCAAAGAGCGTTTTGCGACGCCTTCGGGTTGTATAATGTACGGAGAGAGTTTTTGTTTCAGTCGTTTTCCGACGCTCCTGTGTATGTGTTTATGTATATATTACCGAATTTAAAATTCAAATGCGATTCGAAAAAAAAAAAAAAAACATCATATCCCGTCCATAAGAGCGATGTATTGTACACATCCAAACCCGTAATTAACATATCACATGTTTTATGAATTGAACCGTATAAATTCGTAAAAGCGCGTGTTTTTACGCGGGTACACGACCGGCGTCATCGTTCCCGTACAAACCTCCTCGCCGCGGTGCTCGTGTACGCGTGTACGACTGAAAACGTTTTCCCGCGAGGCACTGCCGCACAGACAAATGGCTATGAGTGACGTATCGCTCGGATCGATGAGAACGCTCGGGACGTTGTACGCACCTATATATACTTCTGCGATTTCACGTATACGTATACATTTGTCTGAAAATATATACATATATATATATATTTTTTTTTTTTTCAATCTCGGGTACGACCGTGAATAATACGCGCGCAAAAGGACGGGACGTGCTCACGTGAATCACCCGTGGGGTAGCGTGCCACGAGAGCGCCGGAGAGACCGCTGTGGTTACGACATCCCGACGCAGCGGTATCGTCGACGGGTCGTCGTCGAAACGACCGGTGCGGTGCGAGGAAACGAAATAAAATACCAGTGCCGTCGTCGCGGACGGTAATACCGTCGTCGACGTCAAGGGCGTCGGAGCCGGCCGTTCGTCGGGGGAGGGGGCGGAGTTCGCGTGATTTCCAGTCGAGCGGCCCGACAGCTGTGGCCGGCGCGGCGGCGTCCACAGATCAGTGTGTAAATGATCATTAATGCGCTATGCTGCCCCCGTGATTGTGCGACGTCGTTGATCATTATGAGTTATGACCGGGGCTCGTGAGTTCATGCATTTGCATATCAATCTTGCTAAGTCGTATTTAATGCTATGTGACATAGAAATCCATTTCAAGGTATCGTGGTTAAGTATGTGAAATTTGATGTTGCATATTTTTGCATATTTGGAGGTTTTTTAACAATTTGGCATATTTATGCGTTTTTCTGTTTTACTGTGCATATTTTTACCAAAAATTGATCAAAATGCAATAATTTATATTTTGGCACAGTATATGAGAGTTTTCGCAACATCAAATTATTAAAAATAAAACGTATAGAGCGGATAAATTGAGTACAAATGTACGTATACGAACGTATAATAGGACATAGGTACGTAGCCCATTAAGCAATTAGTGGAAAACGTCATGTTATATGAAATAGTATTTACTATTATCTGAACTATCTTCTTGATACTTTTACTGTGGTTTATTCTGGACTATATTTCAGTCTTTATTGTAACATGTGTACAGACGTTCGTATTTTTATTTTTTAATCTACATATTTTTAGATTTTTAATGCATATAAATGCATATTATTTCTGAACTTTTAAAGGCATATTTCAATGTATATTTTTCCAGCTTTTAGTGTATAATTGCATACTTATTAAGGCATTTTTTAGAGCATGAACTCACGAGCCCTGGTTATGACCGACGCACAGAGCCGGATCTGATATGGTATGTACATATGAATAATACATCGTCGACGAACGTAATATTACATCGTGTTACGACCGCATCGAATGATATTAATAATATCATTCGATGCGGTCATAATATTATGATGTAAACGCCGCCGTAATCAACAGTGGTAGTAATTAACGGTGCCGTCAGCTAATTATCGGTAAAATACGATGCACTGAAAATCCGTGGCCAAGTTTATTCTCGGCTACGATTAAGTTTACGCGAGTGAGTAAAAAAATAACCGCGAAATAATCATAAAATTGTATTAATTGTATTATCGATTAATTACAAATACTACGTGCGTTGCAATTTCACACAATTTTATCTTTGTTTGGTTTCATCAATACCTTAAGCGGTACACCATGTCCTACGTTTAAAATATATCTAAGTGATAAACACTTATTAGTTATGTCACTTTAAATTAGTGCAATTTATAATTGACTTCCCCTAGTGTTGAAATTATTGAATCCGGCCCGGCCTTCATACTCGCGATATAACCGTGTCAATTCATATTATTTCTATAGTAATAATAATGGAATGCGGATATTTACGCATATTTTTTAACATGAGCACTGTGATTCACTTCAGCGTCATAGATGATCAAAAACGATTTAAAAGGAAAAACGATCACGCCTCACGGAATAGTCGGGCTCCGATTACTTTTGTTTTTTTTTTTTTTTTAACAAGGGAAACTTAATACACATCGCATTGAACTCTGATTTTAAATTAACTTTAAATAAAAAATATTATATTTCAAATCACTCAAAAACTTTGAATTATTCAGGCGTACATTTCAACTGATACAAATAAATTGTTAAAATCGATGTTCGACGTGACTCGCTAAAAATGTCTGCATTTTAAATTTCAAAAAGCATTATCGATATCTAATGATTCTACGAGCCACGAGCGTTTGTCCCGCGAAGTAACTTTTCGCCCCAGAAAAGCGTCGACACCCTGGATCACTTGTGATAACGATATAGGCGACCAGACCGATCCGCACGGAGTCATATTATCCCGTTTACGGTTTCCACGGGCATCTCCGGGCTGGAACGTTTTTTCGCGTCGGATGTCTTGACATTATTTATGTATCGTCTCCGGTCACGACGGCATTACGACACTCAATAATATTGACACGACGCCGCGGGCGAGGACGCCAAGACCGAACGTGCCGAGCGTGAGAGCGAAATGATTGATATAGGGTCTAAATATCGTACATATTTTTTTTATCGGCCCGGAGACGGCTACGAGGTCCGTTGATATAACACCGTCAACACACACACACATACGTACGCGTTTTATTATTAAAAGTATTATTATAATTGCGTGCCGGAAGCGCCGTGCATCCGACACGTATCTTATTCGCGCCACACCGTGTTCGTAAAGTTTGAATTAGCGAGTCGATCGACTGCCGCGGCATAACTCGATTACGTTTGCGAAATCTTCACGCCACGCCGCCGACGATAAACGAATTTATACTTCGAGCAGTACGTATATAAATTATATATGCAGTCCTTGATCGGGTATACATGTAATATGTATACGTACAGTGCCCGCCGTACGTGTATAATATCAGCGCGAGTGTACAGGATGATTCAAATATTTGTGTTGCATCGATTTTATCGCGTAAATTTTCAAAATAGAAACGATACGTAATATGAAAGAATTTTCGGTTGAAAAAAAATCCAAAATGACTAGTGATACTTTTTCATCGTATTTTAGTGGTATTTCGGTGGGTCAGGTTTTATAGAAAAAAAAAAGGTAGATTCCCGTTTGATTTACAAAAGTTCGCTCCAAAAACCACCAATAAAACAAAATAAATAAATAAAAATAATCATGATAAATATGAAATCATCACAAATTGCTATAGATATGACAAAAATTGAAAAACTTTCACTCGAAGGATTTCACTCCATTTCGAATATTTTTTTGATGAAATTGCTATAATGCAAAATATTTTGTGCCATCCTATATGTACATGTTTGTTCACTAGTACTGCGCACCGGTCGTCGATCGCGTCCGGTCCATTGGGGCGACTTCACCGCCACCTCTACCTTGGACGACGCCATTTCTTCGTGTCCGTAACGTTTTATCTCACAAAATAATAGATAATAATACGTATATAAATATATGACTAGGAAATAACATCACGTATAATATTATCGCTGCGCTTGGATAATAACGACCGTCAGCTTCTCTTTCGCGCTCACCGGATTCGCTATGCGCCATGCGGTATTCGCCTCATCAAAAGCTTTTTCTACATGTTTGTTCACGTTATTCACGACATTTTTTGAAATTTATATATATTTTTTTTAATCTGTTTTTTTTTTTAATTATTTCTGTATTGTTCTATGCCATATAATTTATTTGTTTTTTTTTTCCTATAATTTCCGTAATTATCGTCTTACTCACATGTTGAAATTAATCGCCTTAATTCTACTGGTTTTTCTCGTGTTTACTACCAATCATCTCAGTTTTAAATACTACACAGGGTGCCCCGGTGCCCAATAGTAAATTTTCATAAATCCTTTAAAGGAAAAAACAAAAAATTTAACTATAAGTGCTCAAATAATTTCGCGTAGTGTATGATAAAGATGTTGTTCAATGCCAAAACTGTCAGTACTTTGGACATACAAGAACTTACTGCTCATATCCCCCAAGATGCGTCCGCTGTGGAGGTCACTATCTGTCCTCTAGTTGCAGCAAATCAGACACCCGCCAAATGCGCCCTCTGTGAGGGAGACCATTCGAAAAACTAAGGGATGCCGTATCTACAAGGACCTCCAACGATTCCGCAAAACAACATCGAACAAACAAACCAACCAAAACAATAACACTAAAGGTCGTAACAATGTAATTATTAATAATTGTAAAGTCACTCAGCAGCAACCCGATATAAACTCACCCCCTCGGGCCTATGCTAATGTAACAGCAGGCTCCACTCCAACCTCAGCACCTAATGATGACTCGCCAACCAATTTTCTAAACGAATTTAAAGCTCAGATAAACCCGCTGTTATCTCTTCTCACCACTGTCCTAGATCGTCTTATCTCTCGAAATGTTAAATAACACATTCACTTCTCAGTCCCTAGCCATCCTACTTTGGCTTGCCTACGGCCTTGCCAACCACAGAAACAAAATAATTATGACATTAAACGACAAAAGAATTGATATCGCCTTAATTTCCGAGACCCATTTCACGTCCAACACTAAATGTTATTTTCTTGGTTATAATATTATTTCCTCGTGCCACCCGGATAATACTGCTCACGGTGGCGCCGCGATCATTGTCAAATCATCGCCCCAATTCACTTCTACCCGCTCAACAAACAATGACTTTTTACAAGCAGCGATAATTATCATTAACTTAAATCATGTACTAATCACCATTGCAGCAGCGTACTGTCCTCCCGAACATAAAATCACGTCTCTCCAATTTGAATCGATCTTCAACTCTCTTGGTCACTATTTCATAGTAGGTGGAGATCTAAACGCCAAACACCAAACTTGGGGCTGCCATTTAACAAATCCAAAAAGACATTCTTTATTCCAAACAGCTACCAACAACCACCTCAATATCCTCAACCCCCCCAAACCCAACCTACTGGCCTACTTCTATCAGTAAGCGTCCGGATATCTTGGATATTTTTGTAACAAAAATTCCAAATAACATAAATCATCTTATACAAAATTTACTAGATTCAAGCTCAGACCACACCCCAGTCTTTCTTTCTTTAGAAGGTCTTCCCTCTTCTAGGCCCAGCAAAACATGCCTCACAAACAGTACTACGAACTAGGATAAATTATTTCGAGAAATAATTGATTCAAAAATAAACCTAAACACTAAATTAAAAACTCCAAATGATATCGAAAACGCAGTCCAAAACCTAACAGAATCTATTCAAACAGCTGCTTGGAATTCAACCGTTGCTCAAAACCTCCATGTAAATTCTCCCTCAACTCCCGCCCACGTCAGAGAGCTAATCACCCAAAAACGTCGCGCTCGAGCTCGATAGCAACGTTCTAAACTCCCATCTGACAAGAAAACTTTCGCTAATCTCGCCTCATCCCTAAAGTGTATGCTAAACAAACTAAGAAATGAATCTTTCAGTAACTGGTCCTCCTCACTCGCTGCAAAAAGCGGATCTCTCTGGAGAGCAACCCGCAACTGCCTAAAACAGAAAACTACCCAAGCTCCGATAAAAAATAGAAATGGTAACTGGTTAAAAACGGACAAATAACAAGCCAATACTTTTTGTTCACACCTCTCGGAAGTTTTTCAACCTCATAATGATATCGGCAACAATATACTAGACGCAAATATCGAAAACTCTTTAATTTCCCTTCTACCTCTCTATCTCGCCCCTCGACCCTTCTCTCCAAGTGAAATCCAATACTATATTTAATCTTTTCCACTTAAAAAAATCTCCTGGTATAGATCTAATTACCGCAGAGATAGCTCGACAACTTCCAAAGAAAGCTCTCATTCACTTAACCCATATTCTTAACTCTATTCTAAGACTCTCATACATGCCTCTCCAATGGAAGGTTTCAGTAATTATTTTATTTCCGAAACCTGGAAAACCCCCGGACAATCCATCCTCCTATCGTCCTTTAAGCCTCCTCCCTTTTTTCTCAAAACTATGTGAAAAATTGATTATTAATTGCATTTCAAAAATCATTAGTGATAAAAATATAATTCCTGACACTCAATTCGGCTTCCGAAATAAGCACTCCACCATACATCAAACTCATAGACTAACCGACGCCATTGCTTACTCATTCGAAAACAAACTTAACTGGTCCGCAGTTCTGCTTGAAGTTGTTCAAGCTTTCGATAGAGTCTGGCACACTGGACTCCTATTCAAATTGAAAAAACCCATCCCCCCTCATCTACTTCTTATTCTACAAGTCTTATCTGGAAAATCGCTACTTTGTTACAAAAGTAGGCTCAGAGTACTCAAACCTAACACCTATCCTGGATGGTGTTCCTCAAGGTGCCATTTCGTCCCCAATTCTCTACAATATTTACGCTACCGACCAACCTATTTCCCCATATACCTCAGTAGTTGAATTTGCCGACAACAAAATCATTTTCACTTCAAATAACAGCCCTATTGTCGCCAGCCAACACCTGCGAAATCACCTAAACGTTATGGAAGTATGGTACAAAAAATGGAAAATAAAAATAAACTATGAAAAATCATCACATATAATATTCACCCTCCGACAAGGCGTAGTTCCCTCAGTATCTCTATCAAATAAAATTATACCATCGGTTACTAACGTCAAATACTTAGGTCTAATCCTTGACAAACGCTTAACCTGGGCCGAACACACAAAACAAAAACGCATCTTACTTAACTCTAGACGTAAGTGTCTGTACCCACTGCTAGGTAAACATTCTCAGCTTAACTTAAAAAATAAATTATTAATCTACAAAACACTTCTGAAACCTATTTGGGCCTATGGTATCCAATTATGGGGATCGGCAAAAAAATCAAACATTTACAAAATGCAAACGTTCTAATCCATATCACTTCGTACAATCACTAATGCACCCTTCTACGTCTCCAACCATACTCTACATTCCGACCTTGGAGTTCAGACTAACGCCGAGGTAGCCCTATCTTCTTACAAACGTTTCCGCTTTCGTCTTACAAATTACTCAAACCCACTTATCCTAGCACTAAATTCACCAAACATTCCTGAAAACCCTACAAGAAGACTTAAGAGGCGCTGGTGTCGAGACCTAATTAACTAAATTAGTAAATGAAAATAATAATAAACAAAACGATACATTTAACAAATAGCTAACAAAAAAAAAAAAAAAACAAAAAAAAAAAACAAAAAAAACCCGTCGAGTGTCACTGTGACTAACTACTCAAATCAAATACTCATAGCCATTGTATTACAGCTCATATGCTTATTGTAAATATTTTTTACAGATTGTATATATCTAATAAATGTTTTAAAAAAAATGTTTTTAGAAAAACTAATTTATTCGATTTATAAGTTCAACTTAGTATACAATATTTTAAAAGTTAAATTACCAAGTTTTTCTGAGTTTTCAACCAATTAGTTTTCTAAAAAATTCATAAGTTATCGCGGGAGACAGAAAAGATATTAATAGAAGGTATCAGAACTTTTTTCCTGTTACAGTTCATCATTTTAAATATTTATGAACGTCATTATATATACGAATCGGTTATATCAAAATGTTTTTCAATAAATAAAAATATAAAACCAATTCGAAATGTAAATAAATATAACGCTTGAGCACGTACAATAATAATATTCATAAACATTTATTATATTCCAAAAAAATAAGTAGTCATTAAACTATTGTCCGCGGTGTTAAACTGGATTTCGAACTGCACTAATGTCGTGCTCTATAATTAATTTAATACAATCAATATTAAAATCACTAATCTTAAAATTTTTAGATTCTGATAATTAATTTACTGGATTTCCCGTTCATTACTAGAATTAATAGATATTTTAGAAAATTTCACTATGTAATCAAATTAAATTTTAGGTATTATAAATTATATAATACGATTATATGAACAATTTAATGTTAAATTATAATTTGGGTGGTTTTTTTGGTATTTCATGTTGTACGATGGTATGAAGCAACAATATTTGAGAAATTGTTCAATTTATTTATTTTTTTAATTAACGAATTCGTTTTTTTTTCAGGTTTTTAGGGTCTGGATGAGTTTTGACACAGATGCCCTCCTCTTGACGTACCCGAACGAAAGGCTACTGTAACGATAGGACGAAGTGTGTGTTCCGGCAAGGACGAATGGTGGCCGGTCCTCCGCAACGGTACTACAAAAGACAGTAGCAAAAGATAGAAGCATTTAGACACGCATTTCATCATTTTGAATACTGTCATTTGTTAACAACTGTGGATTTTCCGTTTCGTTTGTCCGATCATACTGTTTTCACGCGACCGAACGACGCGGACCGAATCTCCGCGAAATCGTTTTCGTCCTGCAAACTCATCCGCGCTAAAATATGCACGTCGTGTCGTTAATGACACGCGAAGACGGAAAACGACGCTCTGGTGCCGAATGTGGCCGGAAATCGCGAACAAACGGGCGTCGAACAACAAATCATATTACGTCCTAATGTGTGCGACGTAGTGTTATTATTATTATTATTATTATTATTATTAATGCGACGGGTTTTCGAGATTCGCGATCAAACGAAACGTACACCGTCGACGCGTCGCATAACTCATCAGGTACATATCACGCGTGATAGAGTGCTAAAGATAAACATACACGCTTTCGTACCGGTCCGTCCGGCGATAAGATCACGTCGAAACATATCTGTATGTTCTTCATACGCACAACGATATCTCACGGTGTAATCTTTCGATTTGTTTGATGCGCCATCCGTTCGTGTTATGGTATTTCGTTTGAAATTCGTATTTGGAGCGACCGTCCCCGAGAGTTACGGAATATAAATGATTAAACAGTTTCGAAGTCTTTTAGAAGCCGGCGAAATCAAATTCACATAAAAAATTAACTGCGTCGTTTTTGATGAGACTTGAAAAATATTTTAAAATATTTTACGTAACGGTATGTTTTGTGTCGTATGGAAACTCTCGCGCTCTGTATGTATTTAGGAACATTCTTTAAATTACCACGTCTTTTTCTTTTGAAAATTTGCAATCTATGAAATATGTTGTACCCATTTCGTAAACATGATATATATATATATATAAGAAAATAACTGTGACTTAAAGACTTGATGAGGCCCACAGATAGAATGCAAGGTAATATATATATATATAAATACATAGTGAGTCAGATCTATTAATTTTTTTTTAATTCATTATTTTTCACTTTTTTTTAAAATAAATATTCTATTCTGGTGCGCTACAATAAAGTCATAGTTAAAGATTTATTGATGATGACGGTGGACCGGTTAGTGCAGTGGTTTTCAACCTGGGTTTAATTACCCCTCAAGGGGTAAAACATGATTTTCTTATGGGTAAAAACTTGACAATTTTTTTTTCTCTTAATACCAATTGTAATTAAATCTGAATCAACCGCGTGTACAACTATTGCAATGATATTATTGTTATGATATATTTTATGACCTCATTACTCAAAATTTTTTTGGGAGAGGGGTTATGATAAATATCTAACCTAATTTATGGATGATAGTATTTAAAAGGTTGGGAACCGCTGGTTTAGTGTCTGTTGCGCGCACCCGACTCTTAAACGGGTCACATTGTGCCTTTGACGTATGGAACGCTACATAGACAAAAGTGGGAACAGTTATGTCTTCATGGTGACTGGTCAGGGTCTTATCTTACAAAGAATATTTGCATAAGAAAAAGTGTTCGGTTGAAACGATGACGAATTTTCATTGGAGTTCGATTGAAAAAGTATTATTAAGCACTGGTCCAGATAAACAACGTATACGGTGTTTTAACGGGGGGCATCTCTGTGTATAACATTTTTCAATAAATTTTTCTGGCATTTTTTTTTATTCCTATCAATAAAACATGATATTTAAAAATTGGTGAGACAATGGTGGTGGATGATTGCCTTCGTCTCTTCGGACATCATAATGGTGTTGGGCGTAGAGAACTTTGGATGAGCCACTTTTATGGTTGGTGAACAATACTTTCAGTATGATATTGTTTTGAATTTGAAATCAATCATAATTATTTTATTCGGAGACGATCCCGAGTGAAACTCAAATAATTATTATTTTATTATCAACTAGGAAAGTATTCGGAAAAATGAAAAACTTTATGATAAATAATTGATGGAATTTTTAAGTTGAAAGAAAAAAAAAGTTCTAGAATAATAAAAAAAATAATCAATGTCAACTTCATAATACTCGTAAAAATACTCCATTGTCCCATTGTATTTAAATAGATTTATGTAGCTTGTATAAAGATATCATCACAACCGATTAATATGAAAATGTAATTACAGTTAAATCTATATATAAAGAAACTTGGATACTAATTTCAGATCATATAAGTGAAAATTACAAATTTTACAAAATTAAAATAATAATAAATCTTACACTGTACACGTAAAATGAGTTACTTCAGCCGTTATTCCAACTTAATTCTCGTGTTGAAAATGATAAATTGAGTTAATATTTATGAAACTTGAAATGTAGGTAGGAATATATGTAGCAAACCTGTTGATGGAATAAAATATTTACTGGATTAACAATTCAAAATTTAATAAGATTTTATACTGAAAATATCACTAATTTACGATTAATAAATGATTTTTTCATAACTGTAATTTTTAACTCGAATAAAGAATAAAAAATATAATCAATATCTGTATTATTATGTTAATGTAACATTTTATGGCTAATGACCGCAGACGTCGAAGCCCTTATTCTAACAAAAAAAAAAAAAAAAAAAAAAAAAAAAATGACACAGATGATATTTAATTTGTGTGTGTTGGTGGTAAGGATTTAAAATTTTCCTCGATAAAAACTTCCAAAAAACAAGATATTCAAAATAATTCGAAAGGTCTATGTTCAGCCCGAAAGTGGTCAAATGTATATAGAATCTTTCTTAAAATCTGAAAACACTATTAATACAATTTGGTGTACATTTTGGATGTCTATCAAAATTATTTTTGATTTACTGTTAAATATCAAAGATGGATTTTATAAAATCTCGTCTTCTGCTTTTTTTTTCGCAGTTTTTCCGTGCACTTGATAAAACTATGGGCAATTGAAAAAAGTGACTTCGTTTGAGTATCAACTAGATCCAATTTCTGATAAATAAAAAAGCTGGATGAAAATCACGGAGCAATATTACTACAAAAAAGTAATTACATATGAGTGCAGAAAAACTTCATAATAGTGATATTAATAATAGTGATTCAATGAGAATAAAAAAAAAAAATGTAATTACTCATTTGTGAATTAAATATATTGTTTTCCTTTATACTGTTCTATAGTAATCGTTCGTCGTAGCATTTGCATTTACATATTTGAATACTCTGTAGTCTCGTTTTGTTAGCAATTTTCTTCATATTATTTTATAATTTATTTTACTCCGTACATATTCCATTTCTCATTGTTCAGCGGTAGATCATAATTGAGTTTAATAATGAGATGACTTTTTCATTGCTGTGTTCGCATTTTCATTGCTCTAGATCACGTACTTTTACATATTTTACATATATATATACAATATAAAATTATCATTAGTAACCGACAAAATTATATGAGAGAATTGAATAACTTGAAAACTCATTTCTGGCAATAAACCACCAAGACGCTAATAGTACATTAATCATCGTGCAGTTGATTTTTATTAATTCGATTTTTCTCTAAGTTATCTACAAAAAAAAATAAAAAATAAAAAATAAAAAATAAAAAAATAAACAATAAAGACGATACTGCACTGACAGGAGAATCGACTGTTACGGAAGAAATTATATTATGACGCGTTTCTTCATGATAAAAATCAATAGAAATCAATCATGTAACGAGATATTCTTTCCGTTTCGTAGAAAAAACTGCAATTAATCAAATATCAAACACTTCCAATATGACGTTACACCTTGTCGAAAATTATTCAATAATTTTCATTAATCGCCCAAAAATGGTAATTTTTATTATGTGTATAGATTTAGTTATAAAAAAAAAAAAATCCACGACAGTGTATGATATTTCGAACGACTCCTTAAACCGCTTCCGTTCTTTAGTTACGCACGGCTATAGATCTATAGGAAATCTATTGACTTCTAGTTCACCAAAACGTGTCGGTTTTAATTTCACGCAAATCGGTCAGACAGAACGGAAGTTACGAAGGAACAATTTTTTGAAATTCTCACGGTTAAAATTGTAACAGCGGTTTTTCTACTTTCCGTGATGTATACATAAATGTATATATATGTTACGGGTAATGTTAACATTTGGATTAATGTCGACATTATCCGGCTAATGTCGACACTAGCCATGCGCTTTGGTTAATGTGTAATTTTTCGTTTATATTAATGAAATATTAACATTATCCGGATAATGTCGACATTAGCCAGTCGACATTGGATAATTTTAAAAGTTAAAACTGAATCCTATTAATTAATAATAGTCAATATTATAAACTTGGCAATAAACATGGTACTTTGCCACTATTACACACCAGAAATCAGTTTGGTGTTTGTCCGTTGTCTTTAATACCGCTTGATGAGGTGGTACATGTAGAAAAATCATTGAGGGAAATTGCGAGTAAAATGTCAGATGGTGGTGGTCAAGGATATAAAAAGTGTTCATGTAAGGGGAAATGTGAAACCAATCGGTGTAAATGCAAATCATCTAGCATTTTGTGTAATTCAAAATGTCACGGAAGCATGCCGTGTAATAATAAAGAATAATACATTATGCACCTATCATTAGGAGGTTAGGTGGTTAAAAATTAAAATTAAACTCATATTATTAATATTATGCATTTTATGGTTGTTGTCTTAAATATGATTAATATTTTTAATAATTTAAATCATTGCATCTCATGTATGATACATTTTTATGATTGTTAATCCGAAAGTTCTTGGCTAATGTAATATTACCCGGTCAATGTTAACATTAGCCAATATTCATGGCGGCTTTTGATGACAGTTGGCTAATGTCTCATTAGCCGGATAACGTCTACATTGTCCAAATGTTAACATTACCCGTAACATATACACTGTGAGTCTCTCAAAGATATGACAAGTTTACATTGGAAATGTATGCGGAATCGTCTGCGTGTCTTTGATTTACACTCTGTGTGCGTATAACGATATATTTTGTATCTCACACCTGTACAAATTGAGTCACGCCTTATAAAATAATAAAACAGATTCCCAAACAGAATTTCCAAGGTTCCACGTACTCGCATACTTTCCGAGTCATATGATATCGCGGGAAAATAATAAAAACGGCCAAACTTCGTTACGACGTCGCCGGCACGTACACCACGCACGTCCCCCCACGGCCGTAACGCGATTTCGTTTTGGTCTCCGTGGTGATTTCCCGTGAAAATAATTAGGATTACATTTCGGTTATGGGGCGCCGGATACTTCGCGGCCGCGTTCGCAAATCGCGCGTACGGACGTACACGGTGAATCGCATGCGCGGCGGCTGATTGATAACTGCGCGTTTGCCGACAGATTAGTTATTTATGTTCGATAGTTAATTCCTGCGAGCTGATTATTAACGTAACGTTTGACAGACACGTCGCGAAGCGACACGTATCATTTATCACCCGCCGGCAGACCGGAGAAAACTTCGAGCGTTGTTTTTGTCAGTTGATAGGTGATATTTTTGAACACCGTATATTAATATTACAATAAATTTTCAAATATATATATACATACAAGGTGTTTCACGAAGATCTGACATGTTAATTAACTTTTGTTCTATTCAATATTTTTAACTTTTTTTTTTTTTTTTTAATGAATACTATAGCCTAGCGCTACAATAAAATTACATTAAAATTTTATTTTTATTTTTAAAACTCAAATTTTAAATTTTAAAATTTTACTTTAGAGTTTGAAAAAAAATCAAAATAGCCATTTTATAAACATGATTTTTAGAAAAATTTTGGTGTTTGAAATTCTTATAAAGGTTGATCCGTTAATTTTCTATGATTTTTTAAAGTTTACGAAAAATGTAATAATATGTATCGTTTATCAGTCATCAGATAATATCACCAGTAACATAATGAACTATTAAGCAATTTAATTCGATTTTTCGCAAACTTAAAATATCATAGAAAATTAACGGATCAACCTTTATAAGAATTTCAAACATCAAAATTTTTCTAAAAATCACGTTTACAAAATGGCTATTTTGATTTTTTTTCAAACTCTAAATTCAAATTTTAAATTTTGAAATTTGAGTTTTAAAAAAAAAAAAATTAATGTAATTGTATTGTAGCGCTAGGCTATTTAATGAATAGTATTCATTAAAAAAAAAAAAAGTTTAAAATATTGAATAGAACAAAAGTTATTCAACGTGTCAGATCTTTGTGAAACACCCTATATATATATTGGGGGACGAAAAAAACGTTTATATTAAAATTCGTTATATCATCTTCATGTGTGTGTATGTGTGTGTGTGTATACATACATTTAAGTATGATACGCTTTTTTGTTATTTTTTTATTTCTTTTTTTTTTCTTTGGGTAAGAGATGCCCGAGTATTTTATGATATATTTATAAATATATTATATATTCCTCTATATAGAGGAAGAGAGAGAAAATAATGCCGGTGTTTTGATATTATTGTTCACATGGTTGACGTTTTATTATAAATGCTTTTTTAAAGTTCATAGTGGTATACGAGTACAGTATGCGCTTTAGAGCAGCGTTTCTCAATCTTTTTATATTCGCGTACCACCTACACAGTTTGAAAATTTTTACGTACCACCTGACGTTTTTTTTTTTTTTTTTGCTTATTCATTATTTTAACGTTTTTTTTTTTTTTTTTATATGAATAGAATTCCATTTTATTATTAGGAACTACAAAATTATGACAATGTAAGTATTGCATGCACAAAAACAAATTAAATTAAATAAGAATATGTATGCACAAATGTTATTATTATTATTATTATGGTTTACTTCATAATTCAGTACGACGGTTGGTGTTGTTTTGAATAGATGATGACGTCTCTATCAGGATCCATATTTGTAACTCAAAGCATTAAATCACTTTCTATATTTCTATTTATTTCTATATTTATTTATTGTGTAAAATAAGTGGGAAAATGTATTTTCGCACAGATAAGTTGACACAAAGAGATTAGAAACCGTATAGCTTGTGAATAATGATTTATTCAATTTTTTTTTATAAAAGGAGATTTTCATCGTGTACCACTTATGAGCTTTCCACGTGCCATAGGTTGAGAACCGATGCTCTAGAGAAATAAAACGGAGCACACCTTCTTCAAAAATGAAATGAGGTTTCGACATCTGTATTAGTTTCTAATGATGAAATATAATATCTCTACGTTTATTTTTTTTATTTTACGAAAGAATAAAAAACAAAATTTAATAATACAGTTTTCGATCTATTTTTAACTTTAATACCGATAAATTAACTTCACCGAATACAGGTTCTACTGACCAAATCTTCGAATGTCTACGAAATTTAAAAAGGTATTTTATATTATACGCAATTACATTTTAGAGTACAGAGTTTATACTTTACAAGATATATACAATGTATTATGGACAAGTGATTCCCAACCGGGAGGGCGTCCCCGGGGGAGAAGGGTGTTAACTTATTACCCGGGAGACACAAGTAGTAATCACGAAATAATTCTAAATTGCGAGTGAGGAGAAGGATGTTTTGGTTTTGCAATGATATTTATTTAAGATTCTGAGTGAAGCGAAAGATGTAAAGATGTATCGGTTTTACAATGACCTTTATTTTTTTCATTTTTTTTCTTTTAGCGCTTTTGGTACACATAACTTCGTCCAAAAATTTCATCCAGCAACTAGATAGAGCGGAAATTGCATGTAGATGGTACTTTGAGGGATCATTTTACTTTGGTCTCGATAGTTTTTCCAGGCTTGTGGAAAAACTGCCGAAAAACCTTGTAAAAACAGTAAATTTTGCCGTAAACGAAACTTTCACTATATCAGTTTTAGGATTTTGTTATTAAGTCATTACTTCAAAAGTTATAATGATAAAAAAGATAATGGTGGTGGAAGTTCGTCCTTCGTCGCTCCGCTCCTCGGACAAGATTATGGTGATGAGTAGAGATACAGGAGTTGGGTGGGATACACGAGATGTATTGATAGATTAGGCATTATAGGATAGATTAGGACATTATTTTATATTATAAAAAAAAAAAAACGATTCTGAACGAAGATGAATTGTCAGTGAATAATATGTTTATAGTAATTCGTAATTTAACGCCTGAAATTGAAATTTTAATACAATTTAATTAATTAATAACAATGAATTGCCCTCGTATTTTTTACAATTATGGTAAGCCGAACTTATGGCCAACCTTGTATTAAAATTTCAATTGTTAGCTTCTAATAAAAAATTTTTTATGAATTTTTACCTACAAAATACATAGCAAATATACATGATTTTGACGAATTTTGTCAATATTAGCACTTATAAACGCTTATAAAAAAATTTTGTGCCTATGTATTTTTATAATTTTTGAATGGGAGTTAGAACAACTTATGTGGACCCTTCTATTAAATTTTCAAGTATTTCGTCCGAGCTACATTTTTTTTATCAACATTTATAAAAAAAAAAATAAAAAAAATCGAATATTTCAAATGCCTATAAATTGATTAAAAATGAGTGAAATCTTTTGAAAATAAAATTATATAAAGAAAATGCCAATATAAACAACTGATAAAATTTTCAAGTTTCTACAACTTATACTTTTTGAAAAAAAAACAAATAGCAAAAATCGTTTGAGGCTAAACCGTTGTTTAACGTGTTTTTGTAAAAATTTAAATTTCAAACACTCATAAAATTTTTTTGTCTGAATCCGGTAGAGTTTTTTTTGCAGATAATTGAAGAAAAACTAATGAAAAACCATGTACCAAATTTTCAAAACTTAGTTATAAAAGAAAAAAATTTTACGATTTTTCAACAATAAAATTATTTGCAAATTTTCGCAATTTTTACATATTTCGTATAAATTGGAACTTTGAGCACTTATAAAAAAAAATTGTGACTTACGATTTTGTATTTTTTTTTATCAGTTATGGAACAACTTATAAGAAACCTTGTATTAAATTTTCAAGATTTTCTGGCAAAAAAAAAAAATTTTATCGTTATTTTAAAAAAAAATACTTAAAAAAATTGAAAATTTCAATTGTCTATAATTAGCTCAATAAAAGTCAAAATACTTTGAAAATTTAACGGTGTATAGAGAACGCTAATCTAAACATTTGGTGAAAATTTCAAGTATTTACATCGATTAGTTTTTGAGTTATAGCAAAATAAAAAATTTGGTTTTGTCGAAAACTGGTTTTGCGTAAAATATACCGTTTTTCCCTCATTTTTTAAGGGTTTTTCCCGGCGCGTTAAAAAAATATTGAAAATTTTTAACTTTTGACCCCCCAAAGTACCAACTAGATTCACTTTCCTTTCAGAAAAGTTGCTATATAAGGCAATCGAAGCATTTTTACTGCCCCAAATCGTGTCGACAGACACAAAAAAAAAAAAAAAAAAAAAAAAAAAAAAAAAAACACATCATTGTAAAATCAATACATTCTTCACTCCGTTCAGAATCTAAAAATTGCAATATACAACATATATAAATTGTTAAAACCATATATTGCTGTATAGTTCCAAATTTTTTTCTTTTGTATTAAAAATAGAACTTAGACAATACCTCATTTCAAAGTTAATTTTTAATAAAATGTTTAATACATTGACAAACAATTCTGAAAATTAAATATGATCATATTCATATACTTGAATAAAGGTACTGAAAATATTTCAAAAATTGTGACTTGGAATGTTTTTTAAAGCGTTTAAGTAAATTATTATGTGAATTTTACTTCATATATTATTTTATATCAATTTTCAACTTTAAACGTGTATAAATTGTTATTGTATCATCCAATCATTATGCACCTTTGAATAAATGTGTTTTGAATCTTTTGCTGAAAAAATTATTTTTCAAACAAAAAACTTTAAGTGGGTTTGATCAAAAAAACCAAAAAAAATCAACAATTTGACTAAAAATGGTAAACTGTATACATAGTATATTTTTATACTAAAACTTTGCTCAGAATCGTTTTCTAAAGAAATGTTCTATCGTGATTTTTTCTGATTTAATACACCTATCATCATTATTTTGTCCAAAGAGCAATGAATCCCTCATGGTGTGAAGTATGTCAAGATTTTTCATGAATTCAATAAATAATGGGGATGAAAACGAAAAATTAATAATGACCGGTTATCGTGTATCAAACATTTTTTAAATCAACAGCTCTTTATAAGAGTTTAATATATGTCGACAAAAAATATGCTCAGCACTTCACGTTAATTTCCTGATATAATTGCATAATACACATAAAATACTTTAGTGGAGAGTATGTTAATTCAACTTGACTATTAAAACATAAAAATATAAGTCAACAACTCATCAACTTTTTTTTATTTTAAATTTAATTTGAAGTTTTCGGATATATGGTACATAAGGGCAGTGTAAAATAAAAGAGGTTAGGAAACATTATGAATGAAAAGTTATAAAATCTGTATTTTTTTTTTTTTTTTGTGATTATTGTGGTGTATTATTAAATGTAATTTACTATTTTCCCTTTTTTCGTTTAATACATAA
Source organism: Therioaphis trifolii (assembly GCA_027580255.1). NCBI lineage: Eukaryota > Metazoa > Arthropoda > Insecta > Hemiptera > Aphididae > Therioaphis > Therioaphis trifolii. The sequence continues at coordinate 124,923,355 of CM050404.1, forward strand.
TATTATCATCAATATGCAAAAATATTTGAAAAATTATGTCATTTATATAGTCTTTTGGTATGTCTTATATAATGTTTATTAAATGCATTAAAACACTCTTTAAAAATTCTTTTAAAAAATATTTTAAATACTGATTATTTCGAAATCAAGTATTCTCTGTATTAATATTTTTCAACCGTATTTTAAATATTATTCCTATCATTAAATTTTAAATTTAAATAAAAAATTTCTTTGAGTTGGTTTATTTTATGGTGTACAACTAATTAATATATTTTTACTCTATAATTTTTTTGAACGATCATTTCAAATATTTCTCAAAATAAGAATAATTATCTGTGAAATACATTGTCTTTATTTGAATATTCTAAATATATATTTTCCGAGATTACATTTTATTTACAATACAAAATGCACATTCTATGTATGTGAACTTTTGTGTTTAAAAAAAATAAGCAAGTTTATTGTTTGAAATGAACTGAACATTAAATATCTACCTTTTAATTTTTTTTTTTTTTTTTGTTCATAGCATTTATATTGTTTCAAGTGCAAATGCAAGACGTTTCAAGTATGCGAGTATATTGGTGTGACACAAACGAATTTATCATTAAATTTAATTTCGGTAGAAATAAGGTAAATAAAATAAATCAAACGAATCCAATCACGATATGGAATTGGCCAAACAACGAAAACCATTTTCAGAAATTCTTTTAATTTCGTGCTTATTTATTAACATTAAAATGTTAAATAAAAAAGAGACAATAATCTACACTTAATTTTTTACAATGGTTTTAGTTATTCTCATCATGGATATTACATGGAGATAGTTTAGTTGGCAACATTTAAAACAAAACCCCATATTTTATGTATGTATACTATTATTATTATTCACTAAAGCATGAAAAAAATTCTAGAAAATTGTACATGTAGGTTCAGAAAGGCATAATTCAACGTTAAAAAACAACACTTTTTTTTTAGTGAAAAGAACCCATGGGAAATTAAAAACTGTCTGGTATTGAAAGGATTTTGTGTTTATGCTTGCATAATAATTATTATTGCTGGGACATAAGTCCATATTACTTATCAAATATGATAATAATAATAACAATAATTCTGTTCAGTAATCAAGTTAACCGTGACTTCTTAGGTTTATTTAATGTATAAGATAGGTGACGTTTTTATCATATTTAAACTTGTTTTTCATTAAAATTTTAATGACTACAGCCGTTTTACATTACACACGCTCCATAAGCAAACGTATAAATCATTGTTAAAAGCCGTTTTTGTCTTTATAAAAATTCACAAACTAAAATTTCGAATACGATAAGACATTTTATCTTTCAAGTAGAGACTTGAGCTTCCTCGGTAGCACATAATATAAATTATTGCGAAACAGGGGATTTCCTAAAACATTAAAGAAGCATTCTGCATAATGCATTTTACACGAATTCATTTTGTGAGACATTTGAATTTTTCACTTGGAACAGAAGAATATTTATAGCTAACGTCAAACAACAATCGATGCTCGAAATGTAGTTTGATAAAAAAAAAAAATAATAAATAAATAAAAATATTATCCATTTATTCTTTGGCCAAACTTTGTAATTCTATCTTGACATATTTTACACAAATGAACACGCCAATTCGAAATGAAACGCATGGATATTTATTTACGTGGGTAAAATTAAACATTGACGTATTATTACCACTCGTAATTAAATAGGGTCGGGTAATTTATAAAAATTAAATTACAAAACCGTTTGACAGCAATGTTTTATAGATGATAGAATAAACATCTGAAATTAACGTAAACTCGGACGCTTTTGCCTGATGTAATTATGACGAAGAAACTTTTTACCCATTCGAACGCGTACAGTAATACGCGGTGTTATTCGGTCTAGTTATAACTTCGATAAATATTTGATTTCGTTTTGTTTGGGTACCCGCCCCGTACGCTTTAAAACGTACCCTAACAACAACAATGATCATATATAGATGTGGCCACCGCTCGACCGCTTACTCGGTTCAGTTCCAACCCGTAATTATAATTCCATCATCTCGGCTAATATCTGTTAACTGTGCATCGTAACACATAAATTATATTCCGCGAAATGTATAAATATTAAAACCGGTATAATTCAGCCCCGGTGTGTTTAATCGTTTCAAACTATTTTACCTCGAATCGGTTAAATTATTCCAGTTTGTATAGGACACGAATCGACTGCTCGCGAGCGTACGAATAACCAATGAGTTTGGTTAACGAATCTATAAAATGCATACGATTTTATGTCATAATCTTTGCCGTCGGCATACAGTAACACTATTACTATATTGGAATTAACACATCGATTTCTATTGTCTACACCAGCGGTTCCCAAACTTTTTTTTCCGCGGTGCCCTTTTAGGGGCCCAAAGTTAGCCACGGTGCCCTGTTGTATATGACATGAAAGACAGAATAAAAAAGTACTCATTGATAAACAACTTTATTAAACCTAATATAGTCTAAGCATTCTAAGGTACACAGCTAATTTATGTATAAATGAATGCATTTAAAACTTAAAAAAAAGATAAACAAATAAAAATAATTGTAATTATGATTATAGCTATTACATAAAAATATTCGAAATGATAAATATTCACATAGGTCTGATTTTATCTGAAATAACATTTACGAATTCACATATAAAGTTAAAATTAAAATGTCCAAATATACAATAGAAAATATTACATTGTTCGCTATAAAGTTTTTACGAAAACAATAACGAAAAAAATGTATACATTTTAAACTATTTGTTATGAACCCTAGACCACGGTGCCCTTAGAAAGTGTTCGCGGTGCCCCTAGGGCACCGCGGTGCACAGTTTGGGAACCGCTGGTCTACACGCATATAATATTTACAAACGTTTTGACATGGTGTTTCACAAGATCCGATTGCTGAAACAGTGGGTTAGTTTAAAATAAGCGTACAGTAGGTTAAAAAAAAAAAAAAACATCCTGCGTCTATGCTGGCTTTCTTTTAACTATGCCATTAATGCCATAGCCATAATTGAATATGAGTAAATAAGTTGAAACAATAACTTTTAACTAAAATACCTCGTTATCATTGAAGAATCAAATTCAATTTCAAATAGGTTTAGGAGCAAATTTTTGAACTCTTTCCATTCGACGAGCATCTTTTTTCAAATCAACTCCGATATTACACGTATATAACAATCATAAAATTATATTATTGACTATTTATCTTACTATATTGACTAAATATACAATAAAATTCATTAACAAGAAAAATTCTGATCAAAATCTACCCGAAAAAGTACGTACTTCGCACCATGAAGTATTATTTGCTCCTACGGCAAGATGTAGAGACGGGGTGTATTGAATTTTAAAGAAATAATAGATCAATTTTAGATCAAAATTCTGAGCAAAGCTTCAGTATAAAAAAATATATATACCATTTATGCATTCAACCATTTTTGGTTTGATTGACGGTATGTTTTTTTTTTACCCAATCTGTTTGAAGTTTTCAGGGTTTAACACATGAGAAATTCTTTTATACCAAAAGATTAAAAACATATTTTGCTATCTGTATACAAAAATTCTTAATTATTGAATGGACCAACTTTTTTTCAATAAACATTCAAAGTTGAAAATTGACATGAAAATGGTCGATTCCGTAAAATTTGTAAAATCGTATAATAATTTAATTGAATATTTATAATAAAAAGTCCTGAACAACAATTATTTTGAAATTTTTTTTCCATATAGATAGTTAAATATATGAGTATGGTCATGCTTTCATAAATTTCCAGAACTATTTTTAAATATTTAAAATATTATTACGAACAAACTTTTTTTTAAAGTACGTACTTCACATCATTGGGTATTCTTTGCTTCTCGGTCAATGGGGATGGGTTTATTGAATTTTAAAAGAATTATAGATAATTTCTTTAGTTAAACAATTCTGAGAAAATTGACTGTATTAAAATATATCGTATATATATTATTGTATTTTACCATTTTTAGTCCAAATTGTGGTTAGGTTTTTTTTTTAATTGTTTACAATTCTCTCGTTTAACAGAGCACCCATTTTTTTCATCTAAAAGATTCAAAAAAACATACTGTTCTATTTGTACCCAAAGTTGATAGGATAGATCAATACTCTTTAAAAAATATTTTAATGTTGAAAATCGACGTAAAAACCGTTTATTACGTAAAAATTGTGTTAAAATGTATTTAAACACTTAAAAAAAAAATCTTGAAGCATGATTTTTGAAATTTTTTAGAGTTGGTAGAGAAGTTTATAGGTATGATTACCTATATTCAATTTTAAAAAGTTTTTGTCAAATGATTAAGGCTATATTTGGGATAAACTTTTTAAAAAAAAACAAGGTATTTTCAAAGCTGTATTTTTAACCCAAAATGTGTAAACAATTTTTAAAATTATTTTTAAGTATGTAGTAATACGTCATAATATATGTAAAAATTTCAAGATTCTATCAAAATTACTTTTAGAATTAGGTCGAAATTACTTAAGTCGATTAATGAAAGTGTCGTTTACGACAAACTTCGCATTTTTTACTTTGTTTTTCGACAATTTTTCCTGACGTCTGGAAAAACTATAAAGAGGAGAGAAAATGAACCGTTAAAGTACCTACCATCTACATGTGATTTTCGATCTATTAAGAAGCTTTTGGACAGAGTTTAGTGTATCAAAAAGTTTCTCCAGCAAAAAAAAAAAAACGAAAGATCATACAATAAACATCGTTGTAAAACTGAAAAATATAAATTACGTTGTTACTGCAAAAAATAGATATGTAAAAATAATTATACAATATACATATTGATTTATGAGTGACTCTTAAAAACATATTATATGAATTCTAATTTTATACGTTGAATATAGAACACAACAAGTGTCAATTATCCCCGCCCTTTTAATGAAATTCATCCACATGGTGTTATGCTAAATAATTATCCATGCTGTATATTATCCTAAGTGTATCTTGGACCCAAAAACTCGATATTTATGTAAAAGTATTTCAAAACATAAGTAAGAATACTTTTAGCATAAATGTTAAAAACAGGTGCTCTTAACTCTACTCGATAATCTAAATATACTTCTTGCGCTAGATATTATGCTAAATTATTTTCGAAAAATCAATTCACGAAATGTTTACTTAAACTACTAAATACCTATACTAATAAAGCGAAAACTAATGAAATAATTTCCATCAATACCTAAGACCACGATGACAAAAACACGCTCTGAGCTTGAGACTGTGCGCACAATTTATGTTTAACTGGTTTAAGTTTCATCGTTGTTTAAACGTTTCACGAAAAACGAATTTAATTGATTATTTCAATGAAAATAAGTAACGTATTAAAATCCGTTTGCAATTCGTCCGTTTTTCATAATTTAACAAATATACATAAAGTCGTTATAAAGTATGCAAATAAGGAACGAAATTATTAATATTCGACCCAGTCAAAGTTCCATGTCAATATGTCATGTACAAATAGCGCTTACGATTCATATTATTAACGTTCGTTTAGTACGCGTCGTATATAGTAGTCATTTGTTTATCGATTGTCTTCGAATTCTTCGATTCAGCCTAAAGCTCTACATCGTTCACAAATAAAACTCACATTTAATTTTATTAACGATCGTTTTATACCCAATGAATTTAGTTAATTCTTTTCGACATATATTTATCGTACACCTCCAACACGTTTGTGAATATCTACTATTCCATTTTTCTATTCATTTTAAAGGTATCAAACGTTGTCACGAAAATTGCACGGGTATATTTTTCTTAGAATTTTTATACCGAACGTATATTTTAATATTATTGTATTTCGTTTTCTCACAAAGCCTCTTAGTTGTAAACATGCCTGTACATATACATATACTATGTAAAAATATCGGTTTTAATTGTATTATCAAAACATTTATTCTTAAAGTTCACATTCAAACTGAAAGTAATTTACTGAAAAGTGATTACACGCCAAGCATTGATTACTATAAGTGTTGCACTTAACCGTTATTTAACTGTCAAAAATTTAAGTTGAAATTTGCATGACTCGACGAATAAATTTCAAATGCTTGTAGTGTAAAATTAATTCTCCGTACATCTATGCACGTGTATATACAGAGAATTTAGGTTAACAATTGTGCATGCAATGTAGATAAATAAATAATTAACAGTTTTTAAGATATAAACAGTACCTATTTGACACAATTTAGTAAACGAAGTTTACTGCAGTATTGAAATTAATGTAAAATTTTATTTTCGATTTTAAGTTAAAATGCACGTATCAATTGCATATCGTGTTTGAATAGGGAGTGAGTCGTGTTGTTTAGTTATAGTTATTTCACAATTCATTATTTCATTAAAATTAAAATTACAAAAATGCATTGGTGTTTTAAAATAGCAATTTTATCGACCACAAAGTAGACACGTGTGAATGTCAGCATGTTTAATTTGAATTTCATTTTAAAAAATTTTAAGAATAACAGTAAATTTTCCGAAAAACCCAATAAAGTAAATCTCAAATAACTGCTATATTTAATACACTGCTATACATTTGGGAAATTTTTTGCCCAAGGTTTTTTTTTTTTTTTACATAAAATTAAATTGAAAACTATTGTATCTACTTATAAATAACCTAAGATTCCAAATCATTTTTTTGTTTTTTATTTAGTTATTTTATAAATACATGATTTAATACACCCTGAGTAGCATTAAATAGAGTTAATTGAAATAAGCGCGCCATGTCACCTCGTAATATTTCAACTAAAAATGATGATTTTCAATCCATAACTCCCTACATTAGCCTTGACATATTTTTATGAAAATCTTAAAAAATATTTTTTTATCTTAGTGTGAAAAACAAGATGAAGAAACAAAAAGTTTTTCTATTAATGCATGTAGTATTTATTCTTTTTTATTGAGAAAAGTCTAATCCCATATAATAATTCGTTAACTCAGTTTGCACAATCCATTCACTTCATGCACAATATGCGCCTTTTATTGTGTATTCTTTTTTTTTTTTTTTTTTTAATTAATACATTACTATTACTCAGAAAATAAATTATTTTTCAAATTCGTATTAAACTTTGAAAAAATAATTTGTTTCAACGCGTTAAATGCATATTATTTGTTTTTAAACGAATTACATTTTATTATAGATTTTAAGTAAAAATCGAAAGAAATCATTAAATGAAACGGTATTATCATGATCATTTTCTAAATTTAATTTTCATGATCTTACCCGCTGTTTATACTTTATTATTTGCATTCATTTATTTTCATGTTGCTACATCACGATATATCATATGCAGAAAGGTCAAAGTAAAACAATTACTTAAGACTCGGGTCCTATATCATACTTACTGACTTTTAAAATTGTTTTATTCACATAATTTTATAAGTATATAAAATAGTATTTAATATGTCATGACAAATTGAAGTCAGTAAACAAACGTTTTTGTCTTTGAACGTATATCCCGAGAATTCATAATATTGTTTTAGGTCAATTGTTATATATTTTATTTGTTTGAAAAATTCATTTCAAAGAATTTTCAAAAGATAAATCGTTTGAAAATATATTATTGAATCAAGAATGAAAATCCTCATCTTCACTAAACTACATATTATTATACAATTACATCATTACTCGTATAACTAGAGTTTTCGAAATTCTAATGGAAAATATAATATAATATTATAAATAGATAATTATTTTACTAAAACCTTTTTTAGGATTTTTATGAAGATCATAATAATTATTATTATAATAAATTTAAATTCATTTGAATGAAATAATTATATTACGATGCGAATCAATTATTCTGAGAAGGTGTACACATCACGCAGGTCAAACTACAAAACTTAAGAAAAAAACGTGTTTCCATCAATTGATTTTAAAAATTAAAAACAAAACCTGTCAGCCATTAAACACAATGCTGGACTCGAACGCGCTAATAAATTACGGTTAAGGGTTATATGCTTTCCAATAAAGTAGATGCGAAATATGCGGCAGTTTGATAGAAATTTATGGTCCAAGGAAATCTCTCGCATATTATGTTTTATTATTTTTCATTCGTAGTGAGGCTTGTTGACCAGACGTACATTCCATACAACAACGTTACAGGTGAACAAGAGGTTCAAGAATCGTTTACAACGAACGAAATGAATTGCTTGCTTACAATTGTAATTATGTTTGATAATTGCGTATGAACTATAATTTATCATGCGAGTGATCTAGGAAACGTGGAGTAATTTTTAACGCAGCAGACTTGTACAGTATTAAGTTATAAACATGAGCTAAACTTAGGTTTGAAAAATATTTGTTCTATAAGAAACTAAATTCATTTTTTGGTTTGTTTTGTTTTCGTTTATACGTACCAACGAGTGTGTAAGATTTGTTTGAAATCATCAAGAAAAATTGTACCTTTGACATAATTTTTATATTTTCCGTACGTACCTACGTAAATTGTAGAAAAATTATTAACGCTTCGAAAAATTATTATTGAACCAATTAATGTACGATCGAGTTTGGAACCTACTCGACGGCTAAAAAAAAAAAAAGGTAGGAACCACAAAAATTCGATGTTTGTTCGTTAAAAACAGTTTTCACGGATCAGAGAGTTTATTGTCGTTTTTTAATCCCGAGTAAATCTGAGGAAAACAAATATCAAGTAAAGATTGGAAATTTTACAAGGACAACTTTCTATAGTTAAAAACAGTGAAGTTTATGTTATATTAATATTGTGTTTTATATCCAATGTAATAAAAAATTAATGTGATATTTTTTGACACACATATGTGTATAATGTGTAAAGAACGAACACGAATTTGAAATTGAAAAAGTTACAAAATAAACATATTTGTTTGATTTGATTACAAAATAATCAGCGTGCTAACATTATTTTTAGATTCTGAGCAAAGCATGAAGAATGTATTGTTTTTACAATTATGTGTCTTAATGACGTCTGTTATCACGTTTTCTGGTCGTGAAAATGATCCAAAAGTTTTGTTCCGACCCTTCGCGAATCAGATATCCCATTTTAAAAAAAAGTTATTTTTCGAAGTCTTCTAAAGTTTTTCTAAGCGTATGAAAAAACTGTTTAAATATTTAGTAAAGATACTATTAACTATAAGATTTTCAGTTCAGTTAATTTCTATTATGTTTGCAAACGATTTAAACGTCAAAATACGGCAGCAAAATTGATCATTTTCCGAATAATTAAACCGACATGGATTATACTATTATTATTCCAAAACTTATATTACTTAAGACTTGAAAATTTCACCAACCATTTATCTTAGAATTTTTGCGTTCTCAGTAAACCTAATAACGAAATTATACATGAAGCTCTACTCAGAATCGTTTCCCATATTATACATCACACCAACGCACGCTAGATGAGATATAATCGTAAAAATTGTTCACCCGGAGGGCCGTACAACCTACAACATTATCATATCTTGTCCGAAAAGTTGAGCGACGAACTTCCGCTATCCATATAATTATCTCGCCAGCTTTTCTTATTATAATTATTATTTACGCATAAACCGAGCACGTTGGTATGTTGTGATAATATTAACTTACATTTTGAAATTAAATTTTGTTTTTCTTCCTGTTTTCTGTGCACTACGTGTCTTATTCTGGAAATTAAACTCTTACCGTTTTAGTTAAGATTTTCAGAAAGCCGGTCAATTATTTCAACGGGTGTGACAAAGAGATAACAAAAAAAAAAACCACCTCTAGATACTATATAGAGTATAGGAGATTGGATTTTATTTTTCATCACTACGCTCTCTGGACAAATTATTGACGATGAAAGTATAGCACCAACCGGGACCCAAGATTTGGGTAGGTCGTTTTTACGGCTGGTTGACTATGCGTACGATAGGGGTATTGATATTATTTTTAATTTGAAAGCGAAAATTCTCGATCGCAGACAATAAAACAATACAATCATTCTAAAACCAAAACATTTTTCGCTTCGCTGAGAATCAATAGTGTATCGTTATAACGTGCATATGAAATACATCACAGAGACATGGCATATCATGCGTATTACAAATATAAAATGTGCGTGTCTTTGTCAAAAAACCTACACATTTATTGCACTGGGTGATCCGAAATGTATACGAAAATGAATATGATATTTATATACGTACATATTTAAAACAAAAAAAAATATTTATCGATGTATGAAATATATGAATATGAAAGTTTTTTAATTGAAAAAAATCTAAAATGAATTCTAGACTTTATATATTTTTAGAACTTTTAAAATGTGGTTTTGAGGTAAACTTTAGAAAATCAAATAGAAAATCTACATTTTTTTACAATTTTATATCGTGGAAATATTTTCCCATACATTTTAACGGTAGAAAATCATCGATTAATACTCAACTTTATGTTTTAGAGTGATTTATAGTTTTAAAAATTGCATATTTGGCATTTAAGCATTTTTCATGCTCATTTGGCGAAGTGTGTGTCAGAAAGACACTTACATTTTACTTAATCAAAAAACTTTCACGACGTACATTTTTCTCAACGATAAATACAGAAACGGAAAAATTGTAGTATTATAAATTTTGGATTACCCTGTATACATTTTCATTCGTTCGTAGGCATTTCCAGTGTATACAGAACACATCTACGGAAACTTCATTTGGTTTAAGTATCAGGTCACATCCCAACTAAAATTACCAACGTTGAATATTAATTTTCTTATTTTTTATTTTTTGATTAAGTATATCTACCTACCATTTGCATCAAACATCTTAACAATAAGCACGAGAACGTGTTTGAGAAAACCAATGGCACAAAACATTATTCGGTCGGTCGCTAAGCTGCACGATGCGTACCGTAAGACAAGCGACAAAAAAGCGAGGGCGAGTAACGAATAAAAAACTAAAGGATGAGAAACTATTCCGAGTAGTATACATAATATAAAATTCATAATATACCTTTATAGAAGTAAAAACGTTGTAATTTATTGAGTGCGTTCAAAATTTTTGAATATTATTTATTGACACGCGGTCAAAGAATAACCGGATGATTTGAGAACCAATTTCACAATGGCTTTTAACCGGAAAATGGATCTTCGAAAAACTTTTATGACACTTGTTTCACTCGGAAAACTGGTACGCGTGTAGTGCATTTCATCATTGCGATAAGCGCACCTAACCGTTCGCACTCGAATCAGAAGTCAGGACCTAAAACCGTGTGATATTAAAATAACGAGCACTATAATATGTTCACTCAGTCAAACCGCAACAGCGGCTGTAACGATATACAGTAACATGATCAGCTTATAGGCCTTTCGAATGATTTTGTTTCGTTGACTGCCACGTGTACCATAACCGGTACACTTAACCAAATCGTATAAGTATTAAAACAACCATGGCAATTGACATGTTAATAAGTTATAGGCCGTTGGCTGTAAACCAACTAATGTTCTGCTTAGTATTTTCTTTTTCTTCCATTACCAAAATATATCTGAAATATCCAATGAAAAAAAAAAAAAACTCATTTACTTAAATCACCGATCCAAAATTAAACAATAAGGGCATTACCAATACCCTGTGCTTAAGTAAATTATTCATTATTTATTTTTATTATTCACATTATATAGTATGACCTGCAATCGGTAAAAAAAATTTACGTTCAGCTGTATCAAAATATTGTATCACAAAATGTATTATGAAAAAAAATATACAATTAAAAGGTCATAGAGGGGGCGATCGTCATCACCCCCTCCCCGCACACACGAGGATGTGACCCCTTTCGCGTTATGAATAATCTTTTAAATAAGCGAGGTGTCTATTACTAATAGGATGAAATAAACGAATTGTCAGTGACAAAAGGTGTACTTAATAATAGCCACTGCACCGTAGAGAGATTTTCGGTATTTAAAATTGTCTGTCAGCAAAGGTTTCATTATGGTGGGTTTCTCAGGAAATAAGTTACAAGTTAAAATAATTAAAAACAATGAATAAAATGATTTAAAGGTCTGTCCGTCTTGACGTATTATTTAAAAAAACATAAAACACCAGAGGCGATTCACCGAATCAATCATATTATGCATTATGTTGTACAATTTATTTTATTGAATAAACCCGAAGGTATTTAGTTACTTTATTCTTCAAAATATGACTTCCATACTTTTCACAATTTTAAAAACGATGATTTATGCATAGATTTAAAAAAAAAACGTAATAATATTTCAAACATAATTTACGAGTACACTTAATAATTTAAAATACATTTCTATTGATATCAAATAATTATCTTGCTGCTTTATTTCAATAATCTTACAATAATAACAACTTATACTGTTCCGAAGTCCATTTTTTGAATGTTGTAACCTATATATATTACAATAACTTAATGAAAAATCCTATTTTTAGTTTTGATGTACAAGCATGTAAGCATTTAAAAAGAAGGAGTATTTATGTTTTTAATTAAATAAAAATGTAATTACACAGTTTTATATAGAATTTGATTGTGTTTAAATGGTAGCATGTTCAGTAAGGGTAAACGGCCGAGTGCCGACGAGCTATAATATGGATCTTTTACCAAAGAATTATATTCATTTTTAAACGTGTAAATATCATATTACAGAATTTTATTTTTGGGTTAATATTATTAGAATATTTCAATCTTCTCAAAAAAATAAAAATGTGTGTAACGAAATATAGACTAAAAAAAAAATGTGAAATTTAATATAAATAACATTTGGAAAGTTCTCTAGTTCTATGAGCTTTCTGTAGAAATACACTGAACTCAAACTTCGAACAAAATTCAAGTTGTTTCATTAAGAAAGTTATTGTAGGTAGCTTATATTACTAACTAATTCTGTTTAGAGTTAACGAAAATTCATAAAACTGAATAATCTTTCTAGTGCGTATTATGATAAAAGAAACTTTAATGTCCATAATTTTACGCTGTAATTAAATCGGTATATTTTATTTGTGGTGATCATGGGATGATTCTAGAGTTCATTTTATGGGGGTTTGAAGTGAATTTTGTTTTCTAAGGACAAAATTTAACGACTAAAATGTATTCATGGTTTTTTTAAGTTCGTTAAATATTATATTCAGAATGTAAAATTCGGAAATACTAATGTAAAATATTATTTTATTTCTTGAAAGTCCTATAAATTATACTAGCGTTTAATTGTATATCATAATGCAAACTGTAATTAAAATTTAACTCTAACAATTTTAATTATTTGAGTTTAAATTATGTTGAAATTCATTAAATTAATATTTGACAAACTTCAAAAATATTATTGATTATTGTTAAATTCTATAATATTTTATAAATAAATATTATACATGAATACAATTTAAAATTATTGAAAATTACTGAGTGATTATTTAACTATTCATGATATATTTTTTCTATTAATGTAAAATACATTATGTATCTATATGTTTCACAATTGAAGAACATTTTAACCAATCGCATAACTTTTAAGATATTTTTTAAATAATAATTATTTTGCTCCCTATTGCTTCTTATCATGCATTATAAATAAGATTAAACAGTATTTTATTAAATTAATAGCGTTAATAAAAGTGAATAAAGTTTATTATTGCGGCTTGATGTATTTCCCATACTTGTTGCGAAGATCTACCTACAATTCTACTACTATCAATAATTTATGTACTTCATAGATATTATGTAAAACATAAATTATCCTCCACAATAGTGATGTTTGATATTTGATTTACATGAAATGAATATTTATAATTCGTTGGAATCACATTATCTATTAACTGTAATTGTTTATTATAATTATTTTTATATATTGATTTTATTATATATATATATTATATATATATATATATATATATATATATATATATATATATATATATAATATATATATATTTATATAAATATATATTGGTATGTCAATTTACCTACCGACATGATTATAATATCTATGTATATCTAATAAGTTTCATACTAAGTAGTTAATTTTTACAGATAAACAATTTTCATTCCTGGGGTTGAGTAAATAAAAAAAAACAGTACATTTTTATTTACTTTATATATATATATATATATATATATATATATATATATATATATATATATATATATATATATATATATATATATATATATATATATATATTATATATATATTTTTTTTTTTTTTTTTATTGCATTTGAAAATGATATAATGGTATCGTAAAATAAAATGATTAAAAAAAAAATTGTACCCTAAAATAATGCATGATTCATCAAACATTGAATAAATGTTATTATAATAAAAGTGTATAAACTTTTTGTGAAATAACATACTAACCAAAAGTTATAAAACTGATTAATATGTTAGCATTGATCAATATTTAAAAAAATATTAGCACCTGTTTTAGTGTTATTTTTTCTAACAATCAATTACTTCAAAATCAAGTATAAAATAAGATCAAACTATGAACACTTTCCTTTTTACTACTCCAACATAAACGTCAGTAATACATTTTATTATTACTTACATTCAGAAAATGGAAATCGATTCCAGACGATCAACGACAATCGTCTTCTTATATAACTGAAGAACGTCAATCGTAATCAACTAACAATTCTGTTCCTAAAACACATGTATAAACTATTTGTTTCCGGTGTTCAAAGAAAACACACATCTGTTTTTATATTCCCTGATACGGACGGTCCTTTTTTATTTTTACTTTTTTTATGGCAAAATATCCACTCGCCAAATTAACGTACAAACTGTTATCGATGCGCTCGATTAATATCAATCATTGAAATTTTTTCGGACACTTTATCCTGTATTCCTGTATTATAACATTTCAAAAAATTAAATTCATAGCAAAATCGAACTTGAATGTACGATAATAATGAACTTCATTACGTTTATATTTTATCTACTTGACTCTTTAACTATCAATAAATGAAATAACCATGAAAGGTCCAATGACAAAACCCGCAATTATATCACAAAAAAATAATATACAATACAAAATTAATTATATTCGTATAAGATTTTTTGTTGATAATGAAACTGTTAAACAGTTATCATCAGAAGAAAAAACACATTTCATGTTAGCGTCTATTTTCTTTTCTTTTGATTCCTTTTAAAAAATTCCCATACTTTACATCATTATTCCATTGACCAGCACCTTAGTCTTACTCTCTCTCTCTCTCTCTCTCTCTCTCTCTCTCTCTCTCTCTCTCTCTGTCTCTCTCTCTCCTCTTTCGGAATGAAATCCTTATTTATGATAAAGTTTTTATAAAAAATTAAAAATATTTATTCTTCATCTATACTGAAATAAAATAATCTACTGATAATTTCAGTCCGACGGTGCTTAGTTAACGTTACCACCTGTAGGAAGATGACAATAATTTAAGGATACCAGAAGTAAAGTCCACACGATAGAGGCTACTGAAGTCATCTACGATTGTATTTTCAGTCGTCGTTTTTATAGCGTTGAGTAGTCATGAAAACTGCCATCAAACAAATCGTAAAAGATTATCGAGAAATAGCGGAGAAAATCAATCAATGTGTTTGTGTATGACGCCAACGGTACGACAAAAACATCTAAACGGTAACCGGTCATAATGTAATATTGGACATGCATGTTAATTTACTGTGCCATTAAATATACATGGCGTGGTAAGTTATTGATAACATTATTCGTTTTTTACCCCGCACACGTTTATCTCTGGGAACCGAACTAGAACCGTTCGACCGTGTTTTGTATGTAGGTACGTGCACTTCGTACACAGACCGCTCGCCGACTGCCTCCATTATCATAAATCACAGTTTAATATAAATATGTGTGTGTGCTTATCTAATATATTACCGAATATTCAACCACAAAACAAGGACGGATTGAATACAGAGAGTGTAATTATACTATGGTGTTGCTCACTGTCCGCCACCGGTCGTATCGTGACTGTATAACCCAGTCGTTTTCAAACTTTTTTTGATCACGGCACACTTCGTCCTTCACAAAATTTCCACGGCACACAATGACCTCTCATTTTAATACAGTGATACCTCTGAATACCGGACACTCTCGTTAGCCGAAATATTATCCGTTATTTAGAGGTGTCCGCTTTTCAGGGTTGTTCGTTAAGGGAGGTTTCAATGTATTCTAAAAAATTACATCAGCGATACATTTTGTTTGGGTGCAATTATTATCTAACATAACTTATCTTAGTCGCTTTCTTACTGCAAACCTTCGATTCATCAATATACACTTAAATATTGCAGGTTCACAACGGTCGAACGCATACATTTTCGTACATCATAATTATTCAATTCTATCGGTCATTTATGAAAAAAAAAAATGTTCGAAATACCGCGGCACACCTAAGTGAATGCTCGCAGCACACCAGTTTGCCACGGCACCCGGTTTGAAAACCATTGGTATAATCACTGCCGTTATTCTATTTTATTAAACAATATTACGGTTATTAGTTATTATTATTATTGTTGTTGATTTTTTTGTTCTTATAAAGAATAAAACAGCGAATAATATAAGCCAATGAAGGTGAGTATAACATAGACGTCGTTATAACAGAACGTCCTCTGGAAACGATATAAAAAATAATTTATAAATCGTTATATTTTTTTACACGTACGTAAAGTTTATTTATACTGAAAAAAAGAAACCAATGTGTTCGGCTCAATCTTCATTTAGACGCTTTTGAATTATAACCAATTATGTATAATACGCGTATTCTAATATTCCCGTTTTTTGTAGCTCAGTGCCCACCCGTCTTGACTAGCCGCACTAATAAGCCTCAAAGCCTTGCTCAGCATATCCCAATAGAATTAATTTCATCTTAGACTCAGTGTGTACGTTTATTTTTATTTTCAAACAGTCCAGGCTAAAAATGCTAATACTACTAATAATACTAATAGTAACTTTTTCAAGTACTCTTAATACTATCGTTATTTCTCTATAGTTAATTTAAGCTACTAACATTTTAATGGTGGCAATATTTTTTATACACAAATGTAAATTCTTGCAAATTACAAATAAATTACGAAAAAACGTGAAAATCTAACTTGATGAAAAAATAACCTTATCGCATATCGATTGATAACCTTATAACTGTCCGAATAAAAATTGAAATCCGATGATGCAGTCTTGTTCCGTCATACATAAATTCGTATCACTCTAACGTCCATGTGAGTATAGTAAATCGTGTTTCCAATTTCAATTAGTTTTATTCACATCTCATTAAATATACCGTATTTTCATGCTTCAAAGTTGTCTATTGAAACCAAAATGCGTTAAATGATAACAATAATACATCAATTAGAGAAAACTTAAAACAAAGTGTTCTATCAGACGTTGATTTTACGTTTTCATATCTTACGTTAGATATAAATAATAAATTTACACTATACGAATATGTATACCACATAACTATGACTATAATAGCGCTAGATTTTAAAAACCTTTTTTTTCATCCGTAACACTAATATTACGCAATAAGGACACTATTGTTAGTGAAAATTGTACCCCAACTGTATGTGAACTATTTTACAAATAGCCTTTTTATTTTTTTATTTCAAATCTTCACCTTTTACAGAAAAATGTTTTTAATTTGTAAATTTTCGTTGGTAATCATTACGTTTTATGGAGGAAAATATACAGGTAAACATATAATTATACATTGTATGACATTTAATAATATGTATGGTTGATAATCAGTGTTCTAATAAGATCGGATAAAATAATTAGATTTAAAGGTTGAAATGCATTCTTATTATCAAATTATTAAGATGATGATTTTGATTTAAAAAATAAATGATGTGTATTAGCAACCACTCATATTATATAGTTTCTCAGTAATTTTTTGTTAAAAATCTCATTAATTTTTGAATTTATTATTTTAAGTGTGAGTAATAAACAATTATAAAACTTAAATTCATGTTAATATTTTTTTCATAATAATAATAATGACGATTGATTTACTTATAATCGTCAAGTAATTGTAAATATAGTCGAGGGAAATTATGATGTATGAATCATTTGAACTATTTGAATTAATTAGATTTTTAATGCTTGTGAATGTTTTTACAACACTGACACCAAATACTCCACCCCACATGAAAAGCATGTTAATAAACTAATCGTGTACTATAGATTACTGACATGACTGCACTTATAATAACCAATTACTAATACAAAGTATACTTAAACAGTTAAATAACACAAAATACAGTCATCAAGTACTATACCTCTAGGGTCTTTGTCGAACATGTCTTATATTTGGTTTGACGTTCATACCGGTTTTCATAGTTGATAAAAAATCCGAGATTTCCGTTCTGATACAGATACACTTAACTTGATATGACTAATGGACTTCATTATGACGAGATTCGAAAGTTAAGAGCACTTTTGATTATTTGTGTTGTAGAAATCTTAAAGCATCTGATAAAATATCAAGTATAAAAATGTTTTCAATGGATAAGCATTTTACCATAGGATATCCGGAATTATGGCCGACAATGCTAAAAACCATGCCGAAAGCTTTTGCCAGCTACATTTTAGTTGACAATATTACAAATACTTATGGTTTATTTAAATTATGTTTTAGTCATGCAAATTTTCGCTGACTGTATTTTGCTCGCGTCCCCCAAAGTTTTACATTATATTTTTACGAGTATTATACTTGAGCCACATTGAAATAAACAAATGTTTAAATTAAAAACATAACATTTGATATATTTTTAAGACGTGATGAACAAAGTGATTGTAAAAGAAAAATGTTGATTATACAATACTTAATGATGCTTTACGTTTAATTTTGATATTTTCGTCTCTCATTATCACATTTTAAGTCAATAAAGTACACTATAACTTCACTTTTTTTTTCAATTTTTATAAGTTTATTATTTACAATATATACATATTAAGTTTACAATAGTAAAATTTTAGAATTTTTTTTTTTTGATTTTTGAAGAATTTTAGTAACATGAGAGCTATATCGGAAAGACGCGCTACTGCGGAATCAAGATAACATCACTTGAACGCGTTTAACACATTAAAACTTTAACTCATTTTTAAAAAGTCCTGTTTTAAAAAGTTTCAAGTTGAATGACTAATTTAAAACATACTCGTATTTTGTTATTTATACTGAATAGTTTTCATTTTTACCTCTCAAACAAAACTAACCGTTTATTGTTATCATTATGTAATAATTATATTGTCAAAATAATTATAATAGCACAACTATAATCGTAAAAGTTACTATATTATTTACGTTAACTAAAGAATTATTTCAATATAACAATTTATAGTAAATTTATATCAGTGTGTATAATATTGTAGTATATAATATTAAATAATATTTGCAAGCACAATAGTCAAATGTATGATCAAACTAATAATGGATTCTTACTTTTTAGTAGGTGTGACGGGTAATTCTTTCGAAATTATTACATCATAATCGTTGAATGGAATTAACGGTTATTTTTAAAAACGGCAAAGTTACTGAATATCTGGAAAACATTATGCATTTCTTTTTTACATTTTTATGAAAATTTAAATATGAAAGAACCTTTTCTTTATGCCAATATTATGAACTAGAAAACTAATTGAAAAAAGCCGGTAAGACAATGGTGGTGGAAGTTCGTCCATCGTCGCTCCGCTCCTCGGACAAGATTATGGTGTTGAGTAGATACACGAGATGTATTGATAGATTAGGCATTATAGGATAGATTAGGACATTATTTTATATTATAAAAAAAAAAAACGATTCTGAACGAAGATGAATTGTCAGTGAATAATATGTTTATAGTAAATCGTAATTTAACGCCTGAATTTTTGTAGAAATTACAATTTCAGACGCCCGTTAAAATTTTTTAATTGAACCGATCATGATATTTTTATACTTTTTGCAAGAAAAACTTATGAATACCCTTGTATTAAATTTTCATTTCTTAACTTTGAATAGAAATTTTTTATACATTTTCAACTACAAATGTTGTCGATTTTTGAACTTCAACTGCATATAAAAAAAAAATTGTGCCTATGTATTTGAATAATTTTTGAATCACTCTTACAAGTTTACAAATGACAGAGTTACAAATGTATACATATATATATATATATATATAGTTTAAAAATAAGCAAAATATTTAAAAAATTAAACTATGGAAAGAAAATTCCAATTTAAGCACTTAGTAAAAGTTTAAAATTTCTATAACGAGTACTTAAAGAAAAATAGCATAAATCCAAAATTATTTTACGGTAAATTGTTATTTTAGGTGTAAAGTTTTGATTTTGTAAAAATTGTCAAATATTGACTGTTTGAACTTATGGCCAACCTTGTATTAAAATTTCAATTGTTAGCTTCTAATAAAAAATTTTTTATGAATTTTTACCTACAAAATACATAGCAAATATACATGATTTTGACGAATTTTGTCAATATTAGCACTTATAAACGCTTATAAAAAAATTTTGTGCCTATGTATTTTTATAATTTTTGAATGGGAGTTAGAACAACTTATGTGGACCCTTCTATTAAATTTTCAAGTATTTCGTCCGAGCTACATTTTTTTTATCAACATTTATAAAAAAAAAAATAAAAAAAATCGAATATTTCAAATGCCTATAAATTGATTAAAAATGAGTGAAATCTTTTGAAAATAAAATTATATAAAGAAAATGCCAATATAAACAACTGATAAAATTTTCAAGTTTCTACAACTTATACTTTTTGAAAAAAAAACAAATAGCAAAAATCGTTTGAGGCTAAACCGTTGTTTAACGTGTTTTTGTAAAAATTTAAATTTCAAACACTCATAAAATTTTTTTGTCTGAATCCGGTAGAGTTTTTTTTGCAGATAATTGAAGAAAAACTAATGAAAAACCATGTACCAAATTTTCAAAACTTAGTTATAAAAGAAAAAAATTTTACGATTTTTCAACAATAAAATTATTTGCAAATTTTCGCAAATTTTACATATTTCGTATAAATTGGAACTTTGAGCACTTATAAAAAAAAATTGTGACTTACGATTTTGTATTTTTTTTTATCAGTTATGGAACAACTTATAAGAAACCTTGTATTAAATTTTCAAGATTTTCTGGCAAAAAAAAAAAATTTTATCGTTATTTTAAAAAAAAATACTTAAAAAAATTGAAAATTTCAATTGTCTATAATTAGCTCAATAAAAGTCAAAATACTTTGAAAATTTAACGGTGTATAGAGAACGCTAATCTAAACATTTGGTGAAAATTTCAAGTATTTACATCGATTAGTTTTTGAGTTATAGCAAAATAAAAAATTTGATTTTGTCGAAAACTGGTTTTGCGTAAAATATACCGTTTTTCCCTCATTTTTTAAGGGTTTTTCCCGGCGCGCTAAAAAAATATTGAAAATTTTTAACTTTTGACCCCCCAAAGTACCAACTAGATTCAATTTCCTTTCAGAAAAGTTGCTATATAAGGCAATCGAAGCATTTTTACTGCCCCAAATCGTGTCGACAGACACAAAAAAAAAAAAAAAAAAAAAAAAAAAAAAAAAAAAAAAAAAAAAACACACATCATTGTAAAATCAATACATTCTTCACTCCGTTCAGAATCTAAAATCAATTATAAATATGATTTTAATTATAATATTTGAAATTAAATTAAAAATGTATGCTTTTGTTAAATTTATTTTGAGAAAATATGTTATATTATAAACAGTGGAATTTAGTCGACTCGAAGTTGAAGGGACCGACAAAAAAATTATCTAAGAACTCGAGTACCTAATCCAAAATATAAAAATTGCATTTTATTTGAAACAATTCGATATTTATTATTTATTTATTACAATACGTATTTGTAGTGTAATATTGTTTTTTTTTTCAAAATTATTTTTCATATCACCACATACATTTCTAAAAATTATGTAAAAAAAGTACTTATCAATATTCAGATCTTAAATGTACACGTATGTAAGAGTATGAGTGGATAAAGAATCGATGTCGTGTGGCACACTAGCAAGATTAATAATTTATCAGTAACAGTGACGTTAATGAATTTATTTGCAATGGTAAATGTACATCTATAAGAGAATAATCGTTATTTTATAATTTTGTATTTAAAATTAAAGCTTTATATTATCCACGAAAATATATGAATTAAACACGATTTGTTTGCGTTGTTTAAACAGGAAATTCTAACAACCGATGAAAAAGTTTGTGGTATCGAAGACTTCGAATTAAAATAGTTAGAGTAAACCGCGTTCTACTTTAAAAACGTATACTTACATTAACTAAGTTAATTGTTAAAATGTTAAATTGTTTAACTGTTAAATTGTAAGTTAATATGACATGAAATGGTATTCACGTTTATAATTTAATTTACCAACAATAATTGCTTAAATTAATTAGATGATACATGACAACAGTAGTTTGACAATAATTACTAAGAAATACTCATGATGAATTTCTTAATTACAAACATGTTTCCCGTAAAATAATAAATTACTTAAACTTATTATATGCAATTTTCAAGTATTTAACTTATATAATTCTTTCAAGTTATATACCAATATTTGATATCAAAAATAATATTATATCACTTTGTAATATTATTCCATGTGCAACAGATCGAAAAAAAACCAAATTAAAAACAAAATGTGTAAAATGACAAATAAAACATATGTGCACTGATAAGTTCTACTTAATTAAGATTTGAATAGACTTTAGACTTATCTATGAAACTTATAGCTCTTAGAAATCAAAATAAACAAGCCAAAATTTCTATTTTTATAAATGAACATTTTTTTATGTTATGTTTCATAAATCGGTAATGTATATAATATTAATAGTATACAGAAATTAATAATCGTTGAAAGTGTATTGACTTTAGCGGCATTACTTCATAATTTTCTAAATAAGTGAACATATAAACGAAATCAATTTCATTTGAAACGGATGTTGAAAATTGTATGGGTTTTTTATAATTGCCTTAAAAATTGTAAAAAAATCATCACTTTAGAATAATGTAGGTGTTATTTCCAGTCCATTGTTGGAAATGAGGTTAAGTGAATTTTTGAGGACCATCCTTTCAACCCGAATAAATTGGCGCATATATATATATTTACATGAAACTACAAAAAAAAAATGTACTCAACGTTATAACACAAATTTACTCTTGACCCAGCTCTAATTCATAATAGTCAAATATCCATAAACGAATTCCTTTAAAAAGAATATGTCGTCGAGGAAACTACTCTGGCATGAACAGACGAATATTAAACCGTTTAAGCCAAAATGCAGTCATAATTAACTTTTATAGAACACTTGTACACATACTTACTGACCCAAAACAATAACTTAGCCAAATACTGACTGATAAATGAGTTTTATACTTACGTCTTTTACTATTCACATGAAAAAATAGCAATGAGTTAAATTGTATATTTAATTTAAAAACCACTTCATATATCAATTTATCATGATAAGTAGGGTTCTTAATTTGAAATATTTCAATTGAAATATTTCAAAATTGAAAATTTCACTCATCTTGAAATATTTCAATGAAATTTATTATGAAATTATGAAATATAAATTTTTTTTTAAATACATGACATAATCTTGGTAAATAATAATATGATATGTATTAGTGAAATGTTATCAATCAGATTCTATCATTCCTTGATTATAGACTTACAGTTTGACCATAATATAAACTAATAATTATTTTGTTACCTACGCACTGAATTTATAAAAATCTATGCGACACGGCGTATTGTGAAGGCTCTATGTTATGTACCAGATACCTAATAATAAAACATATTGAGTTTTATAAATTTTAGGTTGTAACCACGGTCTTACAAGATATCTTCTAAGACCGTGGTTGTAACTATTAATGATTTTTGGAGCTAGAAGAATTTTATTTACTTGATAATAGTTCATTATTTCGTAATGATTACTTATTGTCTTATTGACATGACATTTGTTAAGTAGTAAAGAGTAAATTCTTGGAACAATTAGCATATAGATAACATTCACAAATGCAAGGGTTAAAAATGAATAGTAAGTATGTTTTATGAATAAGTATAACTGTATAAGTGTATATAATTTGGTTTAGGCTATATTTAGGTATCACCTTTATTTATACATTATTAATTTAGTAAAAAATTAAACACTATAGAACTAAAAGTAACATAAAAAAACATAGGCATTGGGCACTTTGTGCTTAAAAATTATTTATGTTTTCAATGTTTTCATAGAAAAGAATAGACATACTACCTAATTAAAACATGTTTTCTCATCTTTATCACATAATATAGCTGAATAGCTCTAATACGTATTAATTGGAAAACAACCCTTTTTTTTATTTATTTTGGGAACATTTTTATTTTTCGTGTAAATGAAATATTTCATGAAACATTCATGAAAATAAATTTCATGAAATTTTAGAACCCTAATGATAAGAGATCATTTAAACACAATCACACTATTTGTAGTCTATACGTATAGCGTATGGGTATTAATCGAGTCAAGAATATTTACAACATTCACAAGTGAACTAAAAATGAAACACCCATGTATTAAACATTTTAATAAGAAAGCACCAAAAATATCAAATTGTTATGAATAAAATACACCGGAAAATGAAGTCTAATAAAAACTACTGTAATTCTAGGTATAAAGTGTATGTTCTACAGTAGGTACTCTTTAAAACAAAACGTAACAATCGGTGATTCGCAAAAGTACACTGTTTTGTACGTTCATATCATAACATAAGTAACTGAAACAACAGAACTACAAATCTTAATTATGTACAATAAGTTTATATTGTCTTCATTATGTTAAGGTAGAACCGCAGGGGTCTACGTTTGTTTATTCTGTTGTTATAATATCATGCAATTTCCAACACGCAATGACATGATTCATTGTCATGACTAACTAATGTTGATTAGACAAACATTCCAGTGCTTATTTCAAAGTTGGGCCCATTTTGAGTAGTTGGGACAAGTTGTAGAAAATTATTATAATTTTTAATTTTTTTTTTTTTTTTGCGATTCAAATTTGTCGTTTTTGTCTTTTAATCGAGTAATTATTCATAAGTTATACGTTGATTAAAAAAATAAACAACCCAGTAAACATTTTTCCAAAAAAAAAAAAAGTAATAATAAATAATGACGATATGTACATAAAATACACCAACGTGCTAATGGACAAATAAATAATTTCGCTTAGATTTATCCGTCTCTATGCGTTTGCAGCTATTTCAAAACATTTCTACTCCTTATTCGTTTGTTTTAATTTTAGTTAGCGTTTAGTAGCATGTCGAAAAGACAAAAATCTAAGTGAAGAAAAACTGCTCAGAACAAGTCCTAACGACCTGAAATATTCAATCTCTGAATACTGCATTTGGTATCTGCCATCTCAATGTTACTTTTACTACTTCACTATTAAGCTTAAATACTTTCTGAAACAATTGTTCTGCGATTTCATTGAATGAATACGCCCTTTGACATATTATTATGATCCGTTTTTGGTTACAAGTAAACTTACATTCGTCTATTGAATAGTTTGGCATGTCGATTAAAGTTAAGAATATTATAGGCAGCATAAAACTTTTAGAGCTGAAATTAAAAATTACATTTGAATGACTTAAAATATTCAAACAGAATCACTGATGTTGTAATATACTTTTGCTTACAAGGCGTTTACGAAATCACAGTCTATGGGTTTGTTGTTGAAGAAAATGAGAGATGCTTTTTCAAAAAAATAACTAAGTTATACAACATATCAATGCCGTAGCAGAACCAATATTTCAGAAGAGTATCAAATATATCATCTTTTGGTAAATTTATCGAAAAATGATTATAGATTATTTTATATATAATAAACGAAATATTGTATAATACATAAATTAATTAATTAATTACCACATTTACAACATAACTTAATAAATAATTTAAAAAAAAACAATATTATCACAGAAACAGGCACTGCATTTTGCAACGGAAGACGTGTAAAACAATTTATCAATGAAAATTATCATACATCGTTTTGAGTGGTAAAAATAATATTCAATGGGTCATGATAATAATACTTATACCTCATGGATAATAGCGAGCATGAACCATGCACCACTCGTGGACTGGAAGTCTCGATCAAACACCTACTGTTAGAATGCCGAAAATTCAACGAAGAAAGAACCAAACACAACATCCCAAACAGCTTGTCCGAATGCCTCAACAACGAACCACGGAATATCCACAACATACTTCAATTTGTCAAAGACACTAATTTATATAAAACAATCTAACCTTCATACACCATTTAACTTTAAATTTCACTGTAATTATCTATGAAAAAAAAAAACACTGTATTCATAGTACCACCTAACTAAGCTACATTTATATATATATATATATATATATATATATAACTACTTTTGTATTCTTTCTGGGCCAATGACCTATACTGTCGAGACCTTTATTTATAGTAAAAAAAAAAAAAAAATAATAATAAAACAATAATAATACTTATAAGCAATAATCATACATTTTGTTAATTAATAGTTAAACGTTAAATAAAACCAATGCAATAT
This sequence comes from Therioaphis trifolii, assembly GCA_027580255.1. Taxonomy (NCBI): domain Eukaryota; kingdom Metazoa; phylum Arthropoda; class Insecta; order Hemiptera; family Aphididae; genus Therioaphis; species Therioaphis trifolii. The sequence continues at coordinate 124,949,943 of CM050404.1, forward strand.
TAAACATCGTATTTTGTACAGCTTAGTAGATTTGGTATACAAGGTTTCCTAAAAGTAATTACAATATGATTATATTGACAAACTGAAACTAATAATTAATTATCATAGTATTTCACAAAACTATTACGTCAGATAAATTAAAAATACATCAATTTTGGAGAAAGTTTCAACCCCAAAACCGCTTCTCAAATATGGCCTTCCAAAATATATATATATATATATATATATATATATATTAGATATTTAAACAATTACATAAAACAAGTACACAGTTAAAATTACATAACTTTTATTAACTTAAACAAAAAATTAGTTTGCTTAAATATTTTATGAAATCGGATGTTAAGAAATAAGCGTCTTCTCAATTATCCTTTTTTTCTTTTTTTTTATAGGTAGGTACAATTTAGTTACAATCCCATTTATTTTAAGTTTCATCAATATAAACATTTTTATACAAATATTTAAATCAATGGTTTTATTTAGCAGAATTTGCACTCGTTTAATAATGTCAACAAGTAACTTTGAATTTAAAATGTCGTAATTACCGTTTTAAGTTTAAAAATTATTATTAATTGGAGTATCCTAACTAAAAAACTAGAAAGTGCCATTAAAATAATTATTATAAAAAAAAGTGCTTTTACTTACTGTTGATGCTTGTAAATTATTATACTGTTTTAAATGGAAGTTACCTAATAAAACGTAACCTAACGAGGATTGGAGTATTTTAATTACATTTATATTAAAGATATCAATACGTATTTTTCATTTATTATTTTTTTTTTTAATAAAAAATTTTATCTATTTTACCATTTTTTTACACGATCTGTTACAACAATAACAATACACATAATCAATAAAATATATTATTTTTGATTAAGAACATGTTGAAGAAACTTTCTTCTGGATGAACTTCGTTATGAATATGTATAAATGTTATAATATATCAATACTGTATTGTATAAAAAGATTTTTTTTTTTTTGTTAATAATGAAATACTTATTTAAATTGTCATCTTTTTAAATTGATTGCTGCATTCAATTATACGTATTAAAGAAATTTACTTTTTGAAAACACACACAACTGTAGATTACAATTAAATTCACCATCCAACATATAACACTACCTCTATAAAAATAAGTTAGATATGTATACATTATGTACATCTATAATAGTGTTAAAAATAATAATAATTTTAATTATTAATATAATTTTTTCGATAGATAATATTGTCGATATCCAATTAGGTTAAATAAAAAATCGTTGTAATTGCAAACTGCAGATTCACATAATACGAACAATAATTTCGAGCAACAGTAATTATCAAGTAAATCGTGCAACATTGTATCATTAATATCTCGTATTGGTAATCATACTCATCTGAAACCAAAAGTCAGTTGCTATGTCATTATTCTTCTCGATTTTAAAAAAATAATATTAAACTACGATATTTTCGCAATGGTTGTAAGGACAAAGAATTTTTACACGTGGTATGTCACCCCCGAACCCCGGTCCTATATATTTTCAAAAAAAAAAATGTCTGTAATCATTGACAATAGGCTATGTTAAAACGGGATATTATAAAAATTTTAAACGATTAGTTACCTAGCTAAAGACTGGCTTTTTCATTCAATATTACGCTGTTCATATTGCACTATACAGCTGTCAATAATGCTTACGAATCGCTTCTGCTATCCACACACGAGCACGCAATAATTTATCCTTAATAGACGTGGACGTGGTAGGTCGAATTTGTTGACTATATGGCCAGACGGTATTCGTTTTTTTAAATATTTATTGCTTGGATCTTGAGATTTTATTAAACCAAAATTATGAAACCTCGTTTTCGATAAACTTATTAGATTTTGCACAATCCTTGTACATAAACATAACTATTAAATATAAATCGTGATCCAGATCAGAGACTATACAGTTATACAAAATATGTCAAAATAGAGGTAAAAGACGTTTGGGTTTTAACATTTTAAAAACCCCGGGACACTGCACTCAAATTTACTTTTAAATTTTCATGTATATTTATAAATAAAGTCTATAAAATATATTAATAAATTAAGTTAATCGTCAAAAATATAGTAAAATATCAATTTTTATAAATCTCATTAAAAAAAGTTATTTTATTATTGGCATCCAATCAAGATATTAAAAATAACAAGAAAAATGTGTGTCCTCGCAGACTATACTTTCTCACAGCCAAAATATTAGATCCTGATGTCCAAACAACTTACAATGTAAAATTATTATTCGATAATAATCTGTTTTTAAAGTTGTAGAAAATCTTTAGAAGACAAAAGGGACACACCCTCAATCGAAATTTGAAATTACGATTTAGTTTTACTGATGATAGGAAAAATCCTATCGTAAATAACTAAAGAAAAGAAGTCGTACATCACTTATTATTTATTAAAACTACGGAATTGCGCACTACAACTTTTGAAATTGTACTTGCGGAAAATAATTCTAGATCCACCTCTGAGTATAAACAAAACAATTTTATTTAAAACCGTTACGGCCATATTAAAAAAATGCCATTAATTCTGTGACGTGATAAGTTATAGAAATTCATGGGCTATTTGCAATGTGTCCAGTGGCAAATTTAAGGGGGGCCAGAGAGGCCTGCCCCATCTTGGCCCATAAGATGTGTAAGAATATAATTGTGACGTAAAACTTACAATCACGATCCACGAAAAATTCAGGGTTCTGATTTTTTTTTTTTTTATATACAAATATTTTTAATTTTAATACTTTTTTTATGTGCGTACACTTAATAATACATTATAATTAATAATATATTTTAATATATCACTATACTAATATAAGTGTTTTTATAAAAATATGTACTGATGTAAAAAAATATTTCTCCCCCCCCCCAAAAAAAAAAAAAAAAATCCTAGGTCCGCCAAGGAATGTGTCGACCTCACTACATCACAAATTATCACTCATAAATACATTTCACTATGACTTCACCAAAGCCCAAGCTAAAATCGCTTACAATTTCATTATACATAAAGTAGTGTAACACTCAATACACTCATCGCATGTAAAAAAAAAATGAAACGATTATCGTTTCGATAATTAATTGCAACATAAGTATTCTTTTCAATGAAAATAAAATTCGCGATTGAATACAGCGATAGGCGTGAACAGACTTCACCCGTAGCGGCAACTTGGCTAACGGCTGGCGCTACCTATATAAGATGAATAAAGCCTCATATATTCATAGACGTATTTTTTAAGGGAGGATTACCCCCACCTCCCCTCACATTGTAACCTCACATTTTATCATTTTAAAAAAATCTAATATTATCTGTTTAAAATTTAATTGGCGCCACCACGCTGCGCTATGTCTTTGGTAATTATCTGCTGCCAATAGTTTTGAAAAAAATGTATACCGCTTACTCGCATGCATGGTAGTATTATGTTACGATAAGAATCATAAATAGACAGCGACATTAATAAGAACATGATAATAACAAAATATAAAGACACTTATTTTTTTTTTTCAAAAAATCTTTATAACAATGCATACATTTTTTTTTTTTAATTCAGGGCCCTTCTACTTTAAAATTCGGTTGACATGCATATTTTAAAAATGGCAGTGACAACCCCGAATACACCTGGCTGCCACCACAATCACGTCATTGTTGTTAATTGATTCCGTTGTTGTTAACTGATTCACTAACTATCGTGACAAATCGTTCCCGTGCCGTCATTAGATTCACAAGGAGTGGAGGTATTTAAATTTTCCGAAAAAGAGTGATTTTGAATATTTCAACAACTTTAACATTATACATCGGAAGCAAAACTTTCATTCTTTCCTGCAATACCACTGCCGGATTCGCTTTTTGTAATTCACGAATATTACACTCGTAACTGACTATTTGAAACGTTAGGAGTTGCAAACATTTTGTTTCTCGGCATTAGTTTTAACAATAACTATTATGAAAGGTACTCTACATATTGCCTGCGACCCATGCACAGTGTAGGCGTGCCTGGAAATAATACAATAAGCAACGACAAACAAAATTTACAATCGAACTGTTTAACATGTGAAGTAACTTGGATAAAATTAAACTTTATCGTCTGCATTTCAATCATAAAACACGGATTTAATGGTTCCAGTGTAGAAAGTTAATATCTTCACAGTGTTCCGTGCGAATGAAGTAGGTGTGGATTGGACGCTAGATTATTACTTCGTCATCATTTATAGTCTGGTGTATATTATAAATTATAATGTATACTATTCACTCATTATCTAATTACTCGGTGACTGGCCTTAGGGGAGTAAGCGTATTGTTTAAGTATACCTCTTAACTTGATTTTGTGAATGAAACATATTCCTAATTAATGGATCTCCCTACTAACATGGTATGGAAAATCAAGTATGTTTAATATCTACGTCTGTCAATAACGCGTCGCATGAATCAAAAACTAAGTTTTGACAACGATTTTTCTTAATAAAACCAAATACTCTATTTTTCTGTTTTTTCTTTATCCGTATTAAGACAACTTACAATGGCGATTAATAATTTATTAATTCATTACCTAAACTCATTAAAAAATTATTAGGAAATCATTAAAAAAAAATGCATTTCGAAGTCATGATAAAGTACAATAAACTTACAAATTATCCACTTTATTATGATTTCATTATAAATTACGAGTAGAAATATTTTTCCTCAAATCGTAAAAAAAAAACTGCAATAGTATTTAATTTCATTACAATTATTTTGTCCTAAAAATGACTTCTAGTATACATACATAATGAATAAAAGTGTTAAGGTAAAAAAATCTGGTTAGTTAAAAATTAATTAAATCAAAACTACATTCAACCCTTCTATAGATCATAAATATTTTTGGTTTTTTGAGGGATCTTTTTCTTAGCTGTTCTCCAAATAATTTCTTGTAAAGTGGAAAATATTATCAAGACATTTTGGTAAAAGTGGTGAAATGTTAACAAGGTTTTTATGAGCTCAATTTTGATTTCTTAGCCACAGCTCCAAGATTATTATTGCTAGAAACTTGTAATTTTCATCACAAATAAACAATACGTATATATGTATACTTAACGAAATTTCCAGGAAAAAGAACCAATTTGGACTAAACATGGAAAATTTAAAATACCTTATTTTTTTTTAATTTTATATTTAATAATAATTTTAACTTTTAATATTAATACATACAAATTGAATATAAATTCATTCATATACTTGACTAAAAATATTGAAAAATCTCATAAATTAAAATCAATACATTATTTTTTTTTAAGCATTTTGTTAGAATTTTAACGGAACTGATCATTGTAACATCAATTTTTAACTTTGATTAGTATGAAAATAATACATTGTTCATCTGATATTTTTGAAACTTGAGGTATAGACAAAAATTAAATTGTATTCATTTTTAATTTTAAAAAAACATTAAAACATTAAGTAACAAAAACAAAAAAAAAACTTATTTGACGGGCTCTAAAAACTGGTGAAGACAATATCATGCTCCAGTTCATATATGCATTCGAATGTGCAAAAAATACCATTTAATTCAATTACTTATTTTTACTTTTGAAATACTATTCTAAGAAAAAATTGATAACACCTAGATTTTGAAGATAGGAATATAATTTCGAAAATGACATTACACTGAATACGCTTGTACTAATAACCTAAATAATTTCAGAAACACCTAGTATACTATAATATTTTGTACGATTTGAAATGTATCGTATAAAATAAAATATAATATCTATTAGATATTAATACATTTCATTAATATAGTTCCAAAATATTTCGAATATTACTTCATTTTTTTATTTTAAATACAAAACTATAAACGTCAGCCTTTAATTTATTTTCATCATTCAGAATAATAAAATCTAATACCGAGCAAAACTTAACGTGTATATTGATCAAAACACTGAAAAAGTTAATTTGTGTTAGTATAACAAAATTATACATAGTTACTCGGTATTTTTTTCAAAGAAACAAGACAGACTTTTCTGTTACATTTCATGTTTAACTCTGTGCATCTAAATAAATTACACTTCTAAATAAAAATCTAATTATTTCGTGTACTTACGAAAGTAAATACAGTTCGAAGTGAATATCGTTGAAAAAATAAATGTAAATAAAATCAAAAGTTATTTGTCATTTTGAAAATGTAATGGTTATCATATTGCTGTCTTTAAATTTATAGATCACATCAAATTTCTCTAATCCCAGCTGTTCCACCTTTGAACGCTCAAAGTAATTAATAATTACTACAATGTAGACAATGTACAGGGATTTTCTCACTGTTTGCGTGCTACGGTTAATCCATATTAAAAGTTTCTAGATCTTCAATGATTAAATAGAACCACCTGGGATTTATAGCTACATACCGTAGTATAAAATACGTTTGGTGAACAAGGTATTTAAAATATTTCTACGAAAATGTATATGGAATATTCAGTTATAATTTAACTTAATGGAGAATTTTAATTTATAATAAAAAGAAATCTGTAGTGAGTTCCATTTTTAAACATTTTTTTTTTTTTTTTAATCATTTTAATGTGCCAACACAATATTCTATTTATTTCAATCTATTTAATGTACATCAAATTATAATTATCTAATTTATAAATGATGTTTGCTCATACTAGAGCCACTTGAATATAGTACAATTATTCTATTTTTTTTTTTAAATAATTCAATGACTAAAGGCGCCTTTTACATACTGATTGAAACGAAAAATCTTACGGTTTCACGATGATGTTTTTTTTTTGTGTCGGAATAAAATCAGCAAAATTCGCCGTAAACGACACTTCCATTAAATCGATTTTAGTAATTTCGTCATAACTCTAAAAGTAATACTACTACAAACTTGAAATTTTACCATGTATTATTGACGCATTACTACATACTTTATAAAAAGTTTCAACAAAATTTGACTACTCTTGGACTAAAAATAGAACTTTGAAAATACCTTGATGTTTTTAAGTTTATTCCTAATAAAGTTTTCAATATTTAAAAAAAACTTTTGAAAATGTAATGTGATTATATTCCTAAAACTCTCTGATGATACTAAACAATTTCAAAAATCGTGACTGAGAATTTTTTTTTTACAAGCGTTTAAGTAAATTATTTTACGCTTTTATACGTAATAAACTGTTTTTACGTCAATTTTCAACTTTAAATATTTATTTGAAAAAATAGGCCCATTCAATCATAACGAAAATTTTTATGCTGATAGGAGAATAAGTTTTGAATCTTATAGTTGGAAAAAATATCTTCTTTGTCGGTTAATAAAACTAGATAAAATTTGAAAAAAACCAACCGATCATTAGATGAAAAATGGTGAAATATATGACTAGTATATTTTTATACTGAAGCTTTGCTCTCAGAATCGTTTGACTAAATAAATTACCTATCATTTCTTTAAAGTTCAATATATCCATCACCATTAACTTGTTCATGGAGCAGAGAATACCCCATAGGGCGAAGTTCGTGCTTTTTTTTTAATCTTCGAATGTATCTACCTAATGTAAAGTGTTAATCAGTAAAATTTCTGATTAATTCAATATCATTTTAATTATTTTAAATATTTCAACTGTCAGACTTAAATAACGAGTGAACTAAGCTTGGGTAAATCACCCGTCATAAACTTGATAAGATTCAACACATTTTAAATAATTGTTAATTTATACCTAATTTTCATTTAGTATTTCAACGCATTTGGTTGATGCAGGGTGATGTACGTACACTTCATCTTTAATTCTAGATCATACACTTTAATTATATATAACATTTCCAATCTTTTTAATACATAATATTTCATATATATTAAAATTACGGTTGAAATAGAAAAATTAGGCAAATAATAATTAATGTATTGTTTGAATTTTATATTTAAAATTAATCTTTTGAACTATTTATACTAAATCATTTGGAAAAAATGAAAATCAGATATATAACAGTTTTGTAAAATCGGTGAGTATATTTTTCGTGAATAAATATATTGTTTAACGAAGAATTCAAGGAATCATAATATAACGCTAATAATATAATTCATATATTGTCATAAGCGAACATTTTAATAAAAATCTTAAAATTTACAAAACATGTATATATATATATATTTCAAATGATATTTCTTTAGGTTTAAAGCTTTTAAAATGATTCTTAGTTTAGAGTGACTACTATGAGCTATGCAACTAAAGTTGGCTCACCTATGTTTTCCTAAGGTTATGAAAATGATATCTACTACCAAACTATAATTTGGAATTTAAAAGAATTCACAAGTCTGATTTAAAAATGTTCAAGTCTCTAATTTAATTACTATTAGCTTTTGAAGTTGTGAACTTAAGCCACTTAAAGGCTTATGACGGCTACTCGAGCTTACCAAAATAAGCAGATTTCGAAAAAATCTTTCAAATTATTGTAAATCAAAAACTATCATTAAGTACTGATTTTGAATTTTTCGGCCGAAACGATAGGACCTAACGTTATAATAAAATGTATATGTACTTCCAAATACTCACGAACCATTAGTTTAACCAGGCATAATAAATAAAAATTTTAGTACAGCCCAGAATAGTAAAATTACTATCGCACTTTTAAATGAACTGTTCCAACTCAATCAAATTTATGTTGTTCACAAAACCTTTACAGATCTATAGTATGTATTACTACTATCATGTACTGGCATTATGTCTATAACCACTATAGAATACTAAACAGGATACATTGTAAATGGAGAACAATTATTTTTACATGCGATTTGTAGATGCGTTTACCTTAAGTTTTAAAATCAACGAAACTGTTTTTTTAATGTATAATAGTAATTTTGTTTAGTTAGAATTTGTTTACAACGACCATTCACAACCATTTTATACACCATGTCAAAAGCATTTTTTTTTTTTATTGTAATTGAAAGTTTTATAAAAATCAGCTGTATAAATTATTTTTTACACGCGCTTATATTTTGAAATAATGCTTGAATTATTGTTATTACGAAAAAGCGGAAAAGCTATATTTTTTATTCTGTGGCGACCGTCGTCTTTCGACCTACTCAAATTCTCGATCACGCCGAATGGTTTCTACCATAAACAATGAACAATCGACCGTATGGATTATTTTTTTTTTCATTCACTTATAGTTCGAATCAAGGCTCAAATGGCTGTTGTTACGAAAAACTTTAATATTTTTTTCTGGGTCTACGGTAGTCGTTTTCCGACCGATCCACATATTATCTATTATATCAACATGTTTCTACAATAAACAATAACGATGACGCATATCAATTCCAATGACTGATCGTCAGCTGGAAAACGATATAAACTGCTACAGCACTTTTGGATTGCGAATCCCTATAGTTATGATACCGATATTTTAGTCAGCAATGATTGAAAATGATATTATTATACAGTTTTTTTTTATTATTATTTTTCTAATACATTTACCGTGACAAATTGTGTACGGTGGTTGAAAATTTTTTTTTTTAAATGAATAGGAATCGTAGGTGTATTTACCTTAGTTCCGAAAAAATCCATATTATTAAAACGAAAATCGTTAAAAACGAAAATCTCGACAAACAGCACCTACACTGTAACACCCATTTATTTGTCAACGAATTTATTTGACTAGCTTATGTATAGGTATGAAAAAAAAAAACAATATTGCGTGTGGAGAAATAAATTATTTTTTCATATCTAGTAACATAACCAATTCAGCTGAAACAAATATACAGCTGGCGCGATACTTCAAATCTTTATATCCACTTGTTACACTCGTAACTATTACAATTACATTAAGTAAGATTCATAACATGATTATACTTATACGACAATACGCACTTAAACAAAACAAAAAAAAAACAAAAAAAAACAAGGACTTTTGATATATAGTTAATCTGTTTCTATAAGTAAATCCATTTTTCAGGGTCATGACTATAATATTATGGATGCAGTATTTCGTGTAAATACCTAAATGACACGCATGATACATGATCTATGGACTTTAAAACTTGCGATAAAATAAATATCGTTTATTATGTACGTGATATTATATTGAATAGATTAGTTTATGTATCCGAAATGGTGATTATACCTAACATTGAATAATTTCGTGAAATTCTATTATAACTCAATGCAAATTTTAACGAAGTAAAAAGCAACCGAATATGTATCCGTTATCTATGTATTTTTTATCACTAACCCCAAAGAACGATTATCCACCTATTTTAATGGAGAGACCTTTTTAACTAAGTTATAGTTCGCTATGTGTATGTACGGTGACAAAATTATTCGGATAAAAACATTTTTTTTTTTTTACCAACATAATCTATTTTATTGAAATTTATAATCATGAACCACTCATTTTTTTCACCTATAATTTTGACAAATGGTGATCAATACATAACTCACCTCAATAATATAGCCGTGAATATAGCTAAGCTATTGATAGTTACTACAAAATAAAACCGACTAAGTTGTTTGAAATATTATTTTATTTTCACCGACTAAACTACAAAATACATAGATGACTATTGTGCAACAAACAAATATATTATTTTGTTTTGAATATACTTAATTAAATATTTGAAAAAAAAACTTACATATGTGTGCACTTTAATTTATTGTTATATTTTTTTTTATTTTTTTTTTTTTTTACCAACATTATTATTTAATAGTGTTTTAGATCTTTATTAAATAAGAAAAATTATTAAAATTTGAATAAAATATCAAATGTTTTACACTCATAGAATCATAGCTAATTATCCTCAATACCTATTTATCGATTTCAAGCAAACATTTCTCACCTGGGTAATATGTCTAATTTCCGACCCGGGGGTATAATGTAATGTGGATTATGAAAACAATTGGTTATGATTTAAAGTATAAAAATTATTTTATTTTATTATAGGTGGGTTTTATTGTTTTTTTTTTTTTTTTTTTTTTTTTTTTATTCGTGAAATATTAACATAGATAACTATTATATCTCAAACATTGATACACCGATCAAGAAGTATCTATGTAATAAATACTACAATTTCAGAGATAATTATTGTATTTTATTTATCTATATGATAAAAAATTACAAATACTTAGAGTAAGCGACGTAATTTAATTTGTATTTAATATGTGATTCTTATAAAAATCACTTAACTTCTCAACTCGGAAGAAATACCAATAGATCAATAATTTAACATTTTTGATTAGGAAATCGTAAAATAAACCGATATTCACCACGTTTACATTATTTTACTTAAATCTATTTGTGTAATTTCGTAAATAAATTTTGTAATGTAATGAACTTAATATTGACTTTATTCCATTAAAAGTAAACTTTATCTATTTGTTTGACAAACTAATTTATCAGCTATAATCAGTATCATCAATATTAAACGTTAAAATGTAGACCACTACGTTCGAGAAAAAAAACAAAGAGAATATAAATGAAGATGTAAATTGTATTCATGAACATTTAAATTACGTTCAATGTTGAATTTAGATATTTATATTCGGTTAAGTCAATCTATTTACTTATGAAAAGGAAATACATTTAAAAACTTGATATCAATTAAAATGCATGGTGGTTATTATACGGTTTAAAATTAATTTATCAATTTCCATGATATTGATATAATATATTATAGTATTTATATTATAAACCAATAGAAAAAATAGTTATTCTATTTGATATTCATTCGGACGCTCTATAAACATCTTAAAACTTAAGATATTTTTTCTAAAATTAAATGCTAGAAAGTCTCAGAAAAATGTCCATTGTCAATAAATTCAGTTTTTGATTTACACTGTAAAAAATATTGCTTATTCTACAAGTTACCAACCAAAATGGATTTGTATTTATAAAAATGACTTTGTTTTTTTTTTTTTTTACGTGAAAATTGCATAATAAACATTAAAACTAATTTTAATTGAATTCAATAATCATACTTTGCTGTAAAAGTTTGAAAAAGTTAAAAAAGAAAAGGCAAAAAACAAACTTCAGAAACGAACAAATACCCAACAACTAAAAAAAACTAAAAATATTCTCCACGACAATGATGACTAAAATTTCTAGAATTGTCAAGAAATGACAAATCCAGATAATCGGATTTCTTTAAAATGATTTGCAATTGTTCAACATAGGCGTCCTAAAAGAAAATGCATTTAGAATCATAAAATATTTCTTTCGTGCGATTAAAATTGTAAAAATAAAACAAAATACATTTATTGACCGTAATCATAGTAAAAAAAAAAAAAATAGTGAAGCATAAGTTTAAAAAACATATTTAGATTTAATCTTAGAGAAATTTATCATCGATTTTTTTAATATTGATACTTTATTAAAAATACAATTGTGTCTTAAGGAATATGGTCAGTAATAAAATAAGTAAACAAATAAGATAAAATCATAAAATAAGAATGATAAAATAAAAACAAGTTTAATACTAATCACGATCGCGAGTTTAAAAGTAAAGCAATAACATTATTGATAATATTTTGAACACAAAAGGTCGAGCTATTATAAAATTGCATGGAGATGTTATGAAAAAACCATTATGAATCTGAGTACTCGACTTTTAAAAAAAAAAAAAAAAATGGTAATTTTTCTTATATCATATATTATTCGTAAGAAATGTATGCTTAGAGAAATGATTTTTAATCTATAAACGATAACAGTAATTACCATAGTTTATAGGTGAAAATCGCTCTTCCGTTACATAATATTCCATTATTAATATTCCATCTAAATAAATAGTATTTGTTTGTGAAGATGATCTTCCGACGATAAAATTATTTGGTTTATCTTATCAAAGAAATAGTATGTATACATGTACCTAGGACATCAAGAGAAGCAAATTATTTGTTATTGTCTATATCGCATGCCGATCATCTACATACGAAAGAAAAGAAGAAAAAAAAACACCCGAATTCAATACGAAGAAGAGCACAATTCGGTTTCGACTTTGTTAAAATATAAAAAACCATACTATAATCCGGTTGTGTGGTAAAGGAAAAACGATAAAATAAACGCGTAAATGTTTTATTTCCTAGAAACGTAGTGTACTCGAACAAAAACTGTCGTCGTGTCATCACTTGGGACTACAATACTGCATACAGAACACTGCGTATATTATGCTTTCGGTTATATCCATTACGTTTGTCGGTGTATGACGACGGAACGTTTTTGAAAATTGATAAAATATTTATACGTGTTTCGGTGAATAGATCGAATACATGGAGCGAATAATCGTAATTTATTGCGACGGAAGTATAATGGGGGCGGAGGAAAAAAACGTAAATTCAACGAAAAAAAAAAAATTTTAAATATTTATCACGATGACATATCTAATACGTTTCATATAATTCGTCGATAAAATTTCAGAATTTTTTTTTTTTTTTTAATGTTAATAATATACCGAAACACTGTTACTCGACTGTCAAACAACGTGTTGTAAAATTTAACGCGCGAATTTTTTTTTTCCAAATCCCGTCGGTCTGGATTTCGCCGAGAGAAAACGAAAACGCTTCGCGTTCTATTTTCTATCCCTGTGGACTCGAAAATAATAATTGTTTTTTTTTTTTTTTAATTTGGGACTTACGAGGAACTTGGACCGATCGTGAGTAGGTACACCGTGGCGACCGCCAAAATCGTGTGCGTGATCATTGCGCGCAATGCACAGAGAAATAATATGTCCGCCGACAATCCCTCGCGCCCGCGACCGTCTGACGAAACGCTGGCGCACTGACTGAACCCGCTTCGCGCTCGGAGCGTGCGACTGGAGTGCCGTCCCGTGTACGCGTTTGGCCAACTCGGGGGATGGCACGCGGCCGCGCGCGTGTTGTGTGTGTGTGTGTGTGTGTGTGTGTGTGTGTGTGTGTGTGTGTGTGTGTGTGTGTGTGTGTGTGTGTGTGTGTGTGCAGATACACCTGTACAAACGAAATACCGATGAGGCTTTTCGCACTTTTTCCACGAAAATAAAACGTATTATACACACTCGCGACTCCTGCTGTACGGGGTGACTGACTATATTATATTGTACACACACACACACACACACACACACACACACACACACACACACACACACACACACACACACACACACACACACACACACACACACACACACACACACACACGTAAATATGTAGATACACAACAGAGCGTGTCAGGAGGATTTGACAAATGCGATTCAACCCTGTATAATGCATGTGGTTTAAGTTTTTTTTTTACTATTTTAGACGCTGATAATAGATATAAATTACTTTTTGATGAAAAAATATTTGTTTATTTTTATTATTTTTTTTCATTATTTATACGCGGTTCTTGAGTTTTTAGTTTTCTTAAACGGTGGCCTCGATTCTGTATTAACTACTTGGTACTACCTACCAAATACAATGTGTTTATTTTTTATTATTTTATTATTTTATATTGAGTTTGCTTCTCAGAATGGCTGAGAAGTAAATTCATTTGTAGAGTATTCCTGGTTCTCCTCATTGCTACAACAAACTTTAAATATTACAGAATATGTTGAAATACTAAAGAGAACAATTTTAATTTTCTAATTAAAAAACGTATACATGCTCTTTTGTAGTACCTCTTAAGTTATTATGGCTTAAAAGTATGTTATAACCATTCAAGAGAACAAAAAAAAAAAAAATTACGTCGATAAAAAAAAACATAAACATACGGTACATATTTTTTATAAAAAATTAGATTTAATAGCGATTTCAATTGTGAGAAAAAAAATTCAAAAATATGTATGTATTAGACGGGGTTATAATTAATTTGTTAAAATCTACTGATTTAATATACATATTCATAATCCATATCATGGTAACGAAGGACAATGATAGGAAATAAGTGGTCATAGATATGTTTATAAAGCATTTTTAAGTTGTCTATAATAAGTGGCTTTACAGGAAACAACTGTGCCACTTAGTTTTGCTAATAACGTGGAAATAAAATCGTTCTCAAGGATCCAATGAACAATTATTAATTCAATCATTTTGATTTTGTGCTGTCAAAATGCTTAAAATTGCTTTTTATCTCGACTTAAATTAGTATCGCGAACGATGTATTTACATTTCAATCATAATTTTTTTTTTTTTTTTTTTGAAAAAAGAAGTCAATTATTTTTGAAAACCAATCATAATTATTCATAGACCATAGACGTAGGCTGGAAGATCGATCTTCATGAAAAAAATACTCAGCTCAAAAAGTCGTCAAAACTAATAAAAATCCAAAAATTTAAATACCTATGAGTATAATGTGTTGAAATTTAGTTAATTTAATGCAATGCAAATAAATAATCTATTATAATATGTAATTATCAGTTATTTTATAAAATATTTCGATTTTATTAGTAAATAGACATGAACTTATATGAAACAGATATTGTCAAAACTTGTCACAGGGCATAAGAGGATTTTTGTAAATCGTCAACAAAAGCGTAACCTATGGGATCAATATTATGTATGAATTTATTCACCGATGAATTCCACGAACGGTGGTAGAGCAACCATTCGGTAAGTGAGCAAAATCGTTTATAGTGAAATCTGATTCTCACTCCCGGAGGTGTTATATTCAGTGTTTTTCTCACGTTGGCAATTACTTACCAACGGTTCTAGCTGTATACCGGCTTTTAGTTTTAAATTTTGATCACCAGTACATTTGAATTTGAAAAATAGACCTGTGTTTAAAAAAAATAAATAATACATATCGTTTACACACACTGTATAATTATGAACTTTAATTTTATATGCGATGCAATTTTATTTTCCTTAATGTATTAATTAATTTTGTATGACCAACCGTTCAACCAACTGCACTGTAATACTTTTTAAATGTTCATCCTTAAATTTAATCAATGGAACCGCATTTTACAATTTAAAAATTGGCATAAAAGGGCTGGGATCCATTATACATTAATCGTATGATAAATGTTATAATTCAATTAACTAAAATTACAATCGAGTATTATACATATTTTGCTTCTTACTAAATTTAAAAGAAAAAGCTATCTTTTGGTATATTTAAAATTTAAACACAAACATAATGTATTTGAATCAAATTAATAATTACGTATACAGTGAGTCTCATGAGGCATTCTAAACATCACAAATCGCTTCCTCTATTTACTTTAGGTACAGAAGTAGTTTATCTGTTCTCAAAAGTCATTCCAACATTTGGGAAAAATTTAGGAAACCGGTAAAGTACACTGTTAACAAGATTTTCTATCAGTAAATTTTAGTGATTAAATCATAACTCTCAAAGTGATGGGGCTGGCAAATACAGCATTTTTATTAATTATCATCATCACTCCGTATGTACAGAAATACCAAAATTTTCTAAAGAATTTGATATTATTTGGGTTTAATATAGTTATCTTAAAATATCTCGTTTAAAAAAAAAAAAAAAACTTTTATGTAATAAAGTGGTTTTATCCAGTATAATTTATCATTCTTGGTATTAAGACTTAAAAATGTAACATACATTTTTATTCATATGCTCGGCTAATTATATACTTATTATACTAAAGCATTGGTCTAAAGCCTTTCAAAATGACGAAACACTACATTTTTAATGATTTTTGAGTAAATAAAATAAAAACATCATACTCAAATAATTATAGTTTTGAATTTCATAAATATTTAAAAAAAATACTTAAACATGTTTATAAAAATTTAGTCATATACATATTATTCTATCAATAATAGTAACTTTGTCGATCCTGGCGTCTCACGGATAATTTCTGGGAATTCTAGCAGCAGTGCAGTCCGTCTCAGCAGTCACGCGACAATGAATTCACGTGGCTAGTCGTCATATTCACGGAGATTTTTTCGGTAAGGTTGACGAGGTGGTTTAGTAGCAACAGTAGAGTGTTTGCCTAAGAACCATAGATATTATGACTCATGGCCCGGGAAAAAATGTAGCCAGGGGTAACGCGAGCCACCACTCAAGTTTATTTTTGGACGTCTTTTTTAATCATCACTCGTACTGAGACAAAAAAAACTTTTAAAAATCAATATTTCCTCCACACAATAATCAAAAATTGTTTATCATGATTCATATAGAAATTTGACGTAAAAAAATGTTTTTAAAAAAGAAAATTTAAAAGCCTACGTAATTTACTACAGAAATTAAAGGCGTAGGGTTACCCAAAAATTATCTACGTTTCCGGATAAACGAAAACGGTTTACACAATTTAGCCACCCTAAATATCGAAGCTGACTTATCAAAATTCGTAAACTCTGATAGTGTAACTGAACATTTTTGAACCACTTTGTACTTCGAAAAAAATATAAATATTTAATAAATGGCGTTTAGTTTTTGTATTATTTTTTACATTTTTACTAGTAAATTAATTAAATATTTATTAAAGTACTACTGAATGGCTTTAAATTTCGTTTTTTCGTCGTTTATTTACGGGTTCTCAAATCATATAGGCTCAAATTTAAAATACATCCTGTATAGCAAGGTTAGGTTAAGAAGGTTAGGCAGTTGGCTGCTATGATCGGTCTTGCCAATTCTGCAGCCGTTTCAAAAGTCCAGGCGTATAAGCGTTTAAAACTTAGTTAGTTTGTCGAGTGTTTTGGTCCGGCGGGATTACGACAGTTCCATCCGGTGTGACTGTTTAGCCGCCTTCACATACACATTATTCGCCGAACATTTACACAAGAAAATTCGATGTTCGCAGAATATCAGGTACACTGTAGCTCGTTTTTCAAATGTTCGTGTGTGTTTTTATGTGTTTGGAACATGACGAACATTTAAAAACTATTCAATGATTGGCGAACAATGCACGTGTGGTGTCGGCCTCGAGAACTTCCAGTTGGTTCGTGCGTCGTGCACGAAAAGTCACCGTGCGTTATGTAATAAGAAGAATTCGGTAAACACTCAAGCCATCAGTAGTTAACCGGCGTGAATGCATACATAGTTCACGCCAGTCCGGATTAGGGCAAGGGAGCACGGGTATGTGGCCTCCCAGGTCCACGAAAAATAGGAGCATCCTAAGAAAATTATATAATTTTATATTACGTCTTTGTTAATAGTCTTTGTTGTTTTGAAAAAAGTCGGACTTACTTCGCACCATAGGGCATTCTTTACCTCCTAGACCAGCGGTTCCCAAACTATTTTCACTGCGACCTTCAGATTTCAATATTAACTTACATGCGGCCCAGTCATACTTGCTTGCCAATACCAGTAAAAAAAAAAAAAACAACAAATAATAGAAATACAATTTTTCATCGATATAATCTATGATATTATTATTATTTTTTTTTTTTTTTTAACTTTTACTTGCATTAAATTGGCATACAAATGTTTAATTATTTTAAAATTATAAAAAAAATTAATTATTACTATTCACTTAAATTTTTTAAATTGAGTCAAATTTTATTCTTAAATTAATAAATTAATGACTATGATGATGTTGTTGCATACTGTTCACTAGTTTTTCAATATCTGATTTAATTTTTATTGCAAGGGCACATCTGATATTATGTTGTGGATCAATTATTTTATCTAATATAGATTAATCACAATCCATAATAGTTGTATGATAAGACTGTATAATATATAATATGGTATAACAATATACTGCCGTATACTCGTATGAGTGTATGACCCAAAAATATAATTAATTTGATCTATATCTATTGATAATAATACAGGTAAATTATACTTATTTGTTGCTGTCAAAGTTAAATATTTTACAAAATAAAAACACCAAGTATTTTAGGTGTATAATTTTCCAACAAATCAAAATTATATCTTACACAATTGAAGCAAATAAAAAATATGTCAATTTATTTATTTTTCTGTGACCCGCCATAAAAACATCTACGTCCCTGTTTTGGGTTGTGACCCTGAGTTTGGGAACCGCTGTCCTAGACCAAGGTAATGAGGATGAGTGTACTAAAATTCAAAGAAACGATAGAAAATATGTCTAGATAAACAATTCTGTGCAAAGCTTCAGTAGAGAAAATGTATAGTTTATATTTTTTACCATTTTTAGTCTGATTTTCAGTAGGTTTATTTTTCAAATTCGTTAAAAATATTCTTGTTGGACAACTGAGTTATTATTTTATTTTTTTGTTTTATTAAAAGATTCAAAACGTATTGTTCTATAGCCACTTAAAGGTTCATAACGATTTGGTAGTCCAATCATTATACATGATTCATACAATCATACATTTTAAGTTAAAAATTAATGTAAAAACAATTGATTCCGTAAAAATCTTAACCCGTCAGTGGTCCCGATGATTTTTATAACACCGTTAGTCGCGTGTGAGCGTGACGTTCATTATACCTGTTTGGCCAATTGTGCATACGATTTTCATTAGAATAAGTTTAAGATCTTAAATTCAAGTTTGTGGCTGTCAGCGAAACAAAAATAATGCATTAAAATATTACTTTTATCTCTTAAAATGATTAAAAATAATAATATGTTTAGAAATTAAAAATCAAATACATATCACCACTCAGTTGCCAGTGGTATGGATTTATACCAATTATCTATTATGCCGTTTCGTCCTGTTTTCGATATCTATGAAATCAGCCTTTTTACAACACTTGATGGGTTGTTTTCACACTTGAAAGGGCCGTCTGGTTGCGTCCCGAGATATACCTCCATATTACAAGTGTAAAACGTCTTTGAGTCGACAACGCTTAGATTTTTATTCCATACTTGTTAAGTTTATTAGAAATATATTTTCTGAAATTGCATCTCTCTCTAAATCCTTCTAACGTTCCGTCTATCGTTGCATTTTCACTTATAGTATAGCAGTCCTGACACCATTTTACAAAATCATCGAATACGGATCGAATTTCAGTCAGTTGTCTATCGATAACCTTTCCTTCTTCTTGCGAAAATCATCAAACCTAAGCGCAAGCAATAACAAGTAAAAACACAATCAGAATAATCGGCCAAATCATCTGTATAATATAAACAATCTAAATCTTCTGATTTTTCAACCCATGAGGTGATATTTCGTGTCACTTTATCCATTTTTATATACGAAACAAACCACAATATAACAAAATAAAAGAAATACGGCATTAGTCGCGTATGAGCGCTGCGCTCAGTTATTCGTGACTTATGACTTTAATCTTCAACACAAAGCAGAAATATTGATAAATTCGTAAAATCTAATTTTTTCTATATTTGTACATATGTCGATAAGAGGTATTTATAGTTTCACACAAAATACGCCAGAAACAAGGCAATGATGACCAAAGTCGTATAAATGTGAGCGTGGCGCTCATATCGCGACCACTGACGGGTCAAAATAATTTACTTAAAAGCTGACAAAAAAAAAAAAGTACTTAATCAAGATTTATGAAATTTTTTTCAGTGTCGTTAGTAGATATATAGAGGTGCAATCCAAAAACCAGCGAAACGAGTACAGAGTTTTGAAGACAGACACAACTGGTTTTCCAATATTACCTAATCAAACACATTGCAATAAATATGCCATTATCAAGTGACTCAATTACATGATCATAATAGCCTTTAAAGGTATTGTATAAGGTATATTTTCCCTTATGGTAAGATTTTTATATTTTAAATTCTATTGATTTCACAATATTTAATTGTTGTCTAGAAACGTTTTACAGTACACTCAACTTAACTGCGGTGAACGATAGAGCGACTAAATTTCATCTTAGTGGACGACGTTGCTCGGATGGAAGCATGCGTTAATAAGACGAGCACAGTAAGTTGACGCGCTCAAGAAGTCGGGTCCATTGTGAGCCATAGTTTAGAAATTATTCCTGATACATCGTTAAGATTTTGTTAAAAACGAATTGCACTTAAACGCCAAATTCCGACAAAGGTGTTTAAGTTTTGTCGGTTTGTATTCGTGATTAGAAAAAAAACTTAGCATAAGAAAATTACTAATAAAGAGAAATAATATACTTGGGTCTACTGAAAAAGTAGAGTCTATTTAATAAAAATCGGGAAGTAGTTTTGTGCAATTACGAACATAAAGAGTCAAGATTTTATTGTATCACTTATGTCGATTGTAACAAAATACAGACAGACTTAGTTAGATGAACATTATTTTTGTTGATGGCAGTATTAAAATACACCCGACTTTATTTTTTCATGTTCTTACTAGTTGCCATGTCCTTCTCCTGAAAATATATTCACATTTAATTAATAACTATTTACTTTCAAACTTTCAGTTGATAAGATCTCCAAATTCAAAATTATATTTCTTAGTTTCGAAACCGATTTTTCAATATGAATAAAGTTTGCTGTATCATTTTTCCAAAATGTATTATCAATAAAAATATACCTTATCATCACGACACTGAAAAATTGTTTACCAATGTTTTATTATTATGGTAATTTGATCAACGTAAACATATTTTAATTCGACTATGATCATTTCACTGGATAGACACAGGGTCGAATCGATCTAGATCGGTCATAACTATTTTCATTTACCAAACTCAATCCATCAACGAAATGTTTTATTTAGTTTATTTAAAAAAATAATTTATTATTATTGTTGGCGTTACAGATGATATTAATTTAGTCATATACATGCATCTACATTTGATACTCGAGTGCTTAAGCTTTCTTGAAAAATAAAATAGATTTGAAAAAACACGCATTACTAAATTTTATTTTTTAATATAATGAAAGTTAAATTTACTTTTACTATACCATATTGCAGTTGATATTACCTAAAGTAAACACGCTATACTCACTGACTTTCATACTTGATTACTTGACATTTTCTGAAAAAATAAATAGTTTTAAAAAAAATAAGGAATGTTAAATTATACTTCTTTGATATATTTAAAATTAAATTAAAATTTACCAAAGGCATCGTGATTGACATTAAAGTAAACAGACAACTTTCACCTACTATTTAATGTTTGAAAGCTCAAACACTCCTGTAAAATAAAATAGTTTTAAATACACTTGCGATTTGTAACTTATTTTTCAATTTTTGTTTGAAATAATACAATTGTATTAAATATTTCTATTTAAATTTCTAAAAATTAACCAAATTTCTTTTTAGAACTATTGTTATTTAAAAACAATGTTTATCAATAAATGAAACTGACTCATCAAATTATTAACTACTAATTTATACAAATATTTGTATTGTGTTTTTCAATATATATAAGCACAAAATTAGGCTACAATTATATCTCTATTCATATATTTCTGTTAATATTTTAAAAAATCAACAATATTTTTCATCTTTTATTTCATATTAAAAACATAAACGTGTTAATAAATACTTTAATAGTTCATGAATAATAACAAATAAATAAATTATTAACAGCAGTAACAAATAAATGCATTTTTAGATAAACTAATTGTATTGACTTTTATGGTCGGTAACTAAAAACATATTTATTTATTGTATAATTGGTTTAAAGTAATAATTAAAAAAAAAAAATTGAAGAAAACAGAATCACGCATTTTTGATTTTATTCATATATTAATTTACATATTAATATTTTCATATTACCTAGTTTGTAAATATTGTAATTGATTTGTGTAATACATGATAGTAATACAATAATTATGATTGACTTCATAAGGTAGAAATCAAATAGATTAAATATTCAAGTTAAAACTTTAAATAAGAAACTTAAAATAGGTTCGATGAATAAAAAATCGACCGACAGTTAGACTGAAAATGATAAATTAAATAAACAGTATATATACCGCTTTTAGTAGCTGAAGCTTTACTCATAATCGTTGAACTAAAGAAATAATCTATTGTTTCTTTAAAATCCAATACACCCATTCCCATTATCTAGTCTTAGTAGCAAAGAATACCTCACGGTGCGAAGTACGTCCTTTTTTATGTAAGATTTTTCTAAAACAGCTGTCCAAAATAGAATCATTAGCATTCAAAGGTCAGATGAGTGCTTAACAATATTATTGTGGTTCCAAATCAACGTCCATGAACTTGACCCACCCACTTTATAAAAACGGTCCACAACTTATGCCAAAAGTTAGCAAATAGTTAGCAAATAATAGCAAATTTATTCCTAAAGTTAGCAAATCATTTTTAAAGTTTTCGTAGCTTTTTTTCTTTTAGGTGGGCCAAGTTCAGGTACTCCACCGACTTTTTTCGATTCGCTCAAAACATGTGCCAAAATTTAGCAAACAGTTAGCAAATAATAGCAAATCCATTTTCAAAGTTAGAAAACAGTTAGTAAATAATAGCAAATCTATTTTCAAAGTTAGCAAACAGTTAGCAAATAATAGCAAACCAATTTTCACAGTACTCGTTTGCTAACTTTGAAAATGTATTTGCTATTATTTGCTAACTGTTTGCAAATTTTGAAAATGGACTTCCTTTTATTTGCTAACTGTTTGCTAACTTTGAAAATGGATTAAACCTATGCAACCTATGCAACCTATGCATATCTGGGCCATGTCCGTAAATTATTAAATAAATAAATAAATTCACTTGTTCCACAATAAACATTTTTCATTTTTTTTTTTACCTTAAAACTTCGTGGTGTATCTTTTTAACTGTTTTCTTTTTTGTCGCGTCACCCACTAAAAAGTGTTGTGTTCCAACTGCCACCCTACCGAGACGTCTAATCTGACTGTTGGCGAAATCTTTGGAGCACGCGTTCGAAACGATTTTTTCCACCGCGTGCGGCATCGCGTGTGCACATTCGAATTCGAATCGGAGACGAAAGCTTTTCGGACACTTTGTACGTTTTTTCTCACGCGGGCGCGCCGTTCAAAAGTGACACGCGTCGAATCGACCGTTTTCGAGCGCTGATCGCGACTATAAAACATATTTGTGCTCACGCGTTAGGTTCTCGACTCGACGAACTTTCGTTATTTGTTTGACATCTTCATCGGCGTACGGAAACGTGCACTTTTCAAAGGCCACGGTTTCGTAAGTTTTTGTCGAAGATTTTCGTGACTGTGTAGTTCAAATTTTCGTATTAATGCAACCGGCACGTAGTAGAGATCGTCAAGTGTCAGATTAGCTACAGACGAAGTGACGATCGCAGTCGTTCGTGTTTGAAATTAATCGACCGAATGGATTATTGATAACGTTCGGCTTGATAATGTTTTATGCTATTGTACAGACATTCACAGGCCATATTGATCTCATCGTTTATCTTTATGATTTATCTATTCATGAGTACAGTAAATATAAGATGGATCAAAACATAATACCGTATTTATCAAGTATCTGAAAAAAGTACCAAGGAATCGATTTGTATTCATTTTATTATTATTTTCATAACGAAGACAGTAATTTTTGTGTTTTTATTTGTTATAAAACCTGCACAATAATGACAACACCTCAGAGAGAATCGGACAGAATCGCGTTATTTGTAGGGTAACTTATAAACTATATTGTTTGTTATGAAGCGTACGGAACCGTGTTACCAAAAAGGTAAAACGTACGGAATCGTACTTTACCAATACACATATCTTGTCCAAGGGCGTCCCTGACCCGATTTTCAGGGAGGGGCGACTTTTAGACTTGTAATGTTGAGGAATAAAAAATAAACAAAAATAATTTAACTATAATATTTAGGATTAAAAATAAATAAAAATTCTTTTAAATGAAGTACGAACTAATTAAAATTATTATTCTATAAAACAAATACTTTGAATCGTTTGTGTTCTGCAAATATGTCTATTATTTTGCACGCATCTAGTGTACTACGTAAACTGTGAAGACGTATTCGTGTACTACAATAATAGCATTACTATTTCGTGTTTAACAAAAAAAAAAATTACCGAACGTTCAGTATCAGATAACGTATATCTAAAAGTATTCATCGTTATAAAATCGATACGATACGAGCTAGGTAAATTTCGAGCGCTTCTATCAATATATTACACACCTATACCATAATCTATGACTTTAAATAATTTTGTAATTTTTTTCTTATGATTATTATAATATAATACAGATAATGTAAAAAAAAAGGAAAAAAAAAATTGAAAAGGCCCAGGGGGGGATCCCCCCCCTTGATCATGTCGGTCTTGTGGACGATCCGATGTCCGATCGAGGAGATTACGAAAACACACAGAGAGAATCACCGCTTTGCTCACGACTGGTGACGTCCGACGATCAAATGTGTTACGATTCAACTCGTCACGTACAAGAAGATAGATACGCGATGAATCGATTTTAATGACACTGAAGTGCGAAATTGTCATGTCATTAGAATCGGACTCTTCCCGTCGACGAACTTCCGTTACATGTTTATCATTTATAGTTGGGGAGGTATTTTTAAATAAGAGTAATTGTAAATAAGACAAGAATTCTAATAAAACAAAGAAATTATAATAATTGAATTCCATTAAATTATTGTTTGATATACTTTCTTCCGTGCAACATATTGAATTGTAGCATTTTATAAATTATATCTCATGGGTTTCTATCCTATTTTTAACTATCCTATTTTTAAAAATATTCATTTTCATTTGCCCCGTATGCAATTTCATGATTACCTCATAGCTTTAATCTGTTCATTTACATTTCCCCCAAATCAAAGGGACTGGGATAACAGTAAATTGCAATTTTTTTAGGTTCGAGAATAAAAATGTGATAAAATTGCGTTAAAAAAGCTGGTAAGTGAGATAATGGTGGTACAAGTTCGTCCTTCGTCCCTTCGGTCCTCGGACAAGATATTGGTGATGAATGTATTAAGTTTTAAAGAAATGATGACTCATTTCTTTAGTATAAAACGATTCTGAGCAAATTTCAGTGTTATATGATATATTATTATTTAAATACTGTTTACGTATTTTACGGTTATTTGTATAATTTTTGGTGAGTTATAATAATTTATTAAAGTGTGCATAAAAAAAATTCCTGACTCACGATTTTTGAATTTTTGTTAGGATAATTAGGTAGGTATATGAGTAAGTTCATATTAAATTTTCAGAACTTTTTGTCAAATATTTAAAATTATATTACATAAAAACTTTCAAACAATTTGGTAAATTAAAAGTTCAATATTTAAGTCAAAAGTGCTATAATTGTTCTGAAAATATTGTCCAATATAAAAAAGTATGTATTTGATATTGGATAAAATTTTCAAGTTTCTAGCTTCAATACTTTTCGATTTATGACTAAATACCTAAAATCTGAACAGTGAAAATCTCGTTTACGGCGGATTTTTACCGATTTTACCGTTTTTACTCAGTTTTTCGATCGTTATTCTTGATTACTGGAAAAACTATGAAGATTTTGGAAAAATGACCTCTCTAAAGTACCATCTCAGTTCAATTTCAAATCTAAAAAGTTGCTGGACGAAACTTTTGGACAAGGATTTCTATACGAAAAAGTATTTACAGAAAAAAAAAAATAAATAAACATCATTGTAAAACCATAAGATCCTTCGCTTCACTCAGAATCTAAAATATGTCAACTACGTCCGCCAGTATATTATATACACAACAATCAAATCAATTAATGTGTACATTTTAAGTCATAAACACAAACTGTTTTGTTAGATTCATTTACAATACTACCCCACCTGATCCTACCTCGTTAGTTTTGTGGACGATCCGGTCGTCGTCGCGTCGAGGAGATTGCGAAACACACGGAGAAAATCACGCTTTTCTCACGGTTGGTGACGACCGACAGTCAAACGTGATTTTTGAAACCGATTCGACTCGTCACGTACAAGAAAATCGACACGTAACGAATGGATTTTGATGACACTGAAGTGCAAAATTGTCATGGCGTTAGAATCGGACTATTCACGTTACTGCTTTCTCTACGGTTTCTCACGTAAGACGCGGTACGTTCAAAAACAGCGACTTGACCGTGCGACGTCACATGCGCGTGATCGAATTCGAATAAGAGACAAAAGCTCTCTGACATGTGAAAATGTTCGAAATTTTTTTCTTGCACGCGCGACGTGACGTGACGTGTCGAATCGATTTTTTCGGCAATCGTTTTCGAGCGCCGATCGTGAGTATAGAAATTACGATCTTTGTACTCCTGCAGTCCTGCGGTCCGCGTCGACGAACTTTCGTCATCTGTTTAGTATGTAGTTTTCACATAGGTTCTTCGGTCGCTCTTCTTTGTCTTTGTACTTTTTCCAAGGCTTTGCACCCGAACTAACCCGAAACCCGAAACCTGAAAAAAAAACTGAACCCCATAAGACCGGAATAATATAAAAACCAGATACAATTAAAAACCCGAATAACAAATGCAAAACCTGAAACCCGATTCCAAGGCTTTGCACCCGAATTAACCCGAAACCTGAAAAAAAACCCGAATTTTTCTTCATTGTTGGAAAAACTATTGAGAAATTACAAAAATGACCTCTCTAAAGTACCATCTCTTGGTGATTTTTAATGTATAGAAATACTGGATAAATCTTTTAGACCAAATCTACTACCCGAAAAAGTGTATACAAAAAAAAAAATTAACATTGTAAAACCATAAAATTCTTACCTCCACTTTAAATCTAATAATAACTCGAATTTATTTGTGGGGACTCAAAACCCGAATTATGCAACACCTTTATGCGCCCGTTTGAAACCCCAAAATTCAAAAACCCGAAACCCAAAACCCGAAAAAAACATTCGGGTGCAAAGCTTTGATTTTTCTCAATTCGTTTTGCACTTTTTGATTTTAACTCTTCGAATCGAAATATTTATCACCCAAACGGACTTTGGAAGTATTGCAAGTGCCACCGAAAACACCTTGTGACATACGATCACACGTCATACAAATAATTATTCTCGCGTAAGCTTTTCGTGACAAAATTTTAATTCTAGTTTTTTTTCCAAATCATATAAAGCTCTTCCGGAACTTGATTACAAGTTTAACAATACTATTAGCGTTCACTGCTTCCCTGTCATATATTGTATAACACTTTCAAATTTTAACACGATTTCGATGTAACTCATCAACGAGAAAACACGCGTTTGAAAACAATACACATAGGTACACACATATAAATTATTCCATAAATAAGAAAAGGTTTTAAACCAAAAGTATTTTAAGACTTTCAAAATCGATTACGTCTTTATTGCGTGAAGTAATCTTTTTTTTTCATGATCCTAAATTAAAAAATGTTAACTAAATAACTTTATCGCGTACATAAATCCGATGACTTTTTTGGAGTATTCTGAAAAAAATAATTTACGCACACAACCCAAGAATGCAAAAAGCTGAAACCAATATTATCACAATTAAAACCAGCTATTTAATATAATGATTTTCAGTCATACAGAATGTTTGAAAAATATTAATTTCAAAAACTCTGTGAAATAAAGATAAATTATTTTAAAACAAATCGTTTTGAAACCCAAATGAAATATGCACTTTAAGGAAATCTAGGAAATAGTTATTTCAAAAACAAATAAAATTATAAGACTTTGTCATGAAATTCGAATCGGAGACAAAACCTTTTTGACACGCGACACGTTTCGAACGTTTTTTCTCGCACGCGCCATTTGACGTGACGTGTCGAATCAATTTTTTCGGCAATCGTTTTCGAGCACTGATCACGAGTATATTATCAGTCTTTGTGCTCATCATGCGGTCCGTTCTAGCGTCGATGTACTGTCGTCATAACCGTCATGTGTTTAGTATATACCTTGTTCGTCTTGTCAACGTTCTTGTCGTCGCGTAGTGGACATTTCGAAAAGGCAAGGGGCAAATTGTGCTTTGTTCATAGCTGATGATGTCCGACAGGCAAATATTTTATTTGAAGACAATTCAACCCGTTACGTATAATATATTGATGTATAACGAATTGGTTTTAATAAATTTTGAAATGCGTCGAAGTGGAAATATCGTTAGAATCGAACTATTTATGTGACTGATTTCTCTTCGGTTTCGCAGGTAAAGTGTGACCTTGCGTGAGTGCTGCGTTCTGACCGGAACTATTGACGAAAGCTTTAGAACACACGATACGTTCGAAAAGTTTTTCGCTCGAGTTTGAAGCGTGTCATAAACCCGATCACACGTGATGATGATATTTAGAGAGAGGAGTTAGAGGTCATGGAAAGACCGAGGACGTGCTATAAGCAATAAAATCGGGAATCACCCGGTCCCGGCGTTTTTACTGCAATGTCACGTGTGAATCACATGAAGCGATTAATCCACCGTGGACGACATTCGGGTTTTCTTTTCTAGCCGTGCCGTCGACAGTGCAGGTCATTACGTGATGACCGCCTACAAGCTAGTGCTCGACACGAGCGGCCATTAGACTGTTTTAGACGGTTTGGTGTAGTATTTTCAGTACCTAGTTCGTTGATGCTCCGAAACGGCCACGCTCGCTAACTACGAGCATTTCTCACCCGGCACTCGTAAGGCGGGGAGACTCGTTCCTGACGTTGAAGGCCACCGTTCTGGATCAACCAAGTCTGTGGCTTGAACACGTAGTCGTAACATACACGAAACGGTCCCGGCATGCCGTTTGATATATTCTACGCGGAAATTCTACTTTGTCAAAACGACTGCCGGACAAAAATGTCGGTATAAACATCGTGCGAAAACCGTTTTGTCACGGCGGCGGGTATATGTTATTATCATAGTAGTCGAAAAACACGTGAACGAAAAAATTGCATATCATCGACTGTACAGAAGAAAAACGAAAGAATTACGTCACAAGAAGTTTTGGAATCGAAAACAAGAACATCACGAGTCATCTCCACAGAGCGCCAAAAAATTAGTTTTATTCTATGGCATTTCACACTATCACTAGACCGCGAATAGAACACACAGACATATTTCAATGCAGAGCGCGCGGAGAGGGAGACTGAGAATCAAAGTTAAAGAGTTAGCAGTGGCTATTGGTTTAACCATGATTCAAATTTAAATATAAAATGTAATTTAGCCCTGACAATTGTATTCATTTCGATTTCATTAATTTGTAATAATGCATCAATAAACCATAAATTACTAATAAACCCCGAAAAATTATTCATAAAAAACTTTGTAATAATCAACAAATCATTTTAGATGAGTTTCACTGCAATGATGTTAATGTTTTCTTTTTTTCTGTAAACACTTTTTCGGGTATCAAATACACACAATTGGCACACGACAATGGTTAATTTTATTTCATACCGAAGCTTTGCTCAGAATCACTGAACTAATGAATATGATATAAACTGTTTAAATTATGTATCATTCCATTAAAATTCAATAATCCCATCATCGATATCTTGTCCAAGGAGCGAAGAATATTAATTTTAATTTATTTTATTAATAACCACATTATCTATTTGAACCGAATTTCAAGTGCATATGACGAAATTTTAACATTTTTTTCTCTTTTGAACTTTAATAAAATTTAGCAAATTATAGTCGACGTTATTACGTTGAAAGATCGACTGTGAGCGAATTTATAGCATTTAGGTACGTGATAAATAAACGCTTGTTAAACGGACAGGAGTGTGTCTACTGTCTATTGATAAATTTCCACGGATCAAAGTTACTTATTCGTATGCACATACATCCATTAAGGATTCAAATTGCAAGCAGTCGCGAACTGTTGTAGGTAATAATATATTATTGTACATATTATATTATAATCACGTAGAAAATGTCTTAACGCCAAGCGATTCCGACGGATTTTATTAACAAAGCTTCCTTGCTGAAGACTCGATATACGTTATAATTTAAATGCTGCACACCACTGTATATCAGCTCAGCGTAACATTAAAGACCCATCGAATCTGATCAGCGCACGAACGACCTACATAGTTACACGCGTATATTGTATTATTTGAAATTGAATGCGTATACATTTTTATACGTGTTTGTTAAACTCGCATAATAATATTAATACTTTACAACGCGTCCAATTTCCATCGCGTGTATTATGAATAATAATCGATATGAGTTAGAGACCATACCTATTTAAATACAAAGAGTGCTCTACAAAAATATTTTACATCATTTGTTTTAGCCAGAATCATTTTGAATTATTTTCAATGTACTATTCAAATCGCTAAAAAAACATCACATTTATGAAAATATATCTTATTGAAAATTTTGTCAAGTTTGTGATTACTATATTCGAGTAATTTTCATAAATTTAACATAACAACTATTTACAAAAAAAAATTACGAAAGAAGGCGTCTTTTTTATATTTACTGGTGTATTTTAAATTGGTACCTATTTCAATGTTAATACTATTAACTTAATAACATTGTGGAAGCAGCAGATTTTTATAAATGTGCAATATAATTTCATATACGTCGTTCAATGCGCAGGTATAATAAGTGATGAAGAAAATTTAGAATATCGAATATTATAATTCGAAAAACCAACCAGTCATTACACTCAATATGTAAATTGATTATTTTAAAATTCAAAAGTGGAAAGTCCATTACACCAATACCAACATAATACAATATTATACATTTTACTCCATGTTGGACGTACGAAATAAACACTATGACAGTCAGTGTTTTTTTTTTTTTAGACCAGAGTGAAGCGAAGGATATTATGGTTTTACATTGGTATTATTTTTCTATCAACACTTTTTTTTGGTAGTAAATAATGTTCCAAAAGTTTCATCCAACAACTCCATAAATCGAAAATCGCACGTAGATGATACTACTTTCTGACTTTTCAAGTCTTTGTCATGATACGGAGTTCGTCGCGATCCAATGCCCGATACCGTACTTTTGTGACTTGACTGCCTTTACTAACTTGTATACGATAAATCAACCTTTACCTACAGCCATTTATTTATTCCTTTAAGATTCTGAGTGAAGCGAAGGATCTTATGGCTTTACAATGTTGTACATATTTTTTATTTTTTTCTGTGAACACTTTTTAGGGTAGTTGAAGTGATCTAAAAGTTTCATCCAACAACTCTGTAGATAGGAAATTGCATGTAGATGGTGCATAATTTGAAGCCTCATTTTTCTTTCTTCTCAATGATTATTCCAAGTACAAGAAAAAAACTGCCGAATAACTGAGTAAAAACGGTAATATTTGGTGTAAACGAACTTTCACTCAATCGATTTTAGTTATCTGATCATAACTCGAAAAGGAAAATTGCTCGATACTTAATATTTTCACCATGTATTAATGGTATGTTGACACATAGTTTAACGAAATATTTTTAAAAAAATTGAAATCTGACTAATAAAAGAACTTTAAAAATACCTTGTTCTGGTAAAATTTATCTCTAATTACATTTTCAATATTTGGCAAAACATTTTCAACATGTTTTATGATTATAATCCTAAATTTATCTAACGATACTGAAAAAATTTCAAAAATCATTTATCAGAATTTTTTTTGTAAACGTTGAAGCAAATTATTATAAGATTTTCACAGAGTTTACTGTTTTTACATCAATTTTCAATTTAAAATGTGTATAAAGAATTATTAATGGTTCATCAAATCATAATGAATTTTTGGAAACAGATAAAAACATGTTTTTTTCTATTTCTGAATTTTTCGATGGTAAAAATTCCTTAGTCAGAACAAGATATTTTTAAACAGGTTTGTTAAAAAAAAAATACCTTTTAACTAAAGAAACTTTTCCATGAGTAAAAATTCGAGTGTCATATGATATACCTTAAAGACATTTTACCGTTTTTAGATCTTATAACCAGTACGTTATTTGTTCAACACCCAATACAAATTGCCATCTTTAGACGGATAATTACATACACGTGTAAATTTGCAACCAAAATATATAGAACACAACAGACTGAGGTTGATGATGCCGTATTTTAATTTTTGACATATAAAACAGTGTTTCTCAACCTTCATGGTCATAGGACCCTCAGTATTTAATGACGGATGATGATGACACCCCCCAACTTGATTTTCACAAGACTTTACAATGTGAGCAGTATTGGATACATAATTATAATGTTTAATATTCATTTAATATTCGTATTTATTTCTGTACCTTAGCTTTTAGAAGCATAATTAATAATGAATAAACTCTTTTGGCCATGTAACTCAAAATCCTCAGGTAATCTCAAGAATGATCAAAAGACATCTGTAGATATTTCACTATATTAAAAGCTTTGCAAATATTTCATTTAGAAGTAGTTAATTAGGATTGCAGACTATTCACCGCGACTAATTCACCGTCGGAGAAAACGCCACCAAACATTTTACCGCCGGAAAATTCGCAGCGAATAAAATTAATGTCAAATATAATACTTAAAAAATCAGTTAAAGCACATCAAAATTAAAAATAAATTATTTACACTCAATTGAAAATGATGTGCAACACATCTTAAATATTCTTCGATGAGCTTCTACTTAGCCGTTGTACTTTTTTTTTTTATCCCTATTGAACTCACAGCTATGTATTTCTCATTTTGTATTTTATTTTTTGATTTTGACTCTTCGAATTGAAATATTCATAACTCAAACGGACTATAGAATTATTGCAAGTGCCACCGAAAACACCTTGTGAAATACGATTCCACGTCATGCCAATAATTATTTTCACGTTAGCTTTTTTTGATAACATTTTTAATTCTAGTTTTTTTTTACCAAATCATTCAAAGCTCTTCCACAACTTGATAACAAGTTTAGTAATACTATTCGCGTTCTTCGTTTTTTCGTCAGATATCGTTTAACACTTTCAAATTTTAACACAATTTCGATGTAACTTACTAACGAGAAAACACACGTTTGAAAACAATACACATACACACATTTAATCATTCAATAGATAAGAAATAATTATATACCAAAACTATTTTAAGACTTTCGAAATCACTTACGTCTTTATTGTGTGAAGTTATCTTTTTTTAAATTATTATTCTACAATAAATACGTTCGGAGTAACTTTATAGCATACGTAAATCCGATGAATTTTCTTGGAGTATTCTGAGAAAAATAATTTACGTGCACAAACCAAGAGTGCAAATAACCCGAAACCATATTATCACAATAAAAACCAGCTATTAAATATAATGCATTCAAAATGTTCAAAAGATATTCATTTCAAAAACCCTATGAAATAAAGATAAATTATTTTAAAAACCTAATGAAATATACACTATAGAGAAATCCAAGAAATAATTTTTTGGAAAACAAATAAAAGGATAAGACGATGATGGTAAATATTTTAATATCATATAAACTTTAGTCCGTATAACGCCAAGTATTTACAATCATGTTTATTATAGTATGCATAAAATTATTTCAGATTTTTTTGTAATTTGTATGCGAATTATTCTTTATAGAAATATGAACAATAATTCAAGAAACGCAATTTTAAATGGAGTGGTCAAATTTACTAAATCAATTTGAAGACACCTATAAATATGAAAAGAGGTTAGCTAACCTTAGAAATAAATTGAGAAAATCTGATTATAGATTAATGAGTCCAAATGATAAATTTACTCATGTTGAGAGAGAAGACTTTAGCCGTTGCACGGACCCCAGGCCTCAGGTCCCAAATGGCCGGAAAACCCGAAAATTCACCCCCACTGAAATTTTGGACACGGGGTAGAGTAGAGGCAGTGGCAACAACAGCGAAAATATCATGGACGGACACGACGGACCAAATCTTAAGTATTTAAAAATGTTTATCTAATGGTGCATATCAATAGGTTTTGTTGGAACCTCACAACTCATCAATGACAATGAGGGATTTAATATTTTTATTAAATTATTATGTATAAATTCCCGAAAAAATTTTAAAAATCTGAAGGCTGTTCTTCAAAAAATGTAAGTGAATTATTATGTTTACATATAAGAAACTAGCTAGTCGATATTTTTTGATATATTAAAATGTATAGAGCAGCCGGTGTATAAATCAATATGAAAGTAAAAATTGGTGAAATGATAAAATTATGAATTATAGTTTTTCAACGTAGGTAGAATAGTAATAGTGGTATTGGATATAATACCTGTACAATATCTATCTAATATTTTTACTTCGCATTAATAATTTATTTTTTCGATATTGCTTCATGATTGAAATCGTATCAAAATGTAAGTAAACAAAGAACGCGTGTTATACGGTTGTGCGTAAAAAATGTTGATGTAATTATCGAGATCGAAATTCGAAAATTTTTGAAAATTAAAAGACGAAAAAAAAATTATATCATTTGAAATTTATTAATTACTTCTATTTACACGATGTTGGAACGCAGTTCGAGCAAGCACAATACGCGGAATTATATCGTACAACGGACGCACATGTTGTTATTTGGTAACTATTATTATCTGCATAATTTATTCTACAATTATTATCTGGGTAGGTAGTAGGTACTACGTCAAGCCACATCTAGTTATTACGGCGTGCACAATGAATACTTATGTGCAGGTTTATTGTTGTTCCGTATCCGTGAACGTATTTTCTCAGAAGCCTCGGCTCTTCGTCTCTTTATAGTAAAACACCGTGTGTTTCGTGCTCACCAGGGTTTAGATGTGAAAAAAGAGATGCCGATGAGTAAAAAGGTAAACAAATTAGGTAATTGATGTACACGCGTTTTGATACGACGGCTCGTTTAAAACGAATCCATGTATTCTCGTTTTAACGAGTAAATTACTTAAGCGTGATTCACGACGCAACATATCATATTTTCATATATTATTTGAAAATACGACGGTCTAAAAAAAAAAATGATATTTTATCTCAACATTTAATTGTTTAGCGTGAGTGTTGCACTCATAAAACCCTAACTATACCGAATTCAGGTTCAAAAGATATTGCGACTGTTGTATTATTCACTGATCAAGCATTGAAACATGCACATAGAGTCAGAGTCTTTCACAAAAACATATTACAGTCTTACATTGAAAATTCAAGGGGCGGGTATTGATTACACCTGTATTAAAACCATTGAAAGGAATACCAATAAATAGGGTTTATTAAGTTATTTTTTTTTTTTTTTTTGTCAAATATGCAACATAACAATATTTATTCTAGTTGAAAAATGCTAAAATATGTTTTAATCATTCAAGACTTTTCTATCACGTATAATAATATTGCCAGGGTATATTCTCATAATCGATATTTTTCTGTCTCATTTTTTGTTTGAAAAAGTATTTTAACTAAAAACTTTCACAGTATATATATATTTAGTTTAAAAAAGTGAATATGTTTCTTAAATAATTTCAATATCAAATACAATATTTTATTTACTACTGGTATTTAACTAACTTTAGTCATTTAATGTCAAATAAAGAAGTATAATATAGCATTTTCTGTCATACGCAGAAATAATAATCTAAGTAGAATGTTTTAGATGCAAGTTTTGAATATTAAAATATAAATGTACATTTTGACAAAAAGATTGTTTTGTAGTAACATTTTACACGCTAAAAATATTGTGTTCGTGGTCAAAGCTATACAATTTTTGTTCAAAGGAAAGAGCATTTTTTCTTTTTTTAAATTTAAAATAATATGCAACACCTACCATTTTATTGAAATTAAGTAGTATTATAAAACCAATAAATTAAACATAGCGTTCCAATTTATATTGATACTTTTTGGTGCACTCTAACTGGATAAATCTATGACTTGCATTAGGTTATACGTTATAAATTTATAATGTACGTATTAAATCCGGAAAAAAATTTTACAGCTCTAAAGCCTAAAGGGACTTGGAGCTGAATTAAAGGTAATTTAATGATTTTTTTTAACGATTTATCCTCTGAATTGCTTTCCAACGTTGATGCAATTTTTTATTTTTTAAACATCCTATGTTAATTTATTTTATTCAAATATGTGCTAATTACTAAAACAATTTTAAATAAATAGGTAGGTATGTTTTTTTTTTTTTAATAATGATTACCTCTTACAAATTAAAGTCATCCAATTAGGTCATACATATTGACATTATTAAATAAAGATAATATTTGATTTACAATAAAATTTATGCGTCAGTAATTTACAGTGAATATTAGCATGAATTTTATTTATATATTATGCAAACAACATAGTTTTGTGATTTTTTTTTTTTTTTTTTAAATAGATTTTGTTTTACAATTAATCTCAACAATTAAAATTAAAAGGGAGGGTGACATTAATTGGGATGGATATTAATTTAAATAAGTAAGCCGGAATGGTTGAATAAAGATAAAATTGGAAGTATTAGGTTTGGCTGAGGTGAAGATAGAATGTGCTGGATATTGAAAGGTAATTTGAGGGAGTTGAAAAGAGAAATTAGATCGGAACGCTTGAGGG
Organism: Therioaphis trifolii; assembly: GCA_027580255.1. Lineage (NCBI taxonomy): Eukaryota > Metazoa > Arthropoda > Insecta > Hemiptera > Aphididae > Therioaphis > Therioaphis trifolii. The sequence goes on from CM050404.1 coordinate 124,987,071, forward strand.
CTAGTTTTGGGCAATCAAAAAGGATGTGCGAGATATCGCAGATCGCGGGAGTATTATGGAGTGTGCAGAGGTTAGAGTCATTAAGTGAAAGTTTGAATGAGTGGGAAGGAAGTAGGGTATAACCTAGTCGAAGTCGGGAGAAGGAGCTAATAGATTAGTTTTGTGATTTAATGCATTTTATTTTAAGTTACATTTATAAATTTTTTTATTTCCACCAGAAACAGCTCAGTTATATAATTCAAATTCAAATAAAAACTGAAACTCAGACAAATAATTGAAACAAAACCATTAAATATTGCAGATACTATAAATATTAGACGTGGTATCATCAACAAAACGCACTTTAATATTGTTTACGAAAGAAGATATACATCGATATTTTTATTTGAAACCGTCGTCTAATACTTACGTAAATATCAATATCTAGTACCTAGTTAAAAATGTTCACTTACAAATTACAAGTTTAATGTTAAGCGAATTTTTCTAATATAGTTGGGTCCTAAAAGTTTTCCGAATGTTTTCCTATTCCAAGGGTTTAATGACCTTATTTCTTGATAAACCATTATACCCCAATTACGACTTCTAAATGATTAGTTAAGCTTTTGATTAAAATAACAATTTCAAATAATTTTAATTCTAAGACTAAATCTCACATTTACATTATGAAACCGAACAGTCATGTGCTGTAAGTGTAATAATACAGAATGTTTCATATCAAATTCTAAATTTCTTACTTAACATTAGTTTTTAATATAATTATTTATTTAAAAAAAGGTTTTAAAAAAAAAAGTCTACGCAATCTTAAAGCAAATGGCATGCGCATTATGTATAGAACATAATATCGCAAGTACGGTGGCAGGTCTTTTCTGAGAAATATTTCCTCTCGTCACGAGTGCGCTTTTGTAAATTTTCTTATTAGAGTACCAACGCGTGATGGCAAAATCCTAGTTGAGAATCGCCACCATTTTTCAATTTACCTACCGTTGAGTTTTTTGAAGTTGAAGAAATTTCAATCAACATTTTTCATCATCTTAAATAAAATATAATATTAAAGAATGTAAAAAAAAATATCGGTGATCGGTATAATATTTTACCATATGTATACAACAAAGCATTATTTGATCGTTCAATTTCAATCATCTTTCAGTCTTTGTTACACATTTTATGTTATTTTTATTAGAGCTGACGGCAACGCTAAATCAGTCACGCAGCCGATTTTATAGTATTATTTCACCGGCATCAGACAAATTTATTTACTTTTTACCTTGTTTCCGACATTTTCCACTATTTCCACGAAATATTATATCTTGTTTAACATTTTGGTTTTTATGTAAAGTATTTTTTTTCACAATACCGAACGGTAGACTGTATCCTTTATTTATTTATGAATTATGACATAATGAAATATAATCGTAGACCGCAACAGATAGCAGACCGCGTAAATACCATAGTCGATTTATTTTTATAATTTTAAATCCAAGTAAAAACAAAGACAAACTTTTTCAGTTTGATATTTTTCAAGTTTCATCTGAACGTTTGATTACGTTTATACGAAGATACCTACACTGAATTCGAAATTTATATTCTTCGGTTAATTAAATCGACTGTTCGTCAAAATCAGTTTACCAAAATTAAAATATTTATATACGTACCATGAATTCAGTATTAAAATAAATTCATGACAATATCATATTTATCGTGATTGAAATATGAGTCTGTGATATCGAGAAAGGCAATCGAACGGTTTATACTTTATCGTACAGTTAGAAGTTCTAAACGTATTTCAGACCACGTCACCCTAGTCTGAACGCCGTCGCGTTATTTGAAAATTCCACGGCACTAGAATTAAAACGTTCTCGGTTGAAAATGAGTACATATTGGTGGTCACTATAATGATCGACAGCTGTGTTAAAGGTAGGAGTGATTTTCGATATACCTTGACCGTGGTCAACGTATCAACGTTATCTTGATCGTCAAACGTGTTATTTTTTGCCCCTTCGAAACACCGTTGCACAAAGCGTTTGTTACTATAGATCGATTTGCACCGTCGTAAATCAGTCGACTCGACACGGCGCGAGCACTTTGGTGAACTCTAAGTATGATCCGGTGCTATATCCGGTAACCTATCGCGCCGTGTAGAGTGCGTAGGTACGCGTTTCCAGCACCGGCGCGATACGCTGCCGTAACAATGCCGTGTACGGTCGACGTTTCCCGCGTTGTACGAATCACAGGCGACGGCAGTCCGTCGAGAGGGAAGCGGCGGATTCGTAAAGGGATTTCGTATCACAGGGTCGGGAACGTGCCAAGTCTCGCGCATAATGACGTGTGACACAAGACCCAGAGGTCGTGTATTACGTACAGCTGCCGTTCGTTCGACCGGTAGTTACCGCGATTAATTACAAACGGCCCACCCAAGAACCGTCCATTACTTTTGTAATCGAGGCGTCCGCGCTCGGTGGCCGTGTTCGCTTTGACGCGCCGTTGTCTCGGGCGGTCTCATCGAGTTCGACGCCTGTTGCTGTTACCAGTGGCGGTGCTAATGGGTGATCATGAATCAGCTGTTTCATAGTCAAAATGGGTGGGCGTTGATGAATCAATTAGAACAGGGGTCGGAAACCCGCGACCCGTGACAATAATTTATAATTGGTTTAAAAATACTACACCACGCGTAATCTTTACTGATATAAATTGGGAAATAAAATATTTTGCTAAAAAAATGTTGACCATATTTGAGAGCACTTATATATGAGGCTCTCAGCAGGCCCGGATTAAGGGGGGGCAAAGGGGGCCGTGGCCCCCGGGCCCACGAGATTTCGGGGCCCACATAAAAAAAATGTAGTCTTGCATTCCACTTAATTCGTAAAATAACTTTAAAAAATTCAGTTTTATATTTCTTTTTTGCATTAATTTTTTTTTTTTGTCACCTGTATAATCTAACTACCAAAGTACCAAACTTTGACGTTTGTCATTCATGATTTTGATGTCTCGTATTTCATGTTATGATAATATTTTATATGTTATAGAATAGAAAAAGTTATTTTATTCTATGAATACATTTTGATATTTTACTATGAAAATCGATAATTAATGTTACTTGCTTGAGCTGTCTCAAACAGCAGAAGACTATAATACAGTGTGTTCAACGATAAAGATAACACGAAATATTTCGAACGCATGACCTTGTATTCAATTTGGGTTTTTTTTTTTAATGCTTAAAGGACATAATATTACATTTATTTTTGGTAAATCATAATTTTTTTATTTTTTTTTAATTCTGCGAATACGCTACAAAACATTTTTTTTTTAATTGCACCTCCCATTTTTTTAGTTCAAATTTGAATTATGTAAATATTTTTAAGCAACTTTGTCCTTTAAAGTCTTGCTCTAACTTCAAAATTGACTAATTGAGAATTACTTAAAATTTCGATTTATACCTAACATTTGAATTTATCGTACTTTTCAACAGTTTACTTAGAGTTTTACAAATTGATATGTGATTTTGTATTATTTTTTCTTAAAAATTAAGTGTACAGTCATCAGTATTTACAATACTAGTATTTACATAACTTCTGCAGACATTTTAACACAAATTTCTCGTAAATGGTATAATTTTTGTTCATTAATTAAACAAATTATCACATATTTTATCATTTTAATTCAATTTAAAAACGAAATTATGATTTTGATGAAGAACTTTTGTATTATTTTTGTATTATTATTTTTAAGTATGTTTTATGCATTATGTTTAGATCATAAGAGACATTGAGCGATTGCGATGTTTGAAAGAAAACTATCTAATTGTCAGGTATGTGATCGAAAATGGCTTAAGTATTCGCCAAATTAAGGAACAGTATATTGTTTTATGTGCAAACTATTTACTAGTTATTCTGATAGTCCATATGTTGTAAGTAATAGTTTTGATAATTGGAAAAAATTTGAAAAAATATCCGATCATGAAAATAGAATTGAACAGAGAAGTGCTGCAGTAACAAAGAATAGATGAAAAAATTCTATTAATAGAGAAATGGAGAAATAAATATTAACAGAGACAAAATATGAAACTGAAGCATTGAATTGTCTCCAGTCACTTGACTTTGGTCAAAGTATCAAAAACTTTGCATCCTTAAAAGCGAGAAAAAAAATTGTTTTTAAATAAAAATAATGTTCTAGTTTTATATTTATAAAGTTTTATTTGTGTTGTATTAAAAAAAACATTGTTTTAGAAAAAAAATAATGTTATCATAAAAAAAAAATACTATTTTTATGAAAAAAATTATTCTTGGGGCCCTCTAAAATATCTGGCCACAGGGCCCCAAATATGTATAATCCGTGCCTGGCTCTCAGCGCCAAAACAGCTTAACCCACAAAAGTGTAATTGCGCAAGACGGGCATTTAATGTTTTGACTATTTTTCAATATTTTTTTTCTTATTAAATCCACTCCAAGGAAAATAACAATAACTCATTAGTATGTATAAATCCTTGCCTTTTGAACCATCTATAAGGTTCTAGCCAATTTAAAGTTTGTTAAGATGTAATTTGGGTTAGGCCACTATGAGTTTTGAATTTTTTTTATGTATTTATTTCAATTTTCTGTGGTTTAGACCAGCTTATTGGGAATTTGTAATTCATTTAAATTCACACAACATGAAAATACTATGTAAATAATTGTTTAAGTTTATTTATAACTTTTTTTAAATAATATTGTAATAATCTTTAGTGTAGAATGATTATTAACGATGAAATTATAACTAAACTTAACATAACAAAAAAAATCAAAATCACTTTTAATAGTACCTATGTAACAGTTCAGTTTAAAATATATTATTTTTAATAAATTTGATCAACTTGAAAATTTGGTATTAAATCATTTTTAGTAGTAACTTACCATCTTGTAAATATTCGTTTATTTCTTGAGTGTTCATTATAAGAATAATAAAATAACAATTAACAAATAACAACTGAAACAATTAACAAACTATTTTGTCATGAGTAAATAAATTAATCAAATGAACTAAATTTCGTATTTTGATAAAAATGATTACTGCATTCATTTTGCCGGGAAAAAATTATTATCAATATTATTTTATTCATGGAAAAAAATTGGCCAATTTAATAGGATAGGGTTGGGCCACGGATAATAGATATATTATAGATAATATATCTATTATCCGTGGAGTTGGGCCACTCTGGTTCTGAAATTATCAGTTATTTTCTTGGAGGAAAAAATAGCCTAATCCACTAGCATAGGGTTGGGCCACTATGGCTCTGAAATTATATTTCATAATTTACAGTGCCAAAAGAAAGAATGTGCTGCCACCTAGCAAATAATTTTTTTTGTGGAATAGGCCATAGTGGATTTCAAATATTATATCAATCTGAAACATTTTATCACAAAACGGTATTTGATTTTTTTGTGGGTTAGGCTGTTTTGGCGCTGAGCGCCTCATATGTGAACAAACTTTTTCACTAATAAAATATCGGAAAAGCAAATATGCTTCACGATTAACCGATGGGCACTTAACCGCTGTATTGAGAATTTCTAAATCGAAAATAAAACCTGCTATCAATAAACTTGTTGATACTATTCAAACTCAAAAATCAAATAAATTTTTATTTATTTATTTCATTTATTTTTTTTTTTCCAATAGTATACTGTATTTTACTATGTATTTTTTTTTTTTTTTTTATGACGTGTAATTATTATTATAACTTTGTTTGTAGATACCTCGATAGTTAATGTACCAAACAGCGATGTACTTATATAAATTAAATTTTAAATTATTATAATATTTTGTTTGAATAAAAAAGGTGTATTTCAAATTATGGCCCGTGAAAAAATATATTTTTATTTTTTGGCCCTTGACACTAAAAAGGTTGCAGACCCCTGAATTACATAGAACATGGAGACTTCATAAAATCGTATTAATAAAACAATCGTATTAAAAATCATTATAATACGGATGTCTATTGGGTAACATTAAATACAACATAGAAACCATAGCATGGATAGGGACATATTATACATAAGATACATATAAATAAACAGGTTAATAATATCAATAAGTCTATGAAAGTATGAACTATGAACATCAGTAGTGTTAGTATACTAATCAGTAGCGGACACCAAATATCTTATAATTATGACCACGGTTTAACAGGCGATTATGTTGATGATAATAATTATTCCATGATATAAATTGATTAATAATTTATTAATTGAGTACCGGAACCGGGTGGGTAGGTACTAAATATTTGAAAATTATTACTGCTTCATCAAGGAAAAAACTTCGCGCCGCCACTGGCTGTTACTGTTGATAAACCGAATTAGCGTTAAGTACACGAATGTGAAACATCGCGCGAGTTACTCAATAAGAGGGACGTCAGACGTAGAAGGCGCTCTAGGCGTCTTACACTGATCCCGCGCAAAGCTCACGGAGTTTAATATCACTCGGTCGAGCGGCTGCATTAGGTTTGGTTTCTTCGTCACTTTACTGCCCCGGCATCGACGTAACGAGTAACAACCATCAGCTACACACTGCGTGGATATTAGAGCAAAAGACGTAAAATCGCATTGTATTAAATACCTACTCACAATAATATAACATGGGCCGGCCAAAACATCCCTTTGGATATCCCTTGATATTATGTCGTCGTACGAAAATATTTATTTAAGAATACATGAATCATCTGGTGTCAAAACAAATTTTAAATGTACGACTCGAAAAATAAATATCTCTATAACGTACCGTGTTGAATCATTAAATCCGCCGAAACATCTTACCAATGCCCAAACAATTAACACTGTCGGAAATCGTCTATTTTATAGATTACAAATTACAATATGGACAGTGTCCATTGGACACACTAATCACAATGAACATTATTATTTATTCATATAATTATATACTATTATGCCTTACCATCTATGCTTCGTGCATGCATGGATTAGAAATCGCATTCCTGTGAAACTAGTCCAAGCTCGGGTTGGTTTAATTTACTACAACCAGTGGCGTAGATACGATTTTTTTTGTGATGGGGAGGGATGTAAAAGTTCAAATACAATTTTGAATGTTTTATGATAAATTTATACTTGTAACTTCAAGTATTTTATATAAAACAGTCTGCGTGGTTTTTATTTGCCATTATTAAAAAAAAAATAAAAATAAATAATGTTTTATTTATAATTAATTCCTTATCAATAGATGCATTTTCTTCGACTGTATTTTTTGGTCTTATCTATCAAAAATAAAAAGTTTAGGAATAGGTTCCAGACCGTTGTCACACAAGCAGTGCTTAGTTGATATTGAATATGCTTCTTATGGTACGTATTATTTTTCAATTTTTCAATCCAATAACCAACACAGATATTATTGTCACTTATTTTATGACATAGGTATGTTGATTATACGTAAAATTAAAAATGGATGTTTTTTGCATACTTGCATAAATATATAAAAACAAATATAATTTAAATGCATTTCGAAAAACGTTTTATTTATTTTAATGATGTAAACATTTTAATTGGAAAACTTCATTTCTTAAGTTTTATTGAAACTTAAATACTTTCACAAAACATTTAAGTATGATTGATTGCTGTTCATTTTTAAGTAGTAGAATTTTTCACGAAGTGTGTATACTTCGTAAATTTATGGTATAATGGTTAAATTAGCCGATCTATTTATCATAATTTTTTTTTACAATATTCATTACACGTATGCTTACTAAATACCTACGTCGTGTTATTCATTATACATTTAGTCTACACTTAACTTCCAATAAATGTTTTCACATACAATATTATTAAAATTTTTTTTTTTTATTGTTTTTAATTTTCATTAAAATATCTCAGGTGTACATTTTGTATGGAATATTTTATTGATATATTAACTCAAGTTCTTATTGTTATTTCATTCGAGAGTAATATTTAAAAATATTGTTTAAGTAGTATTATCATCACATAGAAAAAACAGTTTTTAGATTTTAAAATGTATTTACATAATAAAATGATTTTATTTTTCATTAAATACATTATGCGATTGTCGACATACATTTTCAAAGAACTACCAAGTTATTTTTAATGAGCTACCCGAAATCAGGTATCAGGTAGTATCACAGGCGTCAAACTCGATACGTTTTGATGAAACAAAATCTAAAATTTAGGACCCACCTCATACACTCCGTTCCTGGTATCTAACCATAAAAACTTAATATTAATCTAAAAAAAAGTGTATATTTAAATATAAAATCTCCGAGAATCCATGACTATTGGCGCCACCATTTTTACTTACGTTTTATTTTATAATTAAATTCAATAAATAATCATACATCTTATTTTTTTAATTTACAATTTGTATTAAAATAAAAAAAAAATTAAAATTCAATGGATTATATTATTTGCTCACCGTAAATATTTTTATAAATTTGAAATAAATACTTTGTACATCATATAAATTTCACTAAAACTGTTTATGAAATACACATATTATAATCATTTACGTACCCATACGGGCTTAAATATTGTAGGCTGAAAACTTTGATTAAAATATCTTTGTAACCGCTGTGAAAACTAAGAAATTAATATCAATAGTGGTACTGTCTATTAATAAAATCATATACATATATTCTATAAGTTTTATCAGTATAGTGCCGATTAATTATTCTTTTACTAGGTTTCAACATATTCTTAACAAATTGTTTTCATGGATGATTGGCATTCGATAAAGTTTAAGAAAAACCAATTAGTTTTCATATACATATATATATATATATATATATATATATATATATATATATATATATATATATATATATACATACATAAAAAGTACCAAATAAGTTATTCAAAGTTCAGGATTTATTGCATACAATAGTTATTAGTTGTACTATAAATAAAACTGATGTGAGTAGGTATGGCATACATAAGAAGTTCACGGATAACTCTATAAATTACCGTTCAACATTTTTATTCATAAATTGAAATAGAAAATATGTAATATAGTATTCACTTTTCACTTTTATTTTTTTCTTCGGATCATCCGACTAGAACGTTTGAAATGGAGTCGATTGTGTGACAATATGAAAATTTTCATTAAAATAGCGAATGATATATAGTCACACCCACTGTGAATAATTCACTATTATTTACATATGAATATTAGGTATATATGATGTTATACTCAGAGATTTAACTCGCCCGATAGATGAGGAAACATTTGTGGACAATAAATATCTTACTGATATGGAAACATATTTAAATTTCCGTTACAAAATATTTTAAAACGATCATAACGCTGTTTGGCTTCATCCCAATAATATATTCAATTATTGTCGTACTGAGTTCAAGAAAAATATCTAACAAATAGGAAATTGCATATGGAAAAGTTACGTATTTATAATACTTACAACGCTTTCCAAAGCGCTTAGAATTTTCGGGCCATGGTCAATATCTTCTAATCATTTTTTCAACTTTTTAAAGTACAATTAAAAATAAAAATTGAAACAATATTTTTATATCAAGTTGTCTTATGACATATTTTTTAACTTGATTTAATAGTTTTTTTTAGTTTTTTGTCAATGGTAACTTTGAATTTATAACTAACAATATTTACGTATTGAAGATACTAATGCTTTAATTTTTATATTAGACCATGTTAGTTGGCAAAAATGCTTCTATATTTCTTAAAATAATGTTAAAGAATGAAAAATGTAACTAAAGATATTTTCAAAAAAATGAAGACGTTTTCTTCATAATGTTTTGTTATAAGTCGTGGTAATCACAAAATAGACTAATAATCTTAAATCATGTGCCTACATAAAAAGAGTAAAAAGAAAAAAAAATGTTTTCATGAAAATGTGCGTAGTTTTTATATTGTGCCAACATAAGGAAAATCTCATAAAAATTGATTGGAAAAAAAGTTAACGGTCGGGACACGCGCCATGAGACACCCTGTGTGATATCGATAATACTTAGAAATATAAAGGACCCGCGATCGTATCTCCGTTTATCTACTGGATTGAATTTTCGTAAAGAAGGAACGCGACATATTATGAGGTCGTCTTTCAGCAGTGTACATCGTGCACAAAATCGTTTCCGGCCGCGCAGCATCACCGTGCGCGGCTCTTGGTGGTTATTAACGAGAAAATTATCATACTTTCGACAGTGATTAATTTCGATCCTACGGATCTAGACATGGCTGAACCCAAATTAAATTTTTTTTTTTTTTGTAATTATTACAATAATTACGCGCGGGCGAGCGGCCGGTCTTCGGACCGCGATCGATATGCACCGCGATAATCACGATACAGTTTAATCGCGTGAATATCACATTACACAGGACGTACCCATATTATACCTGCGCGCTGTCTTCTGTTTTTGACGTGGGGATGTTTTTTTTTCACTCCCGAAACTTCGGCGTGTCCCGTGCAGTTTGTTCCTGCCGAGGACGTCGTCGGGTCGTCGACGACGGGGCCACCCGTCACGAGACGTAAATAATATTATTATTGTCGTCACCGTCACACAGACGACCGTGAAATCCGCGTGCGACCCGCGCACGGCCATCGGTAGCCGACGGAATAGACACGGCGAGAGCCCGGAGAAATCTCGGCGGACAGCCGGTGTGGCATCAGGGGTGGTTCTAGGATTCAAATTTCGTACGGGCTTTTTAGGATTCAAATTTCGTATGAACAGATTTATAAATAATCTATTTATATAAAAATATACATACAATCAAGGATAATTCAAATCCTTAACAGTCAAGTTTTTATCTTATCAATAAGTGCATAAAAATAAAAATTAATTCTGAATTATATTTATTGGTAGATTTTCTTAATTCTTTAAACAAAATTGTAGTTTAATATAATAATATGTAATAGAAATATAAACCATATTTTTATTATATATCAGTTTATTACAAACAAATGAATGCAGACTTAAGAAATATGGGACTTAAATTTGAAATTGCAATTACGTGCACCGCACCCATCGAGATAGATTAAGAATACACATTATGTTCTATGGCCGCACTGTAGTGATACATAAATCATATTTATATTTTACAGTAGACAAAGTAGCTATATCTATTACAATCTATTTACCTTTGATAAATCGCTTTATTTTGTTTATCAAGGTGTTAATGAAAAAAAATTAATTATTCAGAACGACGTGACATTGCAATTAAAAAAAATAAATAAATGCCAAAAATGTTGGTACGGTCAGCTGCCCACTCTGCCTTACATTACGCTAGAATCGCCACTGTGCGGCATCGATCAAAAACGGGATACGACACGGGCCGGTACCTGTATATAGTATTATAATTATTATTATTATTATTATTATTATTATTATTATTATTATTATTGTTATTTCGTTCGTCCCACCGCACCGCCGCCTGTTGTTTGCCGGTCTTTCTCTTAAAACACGACAGAAAAATCCGCTCTGCACGGTCATCCTCCACAGTCCACAGTCCACACTACTCGCCGGAACCGATGTTTCCTTAGTTTGTTCGTATCCTATATTTTATTTATACTCTATTTATTTTCCAAGCATCCGTAAGTGAATAAAAATATTGTAAACATACGATTATGTATTGTAGTATAATATTTTCATGCGATTATAATTATTTCAGTATCGTAGTATTTTTTTTTTTTTTTTTTTTTGTTATTATTAAAGGCTTCAAATACAGAGTTTATTAGCCTACAATGGTTTACAATGGTTCTTGTCTTATATATTGGTTGAGAGGTCGGCCATCTTGAGGAAGTTTACTATGGATTTTTCTTGTCCTGGTCCGAGTGCATCTTTGAGTGAGGAGGTATTTATGTTTGCTTTTGATCTGGCGTTATGGTAAGTGGGGCATTCTAGGAAAATATGGTTAACAGTGAGTTCGCAGTTGCATGTTTCGCACCTGGGTTTGGGCTCTCTACTCATAAGATAAGAGTGGGTTATTCTAGTATGTCCGATGCGTACTCTGGCGATCATGGTCTCTTCATGTCTTGTAAGCTTGACTGGAGGATCCGGCCATTTTTTGGTTAATGGTTTTATTTGTCTGAGTTTGTTTTGATTGGATTGTTTTTCCCATTGATTCTGCCAGAGGATGTAAAATTTTGTTTTAAGGGAGCGGATAACGTCATCGTATGTTACATGTGGGTATGTTTTGGTGTCCGGGGAGGTAGCCGCTTTCATCGCCAGTTCGTCAGCGAGTTCATTACCGGGGATGCCGATGTGGGATGGCACCCACATGAGTTTGATGGATTTGTTATCGTAGTATTATTCGTATTGATTACGCTAATGTTTCAACGCTATTTGAATGTTACGAAGTAAGTCTTTATAGTGCTTACATTTGAATTTTTCGCATGATTTTGTTTTAAACAACACTAAATAAAACTACATTTTTTTGAAAAAAAAAAAAAAAAAAAAAAAAAAAACTATTTTTTTTCACCCCATTTTTTATTTATTTTTAGTTTTCTCAAGTGTCTACCACTATTTAAAAACTGTAACGTAATATTATGCAAGAAAATAATTTTTTCACTATGTATCATCTCTATGCTATTATATTATGGTGTTAATAGTGGTTGCCTTTTAAGAAAACTATAAAAACTTAATATTTTTTTTTAACGTGTCTAGTCCTATTAGCGTTTTAAGTTTTTATGAAAAATAATTTTCAACTTTTGCATTACACTTAACACAGCGTCAAGTAATAATTGTCGAACCGTACCGTGACACCATATAAGTTTTACGTATTTATATTAATTTCGAACATAAACGTTCACAGCAGCATACGCGAAGTGAGACGCACACATAGCTTTATCCTCCGTCAGCGGCAGTGTCAGAGTTCCGCGGTTAGCTAATACATTAGGCTGATATTTTGCTGTCCCTCGGGGTGAAGCTCCGTTCTCGCGAAAAGTGCTGCGAAGCGGCGCTCGAGGCGACTAGCGAATCCGATGTTTGGGCGGCGGGTGGTCTCCTACACCTTATAAAACAGTGTAGGCACCTATACCTATTGATGAATCGAAAAAAAATATCGGAAAAACCACCCGGTTCCGGCAAGGGGGGAAGATAACCGAAAAGTATACCGGAAAATTCCCGGAACAAAGGTTCACGTCAAAACCGACGACGAGTGCAGCGCGTCAAACAATAATATTTCAGAACACGTCGGTCGAGTTCGAAAAAATGCAGCATGGGATACGACTGGAGTTTGTACGGTGACATGATTTTCCTGTCGGCAAAATACCACGGTGGTGATATGACATTCAAAACTCGTTACGATGTAAAAACGTGCAGCGATGAAATTTCAACTGGCCGAGGACTGCGGCCGTCCGACTATATAGATAAAATGTGTGTGCGTTATATGTATATTTAAAAATACATTTTTCATTTTTTTTTTCACCCAGCAACTTGTACTGTTGAATCGGTCACGTCGGCAAAAAGTCAGTTTAAATCAGACTTAGGTGTCAAAATCTGTTATGAATTGTTATAATTTATTTTATATCGCAGCAAAAATCTTGACGTCAACCCTACAAAACCCGGTGAACCTACAGTGATTTATAAAATAATGCACGGGAGCGGAAACAAAATTTCGAGTCTATTAAAAAATTAAAGATAAATTATATTTTATAAAATAAGTTTATCAAAAATTATGGCTGGAGCAGCGTGGTGCATATATTAACTTTGGGTTTGGTGATACATTTAAAGTGTAGCATTGAGTGCATTTGGCAAAGAACGTTAAAATAACTGATTCATAACTTAATCGCCTGTTTCCTGGCCCAAACAACAGTAGATCTGACGGGACAGAATTGCTAATTATTTCGATTTTCACGTGGCGTTTGATAATGGTTCTAAAGTCACTAAAGAAAAATCAATACTTTTTTTCTATGAAATACATAATATAAAAATATAATAGACTCTTTCTAAGGAATTTTAGTCTTCCGATGGACTTAAGTCCATTTTAATTTGAAATTAAATAATAATCTTTATGAACGGAGTACACACTAGGAACCGTGTATGATGGAAATAAATATAAGATTTACGTCGTTGATACACACATAATATAAATGTATAAAATTGAATAGATAATCTTTGTTACAGGTTGGCTCCAAAAGTACTAATCCGATTGTCATGCGATTTTTGATACATTGAAGAAGACATCACGAAGCGGGTTTTAGACACAAATTTAGTCCGATAAATGTAATAACTGATTAGTTATTGATTAAATTAAAAAAAAAAAACATGTTTATATCTAAACTAACTGACTGAGATATCAACGTACAACCCGAATCGCTTGGTCTAGAAACTTTTAATTTTGCACAGGGGATCCAGTTACAACGTAAGCAATAGGTACCCAATCATTTCAAGAGACTAAGAAAAGAGTTATAAGTTCGATATGTCGTAATCCATAATACCGAAATCATGAAAAAACAAAATTAATTATAGCAAGATTTTTTGAAAATTCAAAATGTTACCCTACACAATACAAATACAATATAATAAAACATGTCGGATAACGAAAGCTATATCTATTAATAAATATTATTTTAGTTATATAGTATCAGCGTAATTATCTTAACTTGCGTTTTTTTTAGTAAATCGGTAAATATACTACTTATAAAGTATACTGCACTATACAGCGTGTCTCAATTAATTACAACTTTCAATCTGGCGTTTTTACATTTACTTCTATCTTATTTGTATTCATATTATAGTCCTGACGAACTAAAGTCCTGATAACGATAAGCACAAAAGATAGTAGAATATATTTACCAAAATTAAATAGTTATTTGTAAAATTATCTTCTCGGTAAAAAAATTAATTAAAAAAATTATATTTCTGAACAATGTTGCGCTTACACATTTCTAGAATAATATATATTTTGTTTTTTCACAACGCAAATGTTTCGTGGAAATCACATTAAACATTAAAGCAAAAACTTTAATCGAGACTTAATTCTGTATGATCCATGCGATCTAATCTTTAGCTTTCTTGGGGAATTCTCTTATATTATGGAATGGGATCTGAATTCGGAGATCAGAGGATTAAGAGGGTTTGACATGAAAATTTTAATTCATCTTAAACCCAACATTTAAATGTATTTCGGTATTTGGCTAGTACATTTGTTGTGCTCGTTCTAGTCTGTTTTCGCGAACGATCTTAATGTTAATTGAAAATTAACTAAAATATATTAAATTTACGGTATAAAATTCTCTATAGACATTCTCAATGATGTCTCAAAAGTTAAAACGCTTTTTCATAAAATTCGATGAAATATTGTTATTAGTTACAATATTTTGACAAAGATAAAAAAATGGCAATATAATTTTTCTACATAATGTTTTAAGAGAGATAATATTAGTGGACTATTAAATGATTAACTTTAACTGTTCTGTCCACTAAGTTTAACTTGTAAAATATATTGACGTTACAACTGTTAAAACTTAAAAAAATTAAATTCATTAAAGTATGTTGTATAAAATACGATACATTTCTTTGTTTTGACAAATTAAATATGATTATAATAAATGAGGTGATCAGAAATCATAACATTTTTTCAGAGTTATTATAGGAAGGCATATTTTACTAATTTACTTTTAATGTTTTTAAATTATAAAAATGTATCAAATATATTGGGTCAATTCAGATATTTATTGATTTTTTATAATAATTAAAATACTGATTTGGGCATTACTCTTAATTATTAGCATGTATTAATAATATTAATCTTTGTGGTTAATACTCCCGAAGATTAAACTTTCAAGAAAAATGAAAACTTTTTAATGGTAAATCATCATTTTAATTTTGGATTGTTCATATATGTATTGTATAAATATTTTTCAAATTTTTCAAATTGGAATGGAGAAAAAGGCATACATTTTTTTTCAAATACTGAATTTTAGAAGATTTTTTGTTTAAATACAAGTAATATTCAAGTGATTGTCATCGTAGTACTATTTAGTAAATGTAATTCATACTAATCGGATGCACTCATTTTTTTCACCTACACTAGAAATGTGTAAATACGATGAAATTGAGCATTTTTAAGAAAATTATTAAATCGACATAAATGATTAGTTTTATTATTCCAGTTCTTCTTAACATGAAACTTGAACATCGCTTCAGTAATTTATCATAAGGTTTTCGTTTTTGTAAAACTTAACTAGGTAAGGTGCTAGATTTTAATAATATATTTGGGAAATATTGCACAATTATTTTATTTTACATACACGATATTGTAGAAAATATATAATATATAATATATAATAAAGGCTTAGCCCCCCAAAATAATATTTGTCTAGCCCCTCAAATATTTATCTAGCCTCACATAAAACAGGTACAGAATTGCCTGGTTAAAATTAAAGAAAATTTTGCTATTGATATGATATTAAACAAGTAGTAACTGACAATGTGTACCCAAATTTATATAAACTGCTATAAGTAGCTTTTATTATACCTGTTAGTACGGTCACCTGTGAACATTCATTTTCTTCGATGCGGCGATTAAAAAATAGGCAGAGAACAACAATGAGACAAGAACGGTTTTCAAATTTATCAATATTGAACATCGAAAGAGATGTAATTAATAGTCTAACCACAAAAACAATTATTGATACATTTTCAGCAGCAAATAATTTCGGGACACAACTCGTTAACTGGGACGTGTTTATCATGAAATAATAAGCCTAAATGTGCCTACGCATATACTTTGCACATCACATATTGCTATGTGTTGTACTTTACTCATTACTCTATTTCTTGTCATAATCACAGTTTATTATATTATATACTACAGTTCTTATACAGTTTTATAATTATTTAATTTAACATATTTCCCTCCAACACACAACGGTCGACACTTTGACGTCACTTTGATGATCGAAGTCAGAAGTGGTAGAACGCAACATAGTCAATACTAAAATAAATTATTACGTGAATGAGTTTCGTTCAGAACCGTTTTCAAAAACTATAGTTTATCATCAAAATAAATTCATCATTAATTTTATTTATAAATAATAATTAATTTAATGTATTTTATTTTTTTTTTATTATTTACCTAATATAATTAATCATTTAAATAAAATCATACTTTACGTATTGTTCACTTATCATGAAAGTTGCTCATCTAAAGTTCTTTGAATGCATCACCATTATCTCGTCCAAAAAGCAACGAATACCTGTGGTGTGAAGTAGCGAAGTATATATCCGGCTCTATTAATTATTAATTATGTGTAGAGCAAGGACTTTCATGCATTTACAACTTTATCGTATGCTTGTTAAGTACAAAATACATTTCATAATGTTTTTGATGAAATACTAAAAGTTTTTAGTGCATATTTTTGCATATTTGGACATTTTTTGGTTTAAAGCGCATATTTTTGATTATAAGAGAATATTTTAAGCTTTTAGTGCATATTTTGATGGTTTATCGAAAATCAAGCGCTTTGGAGAATATTTTTCATGAATCAAGGTCAACAATTTGGTATAAACTTATTAAGACGATAAAGATAAATTGTATCTCGAAATAATAATAATGGTCAGTATTTATTATGTCTATTTTTGTATTTTTATTTAACAAATAGTAGGTAAGTGGTACGTTTTCTGCTATTTGAAAATATCAAAGAAATGTTAATAATTCAGTGCAAATCTAATTTAGGTAAGGAAAATATTTTGAGAATAATTCAACAATTATTTTAAAATACCTTTTTTGTTTTATTAGGAGCAAAATAATAATAAAGAAGAATGGAATCTAACATTTAAAAAAGGTTCCAAATCAATAAAATAAAATAAATCTAGTTAAAACTTATACAGAATATTAATAAAATTAATTTTTTAAGGGCATATTTAACCGCATATTTTTAATTTTTTGGTGCTTAAGTGCATATTTCTAAATGCATATTTGATGATTTTTTGGAGCATGAAAGTCCTTGCTTTAATTATGTGTAACTGAATTCGATCAAATAATTAGGCTAGGCACCTACATCAAATACGTAGATAGAATACATAATAGGCAATAGTATGGATTATACTTTTAATTACAAATAAAATATTTATAATTTAGAGACCACTGATATTGTGTTAAGATTACAATATTTTGAGATGTAAAAACTTGTGAATTTTATTATAATCTATTAAAAATGAAAACCCAAAGAAAAGCCAAATAAAATTTACAACATTACAACAATCATGGAAGTATATCAGTCGAAACATATATTCTACTTACAGTCAGGTACATTTGAGTAAGTGTCAAATATGGGACGTAGTTGTTATTTTGCACCTGTTATTACCGACATTATTTATTCAGATATGATTATTCGGGTACTATTGTACTAAAGTGAGCTATATGTATTAAATTCAACGTGCAATGGTTATGTTACTGGTTTGTTTATTTCATTCGTATTTCCTCAGAAGTGGACGAGAATGTTCTATTAGATTTACCACGAATAAATTTTTTTTCATTTGAAAAACACTATTTTGGACATTCAAATGATGTTAAAATGTGCAGTGTAGTAGTATAATATATGTGTATGCGCGTATTGGGTACGTACAATGTGAAAACCTGTCAAAGATTAAATGCTAGGGCGGATGCCCATACGTCTCGTCATATACGGGATTGTCCTGTGTTTCAACTTAGTGTCCCGTTGTTCCGGTGAAAATTATACACTATGTATTTCGTCCCGTTTTTTAAATCTGTCCCGTATGAATACTGTTTTCCTCAGATGTACAACTTTTTAGATTTTTATATAGTGTTAAAATCTTAGCTTATCAATGTTATTTTCGGACTCTTATCTTAATCATTTTACCGCGATAATATAAGATTGGTTGAAACTATCAAAATAATTACCATTGTGAAAACATATTAAAAATGATTTTGTTACGAGTTCTATAATATTTTATTTAAAGAAACGTTATTCACTTGAATTATTTCAGCACTCAATTACACAAAACCACAGGGGAAGAAATTGATCGACCATCGTCATCAGAATAAAATATGTTTTTGCGTGTAAATATTTTACGTGTGTTCAAAAACCATAATATAACACATTTATTTCGTTTGTTATATCGTATTAACTTTGGTACAGATAAAATCGTTTCGTGTACATAAAAAAGCCAAACATACTCCGCTCCATAGGGTATTCTTCGTTTTTTGGGCTAGATAATATGGAAAGGTTTACTGAATTTTAAAGAAACGATAGGTCATTTCTTTAGTTAAACAATTATGAGCAAAGCTTCAGTATAAAAAAAAAGTTTTTACCGTTTATATATTTTACCATTTTAGGTCTAAATTTCGGATGGTTTTTTTTAAATTTATTTAAAATTTTAAACTAGATAAAATGTCTGATCTCTAGAGTTTCTGACTAAAACATTTAGAGAATTTTTACTACCAGAAAAAGCGTTAAAAGAAAAAAACATCACTGTATAACCAATAGATACTTCACTTCACTCAGAATCTAAAATTATTACAACATATTGAGTTTTTTAAGTGACCCTTATTAAATTTTAATGTTTTAATCGCCATATAATATGAGATATTAATGCAAACGCATTATTCAACTAATTTCAAATGATAACTATATAGAAAAAATTTGGGTAAAAATTATGATGCAGGTATATGCTTAGCATCAATACAATTTTTTGCGTAGTGCTTGTTCATTGAGAATCATAGATATCAAGCGATATTTCGTGCGAAAAAAATCTTTGAAATTTGAATAAATCAATCTGTATTACTTGTGCCATACAGTGTGGCATCTCAAGTTTACGTTCAACAATAATAACTGGTTTTGCCATATAATTCCGTAATTTGGCTTGTCAGCATTTCAAGATCCACTTCTTGTTAATTTTCATTTATCTGTCAAGGTGGTTATTATTAAACTCTAAAATAGAGCTCCAGTTCATAAATTTAAACCATATTCATAGATGAGTTAATTAATTAGCATACGTTTATATGTTGAAGTATAGAAATTAATGAAACATTGATACACACGTTTTTTGTAATATCTACTGCCTTGTTCTTGATAAATTTTCAAGTGTTGATGGTGAATAATAAGTAATATCATAAAACGTTTGGTTTGTTTTAAGTGATGATCACAATAATTATCATTTTTTTTTTTTTTAGATTTTGTAGTACAATTAACATTACAATTAATTAAACTTAGTTTAAAAGTGCACTTTGGTTGTGTTCAACACTGAGTTTTTATTTTTTTAAGTGCTACATGTAATAAAGTTTTGATATACATTAAGTTAACCACGTAGTTATCAAACATAAATTGATATATTTTTGGGGGATGGGTCATTTAATTAATTAATTATTTAAAGATATACGCTGGACGCTGAATGTATCATAATTGAGACTGCAGGTGTGCATTTTGTGTACCTCATTATAAATTACATATTCGTGTGGATAATTTTCTCAGAAACCGAAATGGTATTAATTTAACTCTGGCTGTAGCTCTGTTCTTGGAAATTATTTAACTATTAAACTTGTAAATTACAACAGGTATAGTAATGGTTATTTATCGAATTAACGGTTGACGATGAAATTCTAATAAAGTCATTTATAAGCGAATATAAAAAATTATTTTTATATTCGTTTATGACTTTATTTCGCTTATTATATTAGTAATGTACCCGTAATTGTATCTTGCTTGCAGACTGCAGTAAATGAAGTACACTGCGTAACATAGTAGACGCAACGTAAAGCAATTGAATTATAAAAAATCTGACCATATATCGCAGACACCTAGTCTTCATCTTTTGTTGTTTATTTTCTCAGACAAGATAAAGGTGGTGGCCAAAGGGTCTGAAGCACTTTGGGTAGACTACTTTGACGGATATATTATACATGTATACACTAACGTACTAGGATAGGGTAAGGGTAGCCGGGTATTGGGCACTCAGCAAGCGGTAACTGTATTATTGGGTATTATTATTTCAAAACTTAAAAGCGATGATTAATCATAATATTCGTACAACGATTCTATATAATATTTCTGTATACCTTATAAATCATTGAAACCTCAAGTTTGTTTCAAGGGTTACTATTTTTCGGAGTGATATAAAAATAACCAATATCAATTTTACAAGAATGATTTATTTTGAATTAAAATATCATCTTTTTAAATGATGATAATATTTTTAAAAAACCCGAAAAAAGATTTTCAAGCTATTTTAGTAGTAAATATAGCATTAAATCAAACTTGCATATCCCTCGGTTGGCTGGTTCATTAACAATGAATACGTATGCACTTATCTTTAATAATCATTTAAATTTAAATATTGTTGAAAATTAACAACTTCACAAACGCCTTTTTTAATGAGGTATAATAAATACATTTCAACACTATATAAATCAAAAAAATAATTATTAAACTAGACGACGATCATGTTATTATAGAACCATTTTGTTTTTTTCATAAAAATATAATATAAATATATGTTGTTTCATGAAAAAATCAACTACTGTTAAATATTTAGAACTTCTTCTATTATAAGGATTATGGTTAAATACAATATTCGTGTTGATATATAAATATAATACATACATTACACAAACCAAAAAGTGCTCTCCCTGTTAAAGCAGCAAATCAATTACCACAGACCATCTTTATATGTGATTGCTTGAATTCCCAAAATAAGTTATTCACCACTTCACTGCTAGTTTATTTATTAAATTTAAAAATGTTTGTTCATCTTTGTACTGTTAAGTTTATATAGTTCACAATATATATTATCGAGTTAAGGCATCTATCGTGACAATTGCAGTTTAATTTTCACATGTTTATCGTTATATTTCTATTAGGATGTATAATACATCATTAGAAACTAATTCAATAATTAAAACTTCATATTTCTGTTACTTCTACTACTTCTTCCCTTCCCTTGTCAAACACTGCGGGCATATTGTTAAACAATAGTAAATAGTAATGGTTTATTTGAGCATACGTTTTCTAATACTTTCATCAAATAAAAAAAGTGTTGTTCAATACATTATTATGTAAAAATACTGAAATACACAACCTATATTATGATCGAAACCAATAAACCATTTAAAATAAACGATAACTAAAAATTAATAAAATACTAAAATAAGTGTTCCAGATTATGATTTTAATTTTTTTTTAACTAAATGTAATATTTCAGATACCTACATCATTACGATTACATCTGTACTAAATTGTGATCATTATTGTGAGCCTATTATTACTTATTTTAAAATATATTTTTTCCTTTCGTAAATGTTCATTTATATATTGCGTATACATTAATATGGATGTGGGGTGCATTAGCCAAGGCTTAGTTCCACATATTATGGTGGTGATTGTTACGAACAACTGCAAAATGGAAAAATATTAAACTTTTATAAAAACAAATTAAAAATAGATAATTTATCATAGATTTACTTTGTATGATAATATTAAATTGATATCATAAGTTGAGAGTAAATTATTTCCGTCTATGTTTTTTTTAAATATACTTTCGGAGGGGAGGCATGTGTCTCCATTGCCCCCTTGGCCAACAGCTATTTTTATGTTTATAAATAAAAAAAGTTTAACAAAATATAATCTAACCAATTTATTTTAAAAAAAAGTGTTTTATATTGTTTCAAAATTGGTTAAATTCAAAAAAAAGAATAATAATTAAATTTATGACAGTCACACATATGGAATAAAAACTGGGAGTTAGTACCATTATCATTTTTTAAGTTGTAACATAATAATTAAAATTGATTATGTGATGTATAATTTTTCGCCTGCTAAGAAAAATCACCATGAAATGCAAAAACAACCTTTTTTTAAATACCACTGGAATTAAATTTCTCCGTAGTATTTACGAAACTTTTGTCCATTTATTTTAAAGAAATAATTACCGCATTAATAAAGAAAAACACATCATTGTAAAACCAGTAATTACATTCACTATTTTGCTGACAATATAACATTTGTGATTAACGCCTCTTAACTTTTGGTTTAGACTTTGGACTAATCGAAGTATCATTACAAAATATTTTTTTTAAATGTTTTTTTTTTTTTTTTTTTAAATAAATAACCAATAGTCAATAATATAATACATTTGAGAAATAAAGTGTTTAAATATTATCATTTAAAATAATCTAATGAATTTTTAGATTTAAATATTTACTTTTACTCAGGGCCGACGTGTGACCATAAAAACATGAGTGATTGATATGTTGTATTATGTTGTACAATCTATTTGATATTTATCTAAGGTTTAAACTACTAACGAGCTTTAAATTTAAATTTAATTAATCATCTAGATAAAAACATAAAATGTGTCAACAGTGTGATTTCTCATAATTAATAATTGAACTCGTTGAAATAATAAAATAGACATAACTCGTTTAATAATCTACTGTATTACGACGATAAAAATTTCTTAAATGGTTTAAAATTAAAATTATTATTTCCTCAATATTACAGTGAATTTAGAAAAAAGAAAAAATGAATGAAATATTATTAAGCAGTATAATAATGAATAAGTTAAAACTGTTAAAAATATAAACGACATACAGATATTCTATTGGTCACAATCAGTTCTGAAGAATGAGTTCTGGCTAGTGATGGGCTGTGGGTAAATACCCAACGAGTAAGAAATATATTTTGGGTAAATACCAGGGTATTTACCCACGTCATTTTTTCCTTTGGGTATTTAAAATATTTATATAATTATAAAATTGGGTATTTATTTTTTTTTAATTGTGCTATACTGTTTTATCTTAAACCTTGGTTGTAACCAAGGTGGACATATCTCCACATTGGTTGTAACATAAATATTAAAGTATATTAAAATATCACATGACTACAATACACACACTGTAGAAATGTAGAATATAGATATACCGTTACGCTTACGACATTAAGAATGCGTTGGTAACGCGGCATTAGTCTTGCTTTTGCGGTTTTTTTCGTTTTTGCTTTGTTAATGAAATACAAATTATTTATTTTTATTGTTGCTCAAATTTGTGAACTATAAAATAAAATTATGGGAAGAAAAAAGGACATGGTGCGTAAATACTTTGAACAAGTCATATCTAACGATAAACGTCAGTCATACAAGTTTTGTCAAAAAGAGTATAATATGAATGTGAATAAAATGAAAACACATTTACTTAAATGTTCAAATTGCCCACAACAAATAAAACAAAAATTTTATTCAAATACGACTTCTAATGTAACTGAAGATCAAATACAAACAGTTGATGAATATGATGCTCATTCAGCTGTCAATTCGCACAAGCCTTTAACCATCAACAAAATTTTTTGATCACATGAATAAATCAGAGAATGTAAGTAAAATAATTAATTTAAAAAAATTATATTAAATAGTAATCTTATTTTGTTTATCATTTATTACCAATGTATTATTATTTAAATACAATGTTTGCTTGTTTCACACTAAAAACTTGGTACCTACCTGTGTAAGTATAATGTTTAATCATATGAATTGACAAAAAAAATTTTTTTTAATTTTACATTATTACATATGTATTTAAAAGGTACAAAAAATCAAAATGTTAAGGATTACCTATATGCTATATGAAAATTACAACTTATAATTAATTAAGTACCAACATAAATAATATTGTATTCATGGCTATTATAATTTATATGAATATATACAAATTATAATTTATTATTTTAATACTGGTTTTGTATCTTTCATAATATTTTATATTTATAAATTTATAAACAATCTATGCGTATTAATTTATGTTTTTTTTTTTTTTTACTTCTACTTATCATAATATTTTTTCATTAAGTAGATATTTAGGCTTAGTTTAAATCTATTTGAATTAGGTAACATAGTTCTCTAAGTTGTTATATAATAACATTTATTAAACTTATCTGTTTAAATAAAAATTATAAAACTATACCTAATTTAGGTACCTACTTCTTTTTTTTGTATAATTTATTTTATGAGGTTATTATATTCCATAGATACGTTTGAATGAAAAACTTGCTTTGGCCATCATCGTTAGTGGATCTCCATTATCAATGACTGAGCACCCACTTTGGATTGACTTTTTTAAGCAAATTCGCCCAACCTTTAAACTACCTCGTCGAAAATCTATATCTACAGTTTATATGGATAAAGTGTATGCTGAAATGCAAAGTAGTATTACTTATGATCTTCTTGAAGCAAATGATTTACATATTCAACTGGATGGATGGACCAATATAAATAATGATGGCATAATAAACTTGATTGTTTGTAAACCAGAACCATTGTTTGTCAAATTTCTAAACACCAAAGATAACCGTCATACTGCAGCTCATGGTTTACATCTCTTGTGTTCTGATATTTTTAAAGTAAATTCGGTTAGTGATTCTTGAAACAAAACTCTAGTATTATTAGTACTATAAAAATATTACAATTATTATCTTCTGTCTTCAAAAAACACTAACAAATTAAAGGGATTAATCTTCAATTGAAGTTGCCTGTCAAAACCCGTTGGGGGAGCTTTCTATTTTTTTTGGAAAGTTTGATGAAAAATAAAAGTGTTTTACAGGCCTTGGCAGTCGATGACACTATTCCAATTTCATTATTAAAACCTATCAAATTTACATTACTTGATGATTCTAAATTTTGGGAAAATGTTTTAAAAATGATAAATTTATTAACCCCAATAGTAAATGCAATTACAGTCTTAGAATCAAATCATAATCTTATCCATAGAGTTAGAAGTCTGTTAAATGATGTGGAGAAAAAAGTTGAAGCATGCTTTTCGTCTTCAATCACAAATTCTCTTTTTTCTATTTCTGAGGAACTGAAAATAATAAATAATGTTGCAAAAAGAAAAACCTTTATTCTTGGAAAAATTCATTTAGTTGCTGAATTGCTGGACCCTAAATCACAAGGACTAGAATTAAATGCAGATGAACGTGTTGATGCTTTAGAATTTATGTATAATTTAGGAATTGAAATGAAAATAGATATAATGAATGATCTCTCAGATCATCAATCAAAGCAAGGATATTTTGCTAAAAAATTTATTTGGGAAAATTCTTTGATTACTGATCCAGTAAAGTGGTGGAAATTCTTAGATTACATATCCCCATTATCTAAAGTTGCAGTAAGAATATTAACTGATCCTTGTACTTCTGCTACTACTGAACGAACATTCAGCACTTTTTCTTGGATACATAGCAAAAAAATAAATAGATTAACTACAGAGAGAGCTGGGAAATTGACATACTTATCTAACAATTGGAAGCTAAAAAAATAAAAAAAGTGAAATTTCCAAAAATACAGAAGCAAATAATTGTGAATAATCTTCTGTAGTTATACAAGAAATACAAAATTCATCGAGTTCTTTTAACTCTGAAAAAAACGATGAAAATATGATTATCTCAAAAAGTGATTCAGACAGTGATTGTGATTCAGATTCAGAAACATCTATTTTATATAATGATGGTAGTAGTGATGAAAACTCAGTTTCATGTTCAGAAAAAGAAGATGAGGGTAATTATTAATTATTATTTTGCTATGCATTTTGTTTATAATATATTATAACAGCAAAGAGCCAATGAACAATTTATTTTGTCATGTTTAATTTTTATTCTGGTTATAGAAATTTGTATTTCTTTATTATGCATTTTACATTTTGTTGTATTATATTTAGCAAGGAGCCAATGAACAATTTTTGTTATGTTTTGTTTGTATTTTGGCTAAATAAATACATTTTTTTTATTATTCAATTAATATTTTTGTTTTTTAATAAAATTTAGTTTATATTTTCTTTGAGATAATATAAAAACAGTAACATTATGAAAATTTTATTTTTTTCTAGTTTTAAAAATATTTGTTTTGATTTTATTAATAATATGATATTTTGAAAAAAATATGTAGTCAACTTTCCACTTAAAATGTATTTAATTAAATATGGGTATTTTGGCTTGGATCACCAGATTTTAACATTTGTTCGTTGATGAACAAAATTTTATTGAATATTTTTTGTTTAAAGTAATTACCCAAATTACCAGGTATTTATTTTAAATATCGGGTAAATAACTAGGGAATTTACCAAAAATATATTTACCGGGTATTTACCCATCATTAGTTCTGGCTACTTCGATGATCCGGAATAAATCTAATATAAATAAATAATGCATTATGCGATGGATAACTTGCGCAAACCAATTGAATTACATCGAAAATCGGATGTAATTATCTGATTGGTTATATCTTTGCGTTGAAACTAAAAATCTGTGTAATATTTTATGAGCATTGTTTTTTTTTCTTTGAGATTTTGAGTGAAGCTATAAGGATCTATTGGTTTTAACATGGTATTTTTTTTTCCTTTCCTTTCTGAAGACACTCTTTGGTACACTTAACTTTGTCTAAAAATCTCATTCAGTAACTCCATGGATCGGAAATGGCATGTAAATGGTACATTTGAGAATTCGTTTTTCTTTATTCTCAATAACTTTTCAGGCATTAAGAAAAACTGCAGACAAACTTTTGAAAATTTAATATACACTTTTGTAGCGATCCTGAAAAAATTTCAAAAATCGTGACTCAGGATTTTTTTATAAGAGTTTAGGTAAATTATTACACAATTGTTACGTAATAAACTGTTTTTATGTAAATTTTCAACTTAAACAATTTGTTTAAAGAAATAAGTCAATTCAAACGGTATATTAATTCTGAAGCGTTGTTCAGAATCGTTTAACTAAATAAATAACCTATCATTTCTTTTAAAATTCAATACATCCAACCCCATTAACTTTTCCGAGGAGCGACAAATATCTCATGAGTCAAAGTACGTACTTTTTTAATCTGTATTTTATTATATATAATATCTGAGCTTTCATATTTTTATACTGGAAGCTATTAAAAATTTAAAAATTTAAAAATATTATATGACTAATAAGTAATAACTAATATGTAAAAAGTATTAGTAGATACTAGATATATAATGAACACCAGTGAAATAATTATTTTACATCAAATACTATTAATTTATATATTTGTGGAAAACAAATACTTACTTTTAATGTTATTAGAAAAGTATACATGGAATTACATGATAATACCTTATTTAAATTAATATTTTAATCATATAACACACTTGTATTGTAGTCTAAAGAATGACAAAATTATACAAATCCGAGCATCATATGCTTATTTTTATTTTAAAAGTACCTATAATTAAGTCGAGAATAAAACAAAACACTCAATTGGGAGTGGTTTGAACCCTCTAAATGGCTTAAATCAACTATTTAGCTCCCCGTTGTAACAAAGTACAACTAATATAGTTATCATATAGAAAATTTAAATACAAAATTAAAGTATTAACTGTTTTTTGAATTTTTGGTTTCAGGAAATACCACTGTCCACCATCATAATTATTAATTTTGAAAATAGCATAAATTAAATGTTTTGTAAACCTATCTTTATAATATATCTATGTGAGTGCATCACTAATATATTTATTGCCTGTACATAATGTTAAAGTATAAACTTACACACTTACAAAGCGAAACAAGTAGAATGAGAAAAAATAAAGCGTGCAAAATGAATTGATTTATACAATCATGTTATGAAATAAAAAGTATACAAAATCGAATTTCATATTTAAATTTTGTTCTAACTAAATATTTCTTTTAAACATCAATAATAATAAGTTGTTGATGTATATGAAATAATTATTTGAATATGTTTATACTTATATATAGATAATTTGAAATTATGTCATTTATATGTTTAATAAAAATATAAAAGTAAGCAAAATAATAAATCAATATACAAAGTATGATGGTATGTTGTGAATATTGTTTGTCACTTTTTGATTAATTCACATTTAAATTAAAATTTGGATTTCTTGTAATGAAAAGTATTCTGCAAATTGTACAAGTATTTTAACGTAATCTTAGTGCATAGTACATATCGCCATGTTTCGGTAACTATGTTATACGTTTTTAAAACTGCTTTTAACATTTATTTACATAAACACTACCTATATGTAAAAGTATTCTTTACAATTATTAAGTCTTAATCTTTTATTTGTTTTTGAAATAACGATTTCTTAAATGTCTCTATAGTGTATATTGCATTAAGGATTCAAAATAATTTATGTTTATTTCAGAGAGTTTTCGAAATGAATATTTTTTAAATATTTTGAATGTATTATATTAAATAGCTGGTTTTTATTGTGATGATATGGTTTCAGGTTATTTGTACTCTTGGTATTTGTGCGCGTAAATTATTTTTCTCAGAATACTCCAAGAAAACTCATCGGATTTATGTATGCAATAAAGTTACTTAGAACGTATTTAATATTGGATCATAAAAAAAAGATTACTTCACGCAATAAAGACGTAAGCGATTTCGAAAGTCTTAAAATAGTTTTGGTATAAAATCTCTTCTTATTTGTGGAATAACTATATCTGTGTGTGTGTGTGTGTGTGTATTGTTTTCAAACGCGTGTTTTCTCGTTAATAAGTTAAAACAAAATCGTGTTAAAATTTAAAAGTGTTATACGATATTTGACGGGGAAGAGGTGAATGCGGATTATATTATTAAACATGTTATTAAATTGTAAAAGAGTTTTATTTGATTTGCTAAAAAAAAAATAGAATTAAAATTTTGTCACGAAAAGTTTTTTTTTTTTTTTTTTATTAATATAGCTATTAGTTTAACTATTACAGCTCAACATCACGAAAAGTTAACGCGATAATAATTATTAGCATGACGAGTAATCGTATGTCACAAGGTAAAGTACATGATGTTTTTGGTGAATTACACTTGCGATGACATAATGATCCGTTTAAATAATAAATATTTTAATTTAAAGAGTCAAAATAAAAAATGATGTACAAAAACCAAACTTCTGTAGAATACTTTGTATGTTATAATAGTAATGATGTGTGGGACCTTTTGCTTTAATATCTTGAAATAATGAATTGAGTGTAACCACTGGGGGATTTCTTGAATTCAATGTGATTCAATATAATTCAATGCTCTGAATTTTCTTAACCACTCATCATACCTGCTTATTGAACAGTGTACATGATATATTGTATACATTTGAAAATTTATTTACCGCCTCTCCAATGCTATTAAAAATGAAATGGGTACCAATTGGAAACACCCAATAGACATAAAAATAAAATATTTTTTCGTCATTCTCTGTTTTTAAATAGTGATCATCACTTATGAAAATTAAAAAAAAATATAGTAATCACATACTTGAAAAAAAAATATTCAATAAGACATATTTTCATAAATATGAAGTTATTTTAGTGTTTTGAATTGTACATGGAAAATGATTCAAATTGATTCAGGGTAAAACAAATGATGTAAAACATTTTAGTAGAGCACCCAGTATAAATGAATAGCTATAAAATCCAACTTATATTGATTATTATTTTACAATATACGCGATGAAAATTGGACGCGTTGTAAAACATTAATATTGTCATAAGAGTTTAGCAAACAAGTGTAAAAATGTACATGCATTCAATTTCAAATAAAACAATATATATTATATACGCGTAACTATTTAGGTCGTTCATACGCTGATCTGTTTCGATGAGTCTTTAATGTTACGCAATGCTGATAAACGGTCCGCAGCATTTAAATTAAAACGTTATCGAGTCTTAGACAAGGAAGCTTTGTCAATACAATCCGGTGAAATAACTTGGCGTCGAAATATTTTCTCCGTGATAAAATAATATGTTTAATAATATATTATTATCTACAACAGTTCGCGACTGCTCGCGATTCAAAACCTTAAACCAGCCAGTATTCACTAATAAATGAATATGCATACAAATAAGTAACTTTGATCCGTGGAAATTTATCAATAGACGCACTTTTGTCCATTTAACAAGCGTTTATTCCCCACGTGCCAAACGCTAAAACCTCGCTCACAGCCGATTCTTCAAAGATTATAAAGTTAACAATTATTTGCTATTTAATTAAAATTCAAAAACAAAAAGTAGTAATTATTTCGTCATAATATAGGCACTTAAAATTTTGTTCAGATAGATGATCAATCTATTCCCAGTCTATCACTGCGTGTGCTCTGTGTTCATATAATATGTTTATGTGCTCTACTCACGGCTCCAGTGATAGTGTTGATACCATGGAATAAAAATAATTTTTTGGCGCACCGTGGAGATGACTCGTAATGTTCTTGTTTTCGATTCTAAAACTCCCTGTAACGGAATTCTTTTATTTTTCTTCTCTCTAGTCGATATTAATCTAATTTGAGATTTTTTTGAGCAAGTTTTTTTCGACTTTTATATCATACGTCCTCTGAAGACATAACAGTAGTTATTTAATGATATTTATTATTTATATCGACAATAAACCACGTGAAAATATTTTTTTTCTAAGTAATATTTCAAGCGTTCGATACACCTATTATAGCTAGATTAGTGCCATTTCATTATGATTTAAATGTACCTAAGTGGCCAATCATGAAAACATATTAATGATGATCTATTTTGAATTCCAGGATAATTGGAGTAATATAAACTCAACACTTTTGACACTTGTATTTTATCAAAAATTCAGTGGACAACGATAACACAAGAACTCGATTGGAAAATAAATATTTTATTGTAAATGTTGGTCCGTATAACGCCGCGTATACCAACATTATATATATTATACATCAAAATGTATTGGTTTATATACATATTGTATATTTGAATATTCGAAAATAATAAAGTAATTTCTATCAAATAACTTTAATTTTTAATAGGAATCTATAATTCATATTATTCACACCAAATTATTGAAAAGAAAAAAAGTATAACTATACAAAAGACACCTGCGTGAATGATTATTTGACTTAACAATAATAATAATAATTACAAGTTTGATTAAAATATAAACATATAAATGAGTATCTACCTATTATATAAAATGTCTAATAATTGTTATTATATACCAAAAAAATTTGTCAAGAAAATATTGAGAATATTAAGAAAATACAAATTTAAAATATACCTACATTATTGAAAAAATATTTCATAACTTTTAAAAATGTTTAGAATAAACATAAAAATAATAATAATAAATAAAGATTCATCTAATTTTGAAAATACTTATCTCTTTACCGAATACCGAAATCAGTATTCCAAACTATGTATAGCTTTAGCCGTTAGATTAAATCATATCAAAGTCTGAACAAGTTTTGTATTTTTCAACGTTTCTAACTATAACTACAAATATTTGAATGTAGTATAATATTTTATTGTAACTCAACATATATTTTGGTTCTTACCAAAATATATGACAGCACGCGATTTCAATACCGAAAATAATATTTTTCCTTTTTGACGAACACATGCATGAGAATTATTGTGCTGATAAATCATGAAATATTCTTGTCGAGATCTTTTTTGTCATCAACCCAATTGTTAGTTTTTTTAATCTCTTAAAATAACTGGTCTAAATAATTATAATAAAGTAATTTTACAATACATATAAAGATATTTATGTTTATGGCAAACGATTACGTATTTCATATCATAGTCACTACATTTCTATGTAATATAGAACAGTTAATAATTTTATTATTTTTACCACTTTAAGTTAATAGCCATCATCCAACAACTTTTCAACTCTTCGTTTTAACATGGAAATTCCAAGGTGCTTCATTAGTGTAATGTAAAATAGTACCACGATTACTTGGACTTTCATCACTGTATTTAATATTAAGATAATATTATATCAAGGGTTTTTTAATATAATTATTTGTTTGATTGGCAGACTTCATTTTAGAATTCATAATCGGGAAATAGATCACTCAATATATGATGTGGAAAAATTAACTAAAATAAATATAGTTAATTTTTCTATAAGATATAATATTATATAATATTCATATTTCGAAACAAAAAATACTTTTTAGATAATATATTCTTTTTAATAATACCCCTTAAAAGTTTTATTCTGTATACGTCCCTGGTATATCATGATAATTATTATAATCATATTAATGATACACTCTTTTACATATTCCAACCAAAGATAAATGTTGGTTTTGGATCCATTGCAGGCTCCTTTTAAATCCAATGCCAGATTTGTCATGGTTTTCAGCACCACCTTTGTTGTTAAGTCATATTTATGAAAAAAAAAGAACGTACTTCGCACTATTAGGTATTTTTCGCTTCTCGGACAAGAATGGGTTAACTGAATTTTAATGAAAAGATAAATCATTTTTTTAGTTAAACCATTCTATAACTAATGTTAAACGATTCAGAACAAAGCTGCAGTGTAAAATGTATCACTCATATAAAGTTTTATTTCGCATTACTCGATATGTCCTTTTCAAATGAAGTTTAATATCACCGCGGATTTCAGATAATTTCCTTTCTTCGAGTTTTCCGACGCGTGTTGTATCGCACAGAACGTCCTCACAGAAGCCAAGTGAAAACGGGACAACTTTGTGCGCGAGCAACGTAAAACGAAGAAAGTAAATTAATTAATTAAAATTAAAATTATAACCGTCTATGCTTGTTAATCCCTGTAGGTGAATTCAGCCTGAGCAAAATGGAATATCGTTATAAAGATACTCCCAAAAAATCAAATAGGTACATAAAGTGATTAAGTGATGTATTTACGAATTCACCGTCATGTAAGTTACTTTGCATGTAGTGAAAACCCAACGTTCTGGTGTTATTTTCTAGTAATTGTATAACTAAACATAACTAATCGGCTTTTGAAAGAATAAATGTGTATATACTATTAATCTATTAAATTATTGTATATATACCTATAATACCTATAAATTTATTAATAAATATATTAAGTACGTACTTGTAGCTATATAAATAATATAATGTATAAACTGCAGTATATTCATCATTGTATACTACTAGTTGATTATTTGCTACTTATAGACATGATGCAATATACATTTCAACTCTGTTTGGTCACTTATCCAAGATCAATTATAGGAGGACATTAAAATAATATAGTTGTTTATAATTTTAATCATAGCTTAGATACTTACTTGAAATGACATCGCAGCTTTTTTAATATTTATACGCCAAGCCGTTTTTTTCACATGTAATGGAGGAATGTTTTTATTGCAAGGATGAGATTGAAATATTATACGAATCTGTTACTCGAGATAAGACATAAACACGGCTAATTACACAGATAAGGAGGATTTGGGGCAATCCCCTTAAAATCTGTAGAAGTTATCTAAAAAAAAAAATAAGAACAGAATAAAAATAGCAATTTTTGATAAAAGTTATTTTTTACTAAGTGGCTCACAGTAGAGGTTATTTGTAAACATAGCGTGTGCTATGTACAGATCCGACGCGAAGAGTTTATTATTTATTTTGTCTCTGAACAAATTTTATTTAAATCCGCGAGCCGGGGGATCGAGAATTTATTTATACACGCGTGGGATTCGATTGAAAACGATCCGAATGGAATACTTATTGTTTAGATGCCTGTTTTATATTATTATGCCTATGTAGTCTATACTCGCACCCTTACGGTTTTAGTAAGTCGGTGGGAAATTTCAAAAACGTCGCGAACACCGCTAAAAGTAATGCGTGATTTCTCGACAATAACCGATGTAAGATTCTACGTGTTTTATGAATTTTTTTTCTTCGAAATGCGTGTTCATCGCGTAGTGACGTATGTCATATTATATTGTGTGAATACGCCTATTCGAAAACCGCTGAAAAAAAAACGCCGTCTAGAAGTTTCAAAAAAAAAAAACAATAAGGAAACATTACAATTTTATGCAAATAATGAACAAATTAAAAAAAAAAAAAACATTACGACTAACCCAAGAGCCGTTTGCCGTTCGTAGTCGTTGGTGTAACTCCCGGTGACGTATAGCGGTTCGGGTGAGCCTGGGGGCGTGGTGGGCAGCGGAAAGTCAACGGACGCGTGTGTTGAAAACGACGAGAGTAGGTACTTAGCCGCACAAAGCATCACGCCACCGCCGCCAGCAGGCCTTGTTTTTAAAACGTTTGTCCGAAATTCCGCGCGCGAACTGCTGCCGAGACGGCCGAGAATACACTGTAACGAACGACGAGCGTAACGTGTACAGCCGCGGCGGCGGGATCCGACAGGCGTGCTTGCAGAGACATCGATTCCCGTGCAACAGAATGTTTCGTTTTTTTGTTTTTGTTTTTTTACGTTTGTGCGTCGTCAACACGCGCGACCATTACGTTTTGTCTTTCATACACGTGCGATAAAATTTTCGCACGGCGATACGGCAAATCGCGGTTACCTGAGGCCCCGACAGGAGACAACTGTGCGTAGGTACGTTATATTATTAAAAACGAAAAACCCACATGATGAAGTATCGTCACCATAAAAGAATAATTATTATCGTTGTGAAGAAACGGCTTCTCAAACCCGTCCAATTCAGACATTCCGATTTGTCAACCTATGTTTAATAACCTCTGCCCCCCCCACCGGGTACGTTTCCGACACCTCGCTTCACAAAGACCTCAACATCGAAACCGTCAACGAAATCGCTCACATCCACTTCGAAAAATTCCACTCCGAATCGGTTAGTCACTCCAATCCATTGATTGCCAATCGAGACACCGCAAATATACCCTATAACCCCCCGCGGCTCTTTAGGTTAGGTTTAATAAGACGCTGGTGCAGGTATCGATTAAATCATGTTATTTAATGTTAATAAGTCCTGAGGGTTCTGTTGCTAAACGGTCTCCCACTCTCCCTCCTCATAATAATCGAGCGATGTTTACGTATAATATATCAATAATATATTATAATATAATATATTAATATATTTATTTTTAATACATTATACTCGTATAATATATTGTCGTCGCATTTGCTTATTGTACATATTTTTCAACAGATTGTAAATATTCTATTTTTATTCAATAAAAAAAAAAAAAAAAAAAAAAAAAAAACGAAAATGTAATACACAACTGTTACGCGGACGAATTAATAATCATAATAATAAGGAATCGATGAACGTATTTCTTCGTAGAAACTTTCGGCTCTCAGACAATAATTTATGTTGAATAAAAGTACAGAGGACTTTAATTATTACCAATTTACCGTACGCTATTTCGGTAGGAAGGGCCGTAGCCTCGTTGACCATAAAACGACCCTTTTTCTTGTCCAATTAATATGCCTATAGCTCAAGCAGTGCCGCAATTAGCGGGGGTGCTGGGGGTGCACGGCAGCCCTAAAAAGGACCTATCGTCGTATTTAGGGGGCCCTTTTCAGACATAAAAGATTTCAGATTTTAAACTAATATTAATTTTTATTCCAATTTACAAAACATGATGAAAATTGAAATTTTTCGATATCATTGTGTTACGTCCAACATCTAATATTATGTTTTTACTAGTATTGATTATACTTATGAAGAAAATATTTTATACTATACATTTTTAACTATGACTTGTAATTAATATTTTATTTTTGTATCGTTAGTTTTAATTTTGTGTTAAATAATAGTTTTCGATTCAATGGTATTATCAATGATGTTATCTTTTAAACGACTGAGAAAAATAATTAAGGCATACAATTTTTTTTAGTAATAGTGGACCACGATGGGCTTCTTTAACGTTTGGTGATAATGTAGCGAACATAAAAAAAAATAAAGTTTAAAAAAAAGTGTGTGTCGCTAGATGGGAGGCAAGACGTGATTCAGTTTATGCATTATAAGATAGACACATTGATGTTTTAAAATCATCAACTAACATTTCCTTGACCAGTCAAAAAACAGAAAAAAGAACAAAAAGCATTGGGAAAAAAAATAATAAATGAAAAACATACATGGTTTTAGGTTTACATTTTGAATGGAGGCCTATGCATAAATTATTTGTTCTATTTTTGTAAGTAAAATTATTTAAAATAAATTAATGAAAGTCGTTTTGCTTTTTCAAATTTGTACTTGGTATGCACTATGTATAGGCATTATTAGGAGAGCCAAATTAAAAATGTTTAGCCCCCTGAGATGGGAAACCAAGTGTCTATTATTTTCGGGAGTTTTTTTGTTACCGGGGGATTTTAAGCCGACCCTTAATTACGCTTTTGCCCCAATTACTAAATCAATTTTGTAGGGGGCCCCAAAATATGACTCGCACCTAGGCCCTTTTATCTCTAGTTGCGGCACTGAGCTCAAGGTATCAGAATCTATATTTCTAAGTACCATATGCATCTATACCTATTCATGAAGTTTGTTTGAATCCAAATTTAAATTTAGTTTTCAAGAATAAGCATTGTTTTATTTTAAAATAATTTATAGAGTATATAAAAATATTCTTTTCATTCTCGTACTAAGATTGATAACAGGTACTAATGGCATCTCTTTGCTTACTTTAAAGTTTAAATAATTACTCTATTTGAATAATTCGTACTCAAAGTGTTCAAGAGAATTTTACAAGAGTTACTTGAATGTACTGAGAGAGAAATATTTGATTGATAGTAAACAATAATCGAAATAGAGGCTGCTTACATAGAACATTGGTTAACAAAATATGGCATGCCTACGCTTTGACTTCCTTTATACATTGGTGGTGAATCTTCATTTGTTTAAAGACGTTATCCGTAAACGTGGCGAGGAAACAATTTGTAGTAGGTATCTATTTCGTTTGTATTGATTATCACTACTGGTACAACGTGCAATTATTGTTATTGCTTCAACCATATAATAATGAGATCGTTGTATTATTTTATTATCTCGTCCACCCATTAGTTTGACGATTATCGTTTTGTGAACCAATGTTTATGAGTATCGAATAGTTATTATTAACAATAATAACTTACTTTCACTTTGTTTCTTTCATTAAGGGATCAGAAACAGTGCAAAGTGCCTACGAACAGTTAATAATAGTTTGATAATAATTAAACGTCGGCATAGTACAAAAAAAAAGTTAGTTTTAAAACGTAATAAATGTTGACATGTATTCACACCCCAGCTTCGTGTACCGCAATTAATTTATTTCTAAGATGTAGTTTGAAATCGTTTTTTTTCTTGATTTTTGATGACCATTTGACAGCTGACGTCAAATCGATATTTATTTGTAGAGAGTGATGTCAAACTAGAGTAGCGTTGAACCGTAATATTTGTATCGAAGTACATATTTTAGAAGTCATGAGCGCAAATAAAGAAGGGTTGAAAAATGAATTGAATCGCCCCAGAAAAATCTGGATTAGTCTCATAGTATACATCATATAAGTAAGATTTTAATCTTACACGTTGGTTTAATTTATTAGTCATTATTTATTCGATAAAAAAAATTTTAAAATAGATGTAGAATTAGAACCTAAAAACTACCTAGGCAGAAGTTAAACTTATACTAGCAGAACACTATCATCAATGTTTCATTCTATTATAGTGGTACAATTAGTAAATTGTTTTGATGTTTCATAATATAAGATTGTCTTTTTAATTATTAATCATCGATTTTCGCAGAAAATAATAATTAGAATGAAATACAAACCATTTTATCAAAACCAAATCTATTACGTTTAAATCGAATACACCTTGATAATTGTTAATTATTTCACACTTACATATTTCATATTACAATAAGTCAATAACTGATGTATTATGTACAATATTTTGTGAGAGTTGAATTACCTGTATTTAATTAATCAGCTTATTATTAAGTATAAACCAGTCACAGCAAATTTAAAGTCTATTTTTTTAATTTCTAATAGAAATAAAGCCATTATAATTGTTTAAAAATTGAGATGAATGCTTTATGAATTAGTTTAATTATATTTAAAAAACACACATCAGCTAAGTATTTACATTTTAATATTATTATATCAGTGGCGAACCCAGGATTTTTGAACTGTGGGTCTGAATCACTTATGAGAGGCCACTGTGTAACTTCTGTGAACTATGTCAACTATAATATATTAAAAAGTCACTCTCGAAGAAGAGACTTCTTACGATTTACCTTATTTATATCACATTATGATTACCAACATGGCAAAATGCAATATAACTAAAAGACGTCTATAACTCATTTTTAAGTAAAATTTAAAACTTACTTAGAATCTTAAGGTATTATTAATTAATTGTTATTTTTATTTGTCACATTAAAATGTATACCTACTTAATTAATAAATCTACCTGGAATATTTAAATAATTTTGAGTTTTTTAGATTTTGAAAATGGATTAGGTATACATATTTATTAGGTATTTTATTTTTATAGTTATAATTTATAGTTACAGTATGTATATATTTTTTTTTAGATTTCAACGAATGCTTTCATTTTTGTAATAGAAAGTGGTTCTAAATTCTAATCCAATACAAAAATAATACATATAATATAAAGTTTATATTTTTATCATAATATATAATAAACATAAGTATAACAATAAAATATATATGAGTAAGTTAAACAAAGTAGGTACAGTTATAATAAAGGACATTACAATAACTTTCTGCGCTTTTTCATTAGTGAAAATGTTCTAATTACATTATCAAAGTCTATTGTTTGTGCTATGTTACTTTCTATACTCAATATTGCCAAATATTATACCAGTACCGCGTACGGAACTCGGGGTTTTTCGATTTATTTACAATATATTATATAATGTTAATACGCGACGCCCGGCCGCTTGATATCTAACAAGCTATATTTTTTACTAATATTTATTATTTATTATAGAATCTTTTATACAACATAAAAATTAAATTAAATTAAATTTATAATTATATTTTTATAGAAATACTATTTAGCCCGTGTACATTTTATAAATAATTGTTATTTAATTCTATTTTATTGTTGATTATTGTAGTATTGTAGGTACATATTTTTTGTTTGAAAAAATATGTATGTAGTTTGTTATTTTGAGGGGCCACATTTTACTGAGAAAAAAACTGTGGGTCAGCTGACCTCCCAAACCCCCCTCTGGGTCCGCCCCTGTATTATATAAATAACTAGGTATATGATAATTTAAATTATTTAAAAAAATGTTCACTATTTAGAAAAAAAAACGAAAAAAACTTTAAAAATGCGTTGAATTTTCCAATTCTGTTCTTGATTTATGAGCACGATAAATTTGAAACTATTGAAATGTATTATGATTTAAATGTTGAACTAAATAATACAAATATTTAAATGAATTTAAAGCTATCACAGACTCCCACGTAAAAAAATTATGAGGTATTTTAATAGAAATAAGTTTGTGTATCAAAATTTTAAATCAGCAATTTATATTCGTCATGTTGGCACGAATAAAAATATTCTTATTAATAGCTGAGCATGACATAATTAATTAATAAAGATTAATGATCATACACTACAGCGTACTGCCGTATCAGACATGGTCATGTCTGATAAACAAGTTATCTGATCAGACAAAAACAGAAAAGTGGCTACGTATAACCATTCATCATCTGGTCAGACATACATTTTAAATGCCGAATTTAAATAAAAAACATTTAACATAAATAATGTAATTACGTTATTATTATTAAAATAGTTTTCAGCCAATTAATTTATTTTAAATTCTAAGTGCAACGAATTGATTTGTTTTACAATATCGTTCGCTAAACACTTTTTTGGGTAGTAATAGTTAAATATTAGTTATTTTTATAATATTAATTATTACAGAGATTACTATTCTTTGTTTTTAAAAGTACTCAAATAATTTAGAAAAAACTACTGAAAATTATAAAAACCAGTAATATGTGACGTAAACGAGATTTTCACTAAATGTATTTTAGTTATTTAATAATAACAATCAGTGCTCGAATTGAGGGGGGACGCAGGTGGACGGAGCTCCCCTTCTTATCTTTATTTTTTTAAGCGTACCCCTTCTTCCATTTTTAATTTGCATTGATTTCAATTATTGAGGGGACGCTAATTTTTTTTAAAGTTTCTTAGTACCCCTTCTTTTATATTTCCAATTCGAGCACTGATAACAATAATTTATTTTTTCGGAAATAATCCCAATTACAATACAATAAAATAATTTAGTCATTATTCCTTAAGTAATGTTTGCTAGAAACTTAAAATCGTTGCCATATATCAACAACACACTACCTAGTGTATCTATGTACAAAGTTTATAATGTTTTAATAGTCGATAGGTACATAATAATTTGAAAGTACATACTTCCAACCTCGGGATATTCTTCTCTCCCCGGACAAGATAATGGCATTGATTATAGAATATATCAATAATAATGATAATCAATGTTAATGGTGATGAGTGTTTTGAAATTTAAAGAAAATATATATATTATTTCTTTAGTTTAACGATCCTAAGCGAAGCTTTAGTAGAAAAATATACCGTTAATATATTTTACCATTTTTAATCTAATTTCAAATAAACAAACTTTAAATAATCAAAGTATATTTAAAGTTCTGTTTTAAGCCTTAAAAGTTGTCAAATTTTTTCGGAATTTCATAAAATATGTAATAGATGTTATAAACACATGGTACAAATTTTAAATTTCTAACATTATTTTCTAAGTTATGACTAATACTAGATAACTAAAATCGATTAAGCGAAAGTATCTTTTACGGCAAATTTTACCGTTTTAACTCGGTTTTTCGGCAGTTATTTCTCACAATTGGAAAAAGTATTGAGAGGAGAGACAAATCAACCCACAAAGTACTATATACGTGCCATTTCCCATCTATAGAATTACTTTTCCTCTAACGATATTGAAAAAAATTTTAAAATCAGAATTTTTTTTTATGAGCATTTAAGAAAATTATTATATGATTTTTACGTAATAAACTGTTTTTACGTCAATTTTCAACTTAAAATATTTATTAGAAGAAATTAGTCAATCCAATCATAATGCAACTTTGAATACAAATAGAAAAACCAGTTTTGAATCTTTGCATTAAAAAAAAATGTCTTCTTTGTTAAACTTTAGTTAATTTTGAAAAAAAACCTACCAATAATTAGAAGAAAATGGTAAAATATATATGAACGGTATATTTTAGTTCTAAAACTGTGCTCAGTATCGTTTAAGTAAATAAATGATCTATCTTTTTTTTTTTAATTCGATACACCCATCCCCTTTCAACTTGTCCGAAGAGCGAAAAATACCCCATGGGGCGAAGTACGTTCTTTTTTTTTATTTCTGTCTTTATAGTTTATCAAACATGAGTTTCACAAAAGCCAAGACATCGATGGTTCACGAGCAATATGAAGAAGCGGTGAAATATTTGGAAAACGTTTTTGAACGAAAACCAGCCTTCCCAATTGTTGAGCGAAGAAGAACTGATCTGGTTCACGAATCCCTACCACATAGGTACAAGCGTAATTGCATAATGGAATTAAAGGATTCTGCTGAGTGTAACGCTGTAGGTTATGAAAACAGCACGTTTCGTCAATGTAAGATGACATACAAGACGAACTGATCGTGATCTGCTCTGACGGCATTTATTTTATCAACATTAATTTATTTCAGAACTTGAATATAAGTACTTGTGAAAAGGTGTACAGTAAAAGGCGATTTCTCAAGATGAAGTAAAAAATAATCGAATTTAAAGAAAGTTCGTATACTCCTTAATATATACTATACGTTTTTTATTGGATTCCGGAATTTCCTCCGGTATCATTTCGAATACAATATTATTAGTGATGTATTATTATGAATATAAAGAAAAAATAATTAACTGACTTTATTACGTTTGTACATTTCCATTTTTGTCAAAAACAGTGATGAAAAGTTATTTATTTCATCATAATTTTGAGTATCAACTATACTTTTGATGTCCCCTGTAAATCGGAAAACATATTTTGAACATAATTGAATGCCAATTACATATGCGTTTAATACAATATTGTATCATTACTCCGTGTATCATATTATATTCTAATAGGTTTTCCTAAATAAATATTATCGATATTACATAATACATATTATAATATGTGGAAGGTGAGTTTTTTATTATGCTCTAAGTATGTGCCAATGGAATTACGAGCCAACTGATGTACACTTACTCCAAGTAGCCATGAGTTATACAATTCATCCGACGAACGCAAAAATTGAGAATCGCATCAGCGAATAACGGACATTATACACTTGCAAAATTGTTCAAATCAAAACAACTGTCCAGGAAGTCAAAAAGAAATCTATACTCCAGATATCTACGGCCAGTTTTGACATATGGGTGTGAAACCTGGTCGGTGACTCAGGCCAAGCGCACACGGTGCAACTGTTTTGAGACAAAAGTTGCAAATCAGTTGTGCTTGCAACCTGTTTGCAACCCGTACGAAACTTCAGTCCGCACACGGACATGACTGATTTTCATAGGCGTGACTAGACTTCATCCGCAGTGGCAGCCTAACCTATGACCGGCGCCATCACACTTGTTTTTGTGACGAGAGGGTAGGGGAGGGGAGAAGGGATTCCTTATTAAATATTTTTAAAACTTTAAAAAAGTGTCATATATAGATCTAGTTTACACCACCTATAGAAACACAATATTAATCTAGATATCATCATTTTATAAATAATTAAAATCCAATGATGTAACATTTACATTAAACAAAAGTATGGTACAGTGAATCAGGTAATAAAAAGAAATACATGATGTGTACGTGTATTCTTTATACAAAATAACTTAATTCTTTAAATATTACATAACATGATAATTAAAAATAAAAACAAGTAACAACACATAACATTTAAAATGTTATACGATATATTTTAAAGGAAAAGTCTTCTTTTTGTCGGAACATTTTTAAAATCATCAATAACTTTTTCAACATTGATACCACCGTTCCGTGCCATGTCTATGATGGACGTTAAACTGACTACAGAATAATAAATTAATGCTATCAATAGTTTTAAAAATAGTAACTACACAAATAACAAATTATACCAGCAGAGACAGTTGAGTTGAGAGTTACCCACGTACATAATATTATTATTTTTTTTTGCGATAAGGATCATGCAGGGGCGTGCCTAGAAATTTTGTTCGGGGGGGGTTCAATATTTTTACTGACACGTACCTACCTATTTTATATATATATTATAATATTAAGTAAAACTTTTATTAACAATTATTTTAATTTTTCGGGGGGGTTGAACACCCAAAACCCCC
This sequence comes from Therioaphis trifolii, assembly GCA_027580255.1. NCBI lineage: Eukaryota > Metazoa > Arthropoda > Insecta > Hemiptera > Aphididae > Therioaphis > Therioaphis trifolii. Next base: position 125,031,080 of record CM050404.1, read on the forward strand.
CCTAGGCACGCCCCTGGGATCATGTATGGACATCATAACACTATAGTATGTTATTACTCATTAGCAAATAAAGATACTTGATTTAAAATAAAATTTGGAACCCATCTGACTTAAAGCTCGGCTGACCGGCGTCTTTGGAAAATTGCAGAGACAGCCTAGGCACCCTAAGCTGCCACCGTAGACACGCCTATGCTGATTTTGGATCAGTTGGTGTTAATCTATTCGATCGATGCAGTTGTTTTTTCGGTTTTATGCTATGTCGAGTTCAGATTCAGATTCAGACGACATCATTGATTATTATCAATAATAAGTTTTCGATACCTGACATATTCATTTCACCTCTCGCCACGCTTCCCCCGTCACATCTTTCCTTGAACACGCAGGAAGTTAAATAGATCTTCATGCTTCTCCACCTCTCCAACGAAACTAACGTCAATTTCTTGGTCACTCGTGTTCAAAAAATACAAAAACAATACACGTGCACAAATACGAAAGTTCGGTGCAACTCATATTTGCAACGCAACTGCGACCGCGGTTTCCAAATTAGTACATCCGATTTTAAACTGATTGCAAACTAATCTCATTTTGATCGCTTCGTGAGCGTTAGGTTAGCGTTAGGCAGCGTATAGCGTTAGGCCTAAGGGAGATGAAGAACAGATGAACACCTTTGAAAGAAAAGTACTGCGTCGAATATATGACCCTATATAATGGAGAGTGGTGATTATAGAAGAAGAACTTACAAAGAATCGTACCAAATGTTTAATAAACCAATTATTAGTTCGTATTTCAAAAGTAAAAGTTTAGAATGGGCGGGCCACGTCTGGGGGCCAGAAGATATGGCGAAAAATCTGTTTACGGGAAGGCTAAACGGAAAAAGACCCAGGGGACGACCGAGACAACGATTGGGGCGGACAGGAGTAAAATAGATCTCACGGAAATTTCAAAAGAAACAAAGGTTGAAGATAGCGAAGACCGAGAGATGTGGAGAGGAGACGTTGAGTCAGCAATGGTCCTGAATGAACTGTAAAAGCTGAAGAGAAGAATGACGCGCTAAAAGATCAAGACAATAACGATCCAGCTAATAACCTGTTAGTCGAATTACTTTTAAAATATTTTACATGGTACCGCGGCGTCGTAGGTATATTAGATACACCGACACCGCGGACCGCGTGAGCCACATCGCGGGTGGCGGCCGGCGACCATATCGCACCAGCAACTCCTCTCCTACCTCGCCGACCGTGTAGAGGGGGAAAATTTGTCAAGTCAAATTTTCTTTTTGTTATCGACAGTTTTTCATTCATATCGCATATTCAACCCACTCATCTCAAACCTTTCCACCTCACAATTCCCGGAAACCTCCCCATGAGGCTTAGAAGAGAATGGTACCGTGATCTTAATAGCTAATAAACAACAACTCAAGTAAGGACAGTGTTACCACTGGGTAGCTCCTCCGATCAATCATTCATGTTATTATTTCCTATCATCACATATTCTTATTGTTCCACAAGAATAGATTGTATATTATAAAAATTAAAAAAAAAATTTTTAAAAAATAGTGCATATAATTTCCAAACAAACTTATCTAATGTTGGACTAATTACCTATACCTAAACCTAACTCATATTTTTAAATTTTTTCAAAAATTTACAATTTTAAATCTGATATGACTATAGTTTGCCCCATTACAACACCTCACTGGTCAAATTGTATAGAAGTTTACTTGATGAATCATCTTTTATACACATGTTTTTCCAATATAAATTTTCTGAATTATTTAAATGAATTTAAATGTATGATAAGAATCGGTTCAGTCAATTTTTGATTATAAGCATTTCATAAGTCAAAATACTACTTAACAGAAAATAAGTTTGGCTTTGATTGTTCTGTAATTTTTCTGTAATTACATGGCTACAGCATACACACCCAATAATCCTCCATACAGACGATAACGGAATTTGGATCGTGATTAACTATTTCAAGTCAATTAACAGTAAATAATGTTTACAGCCATTACCTCTGGGTGACTTCACCAAAATGCTTTTCGTGTAAAATGTATTATAAATCCTAAATAGTAAAATACTAAATGAACAAATAAATGTACTGATAGTTCTATATTTCTAAACAAAAACATAAAAAAAACTTTTTCAAAACTAATATGGACTTAATAATTTCATGGTTTTATGTTTTCTCAAAAAATAATTATACAATTTGTTTATTACATTTCGCTCAGAACCACACACCAGATGAATTTACAGTATCAATAGATACCAGCCTCATCTTATTCCGTGGATATACCACACATTTTTTTAATTAACATTTACTAGATAGTATTTGATAAAATTTAACTCATTACAAATCTGATAAATGCACATATAATAAGGGTATCATAGTACTTTTAAGTTTTCCCGTGCTTAAAATCAAGACATAAAAGTAAAATAAAAACCTATTTCATTTAAAAAACAAAATGTATGATTTCTCATAAAGGTTATAATACGTGTAAATTTCCTATCATACTCTTATATATTAGAGACTAATTCATTCACCGGTTTTATCCAGGGCTCAGGAGTTCTAGAATATGTATATTTTATTTTTAGTTAGTCTTAGAACATTCTAAGTAGGATACAAATATACTTCATACTTCCCGGATGTATACAAAATTATTTTGCTAATATTTACACATTTTGATAAAATTAGAAAAATAAACAGATAAAGTTGAAAAAACAAAATAGCTCTAATAAAGCTAATAACAATCTTTAAAAAATTATTTGAACCAAATAGCCACATAAAGATAAACCTGTGAAAAAAACATTTATTTTAACATGAAATATTCTAATATCGGACCAAGTACTTGATTCTTAAATACCACCGTACTTTTTAAGAGCTTTAAGAACAAAATAAAATTTAAGCCTAAGGAATGCCATTCGCTAATTTAAACATAAATAATTAACTTTCGATAATATTTGAATTTTTTAATAGTTTACATTCACTGTCAAAAGATTTTTCAGAATCAACTACACAGTATGAAAAAAAATTTTTAATTTCATACATTATCATAACTATGAATTAAATAAACAAATTACAAAATAATAATCAGCACAGTTATTCTATAATAAGCAATAGGTAATACAAAAATATACATACAGAATAATTATTATTGTATTATAGAATATAATTTTTTTGAATACCTTACTGTGTAATTTTTATAATTTTGAAATTAAATAAGATTAATAACACAATTACTATGTATTAAAATCTATTTTCTTAACAAGAATTAAACATAAAAATGTAATTTTACTTATAATTTCAACTTATTCTACATACATTTTACTTTAACATTATTAATGAAATAGATCACAAATATTTTAGTAATATTTGCAACATTGAATTTGTTTAAATTAAAATTACAACTTATTTGTACGTAATGAAAAATAATTTAATTGCTAGACTTGGGTTTAAGATCTTCAAAACACGGTTTTAAGAATATCTGTGGCTTTTTAGCTGGATTGTTAAACTCATGACCCTGTAAATCAAATAAAAATGTTAAGAGAAAAAATAGAATTTATAAGATTATAATCATTTTGATATTATAAAATATCAAAATAAGTATACAAATTGTATTCCTATATTAAAATCATATTACTGATTATTTATAACATTGGGTGATTAATTTAAATTGAGATTCTAAAACATTACTATTTTATATTTATCCTAATTTTGATTAATTTTATGCAGTAAAAACAATTCAAATCTACATTGACAATATTAATTAATTTAATTTAAATTAATTTCAAATTTATAATCAAAATTATTAAAACCTAAAAATGTGTTCAATATTAAAAGCCAAAATCTTAGTTTTTAAATGAAATCATTATTTTTTAAATCAATTTTACAAAAGTAATAATACGAATTAGTGAATTGCATTATACTTTAAATAAACATTAACACCACCAATAATCAAATTAATTAAGAGTAATTATTAGATTAAAATAAAATTTGTATTTCATTTCCATGTTTATCTAAATAATCCATATATAATTTTAGACTTCAAATTATATTTAGTTTAGGTTTAATTCAAACACCTAAAACATAACTTAAATATTCATTATTTAAAGTAGTTTCAAGTTCATTAAAATGAATGCTTTACAAACATATGAGATGCCTTCAGAAGTATTCTTATCTTTAAATTTGATTAAAGATATTAAATCTTCAATATTGACCTTAACACTAAAATTTTGTTATTTTATGCATAAGATTCAAATCGAAAACATTAATAACATTCTTTAATTCATTAAGTTGTTTTCATTAAATATTGAATTTTATACTGACCTTAGACCAATCATAGCCAGTACTATATGCAAATATTTGACCATTGCTATTGAAACAACATTTGGTGATAGACTGATCAAGTGTTTCAGATGACTTCAGTTTTGTTCGTGCATCTTTATCCCAAAATGCAAATGTAGCATCAGAACCTACAGTAGCTAATGTACCGTGCACTGGATGAAATTTGATATCATTTACCTAATACATAAAATATTTATTAATTAAGTAAAGGGAAAAATGATTGATGTTAACAAATGCATACAGCGTAAATGTCTTGAACATTCATAGCGCCAGTACTACTTTGACGATGGCATTTAAATGTAAAATTGTCTTTTGAGCTTTGAGGTTGTATATAATGAATGGCCACTCGACCTTCAACACTTCCCAAACCAAAACCTAAAAAAAACAAAAAATAAAGAGTAATTTATACAAAATATTATACTATACTGAAACGTCTGAATACCGGACACTCTCGGTTGCTGAAATATTGTCAGTTATTTAGAGGTGTCTGCTATTCAGAGGGAAAAATAAAAGAGGAGATTATGTTCCTGTACCCATAAAAACGTCCGTTAATTGGAGGTGTCCGTTAAGGGAGGTTTCACTGTATATTTTTTTTTTTTCATGAACTTACCAGTCGGTGATTGTTTTTTCTTATCTCTAAAAATAGAAACACAACGATGTTGATATTTTAGTGGTGAATCAACATTTTTCACAAATTCAGGTTTTCCTTCTAATTTATAAACAACTATACCCCTTGAGGCAGTACCAATTACTGCCATAGGATAATCCTAAAAATTAACGATATAAGTAACAATATAAACAACATGTATAAGGTGGCTAAAAAATTATAATTAATAATAGATATTAAGAATATTGTTTTTAAAATAAAAATGAATAGTGAGTTAACTTACCACATCTGCACAAAAAGCTCGTTCTGGCAAATTTATAGTCATCATAGGATTTGAACTTCTAACATCCCAAAACTACAAAATAAATGTATTCATATTAGATAACATAAATTAAATAAATAATTATAAAAGAATCTAAGTATAACAATAAGTTGAAACAGCTTCTTGGTATAGGTCTTAAGTCATAATAATGACAACACTACATAAAAATTATTAAAACGGTTTTATTACACAAACATAAAAAGCATGAAAAGGGGTAATTTTAAGTGGTTTTATAATTATTGAAATACTTTTATTAGACCATAGAATCATTTTTTTATGCACTCAATTTGCATACAATAATAACAAAATTGTATAATATTTAAGTTGTTAAGTCTTTTTGTTTAATTCATATCTTTTAGAATTACTACATAATACTATTAATTTTAATAATTATGTTTATTACTATATACTAAGCCCAATGTATAAAAAAATAGTAAAAGGATCAAAGAAAAAGAGTAAAAAAATAATAATAAATTTGTATCCACAACTTTTTTTAATTGACTTAAATCAATTCTTTTAAAAACAAAATATAACAATTATTAATATAGTTAAAAATGCATGATTTAAAATCAACAAGTTATAACATAGAATTGCTATTTTTATCAAAATAAAAGTTATTCATAAATACGAATATCTATTAATTCTGTATTTATCTATTATTACTTAAAAAGAAACAAAAAAGTTAAAACTATATAAATTATTGTATTTTACATTTCTTACGTATAAAATGATAATGTACGTAAATCTATAAAAGTTGAAATATTATTTTACTTTATTTTATTGATATATTTAATAACTATAAAAACAAAGATTAACGTAGTATTGTTTTCTCATTTATCAATTACTATAATATTTAATCATAATGCATTATTTCCTAAAATTCTATCAAAATGAGTTATTTAAGGAAATCGGAAAAAAATTGATAATTTAAAATAAACAAAAAAAACTATTTTTAATTAAAATAACACACTTAACACATAACTTACAAGTTTTTTATATTTTATTGTTAAGAGATGTGTTACACGGTTGAATGAAGTACTTTTAAAGCTAGGAGTTATGACACAAAAATCATTTTCCTGGATATTTGTATTTTTGGTAATATCTCGGTATGACTTGAGGCTTTTCAATATTGTACATAAACATAAAAATACATTCTTTTTATGTATTATATGATAAATAATATAAACACAAACAGTTTATACAAATAAATAGTCCACAAAAAACAAAAAAGGACTGGTACAAATTATATCACAACAGCAATAATTGTATAAGAACCTCCTGAGTACATGTATTGGTCACAAACATCATAATATCACAAGTATAAAGAAAAAAGATGCTCCATAAATTTATATTTACTGTGAAAAAAACTATAAACACACCTTTAGTGTTTTATCCCATGAACCAGTCATAAGACAAGTATATGAAGGAGCCTTTACCCAATGACACGTCTTAACAGGTGCGTCATGAGCTGCTACTTGTATTGTTTGATTACTTCCTAAGTCCCAACATTTTACTTGTTTGTCACAAGATGCCATAAAAACTTTAGTTCCATCATCACTCCAGCATGCATCTAAAATTGGCATTGTCATAGACTGCATAGATTTAGGCACAGTCTTGCCACTTTGCTCGACTTCCCAACATCTTACCTGAAATAACAATTCAATAAGAACCTTAAACCAGTACTACAATACTATTGTCGCTACTGAGCTTAATACTTACGCTGTTATCCCAACTTCCCGCAATAAGGAAATTTTGTTGCAATGTGGCAGGACTAAACGCTAATGCAGAAACTGCATCATCGGGAGGCTGAGTTACTTCGAAATCTTTGTTGGGATTTGTAGGCGCTGCTACTGCCTTATTGGAAAACAATCCACCGCCCAGCATGACTGAAAACCGAGTTCCAATAAAAAAACAGACATTACTTGAAGTTGAAAAAAAACAATATAATGTCCAAAAACCTCACTTAATGTTAAAAATTATCTTTCAAAGTTAAATCCGTAGATAGATATTGAAACCATGAATACCGAATTTGAACTGCGTTATACTATGACGACACAGCAAACTTTCAATTTTTTTTTTTTTATATTAATTTGAGTAGTTAACCAAACGAACAAGAGTTTTGACAGTTATCGGAATTTCAGTGTATCACGTTTTCACACCAGGCATCTTCAAAACTATAGTAGGTAACTGGTAAGCAACTTTATCTCAGTGCTTTATACCACAGAACAATAATGTTTATACCAAATACCATTAACAATCGTTTGTGAGTAAATACCACGTTTATACCATAGACCATGTTCTATGTTTATACTAAGCTGATAACCATATCATTAATTTATTTCATGAGATTATAATCTCAAAACTGCATAGATCAGTGATAACACATGGTGTTAACTGTTAACAGAACAATTCAGATTTCCGAATTCTATGTAATACAACTACTTCATCTAATTGATTTTTAATTATAATTTGAACGTATCGTTTTTTTTTTATTGTTTGCTATGTGATTTATATATATATGATCATTGATCAAGGTTTATTTTCAAGATTGGTTGTCAGAACTCCATTTTTTTTAAAATGAGTTGTCTTCTTAGTAAATTTTGCGGGTAAAACTACTTTCTAAAACTTTAATACTTAGTAACATTTATAATTTGTATCCACTGTATAAAGTATCTACTGTGTATAAACCAAAGGTCTATGTGTTTTACTTTAATTTAACAAAAAAAATCTTATTTTATGAATAATAAAAATAAAATTTGATGCACAATCGATAAATATTAATATACAAACTGTGTCTATATTATCTATTTAACTGATTTAATTCGTATTAATTATGTAAATTATTTGTTTGATCTATAAATATCACCAGATTCTTGTATGAAATCATGTAATTTATGACAGTCATTTACTTTTTTTGTAAAATTTAGATTGAATTTGCTATTAATATTAATATTAATACATTGTTTCATACCTCTTTTCTTTTAATGTATATTTCATTAAAATATCAGTTTAAAATATATTTATTTTAATTTAAAATACTTTATTCATAGATATTTGTACCTACTGTATGTAACAATATGACAAAATTTACCAAAATACAACCATTATAGTGAAAGTTAACTATCTATTATATAATCTAAAAAAAGACGTTGAATTAAAATAAAACATTTATTTATTTTAATTAAACATTATAATGCAATATTTTTATTTCATATACCATCAAATCAAAATATAATTTGAAAATAATGACTAAATTAATGAATTTTATTTTAGTTGAATACCTAATAAATAAATATTTGATCTTATAATTAAATGATACATGTATAATCTTACGTATTTAGTACAAAAAAATAAAATTTCACTTAAGCTTAATATCTAACTAATTAAATTACCTGTATGATTTTTAATTTGTTAATGTATACTAAACACTATTTGTCAAAAAGAGTACTATAAAATATTAAAACTACTAATTAACTATTGATCATAGTATTATTAATTAATTTGCAATTTGTATTTTACTTTATTTATTTGATTTAGTTTGAAATCAACTGTACCGAAGTTATCTGTTCCTGTTAATCTCTTTGCGAGGAGAGCATTCAATCGACCATTTCGTCCTCAAAAAAGATGTCGAAATGATTCAAATTCTCTTTTGAGGCCTAGTATATTTTGTTTATCTGTAATATTTTCTTACCTTCATTTTTACATGTGTAATCATCAACATAAAAATATCTATTTTATTTTTTAAGGTCAGTTCTGGTGCTATAGTGGTAGCAGCAATAGTGCAACATGAAAGACTCCGTAATAATGGCATACAAATTTTAAATTTTCAAAGCATTTACAATAAGTCTAATTTTAAACGAAATGAGGTAATTATTTTTATTATTTATACATTATGCTATTTAATCCACCTTACAGTATTACTTAATTTTTAAATATTAATATGAAATTAACTTATAATTTGTAACAATGTAAAAAAATAATGAATTATTTCATTAAAATGTCTGAGGTTGTATCCCTATTCTTTGAATTTACCAATAATTTTATATTGTTTCAAAAGCAAATAATTCAGAAAAGAAATGTAGTTTACTTACTTATGTTTTTATTGATAATGTTACAATATTTCTTTTTTGGTCATGTACTTACCTCATTATAATTACAAATTATTTTAAGTATTAAATTTTTTTACTAATATTTAATATGTGATATATAAATTTCTTGTTATCACAATAAAACAATAATTATAACAATACTTAACATTTAATTATATATTTAGATTGTATATTAGTTGAATATACCAACTAAAGACAATCCTTTTTTTTAGGGTGTTGTATCAGAATTGAAAAAACATTGGGATGGTTTTAAAACGTCTGAGAAAATATTTGGTGTTATTCTTTTATTAAATACACTTGTTTACCTAGCATGGCAAGTACCTCGATGGCAACATATTATGGTAAAATATTTTGCAACTGATGCCCTCGCTAGTAAGTTTATAATACTTAAATAATAATTCTTAAATTATGGTCATGCTCATTATCGACTATTTATTTCGTTTTTACTGGTCATTTGTATGTATGATCAAATTTATTAGAATAATTAATAAAAAAGTGTTTAATATTTCTTTTTTTAGAAAAAATTCCAGTGTGTTCCTTGTTATTAAGTGCATTCAGCCATAGTAGTCCTATGCACTTGGGATTTAATATGTATGCCCTCCATACATTCTGTCGAGGTAAAATTTAAATATTGGCTATTATTTATTACTTTATTTGTTTCAATCTAATATTTTACGATGAAGGTGTAATTCATCCATGGGGTGAAATGGGGCCAGAAGAATTCACTGCTATGTATATCAGTTCTTGTGTTGTTGCATCATTAGCAAGTATTATGTTTAGACGAACTATTAGAAGTCCAGGAATAAGCTTAGGGGCTGTTAGTAAAACTTAATTTTTACTTTAAAAGTTACCTATAAAAAAATAAGTTTCTGATAATTAATTATTATATTGTATTTCTAGTCCGGTGCCATTTTATCTGTTGTTGGATATTTTGCATTATCACACCCTAATGAAAAACTTGGAGTGATATTTTTACCAAATATTCAGTTTGATGCAATTTATGTAAGTTTTCAAGTATTAAGTACATTACATTTGTATGCAAAATAATTAAAATATAATTGGCTTCTAATGTATAAAATGTATGGAAATGTATTACCCAATTTCAGTAAACAGCCACAGTTGAGTTCATATCAGTCATTATTAGCTTTTTCAATTTTACAAAATTAAAATTTTTAATATTTTTGAATGTCTGTGACACCATAACTTTGAAATAGTTTAGTGAGATCGATGAAAATGTCGTGTTTTCTTAGGTTTTCATTATGTAGAGATACTTTAATCATAGGTCATTTGCTACACCAAAAAAGCTGCTTTATTTTTAAAGTTTCTATACAAACAAACAAGTTTAACTAAATTATAATTTATTCATATTGTAAATTTTAGTGTAAGAACATTATTATAAATTATTATTTGTACTTTGAATAAATAATTATAACGAAACTTAGATTATTTTTTCTATTCAAAAATTATTAATAAATAAAGTATAATATTTATTTAAATATTATTTCAGGCCTTATTTGGTATAATATCTTTGGACTCATTGGGAATACTTTTGGGATGGCAAATGTTTGACCATGCTGCACATTTAGGAGGAACATTATTTGGAATGTAAGTATCATAAAAAAAAAAATTATTCATACATTGTATTTCAATAATATTCTACCCGAACATACATAAAATACATCATTGGTTTTAATTTTACAACTTGTTCATTATATTATCTGTATTTTGATTATGATTCATAACTTTTGATTTATCTTCATTTTCTGCAAAATGTCGTATTTTTCCTCAGGGATCTTTTTTTTCTTTTCTTTTTTTTTTTTTTTTAATCATTTTTTAAGTTAATATATTAAAGAACTTTATCTATTTAATTTTTATATAGTTTTTAGTTTTATTTAATTCAAAAGTTTTTATTTTTTTTTTATTTTAACAAATAGCTAATTAATGAGCTTAATGTTGCTCTTTATTATAAAAGTTAAATTATTTATTTCTGTTAAACATTCTTATAGCTTTAAAGTAATGAGTAAGTAGGAGTAATTGGTAAGTAAGAGAGTAGATATCATAACTATTACTGCAATAATTTGCTTTGTTCTTACATAAAATTAAACATTTTATTAAGTATCTACTAAAATATTTATTACTTTAAAAAAATTAAGAAATGTAATTAAAGGATAGTTAAAAAAGCAATAAATCATAAGGAAGAAAAATGAAAAAGTTACATAATCAATATGATGTTTCAAATGATTAAAAATAATGTTTTTTGAATTATATTTTGGTTTATTTCAATTTATGTATTATTTATTTATATTTTTTTTTTTTTCATAGGTTTTGGTATAAATTTGTTTCAAAACATGTTTGGGACAATCGAAGTTATATAGTAAGAAGTTGGATTGCATTAAAACGATTTATTTTAAAATCAAGTCGTTAATAAAAGTTTACGGAATTTTGTATGAAGAAAAATTGTTTAGTCATTTTTATGTTAAGTTATTTTGTTTATTTATAATAAATTATTTTAACTAATAAATGTCATGTCATATTGATGATTACTGGTTTTATTTAATTAAGAAATGATAGGTATATACATAGCTGTTGATTTATACCGCTACAACCAAGTTAATTGTACTAAAATATATTATGCCTTAGATATTACTAATCCAAATATTAAGAGAAGTATTTTTATCAAAAAAATATTTGGTAGATATTTGTGGATGTGCAATTTTTTTCACAAATTTCCAAATTATCAACTTATAATAATTAAAATAAATAATTTAACAAAAAAAATATTCAATAGTATACTTACCACAATCTTTATTTTACATAATATAATTTCAATTATATACTATTTACACAATAATATATAATTTATAGAAATCTCAGCATATTAATTTGTACTATTAGTCCGATATAGTAAGATAGGATAATGTAAATTGCCCTAAATTTGAAAAAATTCTCATCAAGTAGAAAACCCCTAAAAATGATTTTACATGTATTTATATAATAAGACCATTTCTATCTATATCAATGTATCAAATAATTATAAATGTATAAATAATAAATTATTTGATATGGGTGGTGTAAAAAATATAACATTTTTAATGATATTTCGTCATATGTATAAGTTATTTAACTATTCAAAAAAATAAAATAAAAATAATATAGTGTTATTCACGTTCATTTGAATAAACAATTTGCATACGAAAATGATTTGATACTATATTTGTTACTGTCATTTGAATAGTTTTATTTGTATTAATTTAAATACCTCCAGTTTGGTTAAAGGTTTAGTTTGAGGATTTTTTAATTCCTCTATAGTAATGATCGTTAAAATCGCTTTATCGCAAAATCTTTAATATTAATTGTAATATTTATTTATTTATTTTTTTATTGACCTTGAAAAACAATCGTTAGGTGCCCTAATAGCCAAGTAACGTTTGTAATATTACGTCCAACACGAGTAAACTTGCAAGTGGCCATAGTACGGTCACACAGATTACATGCAACATTGTTCTGTGGACACCGGTCACATTTGATCACATAAACAGGGGGGTATTCAAGGGGGTTAAGCTGGGTTCACACATATCAGTTAAAATGTTCATTATGACTGATTCATCAAAACTGAACGTGTGAACACTTTTTTCAGCATGACTGAATCATCAAAATTGTTTATCAGTCATTCAGAAAATAATTCTATTTTGCGTCATTTCTATAATGATCTCTATCGTGTCATGAAAGGTGTGAACTTGATTCAAAATAAATTAAATATTTTATAATAATTTCAGTGCCTATTTAATAAATCATAATATTACGTGTTTTTTATTACGTTTTTTTATTTAAATCCAAAATAAATTGTTAAAATGGTTCTTAAGTGGCGGGATGATCATATTGAACCATTTTTGGACCAATATAGACGACATGAGTGTCTATTGAATATAGGTATTGACAGTTATAAAAACCGAGAAACGCGAGAAAAATCGTATGGAAGTATGCGCTCTGAATTGTATTTTCCAGGTCTATCAGTTCATGATATCAAAACAAAAATAACCTAAGCCAACACGAGTTCGTATTAAAGATTTTTGTAAATTCGCCATCGAAAAATATTACAATAAATATATACAAGTAGGCACAAAAAGAGATGTGCTATGATACGATGCCATGTGATCACTATTCATTAAGGATCGTCAATAGAAATGAATCAGTCATAACTCATAATGAACGTTTCAACTGACACGCGTGAACCCAGCTTTAGGGGTTCAAATCCCCCTCTGAAATTATAAGAAGTTTTAAAAATGTATATTACTGATGCACTGATATATATTTTTTTTTGATTCATGTAAAACTATTTATTTTTAATCAAAAGCCCTCTCCGAAAAATATGTCTATAAATGATTCTACATAGATATAGGTACCGATATAGGAAAATTAATTATTGAATATTTATAGGTATACATTATATAGTTTATTTTATAGTTTATTCTACACATCTGTGTATTTGTCATTTGATGCTTTATGTTTATCAAGTCACTCGGTTATCAAATTATTCATACAAAGATTCGCATTATCAGTTATTAGTATCATGCACGGTTATCGATAGATAGTATCATAGAAAAGATAAGTAAAGGATAGTATCCTCAGCCGTGGTATCATGCTTCATTTTTATATCAATTCCATAGTATTTTACTATTTTCCCTACAACTTTACTGTAATCAATCCCTACTTCCTACGGAATATTTTAAAATTATTTTATCCTATGGCATGGACCCTATTCTAAAGTCTATGATTACATCAATAAAAAAATCAAATGTGAAAATGATTGTAATCTTTGATTCACAATAATACTTAAAGTTATATTACAGTATTCAAAATATTACCATTCAAAATAATTATTTGAATACCAAATCAATTTTTTATTTCCGATACAATTACAATGACATCTATATTAGATCAATTTGAACAGGGTGTTGAAAATACAGTAAAACCAAATTCTTCATCAAAACAATTGGTAAGATATTAAATTCATAGTTTTATAATTGAGTAGTGATATTTTAATACAATTATAATTGAGATTAATATTTTTGCTTAGCTGAGCGGATATGAAAATATTGAGGGCGATGAAGACCTTTTAGGAAAGCCAATATTAATAAAAAAAAAAGTAAATTTTTCTCCATATGAAAAAATTGCTCAATTATTAGTGAGCAATGAATATGTGGTACTAGTGATGATTAATAATGTGATTCTGCGGATAAATTTAAAACAAAATAATATCGAAGGTGAGAATAATTTGCATTATAACTATGTGAGAGTAAATGTCAAGTCATTCGTTGTGTAGGATTGCCGTAAAATGTATAGCACTGACAAAGATTTTTACTAAATTAATTTCAACGACCTTTTTTCCTTGTATAAATTACTAAAAATTTGTTATTGAATCAATATTTTACAGAGACTTTAAAAATGTTCCATCCATACATTATTAAATCAAATAAATAATTAATATGTATGTGTATTTTTCTGAATTTTGACCTTTTTTAGTAACTTTAATTTACTCATGAGTCATGGCGTACACGTGGAAATTCCCAGCAGTAATTGTAATATTTAGTATTATTGTTGCATATCAATTGACCATCACATTAGTTTTTTTTTGTAGGTCATACATTTTTAATTTTATTCACAGTAATAAATTAAATTCGTAATAATACTGCGAAAGTGTGATATTTCATTATTAGTAAAAAATAACATACAACTAGATAGAACAAGTCATATTCACAGATGTTGAATTCCTGTTGTGAAATTTAATTTTTTCAAATAACATTGTAACAGTGGTGAATAGTTTTGAAAACATATTTATAAACTATGGTATTTTATTTACAATGAAGTACTTGACCGAGACATTCAACATTTCTAATAGGACAACCTAGGACCAAAGTTATAAACTGGTGACATATCCAAATGTACCGGGATTTACGGCAACCCTAATTTAGTGGGGCGCCTGTAAAAATTATTTGAATTGAACATGTTTTCTTTTAAATTGAAGTATAACAAACTATGTTTATGTTTAGAAATCGATACATGTAAAACATCATCTCTCAAAGTAAAACAGTTGTTCCTAGATCCTTTTGGAGATCATTTATTAATTTCATGTGGTAATTCAAATAGTTCTCAGTTATTTTACACTACTAAACTATCTTTGAAACTAAAATTAGTAAGTTAGAAACAAGCATAATTTCACAATTTTATGTTGGTATTAGACTCACTATGTTCTTAACTTTAATGTGTAATAGGTCGGTAAGTATCAAGGTTCAGAAATAACATCTGTGGCATGGAACTATGATAGCAAAGTGAAATCGTCGTCCAACACAACTGGACCTATATTGCTGGGTAATTCATCGGGTACGATAATTGAAGCACAATTGGTAACAGAGTTAGATCGATTTTTTCAAGTTAATGTTGTCCAATATTGGAAAGAGGTTTGCTATATCATTAATATTTAATAATGCAATTTTTTATTTTTTTTTATTTTCTACATTTGTAGGTGTTTGATTTAAGCAATGGACAGCCCACTCCAATAATTGGCCTTCAATATCATAGAGTTGGAAAATCGGATCTATTTTATATTTTAGCAATCACGCCTACAAAACTATATCAATTTGTTGATTTTGTATTGAATAAAGATGACAAACCTATTTTTCAACAAGTATTCAATAATTATTTGACTATTCCAGGCTAGTTTAATCTCAAATTATTTTATTTTACTCTTTAAGCTATTTTGTAAACATATTTCTGTAAAAAGGATTTATTTGATGTGTATTATATTGTTATCTAAAGTGTAGTAATAAAAATAATCTTTTAAATTAGATTCAAAATAAAGTGATTTTCAAAGACTTACAGATAAAATAAAAAATATTATGTAAAAATGAAATTTTTTTCAATTCTAAAATGTATTATTTAAGGTTTAGCCACCAACGATATATTTATTATGTTTCTTAAATGAAGTTTTATGAATATTGTGTGTGATGATTTAATAGTCTCTACTGATTGTTTAGGAGTTGAATTAATTTAAAACGTTAATGAATATATGTGGTTTTTTTACAGAACATTTTTACGAAGTGCCTACAGTCGTTAAACATTCTAAATTACATTTTAATTTCTTGAATAATGATATTACAAATCCAAAGTATTTTGGTTTTCTTACTGAACTTGGAGTATTTATAGCTGAAGTAAACCACTTTTTCTATAAAATCAAAAATTTCTTTAGATTTTTATGTTTTGATGTTTATTTTAGATTGATGTAAACAAAGTTGATAAAACAATATTTAATTCACATGTACTAATAGAGTATAATCGGCTATATGGAAGAGATGATGATGATTTTACTATACCATTATCAATGACGTTTTCTCGTCATCATGTGTTGTTACTATTCCCTGATAGAGTTTTAGCCGTTTCTCTAGTTGCTCCTGCTGATCGCCATGCATCTCAAGTGATGGATGAAGATTACTTTTCTGAAGTAAATTGTTTGATATTTTAAATTTTGGTTGATTTTTCTATCTAAGTATAATGTGAATTTCAGAGTCATGGTAGACTTTTAAGTATAACAAAAGATATAATTACTGGAACAATATGGTTATATGCTGAACAACACGTTTTTAGATACCAACTATTTAAAGAAGATCGACACATTTGGAAAGTATGAAGTTCAAATCTAATTGTTTTTTTTTTTTATTTCAAAATATTAAATTATTATCAATTAAGGTTTATTTGGACAAAGGAATGTTTGAAGAAGCAAAAGAAATATGTTACAACAATCCTTATAGGATGAAACAAGTATTAGTTCGACAAGCAGAACATTTGTTTGAAACAAAACAGTAATTTCATTCTTTATTTACTACATATATCTTTTTTATTATATGAAATAACTTTAATCGCAATGAGTAATTTGTCATTGATTCATAGTTGTATACATTCTGACAGTTATTTTATTCTCAAGTTAGTAAGATACTCTGTTTAGTGAAAAATATTTCACTATTTTAATTAATACATAATACATTAATTCTAAAATTATGATTTGATGTGATTTGACCAAACTATTAATGATTGTCAAATATTTTATTTTTCTGCCATTTGATGGTTTTTGTTTGAGAATAAGCATGATAATTTACAGTCAGAATGTTTTCAGAGGGTTACCCATCCTCTAAAGATTATTTATACTAGTCTCTGTTTTAGAAGTTTTTAATTAATGATTATTCTACTTGTTTTTCAGATACTCAAAAAGTGCATTAATATATGCTGAGTTAGATATTTCATTTGAAGAAGTTGTAATAAAATTTTTACATTTAAAAGAAAAAAATCCATTAAAAATATTCCTAATAAAAGTATGATAAATAATATAAATGTATTGATAAATATATAAATATAATTTATATATTATGTACATTTTCATGTTTTTTTTTCTTTTTATTTAGAAATTGGAAAATTTTAATCAACAAGAATTTACGAAAATTACAATGATAACATTGTGGTTGGTTGAATTGTTTGCTAATGAATTGGCTATTTTAAGAAATAATCAACAAGAATATACTATACTTCTTAACTCATTTAAACAATTTTTATTGCGACCTGTTATTCAAGTAAATATATATTATTATACTTCATAAATAATTAAATTGGTCCGAATGATAGGTTTCGTATTCCCGATTTAAATGTCAGAAATATCATCTATTTGGTTCCATAGCGAGAAATATTTTTAAAATTTTTCCTTACACCAAGAAAATGTTTTGAAAAACTATATACTAACAGTTAAACTTAATGTATATTTCATAATTTGATTTTAATTATTTTGTTTTGACTCAAAACAATGGTCTTAGAAACTGGTAATTTTCACCAATTTCAAATAAAAAACTTTTATCCTTTGAGTACTATTTTTACATGTGCTTTACCTACTGGTTTTATTGTTGATATCTTTATTATTATTGTTTTAATATTACGTAAAAACTAAGTTAATTAAAATTTAAAGAATAATAAAAAATAATAATAATGATATGCAATCTATTAGTATTTATTTCACTATTATTCAGTAATAACTTTAATTTTCAAATAGTTTGTACATTTTATATTGTCTCTCATGATATTTCTAAACAAAAACTCATTGTTGATGACATTTTTAAAAGTACTTAGGGAAAAAAAAATAAAAATTTGAACAGAACAAAAAATCATACATGTAACCCACTATCAGAGTAACTGATTATTGTGTTGATGTTATTTTTGTCTTATCATCTTTGATGGTTATTTTGTGTCAAACTGTGTTTATTATAATTATACCGATAATAAATATTGATCATAACATGCTTTACCCTTAAATATATTTTTAATAACAAGTTTTAGTCGAACTCCACTGCCATATTGCCAGTAAATTTCACTTAACAGAATCAAGTTCATAATACATATATAATATATATATATATATATATATATATATATATATATATATATATATATATATATATATATATATATATATATATATATATACATATATAATATATATATATATATAATACATATACAAACATTAACTATATATTGTTTAACTAAATGTTTTAAGTTCCATAAGAATGGCTTGATAATTTATTATTTGTATTTAAGGTTTGAATTAAGACAAATTACAAAAATTTAGCAAATTTAGCTATAATTTTTCATAAAAAAAGCTTTTGGTTATACATTTATAATCATTTTTAGTGTTCACATAATGATAAAATTAATTAAGTTGGCTTCAATAATTTTGCCTCCATTAGTAATTTATTAGACTATTCAGATTGCCATTTAAAGTATTCATCTATTAATTTTGTTTTTTTTAATTTACTAAAAAAACAAAACTAATTATACAATTATTTATTGTGCTCTTCTCTGCATCAATTTTTGAATAATATGACTTATAATTGCTTTAAATTTAAATTGTCATCATACAAAATTACCGCATGCCAGGTGTACCTAATACCTATCATATAAATTGTCTACCTTTGATGCCAATATACCTACTACCAATACCTGGTTTGTTTTTTATTTTTTAGGATTGTATTGTCAAAAATTGGGAAAGCATTTATGATATATTGGCCAGTCACGGTGACGAGTATTTTATGATTTGGTTGGCTCTAGAAAATCAAGAATATGAACGAGTTATACAGCACTATTTAAATGAAGGAAACATTGCTGAAGGCAAGTAAAAATTTAAAATTAAAATTTTCTATTTGAATTTCAATTGTTTTTTAAATGTTTGTTCTAGAATGCACAACTATTTCTACATATTTAGCATGTACTAATTAATTGTTATCTTTAACCTTTTAGCATTAAATGTGTTGGAAAATCATCCAATCAGTGATTTATTTTACACTTTTTCTTCTGATCTAATTGAAAAAGCCCCTGTAAAAACTGTATCTATTTTAATAAAACAAGGACAAAAGTTAGATCCTTCAAAAGTTATTAGTGCATTGGTTGTTCCAAATCCAAGTGAAAATCTAGTAAGAATAAAATCAAATATTTTATTTATTTGAATAAACTCAATATAATCAAGATAACTATATTATAGGCTTTGGAAATAATCAGATATTTGGAATATAGTATTCATTGTTTGAACTGTAATGTAGAATCCGTACACAATTATCTTATATCTCTCTACGTCAAGTATAATAATGACAAATTGATGAATTACTTAAAGTTACAAGGTAAAGAAATATCGGTTGTAAACTATGATCCAAGGTTTGCATTGCGATTGTGTCGAGAACACCGATTAGTCGAAGCTTGTGTACAATTATCTGTTGTTTTGGGTCTTTGGGAAGCTTCGGTGGATTTAGCATTAACAGTCAGTATAGATTTAGCCAAACGCATTGCTTCATTTCCCGACAATGACATGGAATTATCAAAAAAACTATGGTTAAAGATTGGTGGGTATCACAATTTTTATGTGTGCATATTAATTTAATTAGGCGTTATTTATGAAAATATATTTGTTAATATTAGCGCGATATGTGGTCGAACAGAATAACGACATGGAACAAGCTATGCATTTCTTGGAGGAATGCAGCTTTATTAAAATTGAAGATATTTTACCATTTTTCCCTGATTTTGTAACAATTGATCATTTTAAAGATGCAGTTTGTGCATCCCTCGAAGTAAGAATTCAGTAATTATAATTTGTGTTGCAATATTTGTATGTTTACAATAACAACTTTTTTTAAGGAATACAATAAAAATATACAAAATCTAAAGGAAGAAATGGCAGATGCTACTAAATCAGCTGAAGTAATCAAAAAAGAAATTTTATCTTTTAGAAATGGCTACATGTTAATTCAACCATCGAATGCTTGTAGTAGTTGTCAAGAACAATTATTGACTAAAGCATTTTATACATTTCCTTGCTCACATTGTTTTCATGCAGAATGCCTTATCAAAGAAATGCAGCCATATATTGATCCTGGCACTTTGAAAACAATAAAAGATTTACAAGTATTTCATTATTGATTGTTTGGTTGATTTAAATTATTTTAATTTCAATTCACCTTTACATTTTTAGTTACAGCTCAACTCCTTATATCAAAACAATAAAGATATTTCACGGTCAATGGAAACAATCAATCAACGTGATAAAGTCAAAAAATCCTTGGATAAACTATTGGCGGCTGAATGTTTTTTTTGTGGTGACATTATGATCAGGTATTGTGAATTAGACAGCAAATATTTTTACAGCACAAAACAACATCAATTAACATCTTAATTAATAATTTCAGTCTCATTGATAAACCTTTCATAGAAGATGATGATTTTGAAAAGATCAAAAAAGAATGGGAATAAAATCATCTTTAGTTTAGCGATTATTATTTATTTAATAACCTTATAATACATTATATTCTTATTTTATTTTAATTGAAAATTAGATTAGTTCTATTAGACTAGTGTTATTTTTATAAATGTATTCTTACCATTTAGATATAATTGTATACATTTATTTATTTGTTGAATCTAAAACTCAATATGTTTATAGAAATATGTACTTTTATATGTTGTATTCCTGAATTTATATTTTACATTTAAGTATACTAGTATGTGTGTGTTCATAATGAAGCATACTGTATAGTGTATACTATATTTATTATTTAATATTTATTTATAATGATCTCAAAAGATTATTGATTATTATTTGTATAAAATGTTCAAAAAAAAAATGATTTATTTATTATTCCAATTGTAAAAATATTTAACCATTTATAAAACATTATCAATTTTATAATATGAAGATATTCAAATATAATTTATTATTGTTAAAATTTAACTATTTAAGCTAAATTACCTCAATTAACAAATCAAGTAACTATAATTTGAAATCAAATTTTTTGCTAGCATAGAGGAATATATCAGGATTTATCAAGAATTATTAAAAAAACAATAAACACTAAATAAGAAAAAAACAAATAAAATGGCAGTATATAAAAATTACATTATATTATTATGTTTATGTTATACATACACTAAAATATGACTAGGTATTAAATAGTTTATTACAATTTTGACTGTGGAATACCAATAAGGTTGCCGTTAGCAAATACATTATTTGGATCTAACATTTTTTTAGACACATTATAAAGTGACAATACTGTTTTGGAAGTGTGTTTCTCATACCAATGTGCTCTAAGCTTACCTACACCATGGTGATGAGATATAGATCCTCCGGAAGCCATAATAGTATCTCGTGCAATCGTTTCAATATGATGATAAGTTAGAACTGGATCATCCAATCCAGTCCAGTTAAAACCAAAATAAAAGTAAACGCAACAACCGGAATCATAGGTCTGTGTGACACGGCAGCTAATTAAATAATGCTTAATATTTAATTCTAAAAAAATAATATTAAAACAATATTATAACATTTATATAATAATATAATAGCTAGGGCTATAAATTTAATGTCTCAGCATTTTTTTATTTCATAGAACGAAATAAATAAGTAAAATAAATTTTACATGGATTTAATTACTAATAAGCCAATATTAAGAATAATATACTTTCAAGCTTTAGAGAAAATAAATTTCCTTTACCAAGCCTTTTTCTTGTTTAATATTTGAAAATTACCATTATAATTTTTTTCAAATGAATTGATTAAATACTTTCAGGTTTATGTCACATTGTAAATATTTACTCTGTACTAATACTGTGATGTATGTAAGTACTTTTTTTAGTAAAGTGAATGTTTTCAATATAAAACTATTATATAGAATTTATAATATTTCAGAAAATGAAGTGTTAGTTTTGATATTTTATAATGGAAAAAATAATATAGTACCTACACCAAACAATTTTTAATTCCATTAAATTCATAGCCCTGAAATAATAATATCTCCTTACTATTGCACTCATTTGCAACAGCTTTCTTAACATTATCACATAAACTAAGAGTTTTATCCCAGGATACTGACGTTTCAAATGATTCAGCAACAACTCTGTATTCTAAGGCTAGGTCCTAAACATATTTCATAAAACATTTTTTTTTTTTTTGTTATATATATAATTTAAAATAAAACAATATTTCTTACCCGTATATAAGCTATAACAAAGGTTAACATATAACCTCGCTCTCCATTTCTTTCTCCTGCTGTTACACCTCCAAAAGACAGGGCTATTTTTGCAATGCAATTTTTATGTGCAACTACTTCGGATTTTTTACCTAAATCAATAGACACACAAGTAAAAATTATCTTGTTTATGTTAATTTGACTAAGAAAAATAAATATAATGAAATCAATCAAACCTTCAAATAGAAGTGTCATAACACATATGGAGTCTAATCGAAAACCATATACACGAGTTAAGTAAGTCTTTTTAAAAGAGTCTAACAAATTCCCAAATACATTTCCAACTGGACGTAAAGCCTGGCCAAATCTAAACTGTGTGTTATCCATCAATCGTATGGATACAGGTTGACATCTCTACAAAGATAAATATAAAAATGATTTAAAATGAAAATTTCAATTTCAAATTAATACTTTTTTGTAGCACATACTTGTTTGGCAACTTCTCTCATACATTTTACGCCAGACTCGAAATCAGGAAAAACCACAGAATCATAAACTCGACATTCAGGAAGAGGTCGGATTTTTAAAGTCACTTCTGTAATTATGCCCAGTGTACCTAGAAAAAAAATAAAAAATAAAAACAAATTTTAGAGGTGAATAACTATGGATAAACCTTCTGATCCCAAAACGATTTGTTGAAAGTCTGGTCCACTGGATATTCTAGGTACCTTGCTATTTTTTTCTACCACCCCTCTAGAAGTGACCATTTTAGCATCAATTACTAAGTCTTCAATATTTCCATAAACATTTTTCTTCATGCCCGATGCTCTAGTTGCAACCCAACCACCTAAACTGATTCATAAAACATACAAAACAATTACAGCACCTTTGAAATAAAAGATACAACTTAAAATACAGCAGGATTCAATGCACACATGCAGGTTACAATGCAATAATTAACTAAATAATTACTCTTACATACTCAATGCAATTATAATAACTCATGCATAATATAATTAAACTAAACAAAATGATTGTAATAATAATAGTAAATACTAATTAAAGGAAACTTACTACTTTAATGATTGCTACAAAGGAAACACTCGAATTTTTTTTTTTTTATTTCAATGAATACCTAGAGAACTCATAAGAGTCGGGTTCGTGTCCACACGTATAACCTCGCTTGTTTAGTTCACGTTCTAGATCTTGACCAATGACTCCAGCTTCAAAACACACCAGTAAGTTTGATTCATCCAACCACAATAAACGATTCTATAAAAATGTATTTATTTGACTTCAAATTTATTGTTGACTAATCATATTTAAATTTCAAATAGTTGAAAATCATTATAATTACCATTTGTGAAGTATCCACACTAACTATACATCTTTTTTCATTTGCAGGACATGATACTGCTCCAGATACACTAGTTCCGCCACCAAATGGAATGAGTACAATGTTGAATTGATTAACTAATTCAACTATACTAATTACATCCTCATGGTTTACTTGAAACACAACAATAAAATGTTTAAACAAAACATAATGATTCAAAACTCTATAATACATACCAGGCCAAACTACTAGGTCACAAATGCGCGGAAAACATTTTCCATGCCGAAGCGAATAAATATCATATAATGTTTGGCCATGAGATCGTGAGAGTCTAGCTAGACCATCCATTGTATAGTCAATTTTTGTTTCTTTTAAGGCATTTAAAAAGTCTAAGGAATAATTTAAATTTTCATATCTATTATACCTGACAAATTTAATTTTGTCAAACAAAATGGATACTAACTGGTAGGCACATAGGATGGTGGAAGTTCTTGATGACTGAATTTTTCTCTGGGCACATTCCTTAGAGTTAAATCAATATTTAATACTTGTTGAACCCATTGAGTAAAAAAAGGTAAATCAGTTTCTCCGATAGAATACCTGATGAGGGAAAAAAATATCAACTTTCATCTTTATAACATTCAATGTAAATATGGAAAATGATTAATTTTATATATATATATATATATATATATATATATATATATATATATATATATATATATATATATATATATTTATATATATAGAGTGCCTTACTAAATCCATGAATTAAAACCATTTAATAAAAAACAAAATAAAACCTCATAAGTAACAATATTTTAAGAAAAGAAAAAACATGCTTTAAGCAGAATCAAACTAAATTATTCAATATATAAATTCAACATGAGATTGGTAGTAAAATGTAGGTATACAGTATATTTATATTATTTCAAAAAAAACATTTACTTTACCTATAGTTGTACTTGGCGCACAGTCCTTTTTATATACTAATCTTTAAAAAAAAAAAAAAAACTAGTAATAAAGAAAAATAACTGCACTTACCTATTGCCAGTAAATCGAATCATTCCTTGTTCAGTAACTTTGAATTTTGAATCTTTATATCCCCATCCATTCCACTTCAAAACTTCTGATCTATATATATAAAAAAAAAAAGCATCATGTGTAATGTGAAAACTTAATTATACTTAGAATTTGCAGGCTATTTAATCAATTTAATCGTTAACCTATTTTTCGGGATGACACTTTGAATATTAGTAACCAGAGGTGAAGAATCTGTATGCGACTCTGGAGCTTCCTTTTCATCCATTAGGATAAATCAAATACTTTCAAAACTAAAACAATTGGGTAATACACTTAAATTAAGACGTGAACGGTTTTAATGGAGTAAAAATAGATTAAAAACGGCAAGAAATGGTTCAATGACAAAATAGTGTCAGATTAATTAAGATTCTTACTATTTATTGTATCTCGCAATTAATAATACAAATAAATGGTCGATTAATTATCGAAAATTGTAAAATGATAAAGACATCTTCTAAGTTTCAACTCTCATATTGATAACAACTACACTAATGGCCGAGAGGGTGCGATAGACTCAGTAGGTATTCGCTTAGGCCAGTCGTGGATACAGCTCACAGGGTTCCTTTTTGTCAATACGATATAACATTATTACACCGGTTGTCCCTAATTGTTAAAATCTATTTTTCAGCATTTAATCAATGTTAAAGTAAGAAAGTGCCAATACTGTCAAAATATTTAAGGGGGTCGGAGCCAGTGGGATTTCAGTATACAAAAACACGTTTTACAGGAAAAACTCTCACGCCCTATAAAATTGTCAAATATTGTTAACTTTTTTTTTGTTCGAAAAAAGACAATATTCCGCAGGTCGGATCAAAACACAAATTTCAAAATTATAATTAAAGAATCTAAAATATTCATTCAAATAATGCACAATATTTGTTTTTTTTCAAACGTATTTTTCTAGCACTTTTCAAAGAAAAATTAAAATTCGGGCTTTGATCCGACCTGCAAAAAGTTCTCATTTTTTAGATAAAAAAAAGTTGATCAAAATCGGACATCTAAACGTGGCGTGAGAGTTTTTCCTGTGAAAGCATTTTTGTTCATCTAAATCAGCGGTTCCCAAACTTTTTCAGCCTCGGAGCCTTTTCTGTTAAGAAGAAGTTTCTCGTGGAGCCCCAAGAAATATTTTTATGTTCATTTGCATTTGCCAGTGTTCTATGAAGCACACAATTTAGGAAACAATAGTTTTAAAAGAACTGGAGATTTAAATAATTTAAAAAATGTCAAAATATTAATTTTTTGTTTACTAATGAACGGAACCCTTGGGAAACCATTGCGGAGCCCCAAAGGCTCCGCGGAGCACAGTTTGGGAACCGCTGATCTAAATTGTGCTTCGATAAATAGTGACAGAAGCGATCACTGACTTGTGTGTGCGCGTGCGTAAATATCCTTATCTGCGCGTGCGATTGTCACCCATAGAGTAAAGGACTATAATGTATTGTATATTCAATATTGTTCTTTCTCACGTCAACCGCTGTCTGTTATGCACGTCCAGCGTTATACCGTATACGTCTTATTGACTTCCGTAGGCCACTGTATTATAACCTGATATTATTATATTTAATAATATTTCTTACAACAACAACAACAATA
Organism: Therioaphis trifolii; assembly: GCA_027580255.1. NCBI lineage: Eukaryota > Metazoa > Arthropoda > Insecta > Hemiptera > Aphididae > Therioaphis > Therioaphis trifolii. The sequence continues at coordinate 125,058,024 of CM050404.1, forward strand.
ATAATAATAATAACATAAAAAAAATTTGTGATATCCCAACAAAAACACTACGCCAAACTCCGTGTAAAAAAACGCTCAGTATAAAAAAAAACCACCTCAAAAAGTTGTGATATCATTTTATAGCTATGTATTTAAACTATTTAGGAATAGATATATTATTATAATTTATGTTAAAATTCACTGCTTATAAATTGAACTTAGCTGGTGACATTATTTAAAACTCATGAGAATTCATTTCGTATTGAGTATACCTACATGTTATCTTTGAAAATGAGTGACACTAATTAAGTGTTATATAAATCAATTGTTATAAATTACTAATTAAGTGTTATAATTTTAAAGACACCAGCTAAGTTCAATTTATAAGCAGTGAATTTTAACATAAATTATAATAATATATATATTCCTATATAGTTTAAATACATAGCTATAAAATGATATCACAACTTTTTGAGGTGGTTTTTTTTATACTGAGCGTTTTTTTACACGGAGTTTGGCGTAGTGTTTTTGTTGGGATATCATTTAAAATACCTGAAGCAACATTGCGTCGATATATAAAGAAAAAGTTAAAGGTAAAAAATATTCGTAAATTTGTAATAACTGAAAAACATTAAATTATTTCATTTTTCTTAATTGTAGAATGAATCTATGCCAGTTCATGGAGGTCGATTTCGCAGTACATTCTCCATAGAACAATTGGAGGCACTGAAAAAAATATATTTGTGAAATTGAAAGAAGAGCATTTGGTCTAACCAAAGTACAGTTACAAAAACTGGTTTATAATTTTGCAGTTACCAACAGTAGGGCTGTGCGATAGTTTCTTCTAGTGGTCGATAGTCAATTGTGTCAAAATTAACGATTGTATCGATTAATCGATTGTTTTTGATTTACGGATTGTATCGAATAACCGATGTATCGTTACGCCGATAGTATCGATTAACCGATGTATCGTTACGCCGATAGCATCGATTAACCGATAGTATCGATAGTATCGAATGGCCGATATTACCGATAATCCGAAAATAAATAGAAAAAATTTTGTTCGTTTTTTCAATCAATAAACCATGATTAATCGTACAATAAACCAATAGTATCGATCAACCGATAGTAACGATTAATAGATAGTATCGATCAACCGATAGTATCGATTGAACTCGATACATCGGTTGATTATGATTAATAAAAAACATCGATTAATCGATAGTATCGATAGCTAAAAATGATTAATCGATACTATCACGCAGCCCTAACCAACAGTATTGATCATCGTTTTAACAATAATACAAAAATGGCATGAGAAGATTGGTGCTATAAATGTATGCAAAAGTTTGGATTTAGCTTTAGAACAACTTGAAGCTACTTCAGTGGGTCGTCATATGTGTTTCAATAAGTAAATGTAAAGAAATTTTTTGATGCTTTAAGAGAAATTCGACTGGAAAAACATTATCAACCTCATCAAATTTTCAATGTTGATGAATCCGGGTTATCAACAGTCCCTACTAAAGAACCTAAGGTGATATCACCTATAGGTGTGAAACGAGTTGCATAAGTTGTATCAGCTGAACGTGGTAAAAGTAATACAGTTGTATGTGCAATTAAGGCAATGGGTAATTATGTGCCACTTCATTAAACGTGCTAAACCAAGTAACGATGATCCAATACTGTTGATACCTACTTGATAATCATGCATCTCATGTTTCATTAGAAGCTATATCTTTTTGTAGAAGTAATTATATAACTATGTTGGGATTCCCTCCACACACAACACAAAGATTACAGCCTCTTGATGTATCATTTTTCGGACCCCTTAAAACATTTTATAGCCAAGCTTGTGACAATTACATGGTTAATAATCCTGGTTGTGTCATATCAGAAGCAACTACTGGCAAATTATTTAATGAAGCATATACCTACTCAAGCTGCTGCTCTTGGAAACGCAATCATGGGTTTAAAGCATGTGGGATTGAGCCTTTCAATGCTCTCATTTTTCCCGATGAAGAGTATGCAGCAGCGGTTACTACTAATAAATCTTTAAATGAAGAAAATACAATTTTATCGGATAATACAGATTCTATAGATAATCAAACCCCCCAAAATAATCAAATTTTACCAAAATTGTAACTTTAAATACAGTTTCTATAGATGGAAGTTCAAATTTTGACAATAATATTGTACCAAATATTGTATCACCAACTGCCACATTTAAGCTTCCAGAAGTTCCTTTAGCGCCTATTAAAGTAAATAAAAGAGTTAGAAGTAAATTGCCATCTATGGTTTTAACAAGTTCTCCAGTAAAAATGCATTTAGAGCAGAAGAAAAAATTAAAAGAAGATTTAGTTCAAGCAAAAAACCAAAGAAAAAAATTAAGAATGATAAAAAAACAATTAAACAGGAGAAAACTACTAAGAAAATAAATGTGGTTAGAAAAAAATTATTCAAAACCAAGTGTGTATCCCAGAAAATCTACCAAATCATCATCTGATGAAGAACCCCCTTATGCCAATACAGATGATGAAGATTCTGGAGAAGAAGAATGCATGTACTGTACAGAACCCTACAAAAATGATGTGAATGGGGAAAAATGGGTTTGTTGTATCAAATGTTCAAGATGAGGTCACGAAATGTGTGCAGGTCTAGATGACTATTCAAACTTTACATGTGAGTTTTGTAAGTATACTTACTAACTATAGTTACCTAGATTGTTTTTAAATTTTAACTGTTACCTACTAAATATTTCTAATTATATTATACACAAGTTGTTTTTATTATTTTTATTTAAATTGACCAAAGAGTGGTTATTACTAGGGCTAGGATTTATATGCAATAACAAATTGTAAAATATGCATTTGATTTACCAAAATATGCAAAAATATGCAAAAGCAAATTTTTATTATTTCTAGATATATATTTTTATCGTAATTCATAATTTATTATAATTACATTAAATATAAGTTTATATAATTACATTAAATATTAGTTTATATTATTACACGCTACTATGATATGTTGTTTCAAATTTTCAGATTTATGGTCATATCCCCGTCTGAAATTTCCCCGTCTTTTTAATTTCACCGTCTGACATTTCCCCGTCCAATTCACTTTCAAATTATAAAATATAAAATTTGTAACAAATTTAAGTTATTAATTATGTTTTATCAGTATAAATAAATATAAATAGTATTACCTATTGATAAACTATTGATACAATGGTTGTAATAAAAAAGAATATTTAATTGCAATAGCACATAATTTAGAAATGCAAAAATAAATATACCTATAAAAAAAAAAAAAAAAAAAAAAATGTATACAATTATATAAAAATAATATATACTAGGAATTAAAAAGAAATTAAAGGAAAAAAAAATTAAATTATAAATTAAAGTATGGAACATAATGTTAAAAAAAAAAATTGAATGTACCGTATAAAATTTTAATGTTTAAAATTCTACATTAATATGTTTTGTTAAAAAAAAAATTGGACGGGGAAATGTCAGATGGTGAAATTAAACAGACGGGGAAATATCTTACGGGGAAATTGAGACGGGGATGTGACCTGATACCAATTTTCAAATATGAACGACCGGCGATTTGAACGTAGAATAGATTTATACTGACTAAAACTTCTTTCCACATCACACGAAGTTATTGGTGCATATTTGAATGACGTGATTTTCCCTGGAGTTAAATTAATATTAATATCTTCTTCTTCATTTTCATATTCACCGTTTATAATTCTATGAATTTTTAATAGTGTTTTAAATTCTTTATTTTTTTTTTAGTAGAAAATCCATTTTAGTTTTTACCAATTCTGCTGCTCTCCCGTCACATTTATTCAGTTTATCTTTCACATTTAAAATAGTGTTTAAACCTTCATCAAGGGATAGTGTACTTTTTTCTAGGTTAGTAATAGCTTGGATGAGAAAACAAAAATTACTTTTTAAATAAGCTAAATCATTTTGTAAATTTTTGTCTTCAAACAATTCTTTTGATTTTTTAATTGGTTCTGCTTCGTCGTCTAAATGTATTTATACTATATATTTACAATTCGACGGATAAACCAAAAACTATCGGTATTATGAAATAAACGCCATTTGAAATGTACAAAACCAATTTACCCCTGACACAGGGCAAGTTGCCCAAATCATAAAAAAAAAAAAAAACTAAAAAACATCCAACACATGTTAATTTTAAGTCATCAAATTTTTCATAATGATTTTTAGTATCATTATTATTAATAATTTATTAATATGTGTACTAAATTTTAGGTCTTAAAAATTAAAACTTTAGGAAAAATAGTTCATTAAACCTTAACAGCGTCAACCTACCCCGCTCTCCCCTAACCATATTCAGTTATGAGCAGTGAAAAAGTGGCTGAATTGCTTAGCGAGGACCCTTTCCCCTCGCCATTACTAACGTAAAATGCCTGAATCTCTTAAACTTTTAGCCTAATAAGGAAAATTAAAATGTGAAAAATGCTTCTTATAAGCATGCCTACTCGATTTCGATTTAAGACATTAAAACCTATCCGTTAAATAAAATATACGGTATACGTATTTTTAAATTTTAAATGCGTTTTGAGCACGCATTGAGTCACTTTAGAACGACATAGGTATTGAAATGTGATTTGATTCACTAATAGTTTCAATCGAGTTTCGTTTGTCCTTAACACTCCGCACTCGTTGCGTTGCAGGTTTTTGGAGTGCATTAATTACGTAGTGATTTATATGGCTTGGTAATAACGTATTTTGTTGCCTGTAAAAATGTTTGATGTTAGTGTTTTAAAACGACAGAAATACTTTTTTGTCGATTAATTACTTTTGGGTTTTTAATTTATCTGCAGTACATTTAAATTGTCTCATCAATAAATAACTTTGTTCGGTCAGTTCTGTATTAATATCCATACGTTTGTCTTCCTGTTCAATTTGATATCGTTGATTCTCCATGACATTGTCTACTATAGTATCTTTGAATTGTTCCACCATTGAAACATTTCTATCAACCAGATCTCCCTTTTTCTGACTTTCCGTTACGGCACTGACGCGGAGTTCGATAAATATGTTTAATATTATGATAATTCGATGCATTTGGAAAACGAATGTTGGGTGAGGTTACTTTATCACCAGTAAAATATACAGAGACAAACAAAATAGTATTATCTTAAGTGATCTTTCGATAAGTTTTCTACTGAAATCCGCACGTGTCGTTTCCAGTTCCGTTTAAAGTTTTTGATTTTCTATAAACTTGTCTTCTATAGTATCTTTTAATTGTTCCAATGTTGAACAATTTCTATTAACCAGTTCTTTACACTTGTCAATTTTCGTCACGACACTGGATAGTACTTCTGTATTCAGTTTCAATTGTTCCAAACACAGGTAAAATACATAAAAATTCTTCATGAATCATTAGTTGCTGATCATTAGCTGAATCATTAGCTTGCTGAATTTTTTCTTTTTCTCTAATTGTGTATGAAATTTATAAATTAATACAAGGCGGCTTCTCCACAAGTGAAGCTACAAAACCCCGTGAATCTAACCACTTTCTGATAATATGAGAACAGACACCTCAATACACCAGAATCTCGAAGGGTTTTACATTACCACCCGTGGTGATCCTTGTTTAAACCGTCGAGAATTATTCGTGGGTTGGGGATTTCGAACAAAGTCTTTATTTTACTTTTTATTTAACTAAAAAAAAGCTCTCAATTATTAAACCACAGTCGGACAATATGACATTCGGTACTAGAAGACACCCAGATCCCGGAATTCTATACTCCATTACTTGTGGGACTCTGTGTGTCTAGCGCAGTGGCGGCTCGTGAGTTTTTAAAGAAGTACTGTACATTTAAAAATATAATTTAAAATATAACACACACACACACACACACACACACACACACACACACACACACACACACACACACACACACACACACACTGATATTAAATAATTGTTTACCGATTTCAATTAACAACTTTTTTTCAATCTTAAATGGATACTTTTACACTTGCTGTATTGTATTATTTTTGATAAAGTTAAAAATAAATTAATTACGATCAATAATTGTCTGTACAAAATACATCAAGATACGGCAAAACACGATTGTTTTGGTGATCAATGATTTACGAATTATAATAAATAATCGGAATATCAAAAACGAGGAAAAATAAAAATAAATAATAAAGTCGACCGCGACCGCCACGTCCAAAATAATCTAATGATAACAATTTATTCAAATAACCGAATGGTTATTTGAAAACACAATTGCACAATTGCACAACTGTGCACATCTATTCCATTATAATGCGCATGACGTGTTATGATTTTTTTAAATTTTTACACTGTTAGAATGTGCACATTGGTTGTGTGAACTACCTATAGTAACTTGATGCACGGCAACGTTATTAACGATAACCGCTGTTTCATGCCATAAATAATCAAACTCGAATACATTTTCATAATCTGAGTTTCTAGAAACTTTTTCAGGTACTTAGTAGCGTTAATATGATTTAGTATTTTTAATTTCTTGTGCTGTTGGTAGATGGTGCACGTGCACTTGTGCACATAAATACGAGACGCCACTGGTCTAGCGTGTGTCACCTATGTATTTTATCGTGTTAATGCATTAATTCTCAAACTGTTCTCTATTATTTTCTCTATGTCTACACCTATTTTAGCTATACCCATGTTTCTTCAAAAAAAAATTTTTTTTAAATCTCCCGTCTTACTTAAGTAGTACAATCGTTCGTGATTAAGTAGTAACAAACATGTATAAACTCACTGATTCAATTCCATTTGGAACTTCTTGATCCTCATATAACTTTTCAGTATAACGATGTCGCATAAATACGCAATGAAGATGACAGCGATTGCTACACACACACATTGAAGGGCGATTTCTACGGATCGTGTGGCACAGAGCCGTTGCATAAAGCTAAACACACGATCCAAGCGGGATCCAGCCCACTTACCCACTTCGATGAATATATTTATCATGACATCGATAATATTCGGTTTCTGAATTATGGCTGTTTTAACACAATCGTAAGAATAATACATTACTACATAGTGCATACGACAATGTACCTTTTTCATCATACAAATATAATTGCGAACGGCACGTACTGAATCTAAGGACCCATAAAAAGCTGTTTATTTATGCTTAGCCCGGTTGCAGAGCGTTCGATACTATCTTCCCTAGGTAATCCCCCAGTTGGTAGCGAGACTGTTACTATTGTACAAGGGAAGTGCAAAACCTCGGGCTGAGCCTTCAAGCTACAGGCCCCTTTCGCAGCTGGATTGAGTTGGCAAGCTATTTGAGAGACTAGTATTGGGTAGATTGAACATCCATCTGAATGCCAATAGTAGCCTCAGTGACTACCAATTTGGCTTCCGCCAGAGAAAATCGACCAGCGACGCGATTAAGTGCGTTATAGAGCAAGCGGAGAAGGCGGCCAGAGGCCCAGCACGGAAAAGGCAATTGTGTGCAGTTGTTGCGCTTGACGTGAAAAACGATTTCGATTCAGCACCTTGGCTACGTATCGATGCGGCACTGCAAAGACGAGTTCACTGCAGGAGTTCCCCGAGGCAGTGAAACTGGTGGGATTTTGGCCCAAGCTCTATCGGGTCACGGATGCTTCCAGCACTTTTCATGGAGAAGGAGGAGAGCGATTGATTCCCACTGCAACCATTGTGAAGAACCGGAGGATTCGGTCGAACACACCCTGTTCGATTGTCCGTACTGGGCGGAAAGCAGGCGGGAGATGGAGCGGTGTTTAGGACGGCAACTACGGCTGGATGATTTCCCCGAGATCATCCTGGGGACGGAGCAGGATCTCCTCCCCGATGATGCAGAAAGAAGACAACGGGTCGAGGCGTCGATGGAGAACCAGAGGCTGGCGTTTGGTAGGATAGTGGAGTCGATCCTTGAGCAGAAGGAGGATGAAGAGCGTATAAGGCAGGTGGTAGCTAGACGGCCGGTTAGCGAAAAAAAAAAGGTAATCGCCCAATTAATTGAAACAATTTGCGTATTTAAACCACCCTACAACTAAGTACTTTCGGATACTCCTTTCAACGATATATAATACAAATTTCTTTTGTACTTACTTAAACCATAAATGGAAATAATCGATATTGTCTGCATCGCACATATATAAAGTATAGCATGTGTAATAATTGTAATTTCTCGTATATAGTCCATTTTGTTAAAATTATTAAAATTTATATCACGTATAAAAAAATATTTCAATTTTTCACTAAATTTTCAAATTAATTTATAAAAATAAAATAAGAAATGAAATTCGTTTGCCGACCATAAATCAAACTGTCTATTAGGTACTATAGTTATTTATAACCCGATTATTAATTCGTGTATTATTTATTTTTTTCAACCAGAACATTGCAGTTTTTTGGTTAGTAGAAAAATGTATACCTTATTGCATTTATTGAAATATATTGTCGTATGTTTAATAAAAATATGTTATCAAAATGTTTGTTTTATTTCCAAAATGCATGAGGAGTATTTGTTACATACTGATTTATGTGGTTATTATTTTGACCTCAAGTTGATAGCGAAAATAGTTATTACAAAATAGTTAACCTGTGGTTTAAGTATTAAAGACAGTGAAATCAAAATAAAAGCTTATCAATGACTTTTTATTTAAGGTACAGAAACACAATAGTTGTGTTAAAACAAAATGTTATAATTATAATAAAGGTACTTATAAGTTTAAAATATAGAAAGATATACATATCAACTTGTATGCATGTAATAAAATATGTAAAAAATAATAAGAAAAAAAACATTTTAACAAAATGTAGTAAATATGAACTCTAAATGAATTTGTCATGAATGAAATAAACGAACGAAATAGACGTGCAAATAATCTTATATTTTATAATGTTGAAGAAAGTGAATCAAACCGGTCTGACGATAGAATAACTTCGGACACTAATCATATTAATAATATTATTTCGATAGTATTATCTGATATTAGTCGTGATATTCCTGTCCCGTTAAAGGTTATTCGGCTGAGTCGTTATCAACCTGGTAAAATGCGTCCAATTAAAGCAATTTTTTCAATGACAACTGATGTTTTTGATATTATAAGAAATGAAAAGAAAATTTCACATTTAAATCCACATTCCACAATTAATATTTCCACCGATCGAACTCCCAATCAAAGAGAGTCTATGAAAAAACTACGTGAAGAACTAGCTTCACGCACAAACGATGGCGAATCTGGATTAACAATCAAATTTCAAAGAAGAGTTCCTAAAATCGTCAAAATTACTAGAGCATTTGATATTTTGATATTGATTAATATTAATAAACAATCACTAAATACATTATAATTAATAATTAATTACAATAACTAATAACAACTATTTAGATAACATAATATAATTTAATATTTTAAAACAATTTTCCTGGTTTTAGTGTTAAATCTATGTAACACTGTTTCCGTTTGTATTTTGTTTGATAAATCCCTCTCAATATTTAAAATTTACAAGTCACTAAAGCGATGCTGCAACATACTTGTTCTTAGCCAATTTTTGATACGTCTCGTACTAGAAAAACTACGTTCACAAGTTGCAGAACTTATTGGGATTGTAATTGCAATTTGAAGTAGCTTATATAAGTTAGGAAAAGCTTCTTTATGTACTTTTCCTTTAATGTCATCAAAATTAAAATCTGGTGGCAAACAGTTTTTGAAAACCATCATTTCAGCTTTTAATGAATCAATTGAAACGTTTATCACATTCTGAAAATTAAACAGTAAAATCAAAAAGCTGGTAAGTGAGATGATGATGGTACAAGTTCGTCCTTCGTCCCTTCGGTCCTCGGACAGGATATTGGTGATGAATGTATTAAGTTTTAAAGAAATGATGACTCATTTCTTTAGTATAAAACGATTCTGAGCAAAGCTTCAGTGTAATATAATATATTATTATTTAAATACTGTTTACGTATTTTACGGTTATTTGTATAATTTTTGCAGTGGCGTGTTTATGGGTGGGCCCGGTAGGCATGTGCCCAACCACATCTTACAGCACTGGACCCGTGTAAGACCGGTGCTCAATGAAAATATGATTTATGAATTGTTACGAAAAAGGAAATAATTTTTCGATTAGGTATTTCAATCAACATTTATAGCGGAATGATTCTAATATTATATGCTGCAAAAGTAATGTTATTTTTAGTCGTATTCATGTGTAGTATTGAGGTGGCATGAAGGGACAACGACGATATCATATTTATTATGTTCTATTAAAAGGTAAGCTATCCTTTTTTATAAAAATATAAAAATTAGTCATTCAAAATTAAAATAATAAATATAATTAGTTTAAAAAATAGGATGAATAGGGGGTAAAATCAATATTTGAACTTAAATATAGTGGCCCATCCATAAAAATAATGTTGGACACGCCACTGAATTTTTGGTGAGTTTTTTTGTAATTGAACCCTCTTAAAATATTCAATTAGATATAACTCATTTAAACTTCAATTGTTATAACAATTATAACTCATTAGAAATAAACTTAAAAGAAATCAGACAATATCGAAAAAAATCGTATAATAATTTATTAAAGTGTGGATAAAAAAAAATCCTGAATAACGATTTTTGAACTTTTGTTAGGATAATTAGGTAGGTATATGAGTAAGGTCATATTACATTTTCAGAACTTTTTGTCAAATATTTAAAATTATATTACATAAAAACTTTCAAACAATTTGGTAAATTAATAGTTCTATATTTCAGTCAAAATGCTATAATTGTTCTGAAAATGTTGTCCAATATAAAAAAGTATGTATTTGATTTTGGATAAAATTTTCAAGTTTCTAGCTTTAATACTTTTCGATTTATGACTAAATACCTAAAATCTGAACAGTGAAAATCTCGTATACGGCGGATTTTTACCGATTTTACCGTTTTTACTCAGTTTTTCGATCGTTATTCTTGATTACTGGAAAAACTATGGAGATTTTGGAAAAATAACCTCTTTAAAGTACCATCTCAGTTCAATTTCGAATCTAAAAAGTTGCTGGACGAAACTTTTGGACAAGGATTTCTATACGAAAAAGTGTTTACAGAAAAAAAAAGAAAATAAAAAAAAAAATTAACATCATTGTAAAACCATAAGATCCTTCGCTTCACTCAGAATCTAAAAAATATTAAAGTTATAGTAACTTAAACTACACTACTAAAAAAAAAAAAATTGAATTGAATATTGAGTTGTATTTAATATTATATAAATTTTACTTTATAGTTATTTATGAATTCTAAGCTTCCTTCGTTGTTCATTTTCATAAAGTTATCAATGGAGCAAGCCATAGATAAACTTTCTTCAGAGAATCTATATTTTAAATTAACTATTATAAAATCAATTATTGGCTAGTATAAAGTTTGTCTCCAATAGTCTTCAACAGATTGTGTAATATTTGGTTTTTTCTTCTCCAGTTGTTAATTGTAAGTAAAAATTATTCAAAGATTTCAGTTGAGTTCTTATCCGTTTTCTTCCTAATCATTAAATAATTTTTTTTAATAGTAACTTAAAATTAAATTATTGTTATATGTATTTAAATTTTGAGTGTTGTGAACATGAATTTTGTTTTAATGGTATTATTGATAAATAATTATTACATAATATGAATGTCTATGAAATGCATTTCACAAATACAGTTAAAACTTATTTAAGAAAAACCTTTAGATTTCACAAAGGTTTACAGTTAATCAAATATTTACCTATGTGTGGTATTTCAAGGGATATATCATTCTCTTCAGCTAAAGATGTAATTTTTTGTCAAAATGTAGAAAATTCAATGTCAGAAAGTAATTTTTCAATATTTTGTATACTTCCATTGATAATGCTTTTTGCTTTTCCTAAAGTGGCATTTTTAGATTGTAATGTGACACTTATTATATTAATAATACCAAGAATGTCTTTTAATAGTTTGTTTAATAATTGAGTAACCCCAATAAAAAAAAGCACAGTTTTGTATTTGACTGAGAATACCTAAAATTATAATTAAGAAAAAATTTCAACAGTTAAAAATAATGTATCAAATTATAATTACATTACATGATCTTTTTTCAATTACCGATAGCTTCAATGGCATCTTTGTCCATTTGTGCTTCAACTTCATTCTTTAAAAATTCTAATATTGATGAGTAATTTTTTATCATCGACTCGCAATTTTCATAGCGACATACCCATCTTGTATCGCATATCCTGAGAACATTTCCTTTTTTTAAACCTAGTTTAGATTGAACTTCATTGAGTTTAGCATTGTTGGATGGTCGAGAAAAATGAACATAGACCATTTCTAAAGTATTAAAAATACTTCTAGCTCTCTATACAAATTAATACAGATTATATAATTATAATATGATAATAATTTTATTATTTTACTACAGATACTACAGTTATAGCCGTATAGGCATTCTGTTAAAAATGCTTCAGTAAATTATTGTTTGATTAATCTTTAACTAATTAATACCTTTATTCCTTTACACATATCCACAACAATCAAATTTAATCTGTGTGCCATACAGTGTGTGTATATGGCACATGGAAATTGTTGTTTAATTTTTGACTGGACACCTCCAAGGTGTCCAGACATTACGCTGGCACCATCATAAGATTGAGCAACGATATTTAATGTATTAATATTAATACTTAAATTTTGAAAACAATTAAAAACAACAGAAATAATATGATTGGCAGTTTGTCCATTAGAAACATCTATGAATTGTAAAAATCTTTCACGTGCCTCAAGACCAACAGCATACCTTACACATACAGATAACTGTTCTTCTTTATGGGACCTGTGAACAATATATATTTACATTTAAAAAATATTGATTTGATCAAAATATAGGTAAATATGGCTATTATAAATATTACAATAGTGAAATATATTGTACCTGGCTTCAGGCCCGTCGCTAAGGTATAAGCAAGCTATGCGTTGCTTTAAGGCGGCAAAATATTTTAAAGAAATCGAGGCGGCAAAATTAAATTATTGAATGTTCAAAAAATACTTCTCAAGGTAAAAAAAATCTTGAGTACATTTACAGTCATCAACTTCAGAAAATCTATCTTAATATTACAACCGGTTTAAGAACCGTTCTTATGATTCCAGTGACTGTAGCGTCTGCTGGAAGAAATTTTTTTAAACTGAAACTTACGAAAAGTCGTCGAAGATTTACAATGAGCAATGTGTGTTTAAATGGATTATTAATTGCATCTATTAAAGCAGAGTTGGCACAAATGCTAAACTTGGAAAATTTAGTACGAGATTTTGTGACAAAAAAGGCAAGAAAAGTTAATTTGTAATGCCACACTATTATTTCAAAATGTTATTATAATTATTATAATAAATATTTTTCTCATTTTGATTTTCATTCAAACAAATAGTACCTATATGTATGATGTATGCTCGTGTTTTATTATATATATATATATATATATATATATATATATATATATATATATATATATTTTTTTTTTTTTTTTAGTTGTAAATTTATTTATGGTTATGTCAAATTCAAATTTTTTAATCGAGACATTAACACACATTTTTTAATTTCAATATTATTCATGTACCTATTTAATTTAGTATTTAAGAGCAGCATTCAAATTTTCGCTTTAGGGCGGATGATGTCTTACGACGGGCCTGCCTGGCTTCATCAACCATTAGAGCAAAATTCCCGGAAACAACAATTTCCTCAACAATAATTTCTTTAATTAGGTCAGCACTTGTTTTAATAATTTCGTCCTGCACTTTCCAACTGGTATGGTTAATTTTATTCTCATATACATTTTTCAAATCTAGCATGAACTTTGAAAATACCATATGGTACATTTCCGGGTCTAGGACTTTTCGGCGCTGCCGGTTCGGCGCTGTCGATTCGGCGCTGCCGTTTCGGCGATAGATATTTTCGGCGCTGCCGTTTCGGCGACGCCGATTCGGCGATAAAGAAACAATAAATGAATGCATGAATTTATTTAGATAAAAAAAATTTTAAAACAGTAAAATGAATAAGTAAATTATTATATATTCCCTTATAGATGTGGGATCTCATTTTTATCATATTTATCGACAATAAATATGATAAAAATGACATTCCCGCATTTATAAGGTGAATATCTAATAATTTAGCGTTAAAATAAAATTTTAACTAAAATTGTACATTTTTCACTGTGACATACTAATTTGTATACCATTATTTATCATTTATCAATCTACATTATTTAATTATTATTAAAAAAAATTTCATTAAAATTTGATTTTAACTAAATAAATGCATACATTTATTTTTTTCTTTATCGCCGAATCGGCGTCACCGAAAATATCTATCGCCGAAACGGCATCGCAAATTCCCAATGCAATATACCTTACCAATCATAATATTATATTATCCCATGACAAAATATTTTTTTGTGCTTGATCTAATACAGGGGTCTTCAACCCGCGGCCCGTTTTGCCATTATTTGCGGCCCGCGATAACATTTGAAATATAGCATGCATATTTTCTATTTCGATAAAATTAAAACGACCATGAGCCATCGATGTTGAAAAAATCGGGGAAAGTGCGATAAAACAAAGTAAATTACTAATGATATTAATGATAGTTTGTAATTTAAAATTTAATCATGAAAATTGTAGTAGTAAAAGTGAATTTTAGTATAAAACACATGTTTTTAGTATGGATGCGGCCCGCGAGATTTGTAGAAAACAATGTGTGGCCCTCTCCTTAAAAAGGTTGAAGACCCCTGATCTAATATAACTATTTTCCAAACATTAAATATAAATAAATTATTCTAAAATAAAAATTTGAACAGAATAGGTAGGTATACTTATATATTGATGAAATAACTACTGCTTACAAATCAAGGATTGGAGTTTGAATTTTCGGGGGTGCTAATTTTTAGTCTTTGGTGCTAAAGTCCCCCTCGCACCCCCCTAGTTGCGCCTATGGCACGTGTGACAACTTACAAAAGCTACTATAGACGTTTTCAATAATAACTGAATACGCGAGCGAGAACCGAGTGTCGGTGTTGGGAAAGTTCTTTTCGAAAAATAATTCGTCGATTTCCTCGTGAGTTTTGTAAAATGTACAAACTTTTTCCAAAATATCGTTCCATTCGACGTTATTCGTACAAAAGAAATTGTTACCCAATCAAGTGGTCCATTTAAGAATTTCTTCGACTATACGTATGAGATGACGGATTTGATATTATTATATTAACATGTAATTACTGGCAGTTACTGTGTAAACAAATTAAACAAACTCAACTGTGTAATTCTGTGGCAAAAACGTGTTGTTCATAACAAATATTTCACCTACAATTTAAAAACATCATCAAACGTTATTTCGTGTACAATAGAACAGTATTGTATTTGCAGTTCAGTTTCTCAAATATTAATAAAATTTGCTTGATCCTTTAATTTGAAAATAATCGCCATTCCATAATATTCGTAATGAGAAAAAAGAAATCGTTCCGAAAATCCGATCTTTTTGAACTCGTCCCTTTCAAACTCCAAACGAGGCACATCCGAGCAGCTTGGATTCTAGACCCGTTAAAGTATCTCAGAGGTCGGTAAGGGGCGTGATTTTAAAATGGACAATCCTATTTTACCTAGACTACATTATAATAATATGCATGTTGACGAAAAAAACGGGGATTTATCGATTCCGCCGAAACTCTTGGTTAAAAAAAAAATCATATATCGATTCCGCCGGCTACTGTTCATAATAATCATTTATCGATTCCGCCGGCTAGGTACTATACATAGTACGCACAAAAATAGTATAGTTTAGTAAATGGTTAATCATACTATTTAGTTATTATTTAATGCTTTTCAATTCATAATAATATCTAGCTCAAAAAATAATCATAATACACATATATACATATATAAATTATAAAACATTAAGGTCAGTATTATACAAAATAACAAAAATGATCAGTCAAAAAAATTAATTTTAAGTTATAACCTATTCAACAATATAATTAGACACTTGTTTTAAATATGAAAAAATGGTAATTTGATTATTGTTAATTCTAATATTAAATTTTCTACATTTATTTTTTATCATTAAAAATCTTACTTTGACTATGCTTATATACATAATCTTTTTTATAAAATTTAAAGTTATTATACAAAATTAAATCATTTTTGCGTTCACTAGAAACAATAGTAAAATTCATATTTAATAAATCAATGATGTACACACATACGCAAGATCACCACACGACTGATTCTATGGAACACAAAAATGCAAGTCGTATCTGAAATAAGATAAGATATTGGTAGTTGTGTTCGGGATTGTATCGTTTATTTTCGCTAACGAAAATAATCGCCAAGTACGTAAATATCTGATAGCTATATAGGTTTATCCCGACGCCTCATCATAACTAAAATATCATATAACTAAAATAGTTAAAAATCATAATATGATTAACCATTTATTAAACTATATTATTTTCGTGCGTACTATGAAGAGTAACTAGCCGGCGGAATCGATAAATGATTTTTATAAACAGTAGCCGGCGGAATCGATATATGATTTTTATGAACAGTAGTCGGCGGAATCAATAGCCGGCGGAATCGATACCGAATCGGCGGAATCGATATACGCCCGAAAAAAACACTACAGTTATTATTTATTAACATTAATATAATAATAGTAATGATAATTTACGACGTCAAAATATACAATGTTTGATCGTCACCTGCACGTACGATCGAGCATTAATCCTTGGAAGCGAGTGGTCTGTTCCACGGATATCTCGTACGACACGACGACGTACCAATGTGTATGTTACGGGCAATGTGAAAAATCGGAGTATTTTACGCATTGTTCGGACATTGTGTAAAATGCTCCTCGTTTCGAATCATTGCTTCGAGATTTTCTACACCGTACGGCCATTCAAATAAAACACACAGGCATTCTATGGAATGATCGATTAAAAACCTGTCGTCGGGTTGTTATTTGAAAAATAATCATTCTAAGATAAAAATATGTAAGAATATCATAGTTGGGGTATCCCAATAATATCCCAACGGGTCCAGATGGCATTCCAGAAATTATCTTAAAACAATGTAGGTTTGCTTTAACGTTACCGTTACATTTTCTCTTTTCCTTATCTTTATCCTCGGGCATTTTTCCTGATAGATGGAAGTCTTCTTTTGTTCAACCAATTTTTAAAACTGGAGATCGTTCCGATATAGTAAACTACAGACCAATTAGCATATTGTCCGCCATTCCCAAACTATTTGAATTAATACTATTACCCAAACTAAATTTTTTTTCTCTAAGCATATTATACCGGAACAATATGGTTTTCGCTCAAGTACCTCTACAACTTCAAACTTGGTTACATATTATAACTATTTAACTGATACGGTCGAGAAAGGTGATTAGGTTGACGCAATATACACAGATATAAGTAAAGCGTTCGATACAGTCAACCATTCTATCTTAGTTCGCAAGTTAGAGTTGATGGGTGTTCGTGGAAACATTTTAAACTGGTTTAGCTCATTTATCTCATGTAGGACTCAGAAAGTAAGAGTAAATGGATTTATTTCGAAAAATATTTCTGTTCATTCAGGCGTACCACAGGGTGGCCATATTTCTCCATTATTATTTATCCTGTATATGAACGATGTTGGATTAGTTTTTAATTTTGTAAATTTTAGTATGTTTGCCGACGACTTGAAACTATACTATACAATCAACTCCCCTGAGGACAGTTTAAAATTACAAAAAGATTTCGACCACTTTCGTGACTGGTGTCTTTGTAATGGGTTAAGAGTCAATATTAACAAATGTAGCTCTATTTCTTTTTATAGAAAAAAATCTCCTATCAGGACTGATTATTTCTCCGATACTCACTGCCTACCTAAAGTTGATTCGATTAAAAACCTTGGGATTATTTTCACAAGTTCTCTCTCTTTTTCATCGCACATTCAATCTATGATAATGAAAGCAACACGAACACTCGGCTTCGTAGTTAGAAATACAAATGATTTTAATAATACCTTATCTTTATAAGTTCTTTACTTTGCATTAATTCGCTCAATTCTAGAATACGGCTCCGTTGTGTGGAATCCTTATCAATCGTGTTGGATTAACAAAATTGAACGTGTCCAGAATAAATTTCTCAGGTATATAAACTCGAAAATTCCCAATAAATGTGCAGTAATTGATCATAACTACAAACCTCTTAGAACTTTGTTAAATATTAACACTTTGAGCTCTAGGCGTACTTGCCTTGACATCATTTTTATTTACAAAATAGTACATTGTTCTATCAACGACAGTTTTCTTCTAAGCTTAATTAACTTGTCAGTTCCATCATTTAATTCTAGAAACAGGCCAACTTTTCATGTATCTAAGCACAGAACACTTTATGGCTTTTTTTCTCCCATTAATAGAGCTCTGGTCTCTTGCAATAATCTACATAAGAACATTGACTTTTTTCATTCCTCTCAAGTAGCAATACGAATCAGCATTCTATCTTTCTAATTTTATTTAATAATTCACCTTAAATTCTCCCCTAGGTATTTTAACCATACAACCACTTTCATAAATTATGATAATCTCTATAATTAATCATTGTTACATCTTATTATTATTATTATTATATATCACCTTGAAATTGTTATTATGTTTTAGTTTAGTCTTTAGTTTGTATTGTAACCCTAATTTTCTTACTTAATACTATTGTAAATAATCACTACTGTACTCTGTGCCTCCGGGCGTTTATCTCAATAAATAAATAAAAATAAATAAATATGATATCACTAACAACATTAAAGTAACTAGAAAAGAGAAAACTAGAAAATAGAACAAAGAAACTAGAAAAAAAATTACATTCGAAATATTCATTTTTTTGGTAGATGTTATAGATCGCTTATTTCATAAAATGTATACGATTTAAAAATAAATAAAATATGAATATTCAAGAAACACTCAATATAATATTAATGTAAAAAAGATTTTTTCCAAATTTAGTTTTATTTATAAGGTCATGGTAATTTTTTAAGCACGATCACCCCACTTTGTTTTCTTTCAAAATATTATGTTATAAAACATAATGTTTACTATTTGAGAGAGTTAAAAAACATTTTTTTTTTAAATTAAAATAATAGAATTATATTTTTATTTAAAAAAAAAATTAAGTTTTTTAAGTCTCTCAAATAGTAAACACTATATTTTATGACATAATATTTTAAAAGAAAACACTTTGTTTAGAATTGTTGTAAATATTTTGTTATTTTAGGACCTATAGAATGGATAGGGGAGAGCGGGGTAAGTTGATGCACGGGGTAAAGCCGGTCCCACACGACTCGTGTACTTGGCGAACATCGTAATCGTGAATGCTCGCCGAGTATTTTAACTTGGCGATCATGTCGCTCCTACACGACTCGTATAATCGCCGATTTCCCGATCATCGTGCGTTATTAATCGTCATCGCCAATCTTCCTACACGACTCGGGTACTCGGGAAAAAATAAATATATACAAAAACGAAATTCATGACTGCAGACTGGTCAAGTTTAAATACATTATTTGCCGCAGAACCCGTTCTCATATTATCCTTCACTTTATGGGATAGTGGTCGAAAAGTTGCCATCAGTGAATCTTTTTTATTTTTTGAGATCTTGGATTGAACAGTTTACACTTAGCTGTTCTTTTATCCTGTTCCAAGCATCACTAACAGCGTTCCTATTTTTGTGTAAAGGATCTTTAGGATTCCATAATAATCCTTCTTTTTCATAAAGATTTGAAAATTCCATTGTATTTTCATTTGACCATTCCATTTTTAATGAAATACGCACCAAAAATATACTATGAATAACCAGGGCCCCCACAAAGGAGGGGTCAGGTGGACCCATGGTACTGGGGCCCAGACTTTCGAGGGGCCCGGCGTTCACGCAAATTATTACTTCAGTATATAATAGAACAATGTTTAAAATACATTTTGATGGTATTATACATGACTTTGCTCGGAAAAAAGCAAGAAAAGCAAAATTTAGTTAATATAGAAAGTAGAAATTAGAATTTAATTTTTAAATGATAATGTGTATTAAGTATTATTATGATTTATAATACTACCAGAACCGTACATACATACACTCAATTATTATACAGTGAAATATAAGTTATAATAATCACATTGTTTTATTTTACCTAACAAATGTTTCATACCTTTTTTTTCAACATTTCATTTTTTAACATACATTTTTAGTTTGTACTATGTATAATAATTATACTACACATGTTTTTGATTTATGATGGATACCTATCAATTTGTTGATATTTTATTTTTTAATTATAACTACTCCTATAATCTATGCATAACACTAATATTTAAGGTCTTGAAATAATTATTCATCTCGAAAAATTAATTTGTATGATAGAGGGGCCCGGATTTAGTTCTGTACCCGGGCCAAAAATATGATGTGGGGGGCCTGTGAATAACTAATGAGTATACTGATGAATTAAATAATTACAATATTAATTTAATAGAGACAATTTACCTATATTCACCTATATTTTTATAGTCATCGAAAACGTAACTAAATGAATCGCCATGGTGCGATGAACCAAATTATGGATACGTGATTATTTATAATTTCTTTGACTCGTGTCACATTTACCGACAACCGATGGGAAACCACGAGTGACTCGACGAGTAAAAATAATCGTCTTATTTGACGATTAAACACCTCCTACATGACTCGTGAAGCATCGCGATTGACGATTATTCGCCGAGTACACGAGTCGTGTGGGACCGGCTTAAGATGACGAATTTGATTTTTAAATCAAATAACGATATCAATGGTTGTATTATCTCATTAATAACACATCTATGGGTATGATTATATAAGTTATTGGTAGCCAAAGGTTTAATGATAAGAAGCGAGGGTATAGCGTAGAGTAATATAGAGATGGCGTTTTGTATTACGACAGTAGAATCAAATTGAAGCCATCGAGGAGGCAGTTTACAATAGTCTTAGTATTGTAGTAGATCACGCTGTAAATCATTAAAATTTTGATAAATGTATGATAAATTGATAACATGATTTCATTTCATAATTAGGTACTAAATCTAACGTTTTCCTTTTTTTTCGATTTATTCGAATTATTAATATGATTTGATTTCTATTTTATTTTATTCATGTATCTTCAGCCAAAATGCCAAGTTGTTTTGTTTGTGGCAGAACAAGGAATAAAAGTTCAAAAATTGAAGATATTACTTTTCATAAGTGTGTATAAACTTATTGTATACCTACTTAATATTTGTTCTATTTGATTTTATAGTCATAAACTCATAACTAGAGAACGGATTTTAATTTAAATAAATATTTTTATTTAGTAATAGCATCGGGAAGTTTTCGATATATGTATATGTTTCATTTTATTTCAAGTAATCTGATGCTAATTTTATTTTAAATATTTAAGAATAATTAATTATTTTTAAATATTTTACAATAATTCATTTTTTTTACAAATAAGTACTTAAATTATGTAATATTGTCGAATTTTCGTGTATATTTTAATTATTTTACAAATAAATATACGTATTCTGTATTATTGAAGAATTTCCGTTTTTATTTTAGTATTTTACGATACGATATGCGATACGTGTACGATGTACAGAGATCTAATCGTATCGCATACAATGCCTATGTCGTTTCTAACTGTTTCCCACATGAAGACAATGATGATTCAGAATCAATTTTTAATTTTTTTAATTTTTTTAAATTAATTATGTAATATTTTTATCTTATTTTCAATTTAAATATTTAAAAGAAACCCCAAGTCAAAGTGTTACCACTGGGTAACTGCTTTAAATCATATGAATCAAGTCCTGTATTAACTTAGCAAACATGCTTATTGTATAAAAAAATTTACAGATTGTATGTACTATATTAAAAAAATAAAAAAAATAAAAATAAAATATTTAAATATTATTCATTTATAAATAAATATTT
The DNA here is from genome assembly GCA_027580255.1 of Therioaphis trifolii. Classification (NCBI taxonomy): domain Eukaryota; kingdom Metazoa; phylum Arthropoda; class Insecta; order Hemiptera; family Aphididae; genus Therioaphis; species Therioaphis trifolii. Next base: position 125,080,035 of record CM050404.1, read on the forward strand.
ATTAAGTAATAAACAAATATATATATATATATATTTAAATATTTTTGATTTAATACTAAATTAAAATCCGTTCCCTACTCATAACTAATAAAATTAATATAACACTTATTTAATGAATAGGTTTCCTGTTAATGAAAAAGTTAGAGACAAATGGAAGAATTTTGTTTTGGAAAATAAATTAAAAATACAAAATATAAATAAATATTCGGTTATTTGTTCAAAACATATTCTTCATACATGTTTTGTGATGCGAAATAGTAAAAGGTTCTTAGTTGAAAATGTAGTACCATCAAAAATAATTTTAAGGGTCAAAAGTGTAAGCAATCTATATCATTTTATTAGTTATAAGTAGTTACCTAGATTGTTTTTAAATTTTAACTGTTACCTACTAAATATTTCTAATTATATTATACACAAGTTGTTTTTATTATTTTTATTTAAATTGACCAAAGAGTGGTTATTACTTATTACCTATATTTTAACTGTTTCCTACTTAAGGTATTCCTAATTATATTAATATTATATACAAGTTGTTTTTTATTTTATTTTATTTAAATTGAATTAAGAGTGATTACTGATTAAGTATTATATTTTAAGAGTTATTTAATAAACATTTCTAATTATATTATATACAAGTTGGTTTTTATTTTTATTTTATTTAAATTGACTTAAGAGTGATTAGGTGTTATATTTTAACTGTTATCTACTAAATGTTTCTAATTATATTTTATACAAGTTGTTATTTATTTATTTTTTTTTATTTAAATTGACTCAAAATTGATTATTATTTAATATTTATTGTTTATAATCATTAAGAAATTAATTTTTGATATTTTAAAAGAAATGTTAAATAAGTTTAATTTGTTTATATTATATAAGTGAGTTGATTTTTATCTGCCTAACTTGTTTTATGAATTATTATACATTTTAAAATCGAAAATTAAACTTTGAAATAATAAAGGCCAACTTGCCCCAGTACAAAACCAATTTACCCCTGAAACAGGGCAAGTTGCCCAAATCATAAAAAAAAAAAAAACTAAAAAACATCCAACACATGTTAATTTTAAGTCATCAAATTTTTCATAATGATTTTTAGTATCATTATTAATATGTGTACTAAATTTTAGGTCTTAAAAATTAAAACTTTTGGAAAAATAGTTCATTAAACCTTAACAGTGTCAACCTACCCCGCTCTCCCCTAACCATATTCAGTTATGAGCAGTGAAGAAGTGGCTGAATGGCTTGGCGAGGACCCTTACCCCTCGCCATTACTAACGTAAAACGCCTGAATATCTTAAACTTTTAGCCTAATAAGGAAAATTAAAATGTGAAAAATGCTTGTTATAAGCATGCCTACTCGATTTCGATTTAAAACATTAAAACCTATCCGTTAAATAAAATATACGGTATACGTATTTTTAAATTTTAAATGCGTTTTGAGCACGCATTGAGTCACTTTAGAACGACATAGGTATTGAAATGTGATTTGATTCACTAATAGTTTCAATCGAGTTTCGTTTGTCCTTAACACTCCGCACTCGTTGCGTTGCAGGTTTTTGGAGTGCATTAATTACGTAGTGATTTTTATGGCTTGGTAATAACGTATTTTGTTGCCTGTAAAAATGTTTGATGTTAGTGTTTTAAAACGACAGAAATACTTTTTTGTCGATTAGTTACTTTTGGGTTTTTAATTTATCTGCAGTACATTTAAATTGTCTCATCAATAAATAACTTTGTTCGGTCAGTTCTATATTAATATCCATACGTTTGTCTTCCTGTTCAATTTGATATCGTTGATTCTCCATGACATTGTCTACTATCGTATCTTTGAATTGTTCCACCATTGAAACATTTCTATCAACCAGATCTCCCTTTTTCTGACTCTCCGTTACGGCACTGACGCGGAGTTCGATAAATATGTTTAATATTATGATGATTCGATGCATTTAGAAAACGAATGTTGGGTGAGGTTACTTTATCACCAGTAAAATATACAGAGACAAACAAAATAGTATTATCTTAAGTGATCTTTCGATAAGTTTTCTACTGAAATCTGCACGTGTCGTTTCCAGTTCCGTTTGAAGTTTTTGATTTTCTATTAACTTGTCTTTTATGGTATCTTTTAATTGTTCCAATGTTGAACAATTTCTATTAATCAGTTCTATACACTTCTAAATCTCCGTTACGACACTGGATAGTACTTCTGTATTCAGTTTCAATTGTTCCAAACACAGGTAAAATACATACAAATACATGCAAAATACATTTGTTCAGTTCTTCATGAATCATTAGTTGCTGATCATTAGCTGAATCATTAGCTTGCTGAATTTTTTCTTTTTCTCTAATCGTGTATGAAATTTATAAATTAATACAAGGCTGCTTCTCCACAGGTGAAGCTACAAAACCCCGTGAATCTAACCACTCTCTGATAATATGAGAACAGACACCTCAATACACCAGAATCTCGAAGAGTTTTACATTACCACCCGTGGTGATCCTTGTTTAAACCGTCGAGAATTATTGATGGGTCGGGGATTTCGAACAAAGTCTTTATTTTACTTTTTATTTAACTAAAAAAAGCTCTCAATTATTAAACCACAGTCGGATAATATGACATACGGTACTAAAAGACACCCAGATCCCGGAATTCTATACTCCATTACTTGTGGGACTCTGTGTGTCTAGCGCAGTGGCGGCTCGTGAGTTTTTAAAGTTTTTAAGTACTGTACATTTAAAAATATAATTTAAAATATAACACACACACACACACACACACACACACACACACACACACACACACACACACACACACACACACACACACACACAAACACACTGATATTAAATAATTGTTTACCGATTTTAATTACCAACTTTTTTTCAATCTTAAATGGATACTTTTACACTTGCTGTATTGTATTATTTTTAATAAAGTTAAAAATAAATTAATTACGATCACTAATTGTCTGTACAAAATACAGCAAAATACGGCAAAACACGATTGTTTTGGTGATCAATTTTACGAATTATAATAAATAATCGGAATATCAAAAACGAGGAAAAATAAAAATAAATAATAAAGTCGACCGCGACCGCCACGTCCAAAATAATCTGCTGATAACAATTTATTCAAATAACCGATTGGTTATTTGAATACACAATTGCACAACTGCACAATTGCACAACTGTGCACATCTATTCCATTATAATGCGCGTGACGTGTTATGATTTTTTTTAATTTTTACACTGTTAGAATGTGCACATCGGTTGTGTGAACTACCTATAGTAACTTGATGCACGTCAACGTCATTAACGATAACCGCTTTTTCATGCCATAAATAATCAAATTCGAATACATTTTCATAATCTGAGTTTCTAGAAACTTTTTCAGGTACTTAGTAGCGTTAATATGATTTAGTATTTTTAATTTCTTGTGCTGTTGGTAGGTGGTGCACGAGCACTTGTGCACATAAATACGAGCCGCCACTGGTCTAGCGTGTTTCACCTATGTATTTTATCGTGTTAATGCATTAATTCTCAAACTGTTCTCTATTATTTTCTCTATGTCTACACCTATTTTAGCTATACCCATGTTTCTTCAAAAAAAAATTTTTTTTTAATCTCCCGTCTTACTTAAGTAGTACAATCGTTCGTGATTAAGTAGTAACAAACATGTATAAACTCACTGATTCAATTCCATTTGGAACTTCTTGATCCTCATATAACTTTTCAGTATAACGATGTCGCATAAATACGCAATGAAGATGACAGCGATTGCTACACACACACATTGAAGGGCGATTTCTACGGATCGTGTGGCACAGAGCCATTGCATAAAGCTAAACACACGATCCAAGCGGGATCCAGCCCACTTACCCACTTCGATGAATATATTTATCATGACATCGATAATATTCGGTTTCTGAATTATGGCTGTTTTAACACAATCGTAAGAATAATACATTACTACATAGTGCATACGACAATGTACCTTTTTCATCATACAAATATAATTGCGAACGGCACGTACTGAATCTAAGGACCCATAAAAACCTGTTTATTTATGCTTAGCCCGGTTTCAGAGCGTTCGATACTATCTTCCCTAGGTAATCCCCCAGTTGGTAGCGAGACTGGTACTATTGTACAAGGGAAGTGCAAAACCTCGGGCTGAGCCTTCAAGCTACAGGCCCCTTTCGCAGCTGGATTGAGTTGGCAAGCTATTTGAGAGACTAGTATTGGGTAGATTGAACATCCATCTGAATGCCAATAGTAGCCTCAGTGACTACCAATTTGGCTTCCGCCAGGGAAAATCGACCGGCGACGCGATTAAGTGCGTTATAGAGCCAGCGGAGAAGGCGGCCAGAGGCCCAGCACGGAAGTGGCAATTGTGTGCAGTTGTTGCCCTTGACGTGAAAAACGCTTTCAATTCAGCACCTTGGCTACGTATCGATGCGGCACTGCAAAGACGAAGGTTCCCTGGGCACCTGATACGCCTTCTACGGCCATACTTGAGTGGCCGAAACTTAATTGTAGTTGGAGTAGGTGAAGGTCCACACAGGATGGAGGTATCATGTGGTGTTCCGCAGGGCTCGGTCATAGAGCCGAGCCTATGGAACGTGTTCTATGACGATCTCCTGCGGCAGGAGTTCCCTGAGGCAGACGTCATTAGGATGATCAACACGGCACCAGATGCGGATCTCTTGGAGGACTTAGGCAATGCAGCTCTGGATTTATTAAACAGGTGTATGCAAGAGAATGGGTTGCAGGTGGCGCCCCAGAAATTGGAAGCCGTTGTTCTGACCAGGAAGCGGGCATATCGGAACCCTAACTTCTCTTTAGGTGGTCAGCGAATTCCGGTGAAGCTCTCGATGAGGTACCTTGGGGTTCAGTTAGACACGAGACTGAACTGTGGTGTCCACATTAGGTGGGTGACGGCTGCGGCAAAGCGAACGGTGTTCGCTCTTGGGAGGTTAATGCCGAGCGTCCAGGGGCCCACAGCAAACTATTGTATGCTTCGCCGGTATGGGCACTGGCGGCGGCGAAGACTGCCCGGAATAGCGACGCAGAATTGAGGAGCGCAAGCGGGAAGCCACGACGGTGGCTGTCATCAGGAGGCAGGAGCGTGAGGCGACACTGCGTGTATGGCAGGAGCCCTGGGACCACATCACTAAGACAGCGTGGACGAGGAGGTTCATCCCGGACATCCGGAGGTGGGTGAACCAGTCGAAGCTTGGTAATATATCATTCCACATGGCCCATGAGTTCCCCGAGGCAGTGAAGCTGGGAACCAGAGGCTGGCGTTTGGTAGGATGGTGGAGTCGATCCTTGGGCAGAAGGAGGACGAAGAGCGTATCAAGCAGGCGGTAGTTGGACGGCCGATTCAACAGTGAAAAAAAAAAGGTAATCGCCCAATTAATTGAAACAATTTGCGTATTAAAACCACCCTACAACTAAGTTCTTTCGGATACTCCTTTCAAAGATATATAATACAAATTTCTTTTGTACTTACTTAAACCATAAATGGAAGTAATAAATATTAACAGCATCGTAAAACGTGTATTGTCCATTTTGTTAAAATTATTAAAATTTATATCACTGTATAAAAAAAATATTTCAATTTTGCAGTAAATTTTCAAATTAATTTATAAAAATATAAAATAACAAATAAAATTCGTTTGCCGACCATAAATCAAATTGCCTATTAGGTACTATAGTTATTTATAACCCGATTATTAATTCGTGTATTATTTTTTTTTTCAACCAGAACATTGCTGTTTTTTGGTTAGTAGAAAAATTTATACCTTATTGCATTTATTGAAATATATTGTCGTATACGCCGATCACTATCGACACATACAACACGTACACATAAATAATTAAGTTAAAACTTCAGATTTAACACTGGTGGCCAGTGGTGATCGAGTCACACGACCACCACACACTGACCATTTTATTCTCTTCTCCTTTTACTTTTATATAATTTGTCTTAACCTAATTACACATACTATTATTGCTTACGTACTACTTGACAATAGTTGTCTTATATTCTAAATTTAACCAGCATAGTGGGACCAGAGGGATTCACATGCAAAGCTAATAGATCTAATATTATCGTTCGGTCAAACCATTGATTATAGAATAGATAGATATAGACAGTGAACGCAATGTTAATATTTGGCGACTACTTGTAGGATGCAACCGCTATGGAGCGCTGGCGTCGCTGGGATGCAAGGAGGTGGTACCTCTCTCATAGGTAGATGAACGACGAACGCGGTGGGAGCTAGGATGCAAGGTGGTGGTACCTCTATCGTAGGTAGATGAACAACGAACGCGGTGGGAGCTAGGATGCAAGGTGGTGGTACCTCTATCGTAGGTAGATGAACGACGTACTTGGTGGGTGCTGGGATTCAAGGTGGTGGTACCTCTATCATAGATTGTCATGAAGTACGGGAAGGCAATCACGCGGTTAGTGTTGGAAATTAAAAAATATATTTAGTGTCTAATTTTATAATAATTATTATAAAATATTATATATGTGAGTATTCTTTTTTTAAAGCGTAGTTAAATTGAATATTGATTAAAGTGAAAACATATTTTTTTAAGAAATGGATCGCCAAAAAACTTTAAAAGTTTTAGCTGTGGCTGAAGCATTTAGCTTATTAAACCCGCCCAGGAAAACAAAAAACAAACTAACAAAAAAAATGATACAGTCCACTCAGTGGCGTAACTATAAAATTCTAGCCCATGTGCAATATTATTTTATGGCCCCTAAAAATCGTTATATGAATAAAATTAGACAATTACACGTATATATATATATATATAAAAAATGTACAATTATACTATGTATTATAATATATATAATTCATAAAATATATCATAATTAATTAAATTATATTTATACATGATATAAATGACATAATAATAAGTATTAACATGAAATAATTTATAAATTACGTTGTCAAAATTTTAAATCTATTTATGACGTAAATGGTTTTTTTCTTGCCTTCAATTCAGCAAATTGTCTTATAAGTTCCTTTATATCCATTTGTTCAGCTTCTTTAGCTTCAATGGCTAAAATTGCTAATTCACTGAGGCGTTCTTGTTGTTGTGTGGATCTCAAATAATTTTTAATTATTTTCATTTTCGAAAATGACCTCTCTGAATTTGCCGATGTTACGGGTATCGTTAAAAATAATAGTAAACTTGTAACTACATCTGGAACACTTGAATATATTAATGGTTGATTCATTAAAAACTCAATAAATTCTTTTATTGAATTTAATTTTGCTAGTTCTTCTTTTACAATATCCATTGAAACTAGCATAACTAATTGTAGTGGGAACTCTGTAGTTAAATCTGTATTAAATTTCTTTTGAAGTTTATTTGAATAATCCATTATTTCACTAACGGGGAGATGTATTACTATATTAGGACTCAAAAAGTTAAACAAATTACATATTTCATTCATACCTTCGAACCGATTATGAAGTTGATTGCAAACCATATCAAAAACTTTGTTATACACATTAATTTTAAAATAATGTTCGTTATTTTTAAATCTAAAATCTTCAGCTAATTCGTCAAAATGTTTTTTTGATATTTTTCTTCTTTTATTAGAAAATTCAGCTTTTACATTCCATTTATTAGCTATATTTACAGCATCAGTTTTGGCTTTTTCGTAATCATTTCTAAATTTTTCCAAATTTTTGTTAGAATTTTGTAATGCATTTGCTGCTTTTAAAAGATCGATATTTTTTGATTGTAATAATTTTGATGTCAAGTGAAGTTGTGATAATATTTCATTTAAGATTACACAAATAAAAATAAATTCAAACGTACCCATACTTTTTCTTATACGATTTGCTTCATCACGTTCTTCTTTTTTATTGCTAGTTAAATTTATTTTGGTTAATGCTTTCATTATGTCCAGATATCTAAGTTTAACAGCTAATAGTGACATGTATCTGCCAGCCCAACGCGTAGGATTTAATCTTTTAAGTGTAATTGTTGATTCTCCTGTAAATGTTGATAGTAAGTCCCATCTGTTTATACTATTTCCAAAAAATGAATAAATATCTTCTAGATTCGAAAAAAATAATTCAACTTCAGTTGAACATTTAACGATGTCGTTAATAGCCAAGTTAAGATTATGTGCTGCGCAATGCACATACAGCGCATTTGGTTGCTTTTGTCTGATAAGTGTTTGGACACCACCATGTTTACCACTCATAACGCTGGCCCCGTCATATCCTTGTCCACGACAATGAGATAAATCCATATTATTATTTTTTATTAATTGAAAAATTTTTGATGACAAACCAGCAGCTGTGTGATCAGTCACTTCCGAAAATCCAAGAAATACCTCTTCGATTTCTATGGATATTGGTTCAGATTTTTCATTTTTATTAATTTTAATATATCTATAAACTTCACTAAGTTGATCTTTTTTCGAAATGTCTTGAGTTGTGTCGATAATAATAGAATAGAATGGTGCCATTTTGATTTTTGAAATAAGTGTTGTTTTAAGTTTAGTTGCCAAACAGTGTATAATTTCATTTTGTATTTGTGAACTCAAATATTTTATACTTCCTTTAGGCATGTTTATTATCTGTTTTAGTATATCATCGTATTTTGCAACTAATTTTACTTGTGTCAAAAAATTTCCATTGTATGTTTCAATTAAAGATTCACGATGTCCTCGAAATGCTAATGAATTTTTGGATAAAGCTAGAGTTATATTAAAAAGTCTTTCTAAAACTTGGGCCCAAAAGTTTGATTCATATCTATGTTGTGCTTCTGTATTTTTATCGATAGTTTTATTTTGTTTCCATTGCTCGTATACAAAGCAAGATGTTAAATGTGAGTTTGAATTTTCATGCATTGTAATTTTTTGTGTCAAATGTTGCCAATCACGAATACCTTGATTACGCCACTGATCTTGTTTTATGTTTGAAAAAAGCCAACAAGGTTCACAATAAACCGCGTCTAATTTTAATGAGTAACAAAGCCAAAAACGTTCAATACAGCCATGTTTGGTTTGTCTTTGATAATAAATTTTAGAAAATTTTCTGTTATTTTGAGATGGATCTCGAGGAAAAGGACCCATAGGTCTACATGATTGGGAAAATATTATTTTTTTTTTCAAATCATCAGTTAATATTGTATCTTGAAAATTACCTAAATCAGTATTTTCTAAAATATATGACTGAGAATCAAATGTTAAGGGTATATCTATTTCTACTTCTTTCACACTAGTAGTTGTAGTTTCATTTGTAGTATTTTCAGAATTTTTACAAGGGTTATTTATATTTTGTGCAACTAAAAAATTTGTAATTTTAGGAAGTTTAGCGTTTGATTCCGCAATTTCTTTTTGTTTTCGCTTTTTAGCTGCCCCACTAGTACTGCTCAACATTTTTCGTCTAAAATATAATACCTATAATTAGAGATGTGAGTTTGTATTATACAGTGGTATAATACTGTATTATACGAGGTATTATACACATGGTATAAAATAATTTTATACAGACGGTATAAAAAAAAAAAAAAAAATAATGCGTTATTTTTAGTTATTATCACGATTAAAGATAAAAACTATTATCATTTATTATTGTTATTATTATTATTATCATTTACATGTTTAACCGTTGGCCGTCGCGTTAGGTTAGGTCGCGTTAAATTTCTTACATTAAATATAAGTACTTAGTACATATAAGAAGAAAAAAGTGTGGAACCAAAAAGTTAGTAGATATATTTATATGCTAATTGGCAGATAATAAGATTACTCAAATCCTAATTTTTTTTTGAAGTTTATTTGATATTTTAAGAATATAATTTACTATGAAATGTGAATTGTAATTAAAATGTTTTAAATTTAAGTTATTTCTAGTCACTAGGTGTATGTATTATGGTACCTACAACCTACATTATGATAGCATGACTAAATATTAATTTGGTGAATTAGGTCTAAAATAATTCTTGTATTATGTGTTTTTTAACTTTTTTCTGACTTTTACCCATTTTTTCGATTAATCCATTTTAAAATAATTCATATTTCATAATTAACAAGGGGGTTATAACCTATGTTAAATTTCCTATAATTTAAGGTACTGCAAGGTTCTATACGGTATAATATTGGTATAATACCTGTATAATACGGTATTATACAAAACAAAAATAAAATACCGTATTTTAACATCTCTACCTATAATATATAGACCTTTACCTTTAATAAATATTTATAATTTTGTACGCGTAATTTATATATAAATTTATTATAATATGAAATAAATGTAGGTAATTTCAAAAACGGTTATTGCAATAAATACGTAAATATTATGACTAAAATAAACTACTTATAAATTATAATCATATTAAATAATTATACTTACAATATTTTTAATAATTAATTGTGAAACAATAATTTTTAAAATATTATTATTATTAATTAACACAACTCACGTCTAACAAGTAATATCAAAAAAATAATGTACCATAGTATCATATAAAGTGATGGTATGGGATTCCGCGATAAACTGTGCAATAATATAATATTAAATTCCTATAATATACTAACATTATACGTACAAAACGGTCAAAACGTATAATCATCAATCAAGATATTTACGATAAGCCTATAAATGATATAATATGTTCTAATGACAATATTTCTACCTGTTTCATGGGCGACTTATTTTTATACTCTTCGTAATATAAAATTGTATGGTTTTATCGTAGTATATTATTTATTATAAAATAGTTCAAAATTATTAACAAATATACAATTTTAATATATTTTAAACAAAATATTAAAATTCTAGGGCCTCTTTTGGACCTTCTAGGCCCCGGGCCCCGGTGCAATGCACACCTATGCAACCATGTAGTTACGCCACTGAGTCCACTACCGGACGTCTTTGCCGTTGCAGTGTGACACAACTGATAAGAAACAATGTGTTTACAAAACCGACGGCGTGGCGACAGTGCCGTGAAACCGTGACGCGCAACGGTTTCTAGAGTCGCCGTGCGTTCATCGACGGCGCTACCGTACAAATGAGACACGACACGTAAAAACCTATATATGTGTTCTTGACGAACAGCAGAGACGTACGGTCACGCCATACGTAGGGATGGCAAAATTCGTAGGGTTGACTATCGATATATCGTATTTTCGATACATCGCATACCCCATATCGATACCACGATATATCGACCACTAATTCATCGATACATCGATTTATATCGGAAAATTTTTTCTAATACTAAAATAGGTAAAAGGTTTATATAGACTTGCACATAGATGATTATAATTTATCTATGCTTTTACTATAAATTGATAAATCAAAGCATATACCTATATTTAACAAAATCACAAGATATTTTATATTTATAAATTATAATGAAAATATCGTTTAAAATTAAGTACAAAAAAATATAACACATTTAAAATGTGTTAAGTTTGGAACCAAAAATCATCATCTATAGAGTTCAGAAAAAGTAATTTGCTCAATCTCTTTCCTAACAGGCTATTTCTTGATTTTGTTAACGTCAAACTGGCCTTTGAAAATAATCTTTCTGAGGGAAAGTTATGTTATTAATTTTTGTAAAATGTTTCCAAACAGTACTTATCGGCGGCATTTTTGGAATAAATAATAGTAGATTTCCCGCGGAACCGCACGGCCGTACATATACAATATGCCTTAATGCCTATATGGGTCCAGGGCCGTCCCGAGAGGGGGGTGTAGGGGGTGGGACACCCCCCCACGACGTTCTAGTTGGGGCCCAGTTGTCACAAAGCTTCATCGATACATTGAGTCGGCAATTTAATAATATTTTAAGTATTTTAATATTTAACCTATAAATAGTATTTATATTTAATATTACACAGTAAAATTATGAATATTCAAGTATTTTCCTATGAAAAAAAAATATTTCTAATTTACTCATAATTTTTTAAAAATAACATAATAACTATAATATTATTATTATAGTATTAACTCATAACTAAAATAAAAATAAAACAAAAGTAACAGAACGCAGAATAGAGATTTAAGTATTTAACTGTTCATTTGTTTTAAATATAAAAAAAAAATCGTTTATGTTTTGTACATTTATAATATATATTTGTATGTATAATGTGTATTAAAATATTTGTATTTGAATACCTGACCATCATAATTTTACTGCACATACCTTGTTTTAAATAAAAGCTTTGGTTAAAATGTAGATTTATTATATTGCACAATAATATAAATACCTTAATACCTACAATATTTAGATATTTTGGTAACTATAGGTACTACTATTTTAATTTGATACCAAAGTGAATAATAACTATTTTTCAAATTTATAAAACTAAAAAATGTGTTTTAAACAATGAGAAAAAAAAAGCTGGTAAGTGAGATGATGGTGGTACAAGTTCGTCCTTCGTCTCTTCGGTCCTCGGACAAGATATTGGTGATGAAAGTATTAAGTTTTAAAGAAATGATGACTCATTTCTTTAGTATAAAACGATTCTGAGCAAAGCTTCAGTGTAATATAATATATTATTATTCAAATACTGTTTATGTATTTTACGGTAATTTGTATAATTTTTGGTGAGTTTTTTTTTGTAATTAAACCCAGTGGTGTAGTGGGGCGTATACGCGGGTATACGGCGTATACCCACTTCTCTGTTTTTCTGTAAGTGCGTATACTTAAAGAAAAACACATCATACGCGGGTATACGCGTATGGGAAGGCATTTATTCTAAAAACCAATTTGATAAATAATTTTTAATTAATAAATAGAAATGTTGAACAAACCTTATATTATCGATTAGACGGTTTCCGTAATGAAATTACAATTATACATGTAATGCGATTCAGGGCTTTCGAAAATATATTGACAATAAAATTATCAATCACGATTTAAAAGAATTAGACATTTTAATAAGAACGTTGCCTATTTCTACGGCAGAATGCGAAAGGGGATTTAGCCAAATGAATTTGATATGTTCAGATCTCAGGTCAAGATTGTCAGTTACAAACATTTCTAATCTAATGTTTATAAATATTAATGGACCTCCAGTTACCATATGGAATCCAACAAATTATGTAAAAAGTTGGCTGATCAAACATAGATCTACAAATGATAACAGGTCTCGAAAAGTTGCACAGACAACATTAAATGAAGAAAAGGCTAGTGTGTGGAAAATTTTATAATTTATTTATTTTTAAATGTTATTTAAATTGTTATTTATTTATTATTTAATAAGCTAATCATTATAAGTGACTTAATAAATACCAAATTTAACAGTAACTCATATATTGTGTAATTATAAACATAAAAATAATATTGTAGTACATGGGGGGTGTGGGGGGCGAAGCCCCCCACGTTTACATATCAATTTCATTTAAGCGTATACTCACTAAAAAATGTACGACTACATCACTGATTAAACCCTTATAAAATATTCAATTAGATATAACTCATTTATACTTCAATAATTTGATAAATAATAATTTACTTAAATGCTTGGAAAAAAAATCTTGAGTCACGATTATTGATATTTTTTCGGTATTGATAGCTTAGTATAAGAGTAAACTTGTATTAAAATTTCAGAACTTTCTAACAAATACTCAATATTTCATTAGAAATAAACTTAAAAGAAATCAGACAATATCGTGAAAAATCGTATAATAATTTATTAAAGTATGTATAAAAAAAAATCCTGAGTCACAATTTTTTAATTTTTGTTAGAATAATTAGGTAGGTATATGAGTAAGGTCATATTAAATTTTCAGAACTTTTTGTCAAATATTTAAAATTATATTACATAAAAACTTTCCAACAATTTGGTAAATTAAAAGTTCTATATTTAAGTCAAAAGTGCTATAATTGTTCTGAAAATTTTGTCCAATATAAAAAAGTATGTATTTGATATTGGATAACATTTTCAAGTTTCTAGCTTCAATACTTTTCGATTTATGACTAAATACCTAAAATCTGAACAGTGAAAATCTCGTTTACGGCGGATTTTTACCGATTTTACCGTTTTTCGATCGTTATTCTTGATTACTGGAAAAACTATGGAGATTTAAGAAAAATGACCTCCTTAAAGTACCATCTCAGTTCAATTTCGAATCTAAATAGTTGCTGGACGAAACTTTTGGACAAGGATTTCTATACAAAAAAGTGGTTACAGAAAAAAATAAAAAATACAAAATAAACATCATTGTAAATCCATAAGATTCTTCGCTTCACTCAGAATCTAAAAAAATGATATAATGAAGTATATTATAACATGAAAATATTCGACCGAAGCGAGACAATTTTTATGACCACGAGTTGGCAATTAGTTAGTCTACACCCCCCCATGGTTATTTTTTCGGGACGGCCCTGTATGGGTCTATCTAGTTTCAATGGAATCAAGTAGAATGTATAAACAGTAAACATAGCTAATAGCTATTAATATATGATATCCCAAATAATTCATAATTTTTAATTTGTAACTGTATATACTATATAGTATATAATAATATCTATTGATGTATCGTATTAAAAATTAAAATATCGCAAGACTCTCGATAATATCGAGACGATATATCGGTAAGGTTGTATCGATATAAAATTTCTCGATATATCGACTTCATGTATCGATATTTTCGATATATCGATATATCGTTGCCATCCCTAGCCGTACGGCGTAACCGTCGTAGTGTGGAAGTACCCCTTAGTCTTCACGTAAGTATTCTTCTCTGCAGTTGTCACTTGTCAATGAAAAAGGTTCTTGCTTGTTTTATATTCTAAGTATTTTGCCTTATTGTTATTTGTTACTTACTTTATTTTTTATTACTTTTACGTCTTGTGAGTAATTTTTAAAATGTCTGGTAACAAGTGCCAATTTTTAAATTGTGGAAAGTCGAAGAAAACATTTCCAAACTTGAGTTTTTTCCGTTTTCCCAATGATGAAAGAAGAGAAATTTGGATAATTAATTCGGGTAAATAAATGTTTTAAATTTATAAAAAGAGCTCAGGTGTTATTTTTTCGGTTTATTAGATTTGTCACCAAGTTAGCTATAAATCCCTTTTATTAAGTGATACGTTTTTTGTAAAATATTTCGGATAGCAACTTATTTTGTAATTTGTATATTATTTATCAAACACATATAAAATGCTTTTTTGTTTTGGAGCTTTGGTGTAGGTAACTATAATGAACAATTTAGGTAAATCTATATAAAAAACTATATCTCTAAGTTCATAATAAGTACTAATTAATTATAAAAAACAAATAATACCTATTTAAAATTTGTTTTAAATATTTTTATAAAAGTATTTTTATAATGCTTTAATACATAACCAAAAAAGTATTATTTATTACACTGGAGTAATAATAGTTAGATACTTTTTTTTTTTTCTTGCTTAATTATCAAAACATTGTATAGTTAGTATGGTCATTACACCAATAAATTTCCATAATATGTATGATTATTTTCAAACAATTATTATATTTGGTTTATCTCTACAGGAAACTCAAGTTTGTTGTCAATTGAACAGGAAAAACTTCACAATAGGTACATTTGTCAATAGCATTTCCCCCCCGAGAGCTTTACAAATATATTTAATAAAATCCGTTTAATAAGCACTGCTATTCCATATAAATATAAATCTGAGCAAAAACAACAACCATCTACATTATTAGGTTTTAATCAAAATGATGCATCTGAACAAGAATTTCTTACAATTTCAACTCCAGTAAATACTTATACACACACAAAATCAGACATGGTAGAGTTAGTTTTTTCTAGCCCCTCTTCATCATTATCTACTCCTAATAAAACTAAAATTACAGACAAATGCCAGACTTAAATTTAAAAAGGAAATGTGATTTGATAGAAAAAGATACTCCTAGAAAATTAATTTTAAAACAAAAAAATAAAATTATTCATAATAAAATCACACATATTTCAAAATTCAAAAAAAGAGGTAGATGTTTTAATCGCTATGATAATTTTTAAATTTTTACGTTCCCAAAAAGTAAATTTACCAGGACTTTCAACAATTCGTCATTGGATAGGTCAATCAAAATTCTTACCAGGTTTTAATCAAATATTTTTCAGTCATCTTAAAAAAAATTTGAATCAACTGATTATAAAGAAAAAGTATGCACTGTTTGTTTCGATGAGATGTATATAAAAGAATTTATAGAATATTCCAAAGAATTTGATTTCATTGAAGGTTTTGAAGACTTAGGTCAATATGGCAGGACAAATAAAAGTGCTAACTGTGTTCTAGTGTTTATGGCTCGAGGTATTTATTCACCGTGGAAATTTCCAGTCGCCTATTTTCTTCTCATTCCAGTGTTGATAAAATCAATTTAAAAAATTTAATAATTGACGTTCTTAAAAAATTATTTGAAGTAGGATTGTGTCCAATAGTTGTTGTTTGTGATCAAGGCACAAACAATCAAAGTACTTTAAAATCATTAAATATTTTAGAAGATAGCTCATATTTTTATGTTGATAATAATAAAATATTTTCTATATTTGACGTTCCTCATTTAATTAAAAGTGTAAGAAATAATTTAATAGAAGCCTGTTTTATTAAAGGTGATAATATAATCTCATTTGATGACGTAAAATAAACTTATGAGTTAGACATAAAAAATCATAAAAGTAGGTCTCTCATTAAAATAACAGATGCTCATATTTATCCAAATTCTTTTCAAAAAATGCGTGTTAAATTAGCTACACAATTGCTAAGCAATTCAATGTCAGCAACAATCCGAACTTGCATACAAACAGGACAACTTCTAAGTAGCACTGCTTCAAACACTGCAGATTTTATTGAGTTCATTAATAATTTATTTGATTGTTTAAATAGCCGGTCTTTATATAGCCATAATCCATATCTCTGTGCATTAACTGATTCAGGTACTGTAAAACATTTCTTATTAGAAGCTTCGCAATACTTCACAGATTTACATAAATTAAAAAAAGGAAAATTAACACAACCACCCTGTTTTAAAGGTTTTAAGCAGACCATTAATGGTGTATTGCAATTTTTCGAAGAAGAAAAATCTAATGATATAGTATTTTTAATGACCAATCATTTGAATCAAGATGTATTAGAAAATCTTTTTAGTATTTTTTGACAAAAGGGTGATTATAACAAAAATCCAACAGCCAGAACGATTAGGACTTCGATAAGAAGTAATTGTATTTTTTCTTTATGCACATCTACTAGAACAAATTGTGAGGCAACCTTAGAAGATGATAATCCTATAGTAATTGACCCAATAAGACCTCAATATCAAGTGAATTCAAATGATTCATCATTAAATTCTGATTCTGAAACAGAGTGTATTTCTAATTTATCCCTTTTTTCTTCTATATCATCTGATGAGGACTCTATTAAAAATGTAAATATTGATAATGATGTTACTTTAGAGGACTGTTCTGTTGCATACTTTGCTGGATATTTGGGTTATAAATGTATAAAAAAATTTAATTGTAACTTTTGTCAACATGAACTGTTTACAAATAAAAATTTATGTGATAAAAAACAATTACTTCTTCTGAATAAAAACTACACTCCAATAAATGATGCAAGTGGGCTTAAAGCGCCATCAAATAATTTTAATAATGTTATAAATACAATTTTAAATGTTTTTGAAAATAATTATAAAAACTATTTTCATAAAAAGAAAATTAAACAACAATTAACTGAACTTGTAAAAAATAATAATACAATTAAAAAATGGCTAAATGAATCAATGACAAACTGTTTGGAGCATACGTTGTATATAATTGAACACTTTTTAATATGCAAAATATTTAATAAAACTAAAAATATTAAACTATATTTAAATAACAATTTTACATTTATGTATTCATTATTTTTTTGATCTGACATTGTACCTATGAGTTGATTTAATCTGTTTTTCAATCGATCCATATATTTGCTGATACACTGAGTATCAGTGCTGAGTGCTGATCATGGTGTTACCTGTGCCTGAGAAGTCAAACATTTTCTTTCTTTTACAAGTTTACCTGTATTGTTTTATTTTTGTAGGTTGCTAAACTTTTGCAACCATATCTTTGTGTTTATACTTTTGTTACTATAAAATTGTGATATGCAATTGTGTAAATAAATGACATATAACTGACAATTAAGTTTACCATATTATCATTGTATTTTATTATATTTATGTATAAATTATATTTTTATTGTTTTATTTTACTTACTTAATAATTTCATATTCAGGTAGTGTGAGCTAAATTTTAATTATTAATTTATATTTTATTTACTTTAAACTTGTTTTATACTTCTGTCATTTCTTGATATTATAATTACTACATCATATTCAAGGTGTATGAATAGTTGTGTTTTTTGATTTACTTATTTATTTGGGTAATCACATTTTTGTGTTTTCTATTCATTTAATGTATCAATATGCATAAAATAAATTTACATGATTCGTAATCGTATCTAAATAGGTAAGTGATATATCGACCAATATTTTTTTTAAGGGGCCACCAATTAGTAGTTGCACCCCGGCCTCCTGATACCTAGATCCGGCACTGACTATAATACAAAGTTATAATTATTTTGGTACTTGTAAAATATATTACTATTTTATATGCACTATACCTATTTATAGTTTATATATAGTTAAACATGTTAATACCATCTTAACATTATAATAATATAGGTACTTGACTTATTGTTAAACGATGTTGAAATATATTTTTATTTTTGAAAAATGTCAAATGAAATCAGTTACAATTTATTAAATTGTCAATAGTGGGTCGTTATTCATATTATATCATATCATTTAAAATATTAAATCATTAGGTACGAGTGCTAGGAATTAAATATCAATAAAATGTATATAAATAACTCTGACCGCAATGCAATACTGAGTTATGAGCACCCCGTGGCCTGTCCCGCCCAGTGCGGCAGCACTCGACGCTCGTTCTGTATTTATCTATACAGATTGTAAAATAATTATTTTTTCAATTATACAACGCACTCTATCGGCAGCTAGAACAAACATAATTTTAGTAGCCTAATATCTCTATACAATGGACTATCTATCTATTCTATAATCAGTGGTCAAACACACGTGAAAACTGGCTGGCCATTAAATCATATCTGGTTGAAGCCAATTACGATTACCATTCTTATCTCCCTCGTTCCTCCCAACCTTTCCGAGTCGTGCTACGCCACCTTCACCACTCCATGCCTGCCGTGGATATTATTAACACCTTAGTGACCTGACCTTGGGCACAAAGTCAACAGTATCTTAAAAATAACACACCACACGAACAAGTTACCACTTCCTCTATTTAATATAAGCCTGGCCCGTAACAACAATAATAGAGAAATATTCAAAATAACAAAATATTAAACTCAATAGTGAAATTCGAATAGGTACCCAAAAAGACGGTCCGATCCTCCTCAATGTCATAATTGCCAAAAATATGGACACACACGTAATTACTGGCATCACGATCCACGCTGCGTGAAATGCGGATTAGAACACTCAACTGACGAATGCACAAAAAAATGGTAGGAACCCCCAAAATGTGCAAATTGCGGTGGAAATCACACTGCAAACTACAAAGGATGCCAATCCCTTAAAAAAATATTAAACCACCCTAAATTTAAAGCTAAAAAAATAAACGAAGAAAATCAACCTATTCCAACACTTGTTATACCACCTCCATATCGAAGAAGTGGAAATGAAGCCCCCAGTCCAAACTCAAAAGGAAAACCGTCATACGCCGAAATCGCAGCTAACAAACCACCACCCGATCAATCTCTACACATCACCAAATTCCTCGACGAACTAAAATCTATACTTAACAGTTAACCCCCTTCTTACTGTTTTAACACCCCTAATAAACAAAATAACACTCCCTATAACTCCTACTCCATAACACACACACACACACACACACACACACACACACACACACACACACACACACACACACACACACACACACACACACACACACACACACACACACACACACACACACACACACACACACACACACACACACACACACACACACACACACACACACACACACACACACACACACACACACACACACACACACACACACACACACACACACACACACACACACACACACACACACACACACACACACACACACACACACACACACACACACACACACACACACACACACACACACACACACACACACACACACACACACACACACACACACACACACACACACACACACACACACACACACACACACACACACACACACACACACACACACACACACACACACACACACACACACACACACACACACACACACACACACACACACACACACACACACACACACACACACACACACACACACACACACACACACACACACACACACACACACACACACACACACACACACACACACACACACACACACACACACACACACACACACACACACACACACACACACACACACACACACACACACACACACACACACACACACACACACACACACACACACACACACACACACACACACACACACACACACACACACACACACACACACACACACACACACACACACACACACACACACACACACACACACACACACACACACACACACACACACACACACACACACACACACACTACATACTCCGTACATCAATAACGCAAACATATAATATATTATATTATATATAACTCTAAATTAAATTGCTATTGTTATTGTTATTTATTTATGTATAACTAACTTGTTTTAACATGTAATATTTTGATACATTTAATTTTCAATAAATAAAAAAAAAAAAAAATTCTTACATAAATCATCAAGCTGTGTCTCAAGAATAAGCATATCGAAACATGGACTTTATTCAATCTAATAAATATGTTGTCCGCTCTAAAACGTTAAATAAGCTTGTTTTAAATGCATCTGATGATAAAAGATTTATTAGAGCTGATGGTATTAGCACTTTAGATTACGGTCATTATAAATTAAAAAATATTTTATTAAAATAATGTAAATAAATGAAACATTTTATTATTTAATTTAATATTGAAAAAAAAACAAAGAAAACATAACTAATTTTTATTTTAAAATATCTGCTGAATTAACATACGAATTAAATTCTGGACCTAGACCTAACCATTTTACAAACTTTTTATTTTTATTTTTTCTTATAATACGTTCGATGAGAAAGGTGTCTGGAAAATTAGTTAATTTAATTTCTTGTTCATAAAAACAACCACGGATTATATTTTCTGATGCATCCTATCCTTTAGTTGGTAAGTTACGGGATTTGTTTGAAAATTTTTGAAATTGTAAAAATTTCTGTTATCCATTTTGGTGTATATCCTAAATCCTTTACTGAAAATATGTTTGTATTTAGATATCCTAACTTTATCATTAATTTTATATTTTGGTTGATGTATCGATTTTTTAAATTTAATTGTACCTAATTTTATATTATTTGTATCAATTTGAGCTTTATGTGGTAGTGGTGTAGGTACATTTAATCGTTCTTTGTATTGTGTTTTTGTAATTATGTATAGTATTTTGATATTGAATTGTACCAATTATATGAACCATTTGCTGTAAACGTTTTATACATTTTATTTTTAATTGTTCGTATACACGTTCTGCTATTGTTGCTTTTATACAATTATACCACTGAATGTTGAATAATGTTTAATATTATTAGGGCCCGGATTTCAATGCAAAATGCATATTGTTTTGTTTGATCTCACACAATGCGTTCCAAGTACATAATTCATTTCATGTAACGAGAATTTCATAGCTACAAATTTTATGTTGCATTTTTTTGCATATTTCGAAGTTTTCTCATTTTTAGAGCATTTTTAGCATTATTGGGTCATCTTGTTGGTTTTTAATGCATATATGTTCGATATACTATACAAATTTAGCCAATTCAAAATATTATCTAAAAATTAATTATTCTATTCAATTTTGTCTTATCTTTATTATTGACTGTATTCGGTCAAATCACAAATAATCAGTCAGTTCGTGTTCGTCGTGGTCATTGCTCGTGTTGTTTGTGACTTTAATGTGTTACACTGTTACATAATACCCAAGATAAAATCATCTACTTCTTCTCGCTAGCGTGACTACGTAAATGAATTCAGAAAAGACGACTTTACAACAGATAGTACTATTTTACTTAGTAAAATTTGTAATATTAAAGTCGCAGCTGAAAAAAAATTTTCGATTCAGCAAGTATATGCGAGTCAACATCAATTAATTTTTCAGTTTTTTTTTTTTTTTTTTAATAAAATAATAAAAAATAATTTAATCTTATTTATTAAGTACAAATTATATAAAAACAAATATGTCATTTTTAAAGTCATTTTTTCATTTTTAAGGTCTTTTTTGTGGAAAATTTTTTTAAGGGCATTTTTGGCTATTTTTTAGAGCATATTTGTATGGTTTTAAGTGCATTTCAATCCGGTCCCTAAATATTATTTTTGGTCATAAGATCTTGAATTAGTGTGTTATAAAATTCTGTACCATTATCTGTTTGTAAAAATTTCGGGTGATTTATTTTTAATATATTTGTCATACCTCGTGTAACTTCTTTAGCAGATTTGTTTTTTAATGCTTGTACCCATAAATATTTGGTATATGTATCAATAACAATTAAAATAAATTTATAACCTTTATTATATTTTTAAAACGATTGAACATCAAGAAGATCAGATTGCCAGAGATCATTTTTAAACAGAGAAACTATTTTCCGTCTAGGAAATGTGTTTCTCGCAGGTTTATGTAGCTCTTCAACTATTTTTTCTAATGTAGTCATAACCATTCTATATATTATATCTAAGTAAAAATATTACTCTATAAGTTTTCTCTCCCGTAACTCTTCTAAAATAGATATAATTTCATTTTTACACCTGTATTACCAGCATTTTAAGATGATATTAAAAGATTTAACCTCGTAAATAACTCATCTGGGTCATCATAATAAACTAGCTGTGTGTTGGGTATTACGTCTTTATATAGACTTGAACCTATTTTACCAGATTTTGACGTTTATCAAAATTTATTAAATTTTCATCAATTCCAGTACTAAAATGTACGTCATCTGTTGGCAATGAAAAACTAAATGATTATCTCCAGTTTGATTTTAATAATTAAAATTTATATCAATAATTATTATCAATTTCATCGATACCATCACATGTGAAAAAGAAGTAGTTCATTAAATCCTTGTATTTAAATCAAAAAATGTCTAATATAATGATATTGACATCATTCATAACTTTAATTCTTTTACTCTATAAGAGAAAATGTCCTTTTCTTTGAAAGTTTGAAAAACTTGCATGTTCACGAAAAGGAAAATCACCTTTGAGCCAATTTCCGAATGAAACATTTTCCGTAAGTGTTATGTGTGAAATATAATTGTGTGTAATTTTTGAGTATGTGAATGTTTTGTGTAAAATAAAAATAGTGTGCAAATTTAAAAAAAAAAGTAGTTTATTTTTTACACGGTGAAATAAGGTGGAATTTAACTGCTAAACTGGTAAAAATTTGGCTTCTCAAATGGAGCCAGAACACATAGATATAGGTGTTTTGAAAAAAAAATCACACACTAAAAAATAGGTGGAAATTGCTAGCCAAACCGAAAAAATTTGGCTTCTCAAATGGAGCCAGAACATACATGCGTTTTTTGATCAAAAAATTCATGTACTAAAAAATAGGTGGAAATTGCCAGCCAAACTGGAAAAATTTGGCTTCTAAAATGGACTCAGAACATACAAAACCATACTACTAGCACGCTTGTTAGTTTAATGACAAGCAAATAAAACAGAAAAAAATAGGGGTGCCAATATATACCATGCTGCCCCTCAAATAGCGCCTCTGTCATACGCAGTGCTGTCTTAAGGCATGGGCCTGAAGGCCCCGGAATTTTGAGGGCCTCTGAATTCACATAAATTATAGGTACTTACATTATTTACAAAATATAATAAAATTGCAATTTTTTTAAAATCTCGAACAAAAAAATATTAAAATTATCTTTCTATGAAAAAATAAAATAAAATTTAACCAATGAAAATTGAAAAGAATCATTAAAATTTAATTCAAAATTTTAAATTTAGTCCCGGTACACCAATAATTTTTTTCTATTTTCAAATGGAAAATAAAATATCAAATCAATTATAATTTTTATATATCTGTTAAATTGGTTTTAACTGTTTTACAATGTATAGAGGATACAAATTCAATTTTTTGAGTTACTTATTTGAATAGTAAATATTTTATAACTGTCTTTTGTTACCTTTTTATAATCAGAATAAAATGAGATAAAATGTAGCTATTCAAAGGACCAAAAAACCATTAAATAGAAAATGTTGTCTAGTTTAAAAATCTGTAGTAAAATTGAGAATCAGTTATGATACTTGGTATTTATTTCATTAAATAAATGAGTGTGTATATGATACTCAAGAACAGATTGGCAAGTTTATGTGAAATGCATATTTGATTCTCAGAGCAAGTTTGAAAAGACAAGATAAAATAATGAGGGAGGTATAGTAAAAATAACTAAGTATCTATTATGATACATAAAGCGAGATTAGTAAGTTCAATAAAAATGATAAGGCAGTGAACTTGTTAAACATATTAATTTATGTAAAATTTTTCAACTCAATTAAAATATATTTTCAAGTTTTAATTAACAGTTAAGTATTTTATTGTTATTTAGACATTTAGAGGTGTTTCCTAAAGGAAATTTTGCTCTAAAACATTACGAGTTTATATATATATATATATATATATATATATATATATATATATATATATATATATATATATATATATATATATATATATATATATATATAATTTAAATTTTTAAAGACCCCCAAAATATATTGTGCCCAAGGGCATCGCATTATCTTAAGACGGCCCTGGTCATACGATCCTTCGATTCTCTCAGAATCTGAAAAAACTTATCATCTAAGGTTAAAACGTGTTCGCGGGCCTCAGATAAAGCGGACATTATTTAGTTATGAAGTGTAATAGTTAATGCGAAGGTTGATGTTGCATTTCAGTTACGAGTTTTTGAACATTGGGCTCAATATTTGAAAACTAATCGTAGTTCAGATTGGAATTCACATTTTCATCGGTGTAATAAAGATAAGATAGGTTTATCTCTTACAATATAAGATACGTTTAATAATTCTATATGAAAAAAAAATAATAATCCAAAAATATTGTAATAATGCACTCATGTTACATATTGATTTCTGTTAGGTTTTAAGGCTACCGCGGACCCCTTACATGAGTATGGCGGACCCCCAGGGGACCACGGACCACAGGTTATGAACCGCTGATATAGACTATAGAGTACTGAGTTATGAAAGATACATACAAAACTCCCAGAAGTATTGCTTCACGGTTTTACCTGGTGGCGGGTGTATTGCCGATAAAAAAAAAATCTGTACGCCAATTTTTTTTTTCTCTTAGAATCTTATTTTCTGTCGCGAAAACTGTTTTCAGTAAAATAAATTAAGACCTATTGTAAATGCAGTGTTTTCCTGAAGACTTAGTGTTGAAATATAATTTATTTTATATTATACTGTTTGGTAACAAATTAAACAAATTAAAAAATATAAGCTACATAATTTTATGAAATAATACGCTAAAATAATATTGTATTTATTAACTGTTATTTGTCAATAAAATGGATGGCGATTAAGTAAACATAAACGTGAGCAACGAGGAGAAACTACTCAACGTCGATATATAAAAAAAAAAAAACTAATACCGTTTTCGCTTTGATTCATATTTTTCCTTATGAATTATTCGTTTTCATTAAATAGATATTTTTTACATATTAATGATCTGGAAAATTTTCTTGAATCACGTTTGATAAACAATTAAAAGGAAAGCTTTTGAGTACTTTTGAGTTTACATACGAATGTAAAGAAACGTTTTTATTTATAATAGGGTGAAATAATTATTCTTTCACCCTAAATAATGTTTTTATCTTCGGGTGTTTATTCCTCGAAAATAACACGGACTATTCCGCTCTAGGTAACCCACAAAAATACGAACCAGGGGAGCAAAGTAAAAAAATACCGTTAAAGCACTTTACAATTTACTTCTTCATAGTGCAAAAAAAAATCATTTTACTTAAATTACTATACTACCATTATATAATGAATAACTATAAACAGAGCTTCAGGTGAAACTAATAATTGAAAATTAATTAGTAAAAATGTATAAAATAACAACAAATGTTGTATTTAACAAAAAAAAAAAATATTATAGGCATTAAGCGTTAAATAAAAATTGAACTCATCTAAGCCTAACTTCCCATGCACAACAATTTTATTATTATACTAGCTGAATTACCCGGCTTCGCCCGTGTGTATTTTAGTTATTTTAATATTAAAAGTACTATTTTAGAATATTATGGGTAATATTGTTGAGTGCAATATATTTTTTATGCTTAGTAAATCGTTTTGCTTTTTTTATAATTATTATCCGGCTTGAAGCAAATTAAATGAATATTTATTCGCGTGCACATAAGAATGTATATTGTATACAAGGCAATAATAGAGAGATAACTCATAAATAGAATTTGTACGTGTATTAGTTTATGTTATCGGTGTGCAGAACAAAAAATATTGTATATAAGGAAGTATTATAAAAAATTCAAAACGGCTTTGCATAAAAAGACTATTTTGCACACAACAATGTTACCCATAATATATTCTAAAATAATATTGTAAATATGAAAAAAATGCATACGAATGAAGCCGGATAGTTAAAAAAAAAAAAGCAAAAACGATTTCTAAGCATAAAAAATATATTGCACTCAACAATATTACCCATAATATTCTAAAATAAAAAATAATATTTTTATATGAAAAAAACAAAAATACGCACGGGCGAATTCAGCTATAATAATTGTAGAAGTAAATATTATATTGGTGTACGCGCGATGCATGAGATTATTTTTATCGATTAACTTCTCGGAACAATTATTATTCTTATCTACACGACAACGACGGACAAAAAGGATAGGTTGCAGTTAGCTGGAAACCCGCGGGCCGCTATGCCACCAGGCGAGTCCCCAATAAGATAAGTTCCTTCCCCCCATAAGACTTTTGAATGTATAAATTTACTATTATATCAACAAAATTATTATATCAACAGAACTATTACATCAAAAATATGATCAAAATTTTAATTTATTGTTATTTTAAGTAGAAAAAACTAAATCTCCACAAAGATAATAAAATTAAAAGATAATAACTACTAATTATTTGGTATCGGTATAGTTTACGCATTACGCGGGTGCCGGGTAATGGTATACGTTTTATAGAAGAACGCAGCACATATTTTTATAATCGTGGCTTCAGTCTGTCATCGATATACTGCAATAATGTACTGCATAATAACACCACTACATATTAGTGTTGTCAATATATATATATATAAATATATATATATATATATATATATATATATATATATATATATATATATACTATACAGGGCCAGATTGGCATAAAAGGCCCACCGAGAAAATAATTTTTAGGGGCCCAAAATTACGACCACTATCCCAAAAATTACTTTTTATATACTATATTGCAGTTACATAGTTATTTTGGATCTACATATTTGTGCGAATAAATTTTCATATGAAAATGATAAAAACAGAATTTCGATCTACGCTCTCTGATGACAATTTGGAGCAGTGTCTTCGAATAGCAGTTAGCAACTATTCGCCAGATTACGACCAATTGGTTAACGACATGCAATGTCACACTTCAACAATGGCCAGATCAACAAAATAATATGTTAATAAAACTTATCTAATTAGATTTTAGAAATTATTATTTATTATTATATTATTTTTAGTAATTAGTAATTAGTTAATAATACTTATTGTATGTTTATATGCACTTATTCAATAATAAAAAATGTTTCTATAAAAGTCGATCCTCAAAGGTGAAGTATATTTTTAGTAGATCGTGACCAAAAAAAGTTTGGCCGCCCCTGACATATAATATATCATTAAAAGTGGCTTCATCATATTAATTTAAATGATTTTATTTAGGTATGGTATTACTAAAGCTATTGACCACTGGAAACATGTAGACAACTTGACTATAAATCAAAAGTCAACTTTTTTAAAAATAGATATAGACAATGGACCGTAACATGTATTTGGTTGTCATGACAAATGCGATCCGTTAGTAAAAATGAATTTAAAATGTATATACATTTTGATTATTATTTAATTTAAAAATCGATTTTCAGATATTTTTGTAAAGCTGAACCTAATGCCCGCCCTAAACTATGTTCCGGAAATGGAAAAATGTGGCTTATGTGGCAAGACATCACTGCAGCCAAAAATTTAGTGGCATATCATACAGATAGTATAATTTACGATGTAAATAAGAATTATGTAGAATTGTATAATAGTGTTGTTGCTAAATTCGTGGGGGTGGGGAAAGAATAAATTATTCTTTGAGAGGTAGGTAATTATTAAAAAATGCTATACCTATACAGGGTGTAACAGGTCTATTTGACTTATGAAAT
The DNA here is from genome assembly GCA_027580255.1 of Therioaphis trifolii. Taxonomy (NCBI): domain Eukaryota; kingdom Metazoa; phylum Arthropoda; class Insecta; order Hemiptera; family Aphididae; genus Therioaphis; species Therioaphis trifolii. The sequence continues at coordinate 125,108,648 of CM050404.1, forward strand.
AACTTTCGTTCGAATCAATATTAAATTTTTATTTTTATTTTTTAAAACTGAAAATAAAAAATTTTAAATTTGATTTCAATTTTGTATGAAAAATTCCAAATAGCCAATTTGTAAACAAGATTATAAAAAATTTTGAAGGTAAAATTTTTTTTAATATATGGTTTATTTTATAAATTTTTTTAAAATATCGATATTTTTCGGAGTAAATTATTTTGAACCTTAATAACTTTATTCAAAATATGGGAAATTTCAGACATGATTAAATCTTAAATTATTATTATCCATAACATTTTAATAATTGTTTTCATTCGGTAAACTTTTATTAATTTTTTATTTTTAGCTGTCAGTTCTTTCTGTTACACCATGTGTAGTAGTTTAGGTAGGTAGGTAATCTTTATTTCATAAATTAATTTATAGGTTCTTATAATACAATATGCATGTCAGCAGTGTCCTCTTTTAATTTTGGTCCTGATTATATACATAAAATACATAAGACTGCTACAAAACAAAGTCCAGGAGAGTTTACTAAATTATATACACGAAAATTGCAAAAAGATTAACTTTACAGGCAGAATAGTAAAAAAACAAAAATCAACTTCGGAACATCTACCAGGTTTATATAATTTTTTAATATTTTTTTTATATATTTAAATTTGTCTTATTTATGGTTGTTTAAAACATGATAATAATTTTTAGTTCACAAACTAGTTAAATGAAAATATTTTCTGGACCCGATAATGACTACGGAGATATTTGCGATGACCTGAGCTGTGCTGACTTACCGATTTCAGTGGAAGATTTGGAACACAGTCAAACTAATATTTTAAATAATTTAAAAATAAGTGTGGAGGAAATACATTTATTAGAAAGACGTACAGTAGATCAAGCTTAAAGCGATGATTGGCACAGGAAACGAAAATACCGCCTCACTGCCTCAAATTTCGGTAGAGTATGTAAATTAAGAGATAAAACACCAAGGATGAATACAATAAAATATATTTTATACAGTGAAGTATTTACACCAACCACAGAAGCAATGACGTAAAAATATAATCAAGTTACATTGAGAAATTGTTAAATGATTAGTAGGTAATAGTGGGGTTGAGTGAATTTATCCCCCCTCCCCCAAAGAAATTTTAGTTTTTGTGGCGTGAGTATCAATTTGCAAATTGTGAAATCAGATTTGCAAATATTTGCAATTAATTTGCAAAATATTGGCGCCGGTTTGGAGTCGATCGGAAGAGTTGGCGGGGCTAACTTCACATACATACATACGAGTTAGACGATTTCAAGCAGTATTAAGAGACTAACACTACATAGCTGTAGTTGACCGTATTACGTAATATCTGACCGTTAAGACTCCACGAGTTTATTAAGTCGTCTGTCACACTTAGATGTACCTGGTCGTGTCCTATCGTGGTGTTACCTCCTAATTGTGAATATTTGCGTTCGATTACTGTACAAAAACCAAATTTTGTAAACAATTATAAAATAAAAATACTACTTTTAAATTATAACCGTGTCTTAATCCTATCTGACTGACGAGTCGCATTGATCGCAACAATAGCTATCTCATGTAATGTTCAACATGTGCATATGTTTTTATTTTATGTTTAAATCACATCATATATTATTGAATATTGTTCATACTTTTTTACCAAATTCATTCAAACTTTGTTTTTACAACCATCAAATAACAAAACGTCTGAAGTCAGACATCATATTTTTTTGGGAAACGATTTGGTAAGATATTGTATACTAAAATTCTCAGTTGTCTAACTATAAAATGTCAAAAATGCAAATTCTATCACACTTACTCAAATTCCTTAATATAAAATCTACACACTCGATTAGAAGTATTTTATTATTTCTTTTCTTTATAACTTAATTATGTTTTTCAAACAGTTTTTTTCTTTTTTTTGTCTAATACAAAAATTAACAAAATAAAATGTTTAATATTCTATGAAAAAAAATGCCATTTTTTAAATAAGTAAGTTTTTATTGTTGATAATAATCAATTAAAAATATGAAATACACATATTAGGTACATTATAATTTATGAAATGTAAAACTAAAAACAAATAAATATTACATCATAATACAATATGTTATGTGTGTGGGTGTAGGTATAAGGTAAGTATGTATATTTGATATTGTTCATGTGTACAACTTATACAATACAACCAGGCATGAGTTAATGGGAGGGTTGAGATCGCTGTATATGAAACAGTGCAAACAGTATTAGTTTTAACTTTTAAGAATTACTAATTACTATAATATGGTCACTAAGAGAATGCAACTCGCAACTCGTATACGCATTCAAATGAGTGAGCTCCGTGGTGGTTTCATAATCAAATTCTTCCATTTTTTTTAGTATAATATTATAATGACTTGTATCCGTGAATCCCCCCATTCAATAAGCTGCGATGTATAGTATAATAGTGGGAACGTGGGAGAAAATACTAGGTTTGGTCGCCGCATTCTCTCGATAGTCGAAGTATAGTTTAGGTTAAAAATGGTCTATTCGCATCATTTATTTTTTATAGTTGATTGTTTATTAACGTCCGATAACGATAATTGTACATTAGATTTTTATATTGTTTGTAAAGACAAATGTAGAGCCAATGTATTTTTACTATACGATGTACAACCTTTTCAACTTTACTTTGTAAACCATACATGGTCTTTGTTTAATCTTTATCTATTGGGCCTAGCCCGTATAAATATATATAAATAAATAAATAAATAAAATTGTTTAATATAATTGTAAAATAGTACACTCGTAATGAATTTTTTTTTAGTGAGATTTAAATTTTAATCAATTTGTGGAGATATGACAATACATTATTTTAGATAAATTTCCCAACAGTGGCAAAGAGAGAAATGTCAATTTATAATAATTTTATTATTATATAGTACATTATGAATTTAGTAAAAACCGTCAAGGCTATTTTAAAATTTAAAAAAGACTAAATTCAAATTATTAACTTAATTACTAATTTTTGTAATTAAAAAATTGAGCACTAGGAAATTTCGATTAGAGAAAATGCCTCAGCCCCTTTCACAAATTAAAATTTAAATACGCCCCAGCCCACATTGTATAGTACATTTTTTCTTCTCCAGTTGGATAAAAAATGTATAATATGTTGTTTACATTTGGTATACAACTTAGACATACAAAAAGCATTAAAAATATTATCATAATCAAGACCTTTAACTCAACATTATGAAAAAAATATATTATTAATAAAATATACTCTAGTTTAAATTAGTATAATAACCCAAAAAATAATGGCGGTTGTACAGACCTTTTTAATTAGAAGGAAATTTATATGTTTAGAATTGACACTTGTCGACCTTGCTATATGTATTCCTACCTAAAAACCTTATAATTGGTATTACCTTTTTCCTTTCGGAAAGATCATGATGTTATATTTAATATATTTAATATATTTTCTTATGGCTCATATATTAACGTTTATCTTTCTTACTTCTTTTGATTTTATAGAAAGTTTGTTTTCATTCTCCTTTATTTAATTATTTTTTGTTATTTTCTCTTTTTATTAAGTGCTTTTAATTCTCTCTCTTTTTTTTCTTTATTCGTGATATTCTCAATTACTTTTGATTGAGTGATTTATCTTGCCTCCTATCGGGCTGGTCAATTTATTTTACCTTATTCAATTATTATTATTTTTTAATTCTTACCTGGCTGCAGTCCAGTGCCCTTATGTGATCGACCAGGAACTCCGGTGAAATCCTACATAGCGAAACTCTTGACCGACACGAGCGTGTAAATATATATGTTTTCGGAATGATTCTAATTAATTTCTGCGTGAGCTTTTGCTCACGCGGAAATACACACACACACACAGATATTGTGGGGAAATAAAAAACACTGATATTTGGTTTTTAAATTTAAAAGGGAAAGATATACACAATTATATGGCGGGGATATGTAAAGGCGGTGTGCACGACAATTTACAATCAAAAATGTTGTTTAAAAAGTTAATGTATAGATTTCGCTGAATTTTTAAAAGCAGGGTGTTTTATTAACATGGATGTTTTTTTTTATTATTATGGAGATTTAGTAATACTAAACGACTATCTACGACTGTGGTACAATGATATGATGCTTGCAACACATTACATGTATCATTACATTATTTATCTTCTTGATTGCGGTAAACAGGAAATTTCAATGCTTCTTTCACGTATATGTAAATTGCAATCATAATTAAAAGAAAAATGAAAAACAGTCGATCATTTTCGTATCTTTGTATCTAAAAAAAGTTTAAAAAAATAAATAGTTTAAATAAGTAAACATAACTTAAACTCATGAGATTACATGTAGTACATTAAAAATCAAGTATATTACTTATTATCAGGGCTCGGGACTTAAAGCATTTGCTTATTTTTTTAGTTTGTCCAAAAATCTAGCCGAGTGCTATGAACATTCGTGAAATATAACAAAGATTTAAAATTTAAAATTTGAAAGTACTTATTTTTGCTTATTTCGTTGGTTTTAGAAAAAATTGCTTTAAACTATAGTTTTTTCTGCTTTTCTTGCATATTTTCTAATTAATGATGAAATGACAATGAAAATATTTTTTCAATGTGTACTTGTATTGAGACTCCAACTAGAAATATTTGTTTACCTTTTTATTCTATTTTCCTCGTAAATTATATACCAAACTCGTATTTTTGTTTGTTTTTGTTATCTATTTGCCATGTCGATCGTAGCTGGCTATAATTTCAACGTAACGCATTGGCGTGAGCATTCCCAAAATGTTGGTGGTTTTAATAATAATTATATTATGATTTATGATTTATATTTTTATAATTTTTTGATATATTAAATAATAAAATGAAGATTACTTAAAAAAATTCATTCTATTTTCGTGGTTTGAAAAATCTAAAAGTATATCACAAGCGCACAGCACCTATTTTTTTAATACAAATTATTGGAAGAATTTGAGGCAACAATTCTATTTTTGATTTTGCTTATTTTTGCTTATTTAAATGTTTTAAGTGCTTGTTTACGTGCTTATAATGAAGTATTTAACTGCTTATTTAAGCGCTTATTGTGATAATTTTAAGTGCTTTAAGTCCCGATCCCTGCTTATTATCAATATGGCAATTTTATATTGTTACACTTGTTGATGAAAAAGTAAATAAATAAAAGTTCGTACTTCGCACCTGGGATATTCTTCGCTTCTCGGACAAGATAACAGAAATGAATATTTAATTTTAAAGAAATGTTAAAACATGTCTTTAGAAAATCGATTCTGAGCAAAGTTTCAGTCAGTGACACAACTTGCTATTAGTGGATCCCAATGCAAGGCAGAATTATGGGCCCCCCTTTTCTCTACATTTTTTTAAAAGCAATATATTAGTACATCATATTTTTAACCCTTTTCTCCTGTGGTATATTATATACTCAATAAATAATTTTATAGGTACAAGTGTTTAAAAAAGGTTGAATATAACAAAAAAAAAATTCTCACTACACTTGAAATAATACTATACCGACGTACTGATTATTTATTAAAAACACATACCTACACAAAATATCTTTAAGCATGTTTCAATGTTTATTACTTTAGTACCTAACCATGTTAAATTATTAACATAAATAATTTTTTTATTTTATTTATTTTTTTAAATAAAATGTATAAATAATATTAATATTAATATTATAATATTAATTATAACGAGGGGCCCATATATAAAAATAAATCTCTGGTCAGGGTATGCTACGCATATCCAGCATCCCCAATCGTTGCGGCACGGTCTTCAGTGTAAAAATTTACTGTTTATATATTTTACCATTTTTAGTCTAATTGTCGGTATAATATTACATTCTGAGTGAAGCGAGGGATCTTGTGGTTTTACAATGATGTTTATTTTAGATTCAGAGTGAAGAGAATGATCAATTATTTCTTTAAAATGCAACACACGTACACCCATCCCGATTAACTTGTTCGATGAGCGAAGATACCCCGTTGGGTGAAGTACGTACTTTTTAGAAAGTATGTAGTAATACGTCATAATCAGTGGCGTGGCCAGGGGTAGGAGGTTAGGGGTTATATTCCTCCCTATTTGTCTTCTTATTTAGAAAACTACTTATTAGAACTGTCAGCTGACATAAAGTCATAACTTTTTTATGAGTTATTTGTACCTATTACAAATTTTCATAAATATTCAATATACACACTATTATTACGGACCATACACGCAGTGAACACAGATATACCTACATATTGACACATTATATTATAATCATATATCTCTTTGGAAATCACTTATTGGTTATCACCTGAGTCAAATTTTGGTCATTAATCACAGAGCAGTGCCACTGCGGTACTACTCTATGGGCACAACTGAAAAATACTGTGTACAAATAATATCATAAGATTAATATATTATGTTTATAATTTTATATCATATACATAATACGATATTACTATAATAGTGTAATCTAAACCTATTTTAATTGTAATAAATAATGATGTTTATTATTTTATTTTTTTTCTATAAACACTTTTTCGTATAGAAATCCTTGTCCAAAAAATTCGTCCAGCAACTTTTTAGATTCGAAATTGAACTGAGATGGTACTTTAAAGAGGTCATTTTTCCAAAATCTCCATAGTTTTTCCAGTAATCAAGAATAACGATCGAAAAACTGAGTAAAAACGGTAAAATCGGTAAAAATCCGCCGTAAACGAGATTTTCACTGTTCAGATTTTAGGTATTTAGTCATAAATCGAAAAGTATTGAAGCTAGAAACTTGAAAATTTTATCCAATATCAAATACATACTTTTTTATATTGGACAACATTTTCAGAACAATTATAGCACTTTTGACTTAAATATAGAACTTTTAATTTACCAAATTGTTTGAAAGTTTTTATGTAATATAATTTTAAATATTTGACAAAAAGTTCTGAAAATTTAATATGACCTTACTCATAAACCTACCTAATTATCCTAACAAAAATTCAAAAATCGTGACTCAGGATTTTTTTTTATACACACTTTAATAAATTATTATAACTCACCAAAAATTATACAAATAACCGTAAAATACGTAAACAGTATTTAAATAATAATATATTATATTACACTGAAGCTTTGCTCAGAATCGTTTTATACTAAAGAAATGAGTCATCATTTCTTTAAAACTTAATACATTCATCACCAATATCTTGTCCGAGGATCGAAGGGACGAAGGACGAACTTGTACCACCATCATCTCACTTTTTTTTTTTTAAAGTAATCGAAAAGATTACTGAGAAAAACTCGTGTGGAGGCCCAGGAAAGGAGATTATAATATGTACTATCATGAAAGTGAAGTAGCCATACGCAACAATTTGTTAAAAAATGCAGAAATGTATAATTATTTTAATTTTAAGTCAGAGAATGATTCGTCATATTTTATGAAGTTTATTTAAAAAAAGTACTTGTATTTTTAAATGTTTTAAATTATGTATTTTTATTTTTTTACCTTATACCTGTAGGATGGAGATCCTGAATATTTTCAAAATTAAACATGAAATTATCTCAAATTTATCTAGATAAAATTTATTATAATTATCTTTATCTGTATCTAGATAAAAATCTTTATAATCATCTTTATCTTTATCTAGATAAATTATTAGTTATCTATTCCCAACACTGTCTAAATGTGATTTCTAATTTATAAAGATGCTAGATAATACTTTTGGACATAGTTTAGATGAGCAAACGCCAAACAGTGTCTCTAGAAAAAAAAAATTAACATCATTGTAAAACCATAAAATCCTTCGCTTCAACCAGAATATAAAATATATTATTGTAGTATTTAACGTAAAGCGCGAATCAAAACTTATTCATTCTGCAAATCTATTTGACATTTTAAATAATGATAGAAATATATGTGATGAATGTCTTGGATAGTATAAAAAACATTTACTTGGTTAACTCTGTAAAATTGAAAAAGTTTTGATTGAGCCAAACTAGTAATAAAACTAACCACTGAGAACTGAGAAGTGTACATAATCATTTTTCAAATACAATGAATTGTATTGCTTTAAAATTAAAAATAGTAATCATTCATAATTATCGTATGTTAAATGGATAATCGTAAAAAAAACTTCCAAAATTATTATCTTATCGTTACTTTAATTAACTTGTATACTTCATTTTTGTGTTCTGTCTTAAATGTTATGACTAGAGTTAGGATGTTGATGGCCTAAAAAACACGCAAAAATGCCCTAAAAAAATGCAAAAATGCTCTAAAAAAAGTGCGAAAATTCCCTAAAAACTTCAAAAAATTACCTTAAATATGATCTAAAAAACTAATTAAGTAAGTGAAAAAAATGTTTTTATAAATGATAATTTGTATTAGAGATATGGGCGTGATAATAGGTGTAATAGTAATTTTTTACCACTTGTCCAAATCCAAAGTTAGATTTTAAATAAATTAAATTTGTTTCCAAACTTGGGTTCAACACTTGCTCTAAAATCTAAAATTGCCCCACATTGTACATAAACTACAAAAAATGACCTAAAAGATCAAAAAATGTCTTAAAAATGTTGAAAAATGACGTTAAAAAACAAAAAAAAATGCATTTATATTTAAAAATGCCGAAAAATGCAAAAAAATTCAAAATAAAATTAAAATATTCTGCAACAAGAGAGCATGAATCAAATTTTTAGCTAGGATAGCATTGTATAGAATCAAAGGGAAAAAAATGCAAAAGTCATCAACATCCTAACTCTAGTTATGACTGATGGCATGTATCTATATGTATGTATTACCTTTGATTATAAATAACATTTTATTTATAATCAATGGTATTACGAATATTCAACTATGACATACCAAAACATAAAACTAGCTAAAAATAAAGAGTCACTGTTAACTATATTTGTGCTCGAATCAAAATCAAATAAGTAATTAAAACAAAATATGATAAATGATAATAATAGAATAAAATATGATGTATCAGTGGGTGGAAAACGGCATACAGTGATTATTTGAGATATGTTTTTCATAACACGAGTGATTTGGTATGTTCTAATGTTCTATTTGTTTTATTTTTGCTTAATATTGCTATTGTCTTGCTCTAAAAAATGTTCAACGGCCAAACTCAAAACCTCATTCACACGCAAAAATAAGTTCGATTTCATAAGGAATCTATAAAAAAATGAATTATTTTAATATACTCGTATGTAATACTAATGTAATGCAACGATACCTAAATGATCGGTGGTTACCATCAGCTGCGCTCAGATAGTAAACATAAGTTAGTTTCATTTGACACTACGATAATACGAGTAATGTACCAAGCACAACCGAGAAGATAGGCATTTATAAGGCATTTTTTTTTTTACAATTCATCACGCCAAGTAGATGATATAATTTAAATTCTCAAACTCAAACCGAAGTACCAGTTTTGTGTCATATAAGTACTCCCTTGTTGTATACATATCTTTCGAGCTGTAAAATTTGTACTAGAAGCTAATAAAAAAAAAAGTACTCCCTTTGGCATTGCAACAAACCTCCCTCGCTCTATTCGATTGAATTCGAATGAAGGGGTTGTCGATATTTATATATGATCTTATCCACTTAAATTAGTTGACTAATCCCTACTGCTCTGACCGGTCATGAAAATTGGATCGTTGAAATAATGTGTAAATAAAGTTTTCCTAGTTATATTTTACAGGTCCAAGAAACTAATGACCAGGGCTCGGAACTTTATGCAATTGCATATTTTTCAGGAAGCTGCATATTCAAAATCTGATTTGATACAAATTCGTTTCATGGTCCAGACAATTGAAATACAAAAGTTTATGTTGCATATTTTTGCATAATTTAACTAAATTTTTATGATTTCGCATATTAAAAGAATTTAAGCCTATTAATGCATATTTTATGCTTATAATTTATTATTAATAAATTTAACTATGTTGTACCTAGCATTAATTTCAATTTTGTTTTCACTGGCCCAGTATTTAATTTTAAAATTTTCGAGAGTAAAAATATATTTATTTATACCAAGAGCTGTCACAGCACGTGTCATACCACGGTATCGTTAAATAAGTTGGATCTCGTAATCTTAATGACCGGCCGTTTGTTGGATGGTCGATAACTGCTGATATTTTAACATTTTAGTTAGAAAAATACATGAGAGATTTGTACATTTTTAAAAATTAAATGAATAAATATTAAAATATTTTTTTTTCATAATTTTACTTTTATATGAATATTTACAATAAAAATAGTCAAGGAAAAATTACAAAAAACATTATTTTGTACCTGATTGAAAAATAATTTTTTTTTTCATCATTTTACTTTTATATGAATATTTACAATCAAAATAGTTGCATATTATACTGCATATTTGAGTTTTTTTTAGTGCATACGTATGCACATATTTTATAGTTTTTTAGTGCATAAAGTTCCGAGCCCTGCTAATGACATGCGTTCAAAACAATAACACGAAACAAGTAACATAAATATGCAATGGGTACATAATAAATTGATCTAAGTGTATATAAACAGTTATTACTTATTAGATATAGTGATCGCTATGACGCTATTACCTGTTCTCAAGGGTAGATCACATAATTTGCGGAGTATAAGTGAACTAGTAACTTTTAATAACTAAATGAATATTGAAAATTGCCTTGAAGGTGGATTATATCACCTGTAGAAATTAAGAGGAAAACGATTCAGAAAGTTAAGTAGAGACAAAATGTTACTTGTCTCTACATTAATTGAAAAATACTTCTGTTTACCTAAGCCGCAGTGGTTCTCAACCTTTTTGGATTCGTGTCACCCTCATCCACGAGAACACAATACTACGTCTCCCTAACATCAAAATAATAATAATAATAAAAAATACAGCACGCGGAAAAATAATAACTACACATTTTATTTTTGCTTTAGTGTTAAAATTGTTAAAAAACATTGAAATTTTAAATTGAAAAAAAAATTATTGATAATTTATAATAATTTTATAAATAATAAAATATAAAAATTAATGAGAAATTTGACCCTGGTGATTTTTACATAATTGTGGAATTCGAGGGTTGATGGTTGAAAGAGCGAGTCTCATATCGTCTTCAAGTGTTGTTTTTGTGAGTCTTTGGCGTTTTTTTGTTTTAATATTCGTGAGCGCGCTGAATCCATGTTCACATAGCCAGGCCATTAATAGAAATAAATAACACAAAGATAAGAATTTTGTGATATCCGTGCCATTTAGTGTAAACAATTATTGCGTTGTTTGACTGTGGCGACAATCACAGCTGTAACAATAATACAATTTTTTCGAAAAAATTTCCATATTTTTAAACTTTTCCCCGAGGTTCTCTTGTCACCCCTACACTGGATCCATGTCACCCTAGGGTGACATGTCACCCCGGTTGAGAACCACTGAGTCCTAAGGATACACATATTTATTGATCGTGACATAAATTATGATTTGGTAATTGCCATTACTGTTACTGCTTCAAAATCAGTATTTAAAAAATATATATATTTAACCGTTTTAGATAAATATAAATCTGTCAAAGTTGTAGTCTATGTAGTAGGTACACAATCGTGAGATTCCGTTGATATTTGACCAGATAGTATACGCGAATACGCGATAGTGTTCCTAAAAATAAAAAGCTGGTAAGTGAGATGATGGTGGTAGTGTGGTACAAGTTCGTCCTTCGTTCCTTCGGTCCTCGGACAAGATATTGGTGATGAATATATTAAGTTTAAAAGAAATGATGAATCATTTCTTTAATATAAAACGATTCTGAGCAAAGCTTCAGTGTAATACAATATATTATTATTTAAATACTGTTAACGTATTTTACGGTTATTTGTATAATTTTTTAAATGCTTGGAAAAAAAATCTTGAGTTACGATTATTGATATTTTTTCGGTATTGATAGTTTAGTATAAGAGTAAACTTGTATTAAAATTTCAGAACTTTCTAACAAATACTCAATATTTCATTAGAAATAAACTTAAAAGAAATCAGACAATATCGTAAATAAAAAATCGTATAATAATTTATTAAAGTGTGTATAAAAAAAAATCCTGAGTTACGATTTTTGAATTTTTGTTAGGATAATTAGGTAGGTTTATGAGTAAGGTCATATTAAATTTTCAGAACTTTTTGTCAAATATTTAAAATTATATTACATAAAAACTTTCAAACAATTTGGTAAATTAAAAGTTCTATATTTAAGTCATAAGTGCTATAATTGTTCTGAAAATGTTGTCTAATATAAAAAAGTATGTATTTGATATTGGATATAATTTTCAAGTTTCTAGCTTCAATACTTTTCGATTTATGACTAAATACCTAAAATCTGAACAGTGAAAATCTCGTTTACGGCGGATTTTTACCGATTTTACCGTTTTTACTCAGTTTTTCGATCGTTATTCTTGATTACTGGAAAAACTATGGAGATTTTGGAAAAATGACCTCTTTAAAGTACCATCTCAGTTCAATTTCAAATCTAAAAAGTTGCTGGACGAAACTTTTGGACAAGGATTTCTATACGACAAAGTGTTTACAGAAAAAAAAAAAAATAAAAATAAACATCATTGTAAAACCATAAGATCCTTCGCTTCACTTAGAATCTAAAATTGAACACAATCTAATTCTACCCGTATTGGGCATCCGTAGGCACTTACAACCTTACCTACCTATGTACACATAAATTTTTAATTGATACTGTCAAGTGTCAGTAACAGTGACTTTTATTTATCGTGTATAATATATATTTTATAACTATAATCCTAAAGGTATATATAGCTTGATAAGCGACAAGACTAGGCTACTAGCCCTCCTTAAATCTACAAATGCTTAACATTTAAAATTTTAAAATATCTATAATAAATTGGTCAATTATGAAAATATTCCCAAAAGTATGTATCATTAAACTAATATTATTAGTTACTTGTCTTTGCTGAGCCAATATCAAATCATCATCATTTTCAATCCTAACGCTTGCTGATGAGTTTATAAACTCATTAGTTACTTGACTTTGCGGTACTGTTAGCGAATCTTCATTTTCAATCCTTATACTTGTCTGTTCATTTATTGGCCTGAAGCAGACATACAAAAAAACAAAAATGCATTACATCTAAATAGTTATAAATGTATGACTGATAAAAAATAAAGGACTAGTTAAATTTTTCAGTGTGTAGCTACTACCATTGATTATAGGAATAGGATAAAAAAGCTGGTAAGTGAGATGATGGTGGTACAAGTTCGTCCTTCGTCCCTTCGGTCCTCGGACAAGATATTGGTGATGAACGTATTAAGTTTAAAAGAAATGATGACTCATTTCTTTAGTATAAAACGGTTTTGAGCAAAGCTTCAGTGTAATACAATATATTATTATTTAAATACTGTTAACGTATTTTACGGTTATTTGTATAATTTTTTAAATGCTTGGAAAAAAAATCTTGAGTTACGATTATTGATATTTTTTCGGTATTGATAGTTTATTATAAGAGTAAACTTGTATTAAAATTTCAGAACTTTCTAACAAATACTCAATATTTCATTAGAAATAAACTTAAAAGAAATCAGACAATATCGTAAAAAATCGTATAATAATTTATTAAAGTGTGTATAAAAAAAAATCCTGAGTCACGATTTTTGAATTTTTGTTAGCATAATTAGGCAGGTTTATGAGTAAGGTCATATTAAATTTTCAGAACTTTTTGTCAAATATTTAAAATTATATTACATAAAAACTTTCAAACAATTTGGTAAATTAAAAGTTCTATATTTAAGTCAAAAGTGCTATAATTGTTCTGAAAATGTTGTCCAATATAAAAAAGTATGTATTTGATATTAGATATAATTTTCAAGTTTCTAGCTTCAATACTTTTCGATTTATGACTAAATACCTAAAATCTGAACAGTGAAAATCTCGTTTACGGCGGATTTTTACCGATTTTACCGTTTTTACTCAGTTTTTCGATCGTTATTCTTGATTACTGGAAAAACTATGGGGATTTTGGAAAAATGACCTCTTTAAAGTACCATCTCAGTTCAATTTCGAATCTAAAGAGTTGCTGGACGAAACTTTTGGACAAGGATTTCTATCCGAAAAAGTGTTTACAGAAAAAAAAAAAAAAAAAAAAAAATAAACATCATTGTAAAACCATAAGATCCTTCGCTTCACTCAGAATCTAAAAAAAAAAATAAACATCATTGTAAAACCATAAGATCCTTCGCTTCACTCAGAATCTAAAAAAAAAAATAAACATCATTGTAAAACCATAAGATCCTTCGCTTCACTCAGAATCTAAACTGTCTATTCTATAATCAATGCTACTACTCAGTAATTTTATGAGTGTAAAAACCTAACTTCGTATACCATGGGTAAGTAATGGTCATTAAAGTAAAGCACCTTAGATGAGCCATTTCAGGTTCTAAACAGTGGCGGTTCGTGAGTTTTTAAAAAAGTAGGCACATTCAAAAATATAATTTAATGAACACACACACACACACACACACACACACACACACACACACACACACACACTTATACTAATCAATTGTTTACCGATTTTAATTAACAACTTTTTTTAATTCTGAAATGGATACTTTTACACTTGCTGTATTGTATTAATTTTAATAAAGTTTAAAATTAAATAATTACGATCACTTGTCTGTACAAAATACAGTAAGATACAGCGAAGAACAGGATTGTTTTGGTGATAATCAATGATTTACGAATTTATATTAGATAATCGAGATATCAAAAAGGAGGAAAAATAAAAATAAATAATAAAGTCGACCGCGACCGCCACGTCCAAAATAATCTGCTGATAACAATTTATTCAAATAACTGATTGGTTATGTGCACAGATACAACTGTGCACATCTATTCCATTATAATGCGCGTGACGTGTTATGGTTTGTTTTAATTTTTACACTGTTAGAATGTGCACAACGATCGTGTGAACTACCTATAGTAAGTAGTAACCTGATGAGCGTCAGCGTTACTAATGACCTAACCGCCGTTTCACCCTATAAATAATCAAACTCAAATAAATTTTCGTAATCTGAGTTTCTAGAAATCTTTTAAGGTATTTAGTAGTATCATTGATTATAAATACTAGTATTTATAATCAATGGTAGTATTAATATGATTTAGTATTTTTAATTTTTTGTGCTGTCGGTAGGTGGTGCACGTGCACTTGTGCACATAAATACGAGCCGCCACTGGTTCTAAAAGAAGCGAAAAGTGTATAGGTTTTCGATGATGTTTATTATTTTATTTAAGTAATTATAATTATTAATATATAGGTTAGGTTCTCGACCCCCCCCCCCAGAAGAAAACAAACATAAATTTATGTCTGAAATGAAATGTACTTTTTAATAAAATAATAAATACATTTACAAGATTCCAGACTCAAATACAAAATATACTATAAAATTGCATTTAGAAGTCATAAATTACTTATTACGATACATTTTTATATTATATTATGTTATAGTTTGTAATTCAGCGATGATGGTGAAGAGGGTTACTCAAAATATAAAAACATATTTTTTGGACCCCCCCCCCCACGAAAAATTTAAAAATACGCCACTGACTACAGTACAAAATCTACAAAGATAAAGTTGTATACAACAATTTCGACGAGTTAAAATCATTCGCGTCCGTCAACATCGTAATCCCGCAGCCAGCGAAGTCACACTGAAAAACAAAGAACATCTCAACAAGAGAATCGGACTACCCAAAATAAGGTAAGAATTTTTCTTTTTTACTTTATTATTTTCCTACTTCCCCCCTCCCCCACCGCAGCTACAAAACATCGTAGATAATTTCAGGGTTAAAATTAATTAAGCTGTTTATTTTTGTGAGTGCTTAAAATTTCAAAAGGTAATAATAAATATATAATAAGTACAACTAATAATTTAACTAAAATAAAAACATAATAAAATAATTTTTTTCTTGTTCCTACCAAAAATAAAAATAAATAATTTCTATTAAATAAATTTGAAGACAGGGTTGGACTAGGCCACCGGGGCACCGGTGGGCCGCTGATATTTTGGTTAAATAAGGCCTCTTAGAATTTTTTCGTTTTTAATTTAATTTATTACGTCTACCTTCTACTTTATAACATAAATAAGGAATATCATACTATAACGTGACGTCACTAATGGTATGCGGCGACACGGATTTCGATAACTCGTAGTTTTATGTAGGGCCGGCGAGAACATTAGCGGGCCCCGGGGTTGTTCGATTGAGGGCCCTCTTACATAATATACTAGTATAGCCAATATATATTCATATAATATGTATATTGTATAATGTATATATAATATATATACCTACATATAATATAAACACCACTTTCATTAAATAACTTACATTTAAGATTTATGATATGTGAATTAAATAAATATAATATTTGGTTTACATAAGATATTTGGAAGGAAAAATAAAATCATACTAATTAGTTTTCATTAACGTAGAATTATACTAAGCTGTTCCTTTTCTTGTCTTTTTTAGAGGTTTTTTAATGGTTTTTTTTTTGCCTTTTTTATATAACCCGGTAACACTTATAAATAGCACATTAGCGCACAATAAATAAAAATCAATAACATACATTGACGATTGACCAATCTTGTACAATCATTATATCATATACAAATATACAAAATTAAAACATACTACCATGAGTACCATATCAAAATGGTATTTTTCAAGATAGCTCCTAAAAAATAGACTGTCAAGCACTAGAACGAAAGTAAGTGTATTGTATTGAACTACTATCGGCAACAGAGCTATTACTTTAACGTGTTCCGTCATTTAATTTAATAGTTATTTCATTTATTTGTACATGACAAAAAAAGTTTTTACCTATTTAGTAAAATATATTTATATATATTTTTTTTTGGTATTAATAGTCAAGATGACGCACGCTGGCGTATTTAAGGTAAAACATGGTCAAAACTGAAAGAAATAAAAATAACTGAATAAGATAACTATTGAAGGTAATTTAAATATTACATATCAGAGTACAAAGTTCAGTTAGATAAACAAGCTTAGTGATGATACAAATCGAATAGTAGATACCCAATCTATTTGTTCACCACAACTCACAAGTGAATACTACAAATAGTGTTTTATAGTTTTTCCTGAACATAATTTTGTTTTACACTTCATATTTAAGTAGTTTATTACATTAAAAATAAAGGTTATTTGTTAAGTGCCCTGTACACGGTCAAATTATTTGTCAAATTTTCGTTTGACAAACGTGTTTGTCAATTTTTTTGAAAGTGTACAAGCTTGTTTGACGGTGTTTGATGAAAATTTTGATTAACGGTGTGTTTGACACGCCTTATCTGTATCACTCATTATAATAATTATTATTATAACGACACGAAGTTGATAACCACACACGAACGTCACTTCACGGCAAGGAGAAAACCCAAACTATGGCCAAGTTTAACATATTTATTTGATCTATTGGTTTGATCGTATGCGCTTTTGTTTTATGAAAACATGAAGTTTGACAAACAAAATTGACAAACAAATTTGACCGTGTACAGGCCCCTTTAGTTATAAAAGATGAAATCTATCCCTGGAGGTAATTATAATGATATATTTATCGTACTAATTTTAGCAATAAAATATAAGTTACTAAATATTATATAAAGTGTATAGTTATATAATATATATTTTACATTCCGGATCAAGCAAGATCAACTTAAAATTGTAACAGATTTTAATAGTCATACTTATAACAAATATATTAAAACAAAAAATATTTGCTAATATCTGCGATATTAGTCAAAATTAATTAAATCATATTAAAAATCTGTAAATATACAAAAAAAATATTTATAATTTTATTAAATATTTTTATATAAATTACTTATTTTATTTTTACTGCACGTAAACCTATATTTTATAGTTATTAGGATCATATTAAATCATAAATAAATTATTCTTTTAAAACTTATACTATTTAAAAATTAATTTTTTATATAGGATCTCGATGTAATGATATTGTTCTTAGTAGAAGAGACTTGTATACAATTTTAAAAGAAGGTTCAACAAAATCGAAACATCCACATGGAAATTATGAACACAACAAAATATATACTAGAAATTACTAAATATCCAAATGAATTACTGAAGGATATAAAAAAGGTTTTATCTTATTTTATTTTCCAGTTTAATACCAAATGGTCTGCATCATCTCAGAACGTAGATTATTTAAAAAAAAAAAATTTGATTGGTTGGAAACTAAAATAAGTTTTCCTATGTACCAAGCTTCTTCATTTTCTTCAAATGATATGAAAGTTAAGGGTGGAAGACCAAAAGTGGATTTCTCTAAAGGTACGGTGTCCAATGCACGACCGATCATTGCTACTCGGTTTGAATCATTACGATCTTTATCATTTGGTTTTCGAATTTGTCACACCTACATAAGTAGAATTCTAAAAAAAACATTGGCTGTATTGGAAGCAAAATGAATACCAATATTTTTAAAAGATCCAAAAACGTAGATTTTAAAGGCAAAGCAGCAGAATTTAGTTGAAAATGAAATGGCTTTCCATTTTGATTCTTTGGTTATAAATTTATAATATTTTTATAACCCATGTGTGCACAATCATACAACTCTGGGTGTTTTCGCACGAATTGAATAAACATTTCGTCGTAAAAGCTATTGCTGACATATTGAAGCGTCGTGACTGGTCGCGTTACACTGCTCTGGTCGCGGTATTGTCGCGGGTCGCGACGGCAAAATATTATCTGTCGCGCGTTGCAGTCACGAATAGGACACCAGTCAATAGGAAACGCAAATAAAGGGTAGGGCGCGACCGGTCGCGGTGAAGGGTCATGCATTGGACACCGTACCTTTAGAGTAGTGAACATACAAAACGTAGAAAAACTCAATTGTTAAGGTCCGAGGTGGGTTCTTTAGAATTATCCTATGCGGCTCAGATGAGTATCCGTGCAAGTGGCAGTTAGATGCTGCTAATGTGATAAAAGATGTGACATTTTCAACACCTAAACGAGCAGAAAAATATAAAAAGGCTTATAAAGAAACGTCAAAATCAGTTATGCCCTACACTGACGATAAAGCACTTTCGCTTATGATAGAAGCAAAACTATCAAAGCATCAGTATAATATTTTAAGGTCTACTGCTAAACTCAATAATTGCAATATTTACCCACCGTATGAAAAAATTACTTTAGCAAAGAAAAGATGTTATCCCGGATCTATGACAATAACTGAAATTTGTGCAGAAGTTCGATTACAAGCATTATTGGAACATACATGCATATGAATAATTCAAACACAAAGTGATGTAATAAACCATTTTTCAGATGAACAACTTTATTCATCACAACAATTCAAAAATTTAAAATTAATTTGCAAGTGGGACTGTGATGGTTCAAATCAAAAGGAATATAAGCAAAAGTTTGAGGACAATAATAGTTCTGATGATAACGTTTTTTTAATATCGCTTGTCCCTCTTCAATTAATTTACTGTATGATAAAAGAATCACTCTGTTTATTTATAACTTGCTCTAAAATTAAATTAAATTTGCAACTTTAATGAATATTAATGATGTATTATCACCTTGGAATGTTATTTAAGTTATGACCATGTTTTTCCTTAAATACGCCACTGTGCGACGAGCCCCTTCCAGAGGCCCGGACCCGGTATTCTGGCACCTCCTGCCCCATCCTCTCGCCGGCCCTGGTTTTATGTTGCGAATATTGATATGTACCTATTATGATTTTATATTATAATATAATATGTGTTAGATATTTGAACGTCGCGATAGGCCGATTGATTACAAAAATTTCTTCATAATATTTTTTAATAGAACAACTATTAGACATTAATAAACAAAAGATGTATACCTACATGATAATCGTATGAATAAACACGAACGTGGACAAAGATAACAAAAACATTTTTTCTAATCGTAATAAGATTTATGAGTTTTATTTAAAAACTTCTGTTGGTGTTCAAATCAGTGGCGTATTTAGGATTTTTCCAAGGGGGGGATCAAAATAAAAAATTTAATAGAGACCCGTTAATTAATATTAAGCTTTTATGACTACTGGACAAATGTATGATTTATATTATAGGGTTTTAAATTTGAAATATTTCACATGAAATATTTCATGTGAAATATTTCATAATTGAAAATTTCCCGCTTTATGAAATATTGAAAAAAATATATATATTATATATATTACGTTTGAAATAGTGACTGTTAAATGTCATTTAATCAGTTGATATTGTATGATATCGTTTTGGTACAATGTTTGGGGTTTCCTATTTAACGTGGTATCATCCATCAGATGCCTAAAAATATGTAACTTTATGATAATATTCATCTAATAAGTAATAGTTCTAATCATATGTTATATATTGACATTTTACTTTTCTTCGAATAATATATTTATATAATATGAATTCAGTCATTTTAATTTTAATTTCCATACTTTCAATAGTATAGTTATGAACGATTTATATTTACCTAATAGCTAATTATTATGATTTTATATGTAACACTGATTTGTTTAACTATGCAAAAGAGATTATTTTTATTTTTATTTTTATTTTATTATATTGTTATCTTTAAATAATGTATTTATATTATATGAATTCAGACATTTTAATTTGAAGCATTTAACATTTCCAGATGCTGTATAATATTGCGTGTTTCACAATATTCGCAATAAATTCTATAAATATGTGCTTAACTTTTAAACTCACTAAGTACCAACATATTTTTTTGATGAGAAACTTCTGCAATAATGTGATAGCTGTTGAGTAATGGAACTACTGGCCACTTATTTATAAATTCATCTATATTTTGTAAAATTTATTCAGGTGTTTCAATTACTATTGGTCTGTTACCTCTTAAATCAATATTTATAAATTATAACTATAAACTATTATGGTGTTAATTGTTAATTTATATAAATTAGTTTTTATTTCTATTTAGTACAATTAATAATACAAAAAGTATTCCATAGTAAATAAAACATTAAGCATTATATGTTTTACTGAAATGAAACAACATTTTTATTTTTCATGAAAATTATATATTTCATGAAAATTCCACGAAATATTTCATGAAAATAAATAACATGAAATTTGACAACCCTATTTATATACCAAGGTAGTGCGTTAGTGTAAATTTGAGGACTTAGCTCCATGGCACAACAACAAAGTCACAAAAGAGTTACAAAATACATGGAAGTATGAAATCACATATTTAAATAAGATAAATTACAAATAAACCCCGTAAAATGTTGAGTATTTTTTACTCTAATTTTTCATTTAAATAATTAAATATAAAACAACAGTAGATATGTTTTGAAAAAACTAAATATAATTTATATTTAATAGTTAACAGATATTAAAAAGCAACAATGTATTTTATTCTGAATTATATTTTATTTTTATTTTATGTAACAAAATTTAGTTTCCTAGATTTTTTAGATAATTCGTCCACAACTTGCTAGTCAAAAAATCTAAATATTTCACAAATTAATATTTACCAGTGTTAAAGAGCCATAGAGCGAAAATAAATTTAGTTTTAAATAAAAAAAAAAGTATTCATCTCAAATCTTGGGGGGGGGGTCAAACCCAATGATCCCCCGTAAATACCAGGGGCGGCTCGTCAGAGGAGACTTTGAGACTGCGTCTCCCCTTAAAAATAAACTAGCTACTTGTAAATAATATAATTAATTAAAAATAATAATGTATAGAAATATTTTCATTTGTATTTAAAATATAATATTATATCGTTTTCATTGTTTATTATTATATTAAATAAAATTGAAAGTCACAAAATCGAAAACCTATTAATAGCTATTTCGATAGAAATACTATTTTAGTCATATCTGCGGGTCATTACGGCTCAGTTGCCGGTTCAGTGAAACTGAAGGCCGTCAATTGCAAACGTAATATGTAATGACATGGCTAGTTGGTCGGAGGAAGCCGGGGAGAATAAGCTGCGTATCATAGACGCTTTTGAACCTGGGTTCACAAGTCACAACAGTAATTGCCGTGCCGCTGCGCCGTGTAGCCCGTGTTTTATTAGTTTGCTAGCTTTAGACGTTTTATTCACGGTTTATTAATTATTTAATAATTATTATACGTATGTGTATATCCATCTAACATTTATTATTACTAAATATTAAATGAAATAATATTATTTAAAATAATTCATTTTTTCAATAAAAAAGTTTTTCTTGTACGTTATTACCTATATGAAATTTATGTTATATAATTTAAGTCTCCCCAGAATATTTACTCACGAGCCGCTACTGGTAAATACGTCGCTGGTTCAAATCAATAGCTATATACTTGCGTCTATAAATGTTTGTATCTAATTTCTGTCGACTTCAAAACAATTACTACTAGTGAGTAATTATTTTAATATAAAATGATATGTTCTGATTCAATTAAAATTAAAATTTTAAATATATCAATTAGTTATTTTTTATTTTATAAAATTCATCTGAATATGTAGGTTCTTATATTTATGTAATGCATTGAGTAATTGAAAATTGAACACAGATTTTTATTAAATTCTTTCATAAATCTTTGTTTATATTTTTGAAATATTTACCTATCATTTGAATGGCAATCCGACACCAACAATATGAAAAAAATGGCAGCCGGAAGATTTTGACGTTTTTAGAGTTTTATACAAAACATTTTGCGTTTACCTATTACCTTCTACCTACATATAAACTAACAATAAATAGAAAAATACTTTATTTTACTTCTTTTCTACGTATAATGCGTATGTTTATTATTATTTATTACTAGCCATGGGCCCATCACACAGTGTTCTGTAATTGGAAAAAGATGGCCAAAAATATTAAAGTTGACACTGAATAATATTTTATAAATTTTTTAATATCTTTGTGATTGAAAACTTCATTTAAAAAAAATTATTTATTTTAAACCGTCATAAGGCGCGTTCCTATTTGTATCATAAGTGAGTGCCATGCTCACCAATTGAATTTTTAGTATTAAAAATGGTTTATAATAATAAAATTGATATTTACACTGTAAAAAAATATTGAGGATCAATAAGATTAAAATTACGAATGAAAATTAAGTATAATAATTTTCTTTTGTGAATAAAATTTTTTTCAAGTATTTAAATTATAAAAAAATAATATCCAAAATTATTTCTGCGGGTTAATTATCTATAATTATTCTTAGAAATATTTTATAAAATGTATAAATCAAATAACTTTTGATTATCAAAATGTATAATAAATTGAAAAATAAATGGTAAAACTTATATAAAGTTAAAAAAATATATATTCTATATAATAATTATTTTGAAAGTTAAAACAAAGGAATTTCCATTCAAATTTTGTTAAATAATTTGATTTTTTGAAAATTATTTTATAAAATATACAAATTTACCCAAAAAATACCATGTTTTCATATTAATTTTATCATTATTCAAAAATGTGCAAATTGCACTGCTTTTTTTATTAAAAGGAAGTTTCTTATAGATAATTTTTTATGCATTTTACAGCGGAGTTAAATGGAGATCACTTGTTTTTTTTTAAAAGTTTTATATACAAATTTTTGAACAATAAAAATTTTAAGGTGAACAATAGATGTAAAATATATTAAATTGACTTCTTTTAAAGTAACTTACTAATTATTACATTATGCGTAAACTTTATTTACTTTAGGTATTCAAATTTACCTATGTATAATAAATATATATTTTTTTTAGTTACGAAGGTATATTTTCTGATTTTCAGTTAAAAAACATTAGATTAGGTACTAATTTAGTTCTGTTGAGGCCGCTTGAAATTATTTTGCCCGGGCCGAGCTATAGATCTAGTCCAACCCTGTTTTTTGAACTCTCATTTTAGAGAGTGTTATGTACCTATGTATATATATCGTAGTCTCTAGCGAGACTCTTCAATATTGTATAACAAATATGATAGGCTATCGATATGTTATCAGAAAGTATAATATATATATATATATATATATATATATATATATATTATATAAGATTATTATGTGTTCCGCCGTCCTGAAATAAATAAACCAGTCGTACTTTGTCAATGCGTGTGATATGTGTCCTCGGCTCCTAGAAGTAATACGTAACAGAGAGTAGAGACTTAGCCGTTTTGAGAGTAAAAATATTTAATTGCCGTTACGCAAGACTTTTTGAGTCACCGCGTATATAACAACATAAAAGTCAAAGTGTAAAATTAATGAAAAAAAGGACGTACTTCGCACCACGGAGTATTCTTAGCTCCACGGCAGAGGCGTATTTACTAACTAGTAAATGGTAATTTTCTGAAATATTTCGATTTTTTTACTAGCAAGTTGTGGACGAATTATCTAAAAAATCTAGGAAACAAAATTTTGTTATATAAAATAAAAATATAATATAATTCAGAATAAAATACATTGTTATTTTTAATATCTGTTAACTATTAAATATAAATTATATTAAGTTTTTCATAACATAGCTACTGTAGTTTTACACTTAATTATTTATATGCAAATTAGAGTAAGAAATAATCAATATTTTATGGGGTTTATTTTTAATTTATCTCATTTAAATATGTGATCTTATACTTCCATGTATTTTGTAACTCTTTTGTAACTTTGTTGTAGTGCTATGGAGTTAAGTCTTCAACTTTATACTAACGCAGTATATAAATCATACATTTTTCCAGTAGTCATTAAAGCTTAATACTAATAATTAAGGGGTCCCTATCAAATTTTTTATTTTGATCCCCCCTCCCCTTGGAAAAATCCTAAATACGCCACTGCTCCACGGACAAGATAATGGAGATGGGTGTATTATATTTTAAAGAAATGATAGATCATTTCTATAGTTTAACGATTCCGAGCAAAGCTTCAGCTTTTTAACAGACCGTCATTCAAATAAATTTTTTAAGTTGAAAATAGATGTAAAAATCTTGTATTATGTAACAATCGTAAAATAATTCAATTAAACGCTTATAAAAAAAAAAAAAATCCACCGTCGCAATTTTCGATATTTTTCTTTATCGTTAGTATATTATCAGTAAGGTCATACTCAATTTTCAAAAGTTATCGACAAATATTAAAAATATACCGTTCGCAAATTTCGTATTTTTCGTCTAATTATCGGTAATTTATTTTTCAAAATCACCTAATGTTTTTTTTGTTTGAAAAAAAAGACAATTTTTTTATAAAAATGATTCAAAATTTCTATCTGTATTCAAAGTCACATCTGGATCGACTTTTTATATTTAAATCGTGAAAGTGAAAAATTGACGTAAAAACAGTTTATAACGTAAAAATTGTATGATAATTTTCTTAAACGCCAATAAAAAATCTTGAGTCACGATTTTTAAACAAAGTTAAGTTGAGCAAAAAGTTACTCCAGTAAAAAAAAAAAGTAAGAAAGAAAAAAAAACATCATTGTAAAACTATAAAACCCCTTCGCATCACTTAGAAACTAAAACAATTTATCGTGTTAATTTTTAGGAAACTTGGAACATATACCTTAAAAAAAACATGTGAGCCAATATTTTAATGACATAAATGTACCGTGTATCACAGATATACTGTATCAGTACATTTTGTATTTAAGTACCATGTATAGTATATACTAATATAGTAATATAAACAAAATAACTTACCTTTGGTTTTCCATTTTATCTCACTTCAAAATTATATGAAAGAAAAATTTGATAGAAGATACTTGATATGACTTTTTATTTGTGTAATGTGGTTCCCAATGCTTTTGGAATCAAAATGTTTGACAAAGTATGTGCATCGACTATCGAGTTCGTTAATGCACTGCAATTCCAGGCAGACTGCAAAAATGTTATACAGTTGCATCCTGTGGGCTGTAACGTAACTAGTGACGCCCGTACCAATCAGAGACATTTATAAGGGAGTTAGTTGAATATTGCAACCCCTTACTTTCTCCCACTCGTTTCATCAGTTTTTTCGCAATATATTAATTCCATTACGACCATGCACAAGTGCAAAAGTACATACGCTAACGCATCCCAATTATCTCTTAATTTATCCAGGCAACGCCAAAAAATGCGTGTGGTACGAAAAAAAAAATCTGAAATAACATACCGTAGTATGGGGTGACTTTGATAATTTTTACAACTTTTTTTACACATAATTACTTATAACTTTGGTATACTTATAATTAAAAATCTAAAAATGGTATCGTTACTTCAAGTTCTATTTTGCCTTCAACTCTTTCATGCACGAGGTTTTGAGTATATTCCACACTCTTGTTGCACAGACATATACATTTTTTATAATTTTTGTTGTTTTCGTTATTGTTTTGTATAAGAAATATATTCAAACACAGATTTAAAAAAAAAAACGAAAATTACTTAAAAACTTTGGAAGTTACCAAAGGTGGGACAGTGTAAATCCCACCGTGCAATAAACGTGTCATATATTTTAGATATCTACATATAGTACTGTAGTATTAGGCAATATTTTACAACGTAATATTAAGAAATATCATAAACAATATCTAGCACATAGGAAACATAACACAAAACAAAAACTGTATAAACATTTTGCAATAGAAAACAAATTAATATAACATTTAGAATATAAGACAACAATTGTCAAGTAGTACGTAAGCAATAATAGTATGTGTAATTAGGTTAAGACAAATGATATAAAAAGTAAAAGGAGAGGAGAATAAAATAGTCAGTGTGTGGTGGTCGTGTGACTCGATCACCACTGGCCACCAGTGTTAAATCTAATGTTTTAAATTAATTATTTATGTGTACGTGTTGTATGTGTCGACAGTGATCGGCGTATACGACAAAGTGGCGCCCAACTAGTGGCTCGTCAACCTACGATTTGTTTGTGCGCGTTTTTTATACAATTTTTTTTTTGTGTGTACGAAGGACTGTACACACGAAAATTTTATTTTTGTGTTGTGTGCTGGTTGTGTGTAGTTTCCATACAATTTTTTTTTTGTGTGTACGAAGGACTGTACACACGAAAATTTTATTTTTGTGTTGTGTGTGAGTATTTCCATACATTTTTTTTGTGTGTACGAAGGACTGTACACACGAAAATTTTATTTTTGATTTGTGTGTGTGTGTGTATTTCCATACATTTTTTTTTTTGTGTGTACGAAGGACTGTACACACGAAAATTTTATTTTTGTGTTGTGTGTGAGTATTTCCATACATTTTTTTTGTGTGTACGAAGGACTGTACACACGAAAATTTTATTTTTGATTTGTGTGTGTGTGTGTATTTCCATACATTTTAGATTCTGAACGAAGTGAAGAATGTATTGATTTTACTATGATGTGTGTTTTTTTTTTTTTTTTTTGTTTTTTAGATTCTGAACGAAGTGAAGAATGTATTGATTTTACTATGATGTGTGTTTTTTTTTTTTTTTGTTTTTTTTTTTTTGTTTTTGTGTCTGTGTACACTATAATCCTTCAATTCTTAGCTTCAATTTTGAACTTCAGGGTATGTTTTCGGTGGCAAAACGAATATCGGAGGTACCTTAAAGAGGTCACAAGTGAAAATTCCCAAAAGTTTTCAAATGCCACGGGAAAAACAAACAAAAAATGAGGAAAAAACGGTACTTTTTGTGCAAAACCCGTTTTCGACGAAATCGATTTTTTTATTTAGCCGTTACTCAAAAACCAAAAATTTTAGATACTTGAAATTTTCACCAAATGTTTATATTAAAATCATCTATACGTGGTAAAATTTTTGAACACTTTTGACTTTTTTTGAGCTTTTTATAGACAATTTAAATTTTTGACTTTTCTTAGTTTTTTTTTCTGAAAAGTGGATAAAAAAAATTTGGCTGGACAAAAAATCTTGAAAATTTAATATGAAGTTCCTCATAAGAAGTACTTATCGGTATAAAAAAAAAATTCAAAGCGAAATGCACACCTTTTTTTTTATAAGCATAAAAAGTTTAAATTTTTATGAAATATTGAAAAATCGCGAAAATTTGAACTTATTTTTTTCTGAAATGTGGATAAAAAAAATTTGGTTGGCCATAAAACTTTGAAAATTTAGTACAAGGTTCCTCATTAGAATTTCTTATTGCTATTAAAAAAAATCAAAAATCGTGACTCACAATTTTTTTTTATAAGCATCTAAAGTTCAAACGTTTACGAAATAATTACATGATTGCGTAAAATAATAATTTAGCCTTAAACGATTTTTGATATTTGTTCTTATTCAAAAAGTATAAGTCGAAAAAACTTGAAACTTTCACCAAATGTTTATATTGGAATCATCTATACGTAGTACAATTTTTGTAAACTTTAGACTTTTTTTGAGCTTTTAATAGACAATTGAAATTTTCAACTTTTCTTTGTTTTTTTTTCTAAAATGTGGATAAAAAAAATTTGACTGGACAAAAATTCTTGAAAATTTAATACAAGGTACCTAATATGTCGAACTTATCGGTATAAAAAAAAAATTCAAAGCGTAATGCACAATTTTTTTTTTATAAGCATAAAAAGTTCATATTTTTACGAAATGTGTAGAAAATCGCGAAAATTTGAAGTTATTTTGCAGTTGAAAATTCATAAAATTTTAAGTATTCAAAACTAAGAATTGTAAATTCGGTACAAAGTTTGACATACGTTTTCCTTCAATTATCTGTAAAAAAATTTGCACTGGAATAAAATCAAAAATTTTTATGAGTGTTTGAAATTACAATTTTTTCACATAATCGCGTAAAATAACAATTTAGGCATCATTGATTTTTGATATTTGTTCTTATTCAAAAAGTATAGGTCGTAGAAACTTAAAACTTTTACAAAATGTTTAAATAGGCATTTTCTTTACATAGTTGTATTTTCAAAATATTTCGTTTATTTTTTAGCTATTTATAGGCATTTGAATAATTCGATTTTTCTTAGATTTTTTTTTATAAAAGTCGATAACAATTTTTTGGCCCTACCAAATCGCTTTAAAATTTAATAGAAGGTTTTGAATAAGTTGATCTAAGAGTGATTCAAAAATTATTCAAATAAATAGGCACAATTTTTTTTTATAAGCAGTTGAAGTTCAAAAATCGACAAAATTTGTCAAAATCACGAATATTTGCAAATTATTTTGTAGTTGAAAATGTATAAAAATTTTTGTATTCAAAGATAAGAAATGAAAATATTATGTAATATCACAGCTGATAAAGATAATTAAATAGATTAAGTTTATTATAATATAATCAGTAGCTGACAGCTGTTCTATACAAAATATTGGTAGATTGTAAACACAAGGTGTATAACGTACCTTTACATGGTTGAATAGAACGTTACTAACTTCCAATTTCCAGTTATTTTAATGTGTGTATCAGTTCCATAAACATGCGGATTTTATATATTATTATTAATTATTAATATTTAAATAGACGTAGCCACGGAGCATTCAGCATATATGGACGGCGGGGTCGGGTGGTACCGTCACGATAGTGCATTTAGGCAAATAATATGGTATTTACCTACGCCCTATCTATGCACATCCTGGTTTGTCCAATGCTCACGAGCAGAAGTCACATGAATAGACAAATGTAAATTTAACCCAATCTAGGATATTAAAATAAAATATATATTACAATTTAAGGCTGACATCTTCATCTTCGTTCAGAATCGTTTTTTTTTTTTTTATAATATAAAATAATTCCAAAATCTATCCAATAATGCCTAATCTAGCAATGCATCTCGTGTATCCCACCCAACTACTGTATCCTGTACTTAACTTACAATGATTTATCATTGCATTCAAATGTAAAGTACCATACAACTAAACTATCGTAAACCAGGTGATCCCATGATAGAAAGTGCTATACATTCCTCACCATTATCTTGTCCGAGGAGCGAAGCGACGAAGGACGAACTTCCACCACCATTATCTTATCGGCTTTTTATTTTTGTGTGTACGAAGGACTGTACACACGAAAAATTTTATTTTTGATTTGTGCTCGACGCTGTTTTTTGTGTGCCCGCCATCGCGTCATTATATTAAACAACGGCGAATCCACGTTTATCTAGACGGTGTTCTCGTCTTGTAGTCGCGTTGTTCGCGCTTACCTTTCTGGCTTCGATTTGTTTTACATGCGTGTAAATTAACTTAGTAATTTATTCATATTACCGAACATTTCCGTGTGCCAGCGTACTAGACACTTATGTGCCGTACTTCGAATTCCGCTATTACCCGCAATTTTGTGGTGGTGTACCCACATTGCGTTTTTAATGTTTTAATATTTCGGCTAATATTGGATTTGGTGCCGAAGCATCGTTGTTGCGACTACCAGCCAAGTGTGCCCACCATTGTACGCGTCTAGGTGAGGGTATGCATGACGCATACGTTCTACTCGTTACCACCATTAGGGCAAGTAACGTCAGTGATGCTGTTGTGACTTTCAACATCCTATATGGCGGTGGCCGGTTACCGATGGAGTGTCAATGTGTCACGCAATGGTATTGTCATTGATAATCGTTCTCCTATTGTGGTATAGATAGAATATAATATAAATGTATATGTGTATATGTATGTATGTATGTGTATGTATGTGTATGTGTGTATATGTATGTATGAAAAATTGAACCTAATACATACACTGCCTTTAGATACTCAATAATCAAATTCAATTTTTTTTTCTGTCTTCAAAAAAATACACCCTTTAACATTACTATTTGCTCTTTAAATACATTTTAAACCAATATACCTTTTTGTTATGATATTTTTTTTTTTCTAAATAATTTATGAAGCCTTATTTTATTTGTAGTGTGTAAATTGCACTTAATTGTCATGTACCTTTCGCAAACCTCGTCGTATTTAATAATATTAATGATTATATCACTTATTATAATTTATCCAATCTTTCTGTATTGATCAAATTATATTACTTATGAGTAATAATGAAATAATTATACCATTAGAACTTATGAATATTTATTTAAAAAAAAAATAATAATAATAATAATAATAATAATAAATTTTCCATCTATATATATAAGTTGAATTGAATGTATTTACCCGATTATATTTATTGAATACGATACCTATTACAAGTTTGTTTGAGTATACGTGAATACGATATTTTGACTTGACATGTGTTATATCCACACGGAAAAAAATAGTTTAGTTATAGTAGATGGTTATTTTATTTCAGTTGGTCGAACCATATAAAAGGTTACTTTTAACCATTTTAATAGGTTGCAACGACGTCACGAAAGTGGTTGCAAATAACATGTCTACAATACTACGAATAGAATAATAAATTTAAAAATAGTTTTGCAGCTGCAGTTGAATTGGGTTTGTGTGCTTTTTTTTCAGATTATAGTTGGGAATTTTGATCGATTATACACAAGATATCGATTTTATCATTGATAATTTTATATAAATATGTATTTGTTATTCCCCGTCTGGCGTCTACCAATACATCTTAGTACCTATTTCACATTTTGATTTTCGACTTCTTTGGTCATTGAGTGTACACTATTCATTCGTGTTACGTGCGACGTGCCTACGTCTATATAATACATATTATATTTAATGTTCAAATGTTTAATCGTTCAAATGTTCTACAATCTGTTATGTATTAAATATTTTATAATTTAATCATGGATCATTTTGTTGTTAAGAACCTAAATGAACTCAACATTCCACAAAGCATTGTTCAAGAATTTATAGGTATGTTTCATAAACCTCAATTAATAAACCCTAGTTTACCCTAAGACTAGATTTAATCTATATAGTTATTTGTTAGAATGTAACAAGTTAGTACTAAGGTAAGTACAGTACCTAGTACTTAGTAGCCTATAGTACTTATTAGAATTTATATTATTATATTTCGTAGGTATATAATAGGTACACCGTACACACGTGTCACCTTATATTTGTTGTGTACTTGTGTCTATCAATTTTGCAGACATAAAATTGTGAATAAATAAGTAAATAATGGTTTATTCTTAATTATTCTTATATAATTTTTTATGGCGAATATTATTAGTTTTCGATTAATGCAAATTTGGTAGAGTTCATTCTTATTGTAAGTCTCGTTGTAAGTTTAATAGAAACGTTTAATTAAATTATTACTGTTTGAGGTAAGACGGGAAAAATGCAATGGGGCAAGATGAAGACATGTCCAATCTTATCTCAATTGATTTTTTCAAATATTATAATTTAATACATTTAATTTAATTATTCTATTCTATTTAATAATGATGCTCTTGAACCTAAATAGTGTTTTATGATTATACCTAGTATCCTAAAGTAGAAGTTATACATATTATAATCTAAACAAATATAACAAGCTCTATTTCTTAGATATTTTATGCTTAATACATACAACTCTCCTTTTAGTACATCAAATTAACCTGATTAATATATTTTTACATTAATAAAAAAAACAACAATGAGTTATTACATAAATGATAAGAAATAAAGAGTAATTATTATGAATAAATATCTATGTCTCATCTTACCCTACTCGTGTTCCATCTTACCTCCACTATGGTCCATGATGGGACAAAACCCAATTTTAAGTTAAGTGCAAATATATGCATAATGAATAGTTATATAACAAAGCTGATTGAAAATTTAGAAACTACACATAATTTTACATAAAATGTAAATCTTTGTTTTATCAATAAAATAAATAATCAACCCATTAAATGCAGATAAAGTTAGGTGTCCCACCTTACCCAAGTTTCCCCTACTTACTAACAATATAACATCACCATACAAATTAATGGCTAAAGTGCACTTTACCACGCCCCTCACGAATTTCGATTTTTTTTTTTTAAAGACGTGTTTATTAATGCTGATTTCAGAACTGTTTTAATTTTTTTGCGGAAACCATTATTTTGGAAGTTATAGCCTTCCAAAGTTTGCGATTTTATGTTTATACGCATGCGCGCCACACTACTTCCGCGCGTATAATTATAATATTTAACGCTCGCGACACACTACAGCGGTTTTGACGCGCGGTGAAAACGCGCTTGCACCGCGCGTCAAAAACGCCAGATGCAAACGCATACAATCAAATAGAAAACGCGTTTAAAACGCAAAACCGCGACAGGCAGCGGTGTCACGCGGCAACGCGCGTCAAAACCGCGCTAGTCTGACGCACTCCATTACATGGTATGCGTTTTCATCTCGCGTTTTTGACGCACGGCACTCGCGCGTTTTCACCGCGCGTCAAAACCGCTCTAGTGTGGCACGGCCCTAACGCATTTACGCGCATGCATGCGCCAAACGCTGTATACTGTGCTTTCTTACGTTTTCGTATTGGATTGTCGCCTATTATTAATTATATTATTATTTTATTTTGTTATTATTAAGATTACTATTAAGATAGACTTTCAAAAGGTAATAGAACTGAGGCATAAATGCAGTTTAGCTCCCAAGCGTTTTTTGGGAATTTTTTTTTTTCATTAATGTTTATTTTTACATGCTTAATTTGGTGGTGCTTTCAAAAAAAGTCGGTCAAACTTCTTTTGGAAGTTATGGGCAAAAAAGTTAAAAAAAGATCGATTTTCCCAAAACACGTGTTTTTTACTTTAAAATACTAAAAATTGACATTTTTTAATTTTTTTTTTTTCATGCTCAATAATTTCACTATATTTCCACATATATATATATTTGTATATATATTTGTTTTTGTGTTTAAAACTCGGGGGGAGTATACTACGATGTCCCCACGTTGCATAACAAGTCGATTATCAAGCCGAAATGTCCCCACGTTGCACAGCAAGTCGAGGGTTGATATCGATTTGAATGCCGAGCGCGAAGCGCTCGGGGCACGACACGAGCTTGCGGAGCAAGTGAGGGGAGTTTTGCGAAGTGAGCAAAGCGAACGTAGCTGCGGAGCGAAGTGACGCTCAATGTCAAAATAGCGCAAACAATCTATAAAAAAAGGATTTTTCTTTTTAATAATTATTATACGCGCTCCGCATATAATTATACGCGCGGAAGTAGTGTGGCGCGAATGCGTATAAACAAAAAATCGCAAACTTTGGAAGGCTATAACTTCCAAAATAATGGTTTCCGCAAAAAATTTAAAACAGTTCCGAAATCAGCGTTGATAAACACGTCTTAAAAAAAAAAAAAATCGAAATTCGTGAGGGGCGTGGTAAAGTGCATTTGTTCTAAATTAATTATTTTTTTTGTAATAAACTATTCCACCTTACTTTTATATAATTTATATAAGTACTTAAAAAGTATAACTACTCTAATTATACTAAATATAAGTGTCACACAGTATAACTACTTTTATTTTTTATTAAAAAAATATTAGGATAATATTTCATTTAAAAATAAAAATTAATTTTTGCTTGTTGTCTACCCAAATATTATTTTGTAATGGTTAGATCAAGGAGTAGATGAAGAAGCTTTCCGATGCTTAACTGAATCTATGGTGCGAGAGCTTTGTCTACCTATGGGTCATCGAGCCAAAATAGTAAAAAGAATTTCAGAATTGAAGTCAGAGTTATCATCTAATGTGCAAGTAATAAAAGTGTACCCATTGTAATTTAACCTTTTCTGAATTTCCAAACCTGACCTAACTTATATTTTCATGAATTATAAATTGTACCTATTAATAGTTAATATACTTTATTTTATGCATTAAACTGTATTATTTATTATAGAATTCATGTAATTCTTCTTCGGAGACCTCTGTTTTTAATATTTTAACTGATGGTAATTTGAGTCATGTAAATGATATACTGATCTCCCATGAAACATTGCAGACAAATTTGGATGATTCAAGTATCTATGCTTTATAATTTATATTCTTGTTGCGTTAAACATTTACTATTTAATAATATAATTTAAATAAATTGTAGGTATAGAAATTATCAATCAGGATTTTTCAACGCTTGGAAAATGTATTACTGATAACAAAACTAGTCCCTGCTATACCAACAAACATTTCACCAGCTTCATTGATACTCCTGCTAGCGCCAGCTTTATTGATACTCCTAGCACCAGCTTTATCGATACTCCTAGTACCATTCATAATGTTGATGTGAATGTTACAAAAAATACAATCAACACTACAGTATGTTTTTTAAGTACCTAACTTGTATATATGACTGTATGCATTCTAACCATTATTTTATTACTGTTAAATGTATTTTGTTACAAAATTGTTCTACGTACTAACACATTACTTTTTTTTTTTAATTTTTCTGTTACAGCCATTAAATTCATCAATTAGTTTAAAATCTATGTTGAATAGTTATCATGAAGGCAAAATCATTTTAGATAATTATTTAAAGAATAATGAACTAAATGGATTGTTGAGAAATAAATTATCTCATATAATAGTAACGCATTTGCTCAAACAAAGTGAAGACAAAAAAATATCTACTGAAAAATTAATTGCAGTATCTTTAGAAATTTGTTCTGTATTTCCTCAAGAACACAAAGAGACATATTATACTCCTTACAAAAAAGAGGCAAATTTAGTATCGCCAGCTAGAGGAAAGTTGTGGGATAAGTATAATAATCTCAGAAAAGAAATTAGGAAAACAAACCAAAGATCGACTAAAGAGATTACTCCTGAAAATAGTTTTACACCAAGTGAAGGTATAGTAAATATTGTAGAATTTATTCATTAATATATTTATTAATATTAAATGTGTTATTTTGTTTGGTTAAGAATTAGCAGATGATACAATATGGCTCAAAAATAATATATCACCTTGGAGTATTGTTGAAAACAAATGGCTTAAAACATTTCAAGAGAGATATAACTATTTATTA
Organism: Therioaphis trifolii; assembly: GCA_027580255.1. NCBI lineage: Eukaryota > Metazoa > Arthropoda > Insecta > Hemiptera > Aphididae > Therioaphis > Therioaphis trifolii. The sequence goes on from CM050404.1 coordinate 125,144,442, forward strand.
AGCGGTGATACAAATAGTTGTTGTCTATCAGTCTATCCTCCATTAAAAAGTCCACTTGGATTCACATTGGTCAGTATGAATTTACTTGAAGCTAAAATTACTTAATTAATTTTTTTATGAGTTATTTTTAAATATTTGATTACAGATTGATCTAGATTTTAGTCAGTTATACCCCCAAAAAACACTGATACTTTTTACCAAGTTTGAAATTTTAAAAAACAAATTATCAAATTATATAAATAAATATAATATTAAAGGAATTGATAGTAATTTGATAGATGCGATCATAAATCCTCCAGATTCTGTTAAGTTTTAACAAATTATTATTACATCAAATATGGCTCCTATTTAAAAATTCTTTAAATGTAAAATTAATAACTTGAAATTAATTTTTAATACATAAATGTTTATGTTTTATAGGCATTGACACAGTTGCCGCTCTAAAAGTTCTGGTAGAATTATTTAAACCAATAAATATATCAAAAAGAACATGTACTGGATCAAAAAAGAATTTTACTAGACCATCTAAATTAGAAATTCAGCAATCATTCATTTACTATATGCAAATGTATGAATTCATAATTTAATTTCTTTTTAAAACTAAGTTAATTCTTAAAATAAGTAATTATAGTTTAGTTTATTTATAGTCAGTGTCACAGTTGAAAGAAATTGACGATGAAAAATGTAACAAAGCGTTAAGAACAGGAAAAAAACTACAACCATATATAGTTTTTGTCGAGACTGACAGTCAGGTGACATATTTTTATATAGTAATCAACAAATTTTTTTATAAAGTTGAGAGCGCATTAAAGGCGATTGATATATGTTTTAAATCTTTCTTTGTTTTCAATTTACATTATACACCACAGTGTGAGCAAATTTGGTATATTATACAAACATTTATCTATGAAATAACCACAAAGTTTGACAAAAATTGTAGTCCAAATGTCACTATTTTAATTAATGACTTAAATAAGTGTTAATTAACCAAAATGTATTAATAATTTTAATTTTAACAGTTGCAAATTTAATTTTATACTTTAATTATTTTTTATTTGTTGTACTAAAATTTATTTTAATTTTAATTATATTTAATAACACCAATTGTAAAATGGCATCATGCTTTATTTGTTTAGTTAGTATAAATTCTTTTAAAAATCTTATCAGGCATATAAAATTATTTCATTCTTTTGAGAATATAATAGAGTACAAATGTATAGAACCATCATGCGGAAGAAGTTATAACTCTTTTGATTCTTTCAGTAGACATTTGTTAACTCATACTTTAGTGAACCAAGAGTCTTCTAGCAATTTACTTATAGATCCAACACAGATTGATGATACTTTGAATCAACAATCTAATGAACAACTAGAAATAAGTTCTTGTAGTAACATATCTATTAAGGCATTCAAGAATCTAGTTACTGAGGATGGAATAATGCTTATATCAAAATGGTATAATGAAGCGGTTGTACTACCTAGAAACAAATTACAAATTCTTTTAAACGACTTAAATGGATTTAATGATAAGTGTATGCAAATTCTAAAAAAAGATGTATTAGATAATTAAAAAAAAAATAATTCTGATGAAAATTCAATTAGTAAAATATCAGTTATGTTTGATATTATTAATGATCCGTTTCAAAATTTAAAAACCGAGTATAAACGATTAAAAGTTTTGGAAGAGTTAGGAGTCTATGTAAAACATTACAATTGAAATCACTATAGGTAGTAGAAATAAAAATATTACAAAAAATGATAATATTGTAATTAAGTTAGTTAATGTAAATATTTGTTTTATTCCATTAAGATGTATTTTTAAAGTGTTTTTTGAGCAACCAAATGTATTAAAAACAGTTCTTGAGTATTTTAAACGTTTAAATTCTATGACTGGGGGAATTGTTTGTAGTTTTGTGCAAAGTGAATTTTGGAAAGATAAATGTCAAACTAGCCCAGATAAAATAATCATTCCTTTTTTTTTATATTTTGATGAATATGAAACAAATAATCCTCTTGGTGCTCATGCTGGGAAAAAAAAATTAGGGGCAGTTTATGTATCATTTGGGTCATGCCTCCCTCCAGAATTTCAGTCTTCATTAAATTACATTTTTATTGCTAATGACCGTAAGGAGTTTGGAAATAAAAATATATTTAAAGAATTAATTAATGAAATTAATTATTTACAAAAAGATGGTATAATTGTGAATGTAGAAAGTCAAAATTACACAATCTACTTTTCATTGGCATTAATCATAGGTGATAACTTGGGCTTACACTCAATGCTAGGTTTTAGTGAAGGCTTTAATGCAAATTACCCTTGTCGTTTTTGTTTGTGTTCTAAAATTGAATGCAATTATTTAGTAAGTCAAGATGACAGTAAAATGAGAAATATAGAAAATTATTCACAGGGTATAGCCATAGATAACTTATCGCTTACAGGCATCAATGAATTGTGTATGGAACCAAATTGATGGTTTCCATGCAGTTCACAATCATTCAGTTGACCTAATGCATGACATTTTGGAGGGAGTTTGTTCTTATGATTTGTGTGGTATATTATATGAATTTATAATTAATTTAAAATACTTTTCTTTAGATACACTAAACAATCGTTTACAGTATTTTAATTATGGTCCTTTAGAGGTCCAAAACAAACCTCAGTCAATAACAATGGATACAATAAGAAATAAAAAAAAATTAAAAATGTCAGCAATTGAAGTTTTATGTTTTAGCAGACATTTAGGTGTTCTAATTGGTGACCTTGTACCCATTAATTCGGAATTTTGGCAGTTATATATATTACTTCGACAAATTATACAGATCGTAACGTTAAAGTCAATTCAACCAGAACATAATTTATTACTAAAAACACTTATAACTGAACATCATGAGTTGTATTTAAAATTGTTTCTAACCAACTTAAAACCAAAGTATCACCACTTATTACATTTTACATTAATAATGAGTAAAGTTAGGCCTGTATCTCACTTATGGTCGATGAGATACGAGTCTAAACATAGAGAGTCCAAGCTAACGGCCCATTCTATTACCAGTCGGAAAAATATATGCTATACACTGAGTATTAAACACCAACTAAGACTTGCACATCGATTATTATGTAAATCGAATACACTATCTTTGTCTTTAGAATCATCAAACGTAGGAAAATTAATATATATGTCTACAAATGAGATAGAAAAAATACAAAATAATTTATTAAATCAGGCTATAAATTTAAATTCTGTTAGTTTTGTTTCGTGGGTTCAGGTGAGAGGCACTCCTTACACAACCAAGCAGAGAATGATAATTATAATTGATGTTAAAGATATACCTATATTTGTCATAATAAAGTATATTTTCTTTAAACTCCAATGTGACATATCATTTTTAATTGGTCAACGTATAACTTATAAGTACAATAGGGTTTAATGAACATTTACAAGCATATGAAATAAAAAATAGTGATGATCTATTATGTATTTCATTTGATGATTTACTTGTAGAACAAAGTCCTTGTGTTTGTAGCACAATGTCTGATGGTTGTACATATGTATCATGTAATTTTTAAAATGTTACTTCTTATATATTTTATATTTTTATACCATAAAATAATAATGTATTTTATTTGTTAAATATTTTTTTTTTATGTTAAAATGTTTAAATAATAATATTGTACGTATTACCTATTTAAGGGTACCTATATTTTAAATTGTGTATTTTATATTAAAATGTATCAATGATAATTTATTCATTATATTTTGTTTTTATTTATTTATTCATATATATTATTAAAAATGTATATAATATAATATGATATATATTATTCCCCCTCCTATATCCTAGTGATTATTCAACCACTTTATTTTGGTTACTACAAATGATGAGAATTGTTACCGTAACCTTATAATATTGTTGGAAATACTATTTATTGCTTTATAATTACAAAACAATTTAGGTTAGGATGACCATAGTGTATGGTTAATGGAACCATCTAAGCTGGTAGGATTTCTAACCAAATTGTTTGGTTACATAAACTGAATTATGACAACCAAATGGGTTTGGTACTTGGAACTATGATAAATGGTAGTCCCTATACCTACCACTGAATTTGGTTAGGATAACCATTTAATTGGTATCTACAACCATATAGTTTTTTCCGTGCACGTGATATTTTGACTTGGCGTTTCATGTGTCTTAGTACTTATTTTTGTATTTAGGTACATATGTATCCATGTTTGAATAATGTGAATATAATTATACGACTTGTCATGTGTGCATATGTAAACGATTTATTTTTTGATGTTGGGTCATCATTTACACGTGTGTAGTAATTTAGTATGTGAATACGAGTTTTGACTTAGCGCGTGTGTGTGCACGCGCATTCATTCAATATTTTAGTAAACAGGTACTTCATTGGATAAACTGCATTATTGCGTATTTTGAGATTGGGTACCTACGTTACGGCAAGGTACGACATTAATGTACACATGTGTGGGGGACTTTACTTCAAAGATTCGTACTTAATATTAATGTTTTTTATTAATTTTTTTTCTTGTTATCATTTATAAATCATTATTTTTCATTTTTATCATGTTTATTAAAAATTAATCTGACTTCAACACATCATTTTGGATTTTAAATTTAAATGTCACATCAATATTACCGCTTACTGTTCTTTATTTAAAAAAAAAAAAAAAAAAATTGTGTAACTTCCTTTGAAAGAGGAAGAAATATAGTACTTGACACATTTTTATATACCTAATTAGGAACATACCATTTTCGTTGTAACATTTTATGATTGCATTCATATCGATATTATTTAAAAAAAAAAAAAAAAAAAAAAATGTTTTGAAAAACATAATACCATTTGTTAATACACATAGTATTTTATCACATTTTAATAATATCTTATTGTATTCAGTTTATTAAATATTACGCAAAAATTGTCTTAAATTTAATATTAATAATAATAAAAAAAGGGGAGAGTAAAAAAATAACACCTTACATAATTGATATATTTAATGTATAATATTTTTTTTTATCTTTAGTTCAATTTATTAACTATGTTTTTTTTCGGTTTATAAAAATGATTAGATTTTTAGAAATGTATAAGTTATACTTAAGATCATAAATATACCGAAATATTTTTTCTAATGGAACTTTTAACATACCTGTATCGTAATTACATATATACCTATCAATATTGTGAAATTATACCCCAGTTATATTCAAGGCCGTAGCCAGAAAAATATTTCGGGGGGGGGGGGGGGTAGAGTATAAATGTTATATTATGTTATATTATTAAAAATAAAAAAATGTGTAAAACGTACTACAATAAAACTATATTAATTTCATTTTCCTTGAAGTATTTGAAAATCTTTTGATAACTTCTTCAGTGTCAATTTCAATATCTCTATGTACACTCATGAGGGCTAGTCCTACTAACCTTTCTTGTCCGGTTCTGTTTCTTAAAAACGTTTTTAGGCGTTTTAAAGTTGAAAACGTCCTTTCAGGTGTTGATGTTGATACGGGCAAAGTTCCCAACACATTTAATAAATAAGAAATTGACGGAAAAAAATCTAGATTGCACTGGGACAACGCGTTAAAAACATTTGATGGTCTTTCTTTCTCCAAAATCTTGGTCCATTTTGTCTGCCATAACAAAAATTCTGCTTCAATAGCTAGTGAGTTTGAATTACCAATATAAAAATCAACACAAGGTTTAATATCTTCATATTTTTTATTGACACAAAATTTAGGGATGACGTTTTGCAGGCTTGTTATTAAGTCTTTCTTGTTATTAAATCGTTTATTTAGTTGTTGTATAAAGTCGTCTAATAGAGGTATATAAATTGAAATTCGAAAATATTCTTCGGGATCATTGGTTTTAATGTTGATACGTTTAGTTTGACGAGAATTAATTCTTGGTATAGCTATTTCATTATTAACTGATTCTAACATGGTTTTAGATTTATTAAATAAAATTGAAAACTCTTCATTGGCGTTTTCTCGTTTTTTCATTAAAATTTTTGATATATATTTTCAATATGTTCACATGCTTCGTAAAGATCGCAGTTAACTTGTTGTAAAACTTTGCAAAGAGGCAAAGTAAGAGAAAATAATTCACCTGCTACGTTTAAACTAATAACAAACTCGCTTTTAATGATGGCATTAAGTAATTGTGAGGATTTAGACGAAGTGTCACTATTGTGGTGGTTTTCCAACTCTTCTAACGTGTACAAGACTGGACAATAAATTTCAATGAATCTTAGGAGTGCATCATGGTTTTCAACCCACCTCGTTTCACACATTGAAATTAACGTAGTTTTATTAGTTCCTGGTATATACTTAAGAATGTTTTGTTTTAATATTTATGTACGCTGAGCTGATGATTTAAAAAAGTTACAAATAGTATGAATTGTTCCTATAGAATTTCGAAATTGTTGAATTTTACAAGAATGACTTAGTGCCAGGTTTAAAGAGTGAGCGCTACAGTGGACGTACAGAGCTTTAGGATATTGTTCTATAATTTTAGCTTGTACACCATTTAAATGGCCACTCATAGCCGCTGCCCCATCATAACCTTGACCACATAATAGTTCTAAATTTATTTTCATACTGTTTAATGTATTTAAAATACTTGATGCTATCCCATTTCCGGTAACATCAATTACTGGGACAAATGTTAAGAAGTCTTCTCTTATTTTAAGTTCATTACAATTATCTGCAGACATATCTATATATCGGATACATAAGGACATTTGTTCAATTTTACTTATGTCGGTTGTTCAATCTGCCATAATTGAAAAACACTTTGATTTATTTATTCTATTGACTATTTTTTCAAGAATTAAATTTCCACAAATCGAAATAAATTCATTTTGTATATCCGGGCTAGTATAAAGTGCATTACCTGGAGCACTTTCGATATGATTTTTTAATTCCGAATCTCCAGATTTAACACGCATTCGTAAAATTGCACGAAAATTACCGTCGTTTATTATAGGTTCGCTATCGCTTACCGTCAATCGTCCAAAATCCGAAGTACCCCGAAATGGAATTTCTTGCCTACCCATCATTATTATGGTATTAACTATTGGACGAAGTTTTTTTTTATTTTCTTCAATCTGTTTTTTTAAACCTACATCAATTTGTTGAACAATATTTGGTTGTAAGCCCCGTTGTACAGATAAAAAGTGATCAGCAGATTCTACTGATTTTTTATGGTAAAATTTATTTGAATGTGATTGAAAAGCTTCCAACGCATTTTTCCAGTTTGAAAAACTGTTTAATGAACTTTTAATGCAACAAAACAGATATATACCGAAAAAATAAACGTCGTGTCTATCCGTGCGGCTCCGTGATTACTGACAATGGCATAAACAAAATATGTTATACTTCTCTACTGACCATCGATTACCAAAATAATTAAGATTAGATACTGTAGGTATACATTAGGTTTTACAAAAGTACATTAAGATTAGTTATCGCTTATCTAACACAATATAAATATAAAATATACCGTTAAACCGTTTTATTTATTTATGTGTTGTAATCACAGTGACACGTATCAAATATAATAGGTAGGCATTTAAAACTATTCAAACTATTCAATATTATTTCAAAAAAAAAAAATTTCGGGGGGGGTCTGAACCCGAACCCCCCCCCTGGCTACGGCCTTGGTTATATTATTATTGACCTAATAATTAAAACTACATAATATAGATATTCTGTTTTTGTTCTAAATTGCCAAATTGCCTTTTTTGTGTGTTCATTGTTGTCATTATTAATGTTTATACTTTCGTAATGTTAAATTTTAATTTTTAAAAAATAACAAAAAATGTTATTATTATATTCATTTGTTTTTGTTGTTGTTGCAACATATTTCTTATTCAATATGAAACTATATTTAGTCCAATTGATTGTTAAATTTTTGGTGTGTAAGCAAATTGCTATTAAAAGTAACATATTATATTATAACCTTTAAATAACGCCTTACTTTTACATCTTTAACAACTTTTTATTATTTGTAGGTATACAGTAATATTGTACAATTTAACTTATTTTGAAAAATCTTGTTTTTTTTTTAAATATTTAATCACGTTATCATGTATTTACATTTACCCTATGGTTGACTTTGGTTATATAGTTTTATTTATCAGATATGTATTTATGTAAAAATCGCATATATTTTGCATTGATAATAATTGTATTATGATTAAATGCATGTGACGAAATAATAGATCGTGCGATACAAAAAATCATCATCCATCGTCCATTACCGATACACCGATACACAAAAATGTTCAACCAATCTATGGATCAATCACAAGTCATGATTGAAGATTAAGTACCTACTAAATTCATATCAACGACCACTTCTTTGGGAGAAGATCAATCAACATAAAAACATTATTCTTGCTGACCACACAATAACATCAACCTCAAATTAATTTTGTATACAAAATCCAATATCATTTAAATTTCACCCTTTACTGAAATAATTATTATAAAATATGAGGACATATTTTTTTTTTAGAACGGGGACTGTAGTATTAGGCAATATTGTACAACGTAATATTAAGAAATATCATAAACAATATCTAGCACATAGGAAACATGACACAAAACAAAAACTGTATAAACATTTTGCAATAGAAAACAAATTAATATAACATTTAGAATATAAGACAACAATTGTCAAGTAGTACGTAATCAATAATAGTATGTGTAATTAGGTTAAGACAAATGATATAAAAAGTAAAAGGAGAGGAGAATAAAATAGTCAGTGTGTGGTGGTCGTGTGATTCGATCACCACTGGCCACCAGTGTTAAATCTAATGTTTTAAATTAATTATTTATGTGTACGTGTTGTATGTGTCGAGAGTGATCGGCGTATACGACAGTACGTAACTCTTACTTTCGGACAATTCACACAAATTAAATATTTATTTAACTTTAATAAAATTTGACAATTCTTTGAAATATCTGTATGCATATAAATATAAACATTTAAAATAAATTACACAAGAAGTTAAAATAGAATATACAGGAGAGCATGATACAAATTAAAACTTAACTTCAAAATACGATACAAAAACTACTAATGCACATAATCATATAATAGCAAAAAATTTTCATACAATATCTAATATACATATTTTAATATAATTATTATACACTTATAAAAAAATGTTTTCTTAAAATACATTTTGTGTGACCACGCTGTTGCTAGTATATATTCTTATAAACTGAAACAATAACCATACAAAATAATAAGTTTCTAGTATTTTTATTAATTTTATACTAAATATTTACCTCTTTTACACATTATGATGGTCGGAAAAACAATTTCTAGATTTTGTAATACAAAGGGAAATATCGCATATGGAGCAGGTCCATTCTGTTCTAACTTATTTTTGTTTTGTGCTGCATCGAGCACATCTCCTTCTTGACGACAATTTTGGCTGATGAGCGGATCTCTCGATCCTCATGTAATCGGGAACTAATGGCTTGAATTTTTTTTATTTCTGTTGGCGATTTCGTTGTGTTTTTTAGTTTACGTTTATTAATAATTGTTGTGTTCAGTAGCTGTCCCGAAATTTCTCGTCGAAAGTTTTTCATCGTCATTTTATTCTGGGTAGCTTGTGTATATACTATATTTGAATTTACAATTTCAATATCAAGAAAATGAAAAAAAATTCTATGACACCATTTATGACTTTTACGATCTATTTGGCATGATTTTTCATTTTGATCCAGTTTGTCTACGCAGTTCATAATTTGATTATGATCTTTTAACACTTTTGGACATGGTATGATTGAAACTGTTCCATCTTTAGCTCTTTTTATGGGCTTTTTAGGCATATATTGTTTTGAAGAATGAAGACCTTTAAATTTAATCATAGATTCATCAATAGCAACTATTCGATTAGAATTATACAATGCCTGACTATTTTTTTAAATAAAATTTAGGAATGGTCTTACTTTATACAATTTGTCAAAGTTTATTTCACCTCTTTTTGGAATAACAGAACTATCATTCAATATGCTAATTTTTTTGATTCAACATAAAATATAAAAAGTATTGTTATGTCACAATTATCTCAAATACGAAATTTAAAAGTCCTTTTTTTAGCTTGTTTCGATTGTTTTTAAACAATTTGCTTTTTTCTTGTCTTTCTGATTATTTTTGCTTTTTTACATATCTCTGCTTAATTATGACTCACGCTAATGCCGTAAACCTAGAAATTTATTTAATTTCAGGTTTTTTTTTTGTTCATGGTAAACCTAGAACTAAAGATAAGTTTTCTCCTTTGAATCACATTACCTTATTTATGTGCTAATAATGAAGTATTTACGTGCTGTTTTCAGCATTTATTTTGGTGTCCCGAACCCTGCTTATAACTCTAAAATTATTGTTTAAAAAAAAAGTTTAAATATCGAAATTGTCAAAAACAATACAAATTTTAGAATATTAAATTTAAAGAAGTAAGTATTTGCTATTTAAGAAAACTAAATCACCTAAAAATCACATAGATTATATTTTTTTTTCATAAAAATTAATAATTATTAGTGCTTTAAATTTTAAATGAAACAAAAATATTCATTAGTGTGCATTATTCAAGAATAAAAGTGGGGTGAGCATGTTTCATGGATCACCATGTACTTCTATATTAAATAATTTTTAATTAAATAATACATGTATTTATTATTTTGTTTTTATTTAATAAAGGAATTTCATTAATTAATAATATAACATAAATAAATAAATGGGAATTTACTTTCTCTTTTTATTTAAATTTAAGTATTTATAAATTAAACTTTATAAAGTAATGAATACTATCCATAACTTTCATAAACTTTAATTTTACTTTTAATAAAAAACTTGAGCAACATCAATCTCGTTTGCCATATTTATAGAAAATCACACATTATTTTACAAAAATTCTTCGTTTGTCGTTTCATCATACTATGAAACAATTGTTTTTTTAATTTTTAGGTTCTCTTATCTATAGTTGTACTTCTCCGGATTTCTTTAAAGTGTTATCTCCGAAATATAAATACGAAAATAATTTCAACATTCACATTTCAATGTCTTCAAAATCTCCATTAAAATTGAATTGCGGTCCTTCGTGGCTTCATCGTTGATTTCACCGAGTATTAAAGCTTGGGTTTCACAATATTAACAAATATACCTAGTCCACAGAAGTCTTTAAAATGTTCTAAAAAAAATGAATTAAGGGGGCTGTAGACGATGCAAAAAATCACGTAAAACAGGCCATAAGCTAGACAAAACTGTGGGACTTGGGTTTGATGGATTTTAATTTTGAAAACAAATTTAAAATCTTTAACACCTTAACTAAAGCTTGATCGAAAGAATTTTCATTATTACAAAAATTAATAGTGTACTTAAATACATAAAATACATAAATTATTGTTTTCTTAAATTGTCAATATCTTATTGCTTGATTAAAATATAGAAAATTCCTTCGGTCATTCCCTAGATAACACGGGAACTAATTTAAATCTGTTTTCAAAATTAAAATCCGTCAATCCTAAGTCTCCCAATTTTGTCTAGCTTTTTAGCATTTTTGACATTTTATTAGCGTGGCGTAAATTTGATCAAATCGTTTTCTTGACATACGCCTGCGCGTGCGTAAATATATAATTACTCCGTACTCGTTCAAAGAAACTATTAGGCCATTAGGGCGACATTCGATTTTTAGAAATGTGGTTGGAGCGTGACATGTTTTAAGGAGTAATATTTAGGCATTTCATATAGCATTTATATTTGAGCTGTGTTACTGTGTGAGAAGTAAATGAATGTTAGTTGTGTAATTCGTAAAATTCGTTATCTTGTGCCACCGTGCACCGACGGATCATGGTCCGCATATTGACCACATTACGTTTCCCGGAACTACTACGGCCTACGATGATAATAGTTTGGATACTATACATCGATAATTTTTTTCATCTTTGTATTTTCAACTATAATAATCTAACCACCCGATTTTTGTAATTATTTTTTACTAAAATAATTTATTAGGCTGCTATATAGGTGTCTATTATAGACACCTATATAGCACCTATAATAGGTGCATTGTATATTCCTAAAATAAATATATAATAATATGAAGTATGTATATTATTCTATTTCAATCTGACATACACCGGTTTTTAAACATTTATATTCATATTATTATACATATCTGTGATTACGATTACGAGTAGTGACTCAATGTTTATGCATAAAGTATGGATAAAATATGATTATTGTTGGATATTTGGATAGATTTTACATAACTGATAAAATACAATACGGTAACAGGTATACTAAATGTAATGAAAAATACAACAATTATTATAGTTATTATCATATTATTGTATCTTTTTGAGACGGAGGTGCAGGTGGGCAGCCGTTCGTTCGCAAGTGATGTGGTGTCACACAAAAAAAAAAATAATAATAATAAACGAAAAGTATACAAGTATGTATTTATATAATATATAATATATAATATTAAAGAACAACAAGAAAAAAAAACAAAGGCAAAAAAAAGAAACAAACGTCGGCACGGGGAACTCTACCTAACACGCTGATGGTTGTTGGCAGAGAGTCAGCCCGTCCGCGGTGCGGATCCACCGTGTGTTGCAGGCGACTTCCCTGCTCCACCTCAGCGCCTATCGAGGCGGTAGGTGGGAGGTTGTCGTCGGCACTGTCGCGGCCTTTGGCGTGGCTGGACAAGAGAGTGAACGCGATACGTAATGGTCGGTGTACTATTGTACCTACGACCACTACGGACGGTGTCATACTCCCCCGCTAAGTCACACAAAGTGTGCGACCCACGGTGGACGACCTGGTACCTACTGTCGGGGTGATGAGGGCGGGGTTTCCTCGAAGAAGGGAGGGTCCTCGTCACCTTCCTTGTCCGGTAACTCCGGAAGTGGTGGGAGTGTGGAACCGAGGTAGATGTCTTCGACATCTCTGCTCAGTTCCTCCACCGCGGCCGACTCGTTTGAGCTTACTGGAGTGGTAGCTCCAGGGCTCGGCGGGTCGACCTCCATGACCTCCGGTAGTGTCCCGGTGGTGGTTGGTGTCGTGGTGTCGTGGTGGGTGGTGCCAGGGTTGAGGGCTTCTCCAGCCGATGTTGTTGGCTGGCCTTCCTCTCCTTCTTCCTCGCCACCATCTTCCGGAACCTCTCCTTACTTTTTTCCTGCTTCCTCGTCAACTCCCCCCCCCCTTTGTGGTCTCCGCGACCGCCTTCACCGTCGATGGCGGTGGGATGGCCGTGGTGTTGGTCAGGCGGTACGGCGTGCCCGGTTTGATCCGGAGCGCGCGGTTCCGCTCGGCCACTGACCAGTCGGAGGGAGTTGGCGGAATCTTCACCGAGAGTGTGGGGGTAGGTCGGCCGGTGGTTTTTGCCTCCGGTGTCGGCCTCGTGGTGCCGCTCTTTACCGGTGTCGATCGCGGAACAGGTGGGTCCCTCCTGGCCGGTGGAGGTTTCGGGACGGAAGTCGTTGGCGGCGATGGCTTCGTCCCGGATGTCGTTGGCCTCTTCCTTTTGTTAGGATGCTCGGGTGTCTGGAGGGCGCGCTGGATGGCTGCTGCGCACGCGTCCCAGCCTCGTTGGAACGCCGCCTCCAGAACCGGGTCCCGACGCAGCATCGCCTCCGCCATCACTCGTATCTCCTCCGCCGATGGTTGTTGGCCGCCGCTGGTGCGTACGGCCTGTGACGCCTGCTCCAGCATTGCCGCGACTTGCTGGAGGGTGAGGGGTTGTGTGGGTGTGTTTGACACTTTTTTGTCGACCATGTTTCTGCAACAACTTAGGATTAGTACATGTTTGGTTTAAATGGTGTACCTATGGCCTCCTGTAGTTGTCATGGACGCGTTTCAGGCATGACACATGGATTTTCCGTGGTGGGTGTTGGTCTGTTAGGAATACACCCTTTCCAACCTTTTTTGCCAAGCGTACCGGTCCCCACCATTTAGGTGTGAAACCGGCGTGAAAACCTTCATGTGCTTTTGACAGGTGGTGTGACTTGTAGTAAACTACGTCGTCCTCACTAAACTTCGAGTTTTTGTGCCCACCTGCCGTCTGCTTGATTCCTAAAACACGCTGCTCACGCGCTGGCCGTTCACCATTCAAATTTACGATGTGGACGTGCGTAGAAGGTGCGATGGCCCAGTCCCCGGGTCTTTTGCATTCCCTGCCAAGAACAAGGACCGCGGGGGTATACTCAGTCACCTCATTACGCCTATTCCTAATCGAGAAAAGGATAGAAGCCAGTTTTGTGTCCCATGAGCTGTGTTTGCCTTCCACAAGTTGTGTGCGCAAACCTTTTTTTAGCTCTTGGTTACGGCGCTCAACCGGATTGGCCAGCGGGTGGTATACCGGAGTTGGCCAACCGATCGCTCCCCACTTGTCCAATACGTTAACCATTTCGTTTGAGACAAATTGGGGTCCGTTGTCGCTGAGACACACGCGTGGGTAACCGAAACATGAAAAAAACTCGCGTTCTAGTGTTTCGGAAGCAAAATGTTTTTCGATATTAGCAGATGAAACATCTGATATTTCTGGTATCGAATAATTTTCTTTGTGTGCGAGGTATTTTAATAATGGTCAAATTAATGAAGATTTCCTACTGTTTGTTCCGGTAACTGATGTCACGGGTAAAGGCCTTGCTAGTACACTGTTAACTTCGCTTGATTTGATTGGGATAGATGACAATTACATGATTGGCCAAGGGTATGATGGTGCTGCCGCAATGAGGGGTGTATTTCATGGTGCTCACGTTTATGTTCAAGAAAAATGTCCACTAGCGATATACGTACATTGTGCGTCTCATAGTCTGAATCTTGTTATTTGTGATGCATGTAATCTTACTTCAATAAGAAACTTTTTTGGCGACGAGCAGCAACGGGCTGGCCCAAGAACTCGACGATGGTTGACAGATTCCTTTCTGCCGCATAAAATCGAATTCTTTCCGCGCGATTTGTACTCGGTCGGGCGATAGTCGTCGTGCAGGGCGCGCGAACAGTGGTGCGCCGATCGTGTGTAACTCGTGTACTACGTCGTGCAGGAATATCTTCGGTACGGGCGATTCACGTGTAACTTCCGGGTAGTCGAGCAGAAGCGATGTCCACTTGACTGGTCGTACGACAACGCAAATCGACCGAGTTGGCGTGTTGACCGCGAGTGACGTCTTGACGAAATTTTGCTCAGCGAGGTCGACGAGTCGATTTCGGCGGATGTCGATTAACAAACCGTAATAGTGTAAGAAATCGGCTCCGATAATTATTGGTCGTGCGACGTCCAAGTGAATTGTCGTTTTAAACCCAAGTCGAGTTGTAACTGTTTGGGCCCGTAGGTTTTATTCCGAGTGCCATTTGCGGCTGTAAGTTGAACGGTTGATGATTGGGGGACAATGTTACGATTAGGGGGGGGGGATCACCGAAATTTCCGCGCCGGTGTCTATTACAAATTGGCGGCCGGTGAGGGTGTTGATGACGAAAAGTCGATGGTTGATTTCGTGTGCGGCGAGGTGTTTAGTCGGCAACACCGCCGCCCGCTTAATTTTTCGTCGTGCGGCCGAAAGTGCACGGTTCGCGGACTCTGCGTAGCGCTGGTGATAGCAGCACCAGCCTAACGCTGCGCGTGCGTGCGATGGAGTTTGCGGCAAGACGAACCGCGCGCGCTTCTCGCGCGATCGCGAACGATTCGCCGACGGCCATGGAGTAACGGGTTCCCGCGGCGTTAGCTGTTCGAGCCGCGTCGTTAGCGCTAGCACCGCGTTTTCGAGCGCCGTGACGCGTTCGTCTGGCGCGACTGGCGGGCGGTCGACACTGTACCGCGACGTTGTGGGCTGTTGGACCGGTGCGTGGTCGAAACTGAAGTTGGCCGCTGTTCACTGCGTGGGGCTCGAGCACCCGATCGGCACGTTCTGCCAGATCTTCGAGCGAGCAACCGGCGAAACCGGCTATGATGGTTAGGTGCGATGTTATGATGGTGCGCACTGTTGGCGACAGTTTGGCTCGCCAGAACTGTTCAAGCGCCTAGTCGCCCAACTCGACGGGGTATGCGTCGCGCATGTATCGAAGTAGCTGCGACGGTGTTCGATTGCCGAGAGCGCCTGGCTGTACGATGTCGCGGAAAGTTGCCGCCTCCGACCTGCTGAACGTGCTCACACGGCGTCGTACGATGTGTCTGCACCCAACAAGTCCGCGACTGCGCGGATGGCGTCCTCCTCGAGCGCGCCCAGTACGTGGTTGACCGTTGACAAATCCGTCAATGGTTAAACGAAAATGTTTAACTTGGTGTATAGAAAAAATGGTAATATAAACAGTTATTTTAAGTTTTTATAATAATAAAAATAAATATTTTAAGTTTATATTATAAAATCAGTTACAACATATTAAGATACAAATATATTCTATAGGTATACGATCTTTATTTATAAGCATTTAAAGTTAAAATTTTGTAGGTAGTATAAATGTATAATATATATACTTGATGTATCGAAATCTAGTATGCGTCCCTTGATTTCCGTCGGTTTCATCCTTTTAATAGGTGTTTCGAAGTTTGAGTTTTGAATATTTTCACATTTTGGAGAACCTTTTTGGAACATGTTTTCAATAATTTTAAGTTACAAACCAATAAGGTTATGAAAAGTATAATCATTTATTAAACTACCTACTTGTACCTATTTATAATCAATGGTATAATTTAAGCTTACATTTATTTGAATTTCCGGAGTTATTCATAGCGAATTTGATTGGTGTAGCATTCGGAATTAGTTTTCGTATTTTTTGATTTGGGTTCATAAACATATTTTTATCAAAGTGGTCACTACAAATATATCTCTTGCGCAGTATTTTCGGGCTTAAATTGTCTAAAGCCATGTTTCCTAAATTAAAAATTATGTTTTCATATTTAGTTTTAGGTGCTAAAGGTAACCTTAGTACCTTACCTACTTAAAATGAATAGTTGGTATTTGTATTTTTAACTAACAAATGTAAATTTCAATTACTTTTGTAGAATATAAACAAAAATAGTAATAAAAAAAATAAAAAAATAAAGAATAAATTAATAACTTACCTGAATGAATAATCCAAGTTTTCATTGAGTGTTCATCGCTTGGAAAAGTATGAAAACTTAAGTCGGGGTTATTTCTTTTTGATTTACCACAGTTAAAATACTGACACTTTTGACCAGACATGATTATTTTAATCGTACAACAAAGAATACAAATGTAACATCAATTATTTGAATGACGAATACGAGACTAACGTTCACGATAAAGGCTCATTGACAACTTAGTTACTACTCCAATATTTGTATTATTGTTTTGCCTATGGTAAATACTATAATCTTACATTCTTATACTATAATACTTTATAATCAATGGTACCGTTTACCAATGATTGGCCTGCATTCTTGTAATAATGTGGAAGAAAAATGAAATAATTTTTATACATAATAAAGAAGAATAAAATAAAATGTTTAAATAATAATTACCTATTTAAAAAATGTAAAGACGTACAATTTGTTACGTATATCATAAATAGGGCTCGGAAGTTGTAGGAATTGTATATTGTTCTGTATGATCTCAATTTATAGCAGACCTATACCTAGAAATTTGAAATATACAATTGCGAGTTAAAAAATTGAAAATTGAAAATGCATATTTTGCATATTTTGCCAATTTTAGCTAAAAAGTGCATATTTCATTGATTTTATACACATATAATGCATATTTCATATTTTTCTAAAACAATTGATTTTTTTCTTTTTAACCTGTATATTTCAACTAATATTGAATATAAAACTCAAAATGACCAACGAAGGTATATATTGTCATCGCCATAATTATGGCGATGACAATATATACCTTGATTATATTAATTGATTAATCAATTTTATAAATATGCTCCGATGACTTCAAGTGACGTTGAAAGATCGTTTTCTCGATATAAAATCTTCTATCGAATAATCGTCGTTCATTTGAAATATAAAATCTTAAGAAAATATTGGTGGTTCAATACAATAACTTAACGGGTATTAGAAAACATGTATTTTTTTCGTAATTAAAAAAATACTGGAAAAATATTATTAATTTTATTTTCAGCTCAATAAGATGTCAAAATGCCAACCAGTTATACTTTTTTTTTAGTTATAAATAATTTTTATGTATATGATTAATTATTAAACAACATCTGTTGTATTTAATTTTTGGAATTCAGAATAATATTTTTGCATATTTAACATTTTTAATGCATATTTTGCAATTTTTTCGTGCATATTTGCATGCATATTTTATCTTTTTTAGCTCCTACAACTTCCGAAGCCCTTATCATAAAAATGACGCTGGTTTTTACTAATTGCGTTACCTATTTAATCCAAAATTGACAATAGTCAATAGCAATGAGTCTTTAAACTCGAAAAAAATGTTCCACCGAAAGTACGCTTTTAGCATTTTACATTTTCACGTGTTATCAAATGTAATTTTTTTTAAACGCAAATAATGCAGTATTTTAATACCATTAAGTTGTCTCAGTGTCCCGGCATATATATATATCGGCATATATATATATCGGATAAATGGTAGATAGGAATTTAATTATAATTTGATTTCATGAAAGTGAATGAAAGTACCTACCATTGTTTGAATTAATTATTATTCTAACCAAAAATCTTGCTCTGAAGGGTGTCTAATGGATTTTGCATTTGTCCATTTAGATTTTGAACTCAAAAAACCTCTTTACAAAATGTCATTCAATATTAAAAAGATTCGATAATTAAACTATTTATCGACAAAGGGTCGTCCAGGCGCTTAATATAATATGTACGTATTTCCATTATTTTTTTATAATGTTTGTATACAATTTGGGATCTAATTACCTCTAAACTTGAAAAAAAAATACCAAAATAATTAAAAGGAAAAAGGGATCTTTTCCGTTATACGTATACCACTATTTAAACACTAGTCAAACCAAACATTTAATTTAGTTTAACTTAAACTTAAACAAATGTGGTTGTAACCTTAATAACATGATATTTATTTTCAAAGATATTTAAAAAAATATGTATGTAAACTGATATACCTCAAACAATAATATTGCAAGTATATTTATTATTTAAATTTAACAATTTTAATTTAAATTAAATTTAAATTTGACAATTTAAAACAGGCTACTTCGATTTTGAAATAAGTAAAATAGGCATTAATTTACTGTATCATAAACATTATCAAACTTTTTATCTTGCGTATTTTGAACAATAATATACTTTTAAACCTTGAAGGTACTAACTTAAAGCAACTTCCGACTTCCGAGTCACGTATACGTATAAACAATAAAAAATAAATACAAAACAGTATAGCATACTTTTAATATATTTTAAATAACAATATCGAAATTGTGTCGAGAATAGCATTTTTATAATGTATGAAAATAAAATTTAAATAGTGGTATACGTATAACGGAAAAGATCCGGAAAAAGAATTGTAACGGAATATAAATTATTTGAAAATAATTTTCTCGAAAATTATAGCGAGGAAATAAAAAAACTGGAATACTATCGTTTATAGAAGATAATTAATTAGAAAATTGTACAGAAGAATCCTAAATTAGTGCAGAACGCTAAATATCTGAAAAGATAAATTTGTGGACCGCTAAAATCGCAGAAAGCTTAAATTATGAAACGCTATAATCGTGGAAAGTTTAAAACTTGAAAAACTGATATTGTGGATCGCAATTATACAGTATCATGAATTTATGTGATGATATGAAAAAAAAATTTCACTACATTGAGTATTTACAAACTTTTTAAAGGAAGGGACGAGGGTGTCATAATAATGAAATAATTTTTTAAATCAATATAAAATACTTAAAAATAAATTTTAATCTGTTCTTATAAAAATCAATGATTGAAGAATTCAAATTATACTGTATTATTATTACTTTTTTATTAGCGAATAACTTCATCAGACAGAATATTTTATAATTACTGTATTAATTGTGAATTTATTTTCTCTATTGTTATTATTATTTTTCTTTATTGATCTCTAAGTTCAACAACAAAGGTTATTAGTTAATAATTATGATAATAATACATTTTTTTAAATATAAATACCTACATTATTAACACTTCCCAATTTAAAATCAACATTTAATTATTTTTAAGTTAATCATAAAATATTATAATTGTTTCATACATTTTAATTTTTTCTTTTTAAAATCCTCCCTTTCATTAAGTTATCACATAGAGACGTTTCAACTTGCGGTCCGCGTGACATATCAAACATTTGAATCTGGCCAAAATAAAAAAAGGTTGAGTATGATTGTTTTGTGATTGAACTGAGCTCTCTAACTATGATTAATGCACGTCATATCAATAATCAATGCCGAAATAAAAAGAATAACTCGCAAGAGATCATTAAAGTTTAAATCGAAGAATAATTTTTATGAAATTTACGGTTAAAAGTAGCATGGAATGCAGATTTGAAATTTGGTGTTGCTGAGCAATTACCCTACACTCCGTGCCGCTCATCTGTCTACTGTCTACTCGATTTATACTATTTTTAAACTTTTATAGATCTGTGTTCTGTGAAATGTGAATGATTCATAGAATTTAGAAAAGAGATAATAATTTATCATGATGATAAGTGGAAAAACAACAACAATATTGATAACAAACCTTATCACTAATTTGATGACCGAGAAAGGGGACGGAGGAAATACAATAAATAACGAAAACCCGTGCACGGACGTAAACACAACGCGAGCTCCGAGGATTTTCCGATCGCGCGAATCCGGGTGGCGTGTCCAAGAATGCGTTTGAAATGGAAGCCTACTATATGTGGGAGCAGCGGGTGCGCTTAAACAACAATGAGATCAGCCGGTCGTGCAGCTCATGCGACTGTGTCACGTACTCTTATTTCTTAATATCTGTGTTTTTATTCGCGTTGGGCACCATCATTTCCGTGTTTTCGTTTGGCGAGTTCGATGACACCGTTTTCGCCAACCTGGGCCACATGTGGATGGTCGGTCCGTTGTGTGTTTGTTCTGCCGTCATGATCGCCATCAGAAACATCTTGTACCTTCGTCGGCGTCGTGTCATCGACATGGTCATCCGCCAACAGATAGAAGTAAAATAATTGTCTATTTTTTAATTTACATTCTTTTCCTAATTTTTGCTCAAATCATTGTTTACATTGGGATTTCTTTCTTAGGACATCAGATCTCAACAAGCACAATTGACAGATGCTCAACAACAGTATTCGTTGCCAATTCGTACAGTTAGTGAACTTACTTTGCCACCATCTTACGAACAGTTGATTGGCAGCCATAACGAAGAGGGAAGTGATCTACCACCTCCATCGTATGAAGAAGCTATTGTCAGTATGTCAAAAGAAGCGACCAAAAGTGATAACATTATTGTACTTAATTATTCTGTAAAATGATCTAATTTAAAGCATATGTGAGTATACAATGGGAATAAGTCTGTTGTAGTTGAGGATTAAACTCCACAAGACTTTATGCTCTCCGTGGATAATATCTTTCAACCAAAATACATCAGTTTAATCATAGGTAATCAATCAACCCATTATTACTTTTGTTTCTCAAAATGGATCTAATTATTATCTAGTTTAAGTATACTTATCATCTTCAGATTCTCATGTTAATATATATTTTTACGCCAATCAGTTACTATTAGAAACTGGCTTTATGATTAATGTTAATGTATATATAAAATAATTTTAGCCACATACATTGAAATACTAAATAAAATGATTAGGTAGGAACTTAAAAATTACAGATTATGTTATTTCATTTCAATTAACGAAATTAAAATATTTGTTTTCAAATTATTGAATAGACATAATATTAACTAAAATAAACTGATTAACCTTTTTCTTAGCCTGTCTGAGTATTCAAAGAACAACAAAATTATTACTAAATTCAATTTTCACATGTGTGGATTTATACATGCTTAATTAATAATTTATTGAAAACAGTATTATTATTATTATTATTATTATTATAGATTAACTAATTATTCCATCCTTATGTACTGAAAAAAAGGCATGTTATGACATGAAACAAAATACCTGTAGAAATATTACTAGAGATTTGTTATTATTTTTTATAGACTGAATCATCATTTAATTCTATGATTAATGACCTAAGAAATGATTTTACTAATAAGAATTAAATGTGCAAGATCAAGTATTAATAGATTTTTATTATATGTACTAAAAAGCAATTATTTTTAGACTATTTAAGTTAACTGTCAAAAGTTTAATTCTTTTTATAAAATAGTAAAATTTAATTAATTAAAAATTAATTATTGAGTTCAAGTTTATAGTAAATTTACAGTCGAATGTTATTGTTAGGCATTAAAATATTCTTTTAACGAGTAACGGAAATCTATGTTGTACTATTATTCTACTTC
Source organism: Therioaphis trifolii (assembly GCA_027580255.1). Classification (NCBI taxonomy): domain Eukaryota; kingdom Metazoa; phylum Arthropoda; class Insecta; order Hemiptera; family Aphididae; genus Therioaphis; species Therioaphis trifolii. The sequence goes on from CM050404.1 coordinate 125,166,899, forward strand.
TAGTTGGTTTTGAGCTTTGAATTGCTTGACCATTCGACCAAACAAATTTGCTATTAGTATCCTTGTTCTCTGCTTCTTATCTCCATTGTATGTTTGGTTGTACTACTTAAATATTTCATATTAAATAGTCTTCCCATTCACAAGTGGTTAACCTCGCCAATATTAAACTATAATCGATTATTTATTTTTTTATTTGTTCATCATAGAATTTTTGTATCACAAAATTTTCCATTAACTAAGTGCAACTATAGAAAACAAATAATTATGCTTCCATGTGACTTATTTCTTATTTAAACTGTGATTTTATTTTAAAATTATATGCTTTAAATAATTTTGAATTTATTTAATATCAACATTTTTCCTTTCTTAAAAAATAATTTAACATCTAATATTTAATAAAATGAAATTGCAATTAGTCTTCCTTTTCCTAAAATGTTCTCTATATCTTATTTTTATTTGTTTTCAACAATTATTAAAACATCAAAAATAAAAAATTCTATAAAATAATTAACTATAATTCATTCATAAATGCTAGTTAATTATATATTTTCAGTTAATTATCAAGTTATAAATGCAAAGTGGTATACCATATAGCTTATATAATACAAATAATTGCTGTTGTTCGTTTTTTTTTAATAGATTGTTAATTATTTCTTATAATAATGCTTTTCCAGCAAAATATTATGTCTCAATTTTATAATTCACTTAATATATGCACAATAATGTTTAAGTTCTTTTCTGTTGAAATTTGCTTGGGAAAAGTAATGGCTGAATAATATTTAACATAATTTTACATAAAAGACAATATTTATAAGCTAAAAATAAAATATGAAGATTATGGAAGTTAATTTTACTAGCTTAAGAATATAATAATACAAATTGGTTTATAAGTGCACATGTTATAAAATGTAATTAACTTAGTCATAATTTTAAATTAGTTGCTGATTTTGTTAAATATTTATTTTGTTTTTTTATGGTTATCAAATTTTAAAAACTTTCTTTTATGTCATATAATTATATTTTTGTTGTCACTGTCACAAATCAATATGATTACCATTATGTTATAAATATATCTAGTTTGCAATATTGTGATATTTATACATAAATATACATATATATTTACACAATATATATGTAAATTAAAAATAATTATAATACATGCATGTAGTATTATAAATAATGATTTTTTTGAACATGTATTTATGAAATAAATAAAACTATTAACATGTAAAATTGTATTTGTGATTACAGGATTTATTATTATTTTGTTACAGAAAGTAAAATAATAACTATTTCTACAAGATAGATGATGATAAATAAAAAATAAATTAACTTTTCTTCTGTATTTGAAATTTAAATTTAATACTAATTTACAGTGTGTAATATTAAAAATATTTATAAGATTACGAAGGACAATGATGGCCATATTTAATGACATAATTGTTTTGAGACAAAATGTTCAAAATTATATTTATTGTTCTTATTCAAACACAAAAAAAAAAAAAAAACAATTAAATTATTTTGTTGACATCAAAACATTCAAAATTGCTTACTCAATTACTGTTACTTCTTCTTTAACCAAAAATTCAACCTTTTCTTCTTCAACGTTTTTACGATCTGAATCTAGTTCATCAGTATCAATATCTAAAACAAAAGTTCATAAAAAATAAATTTAAATATGCATTTTTTTTTAAATTTTAATACTTATTATTTACATAGTACCATAAAAATGATTTCAAGAACAAAGATTATAATTATAGACAGCTCATATAAACAAGAAATTGAGACTTAATGTATGCTTAAAATCATAAAAATACATGGAGACAAATACAAATAGTAGCATAAATAACATTATTTGTGTTTATTTTTACTAATTCACACACATCTGAGATAAAAATAAGGAACAAGTCAACATCATTTTAGATGATTAGACAAATGTCTAAGATTGATTCTATACAATCAATATCAACATATATTGTATTCAAATAAATAAGTTGTGTTTTTGTTTAATATCAATTTTATTTAATTGCAAATAATGCATTTATAGAAAAAAAAATTAAAAAATATGCTTATGCATGGTCCTAAGCTCCACTCCTACGAACTCTTCATAATTATAAATATAAATATAATATTATCAAATCTTTGGAAAAACATAAAAAATTTCAATTTCAAAATAGATATAAATTTATTACATGAATATAAATAATAAGTTCCAATCATATAGTGTAGTTACGAATCAATTTGAACAGCTTTACTATTTCAAATCTCAAAAACCCCAATAAGAAAAAATTGAACCCGATTTTTTTAATCTGTGGACTGTGGTATGGATTATCATAAGACTATGATTGATAGCATCTATCAATAAATGTGATGACACTTATGTTTATGTGGTTACATGATATACATTTCGTGGTCATCACATTTTCATATTTTGGTTATTTTTTTAATCAAATTCTATAGAAAATAATAGAAACTAATGAAGGTATGAGTTTGTCTTAATAAGTAGGCCCCGAAATACTCTGGTTGATAAATACTATATTGTTACACAGTAACTAATTTTGAATTAAATAGGTGAAATTTATTTCACATAAAAATTTAATTTAAAGGAGTTAATCTTTTGAAGATTAATATTTAATTTATTCCATTAATTTATTTCATTTGACTTTGTTCGAATCATTCGTATTATCTACTGGTTTAAGAATTATTAACATACTATCTATCAACCTCTCACATGTAGCCTACAAATAGCAAAAATATTACCAAAAAATAAAAAAATTAATATGGGTTATTTACACTTATATTGCATTAACGTCTGATAAAATAACAAATATATTTATTATTAAAGTTTTTTTGAAAATTATAACAAATTGTTAGAAGCTCAAATTAGTTTAATTGTAGTATATACCACAAGATCCAACTATTCTACAATTCAACCTTTTTGATAAACATTTTACTTAATAAATTATTTAATAAATTGAAACTATTTTGTATAAATTTTATTACTTAATACTAGAGCCCAGAATGGTACGCAAAAAAATTTGTTAAATGCGCATGCCATAAGAGATAATTGTGCGAAAATATGCACAATACAATTTTACTAATTAATAAACTATTGTAAATGTATACAATTTTTTTGTCTTAAATATTGTCATTTTTATCTACCAGCTACCTACATATAAAAAAGTCATATTCACAATATTACTTATAGTTTGAAAACAAAAAACAGTCTTTATACAGTATACATAAAAAAAAAAAAAAAAGAAATGAGAAATGTACAAATGAAATGATTGATAGTGCTAACAAAGAAACATCTTTAACTGATGCATAATACCAAAATTACAATGTGTCTTCTTTTGAATTGTAGATACAACCATATGACTTGATGAACCAAATATTTTCAGTGTATTTCTATTGTCACATATTGATGAATTCGATTTTTATAATTACTTTATTTTCAGATTAAATATTAGATGCCTATCTCATTCCATAATTAATGACTCCAAGAAATAAGATTCTAACTATATTTTATGTAAAAATTCCTCAAAATATCTTAACCATAATTAGGTTAGTAAATATATGCAACTATTTAAAAATATATAATTTTGATGCATTTCCCCAAAAATATGCAAAAAAAAAATTACTGTTTGAATGTTGAGTAATGACATTTCGAGAATTTTGATCAGAATTACTATAAGTATTGAGTAGTATAAATAGAAATATGCATTTGTATATGAATCCAGTCCCTACTTATTATTATTACAAGGTAAAATATACTCTGTTCAAAATAAGAAACCTAGACGGCGGCGACCAGTTTTCGTAGCCGGCGGTTAACTACGTCCATTCTTCTCCCCAGCAAATCAACCACTTGCTCACCAGCTCGGCCTACTACGCGCGATGCAGCTGGTGGCAGGTGTTCGCATGTACGCGCCTTTCCGTTGAAAAGTATGCACACACAGCTCGCCGCACGGCGTGAACAAGGTATACAATGCATTTTAAGTTATGTGTTCATGTCACTTATCAAAGATAGACTAATGAGTCGCTCCCGCCCAAGCGGTACGGTGGCATTGATTTATGTCCATGCTATTAGTCTAACCACGCCTCTGCGCAGTAGCTGGCTGCTGTCTAGGTTTCTTATTTTGAGCAGAGTATAGAAAATATTCTATTCTCCTGTGATTGAAAAATAGACTTACGTTTTCTGATAGCCAATCTTTCAGATTTTTGTTTATTCCAATCATCTAAACGTTTGCTGCGGTATTCTTCAAATTCTTTCATTAATTTACGACGTTTATCAATAACTTCCTATTCAAAAAAATGAAGCAAATTGAAATTAAGCCTATTTATTTTTATTTTTTAAGTATCAATATTTTACTTTAGAGGCTTTAGACATTCTCATTTTATCTTTAGTCTCAAACTGAGAAGTGTATTTTTTCAAACTTTTCTTGGTATCCTTTTGTTGCTTAGCACTCAATAGAGTAGGAGGTCGTGGTCTCCATTGCATATGGCAATAGGTGTTAGTATTGAATCTGTTTAATATTCTTCCTTGGAACGACCAAATCCAATATCCCGTATCTCCCTAGAAGTATTAACACAATTAATACAAATTAAATTTATGTATTATTTATTATGCTCTACAATTTAAGTTCATCTTCAGATTTTTATTTTGAGAGGTGAAATCAAGTAAACAGCATAATTATAATCAAATAAATTTTATAAATTTATCATAGAAATAATGACCGAAAATGCATTGACAGTAAAAAAATAAAAATTAACACAGTGGATTTTTTGTCTTAAGTCGCTTTAATCCCTAGATAAGATATTGGTGATAGATGCACATAAGTTAAAGTAGATTACAAGAACAATTGGCTCACTTGATACAGTTAAATAGTAAAAATGAAAGACGCTTTATGAAACTAGTACATTTTTTGCTTTACTAAGAAATAAATCGGGAATTTTCATAAATTAAGAACTTCAAACTGTATTAAATACAAATTTAAGTTTTTATATGTTAAATATTATTTTGAATTCTAAACAAGAGAAAGAAAAATCTTCAAAGAAATGAAATTACCAGAAAATCTACCATACAATGATATCAAATGTTCACAAATTTTCAACATTTTTTGAGGAATTTAATTATTTTTACTTATAATAGATAGAGAATTTTGAAATTCGTTTAATAAAATGTATATGTAGCACTTTAAACCAGAAATAGTCATTAAAGTTTATTTTCAAGTAAATACCTTTGTTTTCCATGAACTAACACCAGTAGCAACAAATCTTCCAGTTGGGTCCCATTCAATATCAGTTGCTTTATAATGTTCAGTAGAACACATTGTAGTGAAGTCTGCAGTGTCAACAAATTCCAAAGCACCAGAATCTCGAATTTCAGCAATAACAATGTATTGGCCAGCTGGCGACCAAAACAAATGGCTACAAAAATGCTTGTCTAATTTTTCTAAAAAAAAAAAAAAAACCATTGTAAATAATAAATTGCTGTACTAACTACCACTTGTTAAATCAAATAATTAAGAACCGCAACAGTAAAACAATAACTATATAACACTCCAGAAAAAACAGTTTGTTGATATTTGATATCGTGAGATATATTGATTATAAAAATTAATAAATTATCTGAAGTATTTTCCAGTAAAAGTCAAATGAAATTATTCAATTAATACTGTATCACCATTTAGGCATAATTTTGTATTGTATGGAATGTGACTTTAGTTTATGAATGTCAAAAGAACACTTATTTTGATACGAAATGAAAGAAGAGAACATTTTGTTTTAAAAGAGACTTTTAAACCAAAATATTTTAGGTTATTAATGAACATTTTATACTTCTTAATTTTTATAATTTTAAAGAAAAAAATACTAAAAAGTTAAAAAAATAGTATTAAAAAATACTACAAAGAGTCTAAGTCAATATTTACAATCACTCTAACCATTCTATGATGAACAAAATTGTGTTTTTATGGCTGATTTTCATAGCTGTCGCAATCTCTGAACAAAGGCTAATTTTAAATATGTGAAATTAATATTTTAAATATAAAAATAGTTATGTTTTTCTCTTCGAAATAAAAATTTATTATTTTAATTTAAGAATAAATTAAATTAATTTTTTCAATAAAAAAGAAATGATATTTAATCAAGTTTGAACAGTGTTACATAAAAATTAAATAGCCAAATAAATTTTTTAAGTTCACATTTAAGTAATAAAATTATTAACTTACTTAATAACACTGGAGCTTGACCAGATTTTACATTATAAAAGCTTACACTATTATTACTGGGTTCACCGTGAATAATTGCAAACTTTGAACCAATTGGTTCCCAAGCAAATGCATGTATTGGTTCTTTTATTTCCACACTATCCACAGGTATATTTTTCTCTCTCATATGGAATATTTCAAAATTATAATACATACCCTATAATCATTTTAGTAAATAAAAACTTTATAATTTGCTCCAAGATTTGTAAATTTAATAAATCCTTACACTGTATTTAACATCTCCCTTTTCACGTTTAATTTTAGCATAACGGTCAACTTTGACACATAAATAGTCACCAGCTTTTTGCCAATGAATTTTACAATCTGCTACATTAAACAAATTATTTGCTCGAATTTCTTTACGACTAAAAACCAATCAATTTCAAATTAATTTAGTGTGACAAAAACTAATATTTAGAAAAAAAGGTTTTTACCAACCTAGGTATTTCTAAAAGAACTACTCGAGCTGGAACATCTTTATCTTCAGCAACCCAATAAGCAAGTACATTATCCCTAGGAGACCAACTAAAATCTCTGATACCATTGACTGTTATACTCTTCTTATCCAGTAAACCAAAAGACTAAACAAAATAATAATATATTAAATTCAATTTCAAAAATTTTTTTTTAGAAGCCATTTGAATACTAACTGGAGTTTCATAAACGCTAAGGGTATTATGTCCAATTCTGGCAAAATATTTATCATCTTTTGACCACCTTAATATAGGAACTGGTCCAGCCATTGGAGCATCTGAAATGAATGATCGCTTTTCAGCTCCAGTACGAATATCAAATATGGTCAACTTTTGTTCACCACTGTCTAATGGAGCATAAGCTACTAGATATCTAAAATAAAAAGATAAAAATTGTGATTTTCAAAGAAAATTTGGTTTTAAATTAGATTATTTATAATATACAACTTACTGTTCACAAGGAGAAAAATCAACAAATTGAACATTGCGATGAGAGAGCTTTAAGACATTAGTAAAACTTGGTCCACCCCAAAGAACAACACCTTGCTTGTGAAGAGTTGCCAAATACGTTCCAAGAGGTGACCACATAATCAAAGACTCAGTCCATTTCTAGGAAATAGATTAGATGTTAATTTTAAAAGTTAAATAAAGAAAATAAACAATTTGACATACTTCACGTTCAACTAATTTTGTAGGTTGCGGATTGCTATTAAGCCAAACTTCAATATGGTTATTGATATTGTAAACATAATATTGATCAAACGCATCAGGTTCCATCAAGAAATATTGAAGATTTGGTCTTTCTGGGAATGGCTGTACAGTTGGAGGTTCCCATTTTTCAGGTATCTCATTATATCTAAACAATAACAAGGCCATATGAGAGATTGTATTTAATAATGTAATAATAATATAGATTCAATTTACTTTTTGTAGTCAGAGAATAAGTTTATTAAAAATGTGTGCTGCTTGTCGAGTTTGTAATTATTAGCTTGTGTAACGGCTTCTAAAGCACTTTCATGTTTTTCGTATTCAATGAAAATATATCTAAACATAAATGAATTATGAAACAAACGTAGGAAACGATAAAAATTATAACTCAAAGTTTGATGCTAAAAAGTACTTACCCTTTAGTATGGCCATCTTCAGATTTCGGATAATAATCACTAGTGATCTTTCCAAACTGGGCAAATATTTTAGTGATAACTACTTTAAGTTTTTCAAAACGTTCGGGGTTGACTTTAGGAACACCATCAACAATAATGACCGTATCAACACCATCAGAGATTTTTGGTTTCTTTTGTAGCACGTCACCAAGTAACTCTATAAATGAAAAACACGGTTCAGAACATCAACACAAGCTAAATATTTTACAAACCATCGAGTGTATTACGGTATTACCTTCGTCACTTATGTCGTCAACGAAGTTTTCCAAATCGTTGGCGTCAGCGTCATCCTTATTGTATTTTCCTTTTTGACCATCTTCATGCTTCTCGGAATCTTTTTTCTTGGCCATGGTAAACAAATAGGCTGTTGTAAGTCAACTGAAAAAAGTTCAGATGTCAAAAGTGAAAATGCAACAAGAACAACTAGAAATCCGGAAAGTTGAAAGCTATAAAGACAACATTACAACATTAGAGAAATTTTTAGAGGTTAGGTTTCTGATTACGTGTGGAAACGCCGCCGCCGCGATGGGCCGATGTCGTTACACCAGTTTTACCAACTTATTTGTTCGTCAATAAACAAAACAGTCAAGATCATTGATAAGCAAGCCAAGCTGATATTATCACAGAATAGATGAAATATTATCGCGGATCAATTGTCAATAATATTCAGAAACATAAAAATATAAAAAATAATTACATAATAACAATTTGTTATCGTATCCATGACACGAAGTAGAAAAGGTATCTGCTGATTATCGTCAACAAGTTAATAATACGTAGAAGTATTTATGACACACTGCTTTCTCTGCAGTTCTATACGTATACGTATATTGACGGAATTGAGGAAAAAAGCGAGGGAAAAAAGAGCAGTTGGAAAAATACAATTTTATCATAAATATTTGGGGGGGGGGTTTGCGTTTGAGCGAGTATATAAGAATCGTGATGAGTTAGGTCGCTTTGGCATAACTCCTTTTGGTCGAGAGTTTTTAGAATATTAAATTCTACTGTGTTTGGGTGATCTTTCATATCCAGTTCATATGCAGGTGCGTTTGGCAATATTCAGTCAATTCATTTTCGTTTTTGGACCGGTAGGACCATAACGATTGTTATTTTTCATTTGATACATTTTGTTCCAACATACATTTGTTTTAGATTCTGAGTGAAGCGAAGGATCTTATGGTTTTACAATGATGTTTATTCTTTTTGTTTGAAGACACTTTTTGCTCAACTTACCTTTGTCCAAAAGTTTCACTCAGCAACTTTATAGGTTGGAAATTCGATGCATATAGTACTTTATTAAGCTCTCATCTCAATAGTTTTTCCAGGAAGCCGGAAAAACAGCCTCAAATGGACCGAAAACTGCGAAATTCGCCGTGAACGACATTTTCATGAAATCGACTTTAGTAATTTGATCATTACTCCAAAAATAATGTTGCTAGAAACATAAAATATTCACCATACACTATAAATGTATCACTTAATTAAAAAAAATTATCATTAATTTTGTTTAAGTTTGACAACTTTTGGTCTAAAAATAGAAAATTGAAAATACTTTGTTTTTTAAAAGTTTATTCCTAAAAAAGTTTTAATATTTGATTAAAACTTTTGAAAATTTAATATGACTACTCATATACTTTTCTAACGATTCTGAAAAAATTTCAAAAATCGTGACTCCAGATTTTTTTTTTTACGAGCGTTTAATTAAATTGTGATACGATTTTAACGAAATAATCTGTTTTTACGTTAATAGCCTTAAATGCAACAGATTGTCCAGAGCAATAAACTCGCAGGTCTAAATCAACGGTCGGCAACTGGCGGACCGCGGTCCAAATCCGGACCGCGGAAGGCAGTGATCTGGACCGTCAACGGGCGATGCCCATTTCCACCAAAAGTGTACCTTTCCCTTTTCCACCAATATCCGTTTCCACCAAAGGTGTATCTTTCCCTTTTCCACCAATATACGTTTCCACCAAATAAAATAAAAAAATTAAAAACAATGTAATATTTATCATGGTATAATTGTAAATGGTCAGATATGTACAATTAGTTGAAATTTTTTTTAAAATTGTAGGATATACTTTTCACAAAATCGTACCTGAAATTTAAAACAAAATTTTGTATTTAATTTTTTTTTTTTAATTTATTATTTATACAAATGTATGCATGTACCAATTTATGTATGTAGAATTTAAAATATTTGTAATTTTCAATTAATAAAGTCGGAGGAAAGAAAAATGTCCTAAGTCAATTGAGTAGGAAAAACCTCCGGTAATCCGGACGAATCGCTAATCCGGACGAGGCTTGGTCTGAATTCATCCGGACTATCAAGGCTCTACTGTATACATATTATATACATTTTACATCAATCCGAAAAACCCATGAAAAGTATAGGTATTCTACGATTGAAAAAAAAATATCAACCAATTATATATATATATATATATAAGTAGGTACAATATATACATGTATATAGCTAAATACACTAATATAATATTACTGTATTAAAGGTTTTAATATAAGTGTAGTATACAAATGAACCAAATAATTAGGTGGATCTCATTTGGTGGAAACGTATATTGGGGGAAAAGGGAAAGATACACATTTGGTGGAAACGGGTATTGGTGGAAAAGGGAAAGGTCTACTTTTGGTGGAAACGTGTTACGCCCCCGTCAACATATCTTTCTTTGATAGTTTAATAAGTACGTTATTTCAATTTCCGTCGTGATTATTAAAAAAGAAATCGTTTTTTAAAACAATTTTTTTTATAAACAAGTAGAGAACAAAGTTAACGGATTCTCACCTTGAGCCTTGAAAACTCGATCGGGATCGACCGTTTGGCCGCTCCGCTCCTGGTATATAACATCACAAGGCATATTAACTCTTCATATCATTTTAACATTTTAGTAATAACTATTGAAAAATGTAATAAAATTAATTTTTTTTCTCTACGGACCCCGTTTACGAATTATTTTGGTTTTCCGGACTCCAGTAGAAATCACTTGCCGACCCCGGGTCTAAATGGTCAAGAGTTATACTATACTAGTACGGTATAGTATTTGATCGTTTTGAATCGTCTGATTTTTTGGTACGATGGTAGTCATTCTTGTGCTAGTCCATCCTTTGTGAAATTTTGAAAGTGTGCAGTGGACAGTGGTGTTGACCGATCCCTGCAGATGTTTGGCTTCGTCCTTCTTTTTAGGTGTGTTTGTTAACCAAAAATTGATAGGTGTTGATTACGCGCATAAATATTTCAAATTATTTTGCTAGTTTCTTAAAATCCCTAATAGTTATTTTTCCTGTAGTGATCTACTAGATGTCAATCAGTTTACATGGTTAAATTTTAATTAATGCCGACGGCGTACAAAATTATTTTTAGAACAATCAAGTCTCTTAAAATAATAAGGAACGATTTTATTTTTGACTGAGATCTAAAGATAGTAATTAATGCACATAGAGAATAGTGGCTAACTAAATGATTTTGATTTTGTTTTTAATATAGTATTTAGTATTTTATAAATTTCTATTTTATTATCGTGTAGTGGCACATAACAATCATTACCTATCACCTATTAATTATATTTCTCTAAAATTCAATCCATAATCTTGCCCGATGACTGAAGGGACGAAAGGCGAACTTTCACTACCATATAATCTTTTCTGCTTTTTAATTATAATAGTGATAGTTTAAATATTAATACAGTCTACAAAAGCAGTATCAGCGACAACAACAGCAGCGATAAATTAAATAATGCTAATTGTAACTGCCGTTGTTTTAGAGAAAATGGCGCCTCAACAATAACAGCTGCAGTAACTAACGAAAATATCAAGCCAGCGTGATAAAATGCGTTTATTTTTTCAAGCATACAGCAATTGAAAATGTAGGTCCAAATAAGTATGAAATCAATGTCCTTAAAAATATTTATTTAGTTAAAAAATACCGGTATTCTTCTATGAATTCATAACATAACATAAATTCACTATAGAATTAAATTTTAAATAAATTAACAATTTGTGAATTTTGAATTTAATTTTAATCGTATTCTTATTTATTTATAGAAATATACACTTTAGATTCTGAGTGATGAGGAGGACTTATGGGTTTATAATGATGTTTATTATTATTTAAAATTTTTTTTTATGTAAACACTTTTCGGGTAATAACTATTTTCCAAAAGTTTCATCCAATCACTATATGGATCAGAAATATGATCTAGTTTGTATTTTAAAGAGGTCGTTTTTTTTTATTTTTTCGGTAAAATTTGACGTCAATGACACATTTCACTCAATAGATTTTAGTTATTTAGTCATAACTCAAAAATTAATGTTGTTAGAAACTTGTAATTTTCACCATATAATAATGGTATAACGATACATTCTGTACGAAAGTTAAAAAAAAAATTGTGTTTGACATATTACTACATACGTTACCAATGTTTTAAAAACATTTCACAACTTTTGGGCTCAAAATAGAACTTTGAAAATACCTTGTTTTAAAAAAGTTTATTCCTAATAAACTTTTTAATATTTGATAAAAACTTTCGAAAATATAATATGACTTTACTCATATACTTTTCTAACGATTCTGAAAAAATTAAAAAAAATTTGAATCCAGATTTTTTTTATAAGCGTTTAATTAAATTGTGAAACGATTTTAACGTAATAATCTGTTTTTACGTCAATTTTCAACTTCAACAATTTATTTGAAGAAATTGGTCGACCCAAACATTAAAACTTTGAATACAGATGGAAAAAGAATGATTTGAATATTTTTTCAAAAAAAGAATTGTCTTCTTTGTCAAAAATAAAAACTTAAGTAAATTAAAAAAATAAATAAATAAACTTTTGAAAATTGATGAAGTATATGAATGGTATATATTTAATATTTGATGAAAATTACTGAAAATTTAATTCGACCTTACTCATATACTTTGCTAACGGTACTTAGAAGATTTCAAAAACCGTGACAAAGTATTTTGTTTTATAAGCGTTTAAGTGAATTATTTTTGATAATTATAATACGTAATAAACTGTTTCACGTCTATTTTCAACTTAAACAATTTATTTGAAAAAATCCAAACGGTATATTTTAATTCTGAAGCTTAGCTCAGAATCGTCAACTAAAGAAATGATTCATTTCTTTAAAATTCATTACACCCTTCTCCATTATTTTTGTTCGAGGAACGAAGGACAAGGAACGAATTTTATATATATTTATTTATATATAAGTATACATAATCAGCGTGTTAAAGCAACGTTCAGCAAAAAAAAAATTATATAGCTTCCTCCCATGTATAGTTGGTACTTGGTCTACGTCAGAGCCTGATAAATCTTCCCCTCTTAAAAAAAAAGCTTAATTTGATATATAGTTTTTTTGGTATAAGGTAAATTTTTAAGTCGAAGTATTACAATCCGATCAGACTCCATATGCCTAGACAACACCGACGATATCTTCCTGTAGGTACACCGTACACGAATTGTGTAGACAACCTATGATGCACGATATTTCTTCTCTGGTGTATATCGATGGTAGTATGATTTTACTCTTTCACATGCGTACATATTTTAAACATATTTTATTATAACGACAAATGAAATAATCCGCGAGAAAAAAATATATCGGTATATTATAGTATTTTCTTATGCGCTCGTACTAGCACTTTAAACAATACAAATTCGCAAACCTTTTTTTATAGAACGTCTTGTTTAGAATGCAGAATTGTAAACACGAATGTAAATGGAAATACAATTAATATTACATATTTAAGAGTACCTGTGCCAGGTACTACATGAATTATACGTACATGACAATAAAGTTGAAAAACTTAATCTCTCGTATTTACGACACTTTTTAAATCCCTAGTGTAAACACCAGGTAAAAACAAAAATCTCTTTGTATTTATTTTTGGCACCGCGAAATTTATTATTTGAAAAGATGCGTTCCGTAAACAAGGAAAATATTAAATAAATATTGAAGTCTTTTTCACTTAAATTATTTTTTATGAAAATGAAGTAATACATAAAATATTTCACATTTATTTTTAAATTCCTTTATTATTTATTATTCATTGGCCAACCCTTTTCACTCTTCAGGATATTACAAACTAATTATTCGTATCAGCTATATAAACTGTATAATACGTTTATAGCTTTAGTTATAGTCGGAAAAAATATTAATAATAAAGAAATAAATAAATAAAATTAAAATTAAAAAAATATAATTAGTTAAAAAGTAAAATAGTTTAGTTGTAATTAGGTATTGTGTCAAATGAATAACAAAGTCGAATGAAAAAGATTAAACACGCATTAGTCTAGAATATTATCAAGTCATTTCCACGGTATATACAAAAAGTATGTATCTTTACTTTATGGTATTATTGAAATGTCGTGCGTGTAGATTTGTAGAATGCAAGTGTATTTTTAGGATTTAATGAAAAAATGTATATTTTTTTTGTCTAGATCAATATAAATGAAAAATATTACATGAAAGCATTTTGGAAATTATTTATGCTTTAACTACTAATATTATACTAGCTAGGTAATTATTAAGTATACTTACATATATGTAATGTTAATGTACTTATTTCAATTTTTTAAATAAATAATAGTCTTAATTTTTATGTTCTGTTATAAACTTGAAAGAGTGTCTTCATAGATTTTAAACTAAAAATACATATATATGTCTAATATTTATATTATGGTATACTGCATGGAGTGACAATTTTTTGTTTCTATATGTTGTTAAAATAGCTAGAGCCAGTACTATACAGTAATATCAAAAACACATTAAATTACACCATGATTTACTACTTATATTTAGTATACATTGACTTCTTTTAATCCCATTGTGGCAGCTTTTCTCCAAAGTCGAAACTTTGCGAGGTCTTTTCGAGTTATGATGCCAACCACCTAAAAATGTAAAATCATTAGGTAATTTATCTTATATTATTGAAAGAGAAAAATATTTGTTGATACATTTAAAAAAAAAAAATAATTTGTTTTAATGTTGTTTCAATTATTTATCTTGGCAGTATTTTGTAATTATTATTTGCTTAATTAGCTAGTTTATAAACTATTTTGAAAAGTTTTAACAAAACATATAATAACGCTTGTTAGATATTTCTAGGCTTTTGATTTTCGACTCAAGTTCTGTCATTGTTACACTATTTACAAAATTTGAAAGTTAGTAACAATATTCATTTAATTGTCTATTATTTATCTGGTTTAAAATTGTATAAGTATATCAAGTTATTTTTTGAGTTGATATAGTTATAGAATTTATTAGAAAACGAAATTGATTTATTTGAAGTGTTCAGCTTTAACATACATTTTAATATTTGTATTGAATTTTGAGGTAAAATTAAATATAAATTTTAAATATATAAAGCCTATAGGTAATAAGACATTATTGTATTTCATTATTTTGTTATTGTCTTTCGTAAACAAAAACTGAACAACTAAAAAGATATTTTTTTAGAATTTTCTGGGTCTTTCAGCTGATAATTTGCTCTCATTTTTCAACATTCAATTTTAGATTGACGGAGATATGATAATATTATTAGTGATTGTATTAAATTTGATTGATAAAATAATGAATTAGAATGCATACTTATGTGATATTATTGAACAGCTGTTAGTTACCCCTTTTTCAACGGGTTTAATATTAACATGATTAATAAAATAAAACAAACATTAATAAAGAGAGCGCATAAAGTATTTAGTCTAAGGACGCAAGTCTGACACGCCTTTGTTTTAGTAAATTAAATGTTGAAATTAAATCTAATTAATTTAACCACCTGTGACTTAATACTATAGTGAAACGAAGATTATAGTTTCGAATATTGACACAAGGTCTTTAAATAAATTATAAATAAAATCAATCTGGTATAATAGCATAATATTTAATAAGATATATTATAACTCTCAACGAATAATAAATTGTAACGATAGTATTTTATTAAAACATTAATACTTAAACTCCTGAAAAAAGGGTAATAACTTTTTTATAGATTAAATAGTGTAGATAAATATTTTTGTTATGAACAGTAAATTAAACATCATGAAACAAAAAAATTTACAAAAACATTGATGCCATACCTCATTAGTATTATTGATGACAACGATATGTCGTAGTCCTAGAGTACGAAATAATCTAAACGTCCTCGATAAACTTGTTTCCTAGAGAGAAAAATAAAACCATTATTACATGATATTTATTGTCAAATAATAACTTCAATAATCAACCCCCCAACACTTATAGATATTTATTTATTTTTATACCATACGGTCCATACGTCACTGTATTAAAAGTAAAAATTAGAATATTTTCAAACTTATCGAACCTTAAAAGTATTTTAAATACACTTTGTCAAATTATATTTTTGAAACCTACAATGTTTTCATTGTTTACTTACAGGTTTACAGATAACATTTAAAGCACTAAAATTGAATTATTAATACAATCATAATTTAACATAGAAAAAACTAATATAAAAAAATATTTTTCTATCATCTATACCAAGTTATCATTTTATTCAGTATTTAAAATATCATTAAATTGAAAGTTAGATAAATATTCAATAGACAGACCCGTATGCAAGGGGTGGATTCAACCCCCTCCCGAAAATTTTTCTTTACTTCAGTTATGAATTTTATAAAATTAATTTTGTCAACATTCGTTGTATTCATTATTGGTCATAAAATCAAAATTAAAAACTAAAAAAGCTGGTAAGTGAGATGATGGTGGTACAAGTTCGTCCTTCGTCCCTTCAACCCTTGGACAAGATATTGGTGATGAATGTATTAAGTTTTAAAGAAATGATGACTCATTTCTTTAGTATAGAACGATTCTGAGCAAAACTTCAGTGTAATATAATTTCTATCGTATACATTATTATCTTGAATCACGATTATTGATATTTTTTCGGTATTGATAGTTTAGTATAAGAGTAAACTTGTATTAAAATTTCAGAACTTTCTAACAAATACTCAATATTTCATTAGAAATAAACTTAAAAGAAATCAGACAATATCGTAAAAAATCGTATAATAATTCATTAAAGTGTGTATAAAAAAAAATCCTGAGTCACGATTTTTGAATTTTTGTTTGATAATTAGGTAGGTATAGGGAGTAAGGTCATATTAAATTTTCAGAACTTTTTGTCAAATATTTAAAATTATATTACATAAAAACTTTCAAACAGTTTGGTAAATTAAAAGCTCTATATTTAAGTCAAAAGTGCTATAATTGTTTTGAAAATGTTGTCCAATATAAAAAAGTATGTATTTGATATTGAATAAAATTTTCAAGTTTCTAGCTTCAATACTTTTCGATTTATGACTAAATACCTAAAATCTGAACAGTGAAAATCTCGTTTACGGCGGATTTTTACCGATTTTACCATTTTTACTCAGTTTTTCGATCGTTATTTTTGATTACTGGAAAAACTATGGAGATTTTGGAAAAATTACCTCTTTAAAGTACCATCTCAGTTCAATTTCGAATCTGAAAAGTTGCTGGACGAAACTTTTGGACAAGGATTTCTATACGAAAAAGTGTTTACAGAAAAAAAAAAAAAATAAACATCATTGTATAACCATAAGATCCTTCGCTTCACTCAGAATCTAAAAAAATGTATAATTATTTAGAAATGTATAGTGTTTAGTAATTAATATACTAATTAATAACTAAAAATAGGCTGATTACAGCGATAGTTAATTTATATATATATATCAATAGATCAGAAATCGCATGCAGATGGTACCTACTTTGAGGGTTCATTTTCCACTCTTCTCAATACTTTTTCCGAATATAAGGATAATTTATGGGAAAATAGAGTAAAAACGGTAAAATTTGGTGTAAACGACACTTTCACTAATTCGATTTTAGTTATTTAGTCATAACTTTAAAGATAATTTCGATAAAAACCTTACGTTTCTCCGTGTATTTATGATATACATTTACATATGTGGCGATAAATTAAAAAATATTTGACAATTTTTGGATAAAAATTGAAATTTGCAAATAACTTGTTTTTAAAAAGTATTAATAAAATTATAAATACCAATACAATTTTTAATATTAAATTTAATATTTTTAATGTATATGTAACTAACGATACTCAATAACTAACGATAAATAACGATATAAAATTCTCATAGGTATAATTTTTACGGAATCTACTAATTTTACATACATTTTGAACTTTAAATGAGAATGAAAAGTTTTGGTCCGGCCAATAATTATGAAACTTTGGATACAGATAGAAAAATATTTTTTTTATTTATTGGTAAAGCACAACCTCCAAAAATTAGTCTGAAAATGGTGAAAAATATATATAAACCTTGTATTTTTACACTGAAACTAATTGCTCTAAATCATTTAACCAAGGAAATGATTTAAAACTCTTTAAAATTTAATACATCCATTATCAATATCATGCCCAAAGAATGAAAAATACTTATATTGCAAATTTATAATGTACGTCCTTTTTAATAAAAATCACATTTTATAAATTTTTGTAACATTTGTATTCATTATTTCAAATATTTCTTACTTTAATATTATAATAATCAGAAATGCCAACGGATTTCGCACTAAGAAAGAGATGATTTTTAACTATTTTGTCCAGGTATTGTATTATGTATGTTGCTATTTTGTTATGAGTCCTCTTCTCGATTTTTTTTATATGCGTGCCTACAATCGGGAATTCATTTTGAAGCATATAATTCATGTTTTAATCAATTTAGAAAAGTACACATAGCTGATGTCGAGTATTTTATTAGGTATAATAAAGTATGATAGACTTGTGGATGGTGATCATATAATATGAATAATAATTTTGAAGGCTATTTAGGCAGAAACGTCAGTGCTACTTTATGTTAGATAAAATGTACGAAAAAAATATATTTGTTGATAGATAATTTCCTGACAAAACAAAAATTTTAAAATAATTATATATATATATATATATATATAGACACTGTAGTGTCGTAAAGCTAAGTTAAATAAAAACGTAGCATCATGACTGTGTATGTTTATATAAAAATCAAACATTCCCATTTAAACCGTGTGAATACTTCGGTTTTCTTTTGGCAAGCTTCATTACCTAGAAGTCTAATAAATGGACCAAATCGTTAAAATGAGGTATGAATCGACCGAGAAAGTCATAGGGTCTTTGGTTACTTTCACTGGATTTAGTCGAATAATGTTTCAGTTATGAGACAAAAATATTGAATGTTTTAGTGGTAATTTTATGATATTTTTACTGCCGGCTGCTGTAATGCGATGGTGTACATGACGGTACTTTTCCTATTATTACTTTCCCTCGCCGTGACACATACTCGTCACACAAACACTTAGTGGGGCGACAGGCCGTTTTGCCGTCCGCCGCTTCGTCGCACAGTGGATCATTTATTTAAAAAAGCTAGCCAAGAGTAGCAAAAAAACTGCTTTCTGTTTTCTGCGCATTGCGTCTCGTATTTGTACTTAATTTGGAATCTACTTTTTGCCTGGCGTTCGAGAGTTTTGTTTGGCTGTTTTTTCGTTAAATCCAGCGGTATATTTTATATATGAATTTTAATTATAAGTATGTATTATATTTCATATATACATTATATCTTCCTCTCTCACGCTCTCTCTCTTTCTCAATTTTTATATAAATATATATAAATAAATAAATAAATAAATAAATAAATAAATAAATATAAATATATATATATTATATTCGTGAATATTTTTACGTGTATATATTCATATTAATATGAATTATAATTTATTGTGCACTACGTAGCCATCAGCGAGCTGATCAACACACTCGTCACAAAAACGTAATATAGTCGGCTGTCTTATTCGTCTGTCGTTGGCGCATTGGATCTCGCGTAATTTATGAAAAAACTAATGATATCCAAACAAAAACACTCCGTCAACTCCATGTAAAAAAATGTTAAGTGAAAAAAAACCTACTGCTTCAAAATGTGTAATATAAGGTAAACTTTTGGGTTAAAAATAGAACATTAACAATACCTCGTTCTTAAACTTTATTTTTAATATATTTCTAATATTTGACAACAAGTTTTCAAAATGTAATATGATTCTAAACCATATGCTTAAATAACGATACTGACCAATTTTCAAAAATCGTGACTCTGGATTTTTTATTATACGCGTTCAACTAATTATTATACCATTTTTACGGTACCTATGTTTCACGTTAATTTTCAACTTTAAATTTTACAAAAAAATTATTGGAATATTCATTCGTCATGAAATTTTGAATACAGATAGAACAATATAATATTTTGAATATTTTGGGAAAAAAATTCTTATGGTCAGAATATTTTTTTTTTTACCGATTTTGATGAATAAAACCTACTTATTACGATTAAACTAAAAACGGTTAAAATACGTGAACTATATTTTTACATTCGTTTAGTTAAAAAAAAAAAAAAAAAGATTTATCGTTTCTATAAAATTCAATGCACCCTTAGAGTTCAATGAGCGAAGAATGAATACCCCACGATATAGGAAGTAAATTGTTTATTTTACATCATAGATTTATATAAAATATAACATATTTTTACTATTCACTGCTGTGTGGAATGAAAAAAAAAAACTTCAAACTCGATACTGTAATAATTTTATCACTGATTTTTGCAGTTTAATTAAACATTAGTTCTATTAGATGTAGGTTTTAATAATTTTTTGTTACCGTATAAATAGATTTCTAAATGTACATTGAAAAGAAAAAAAATCTAAAATGTAAATAAAATTCAGAAACCCGATGTTTGTTCCTTATTTATTTCGTTCCTCACATGGGATGATGGGTGTCGGTCGTACAAGATAATGAAAATTCTCCGTACTCTGAACAAGGCCACTTGTCCACTTGTAATCAAATGAAATGGATGTTCTGTCAATGTATACCTAGTATGTATATATACAGTCTGTGTAAAACACGGAGATCAAATGTAAACAACTACCTATAGGCTATAGTTTAGCTCGCTCACCTTGAAGCGAGATAGATGGGGTATAATCAATTTAAATTTGAGAACAATATTAAACTTTAGTGTTTGAAAAACTAATCTGAACTGGATTCATAAAAAAATATCGATATTTATTTTTATTTATTTCAAATAGTTGTTGATGCAAATATTCATAAAATATTGTGTATAATATAAATAAATAAAGATTTATGATTTAATAATCTAATTACCTTGAATTAAAATTTAAAATTGTATAGAGTAATCCTAAAATCACATATTTCATTGCATAACCATTTATATTTTAAACTTAAAATACACATAAAAAAAATTTTCATTCTCCAAAAAAATATCAAACAATAGACATCAAAATAAACAATGCTCCTATACACAACACAAGACTTTTAAAAATATTAGGAATCGTATTCGACACAAGAAATAATTGGTGCGCCCATCTGAAAGAACTTAGAAAAGCAACAATAACAAGAATAAACATTATCAAGATGTTGGCTCACACCTCTTGGGGCGCAAATTCGTCTTCACTCAAAATGATATACAAATCCCTCATACTGTCAAAACTAGAACATGGGTCCTTCCTCTTCATCAATGCGAAACCTTCGAACTTAAAAATGATCGAAACAGTACATAACTCCGGCCTAAGGTTAGTTTCTGGAGCATTTCGTTCGAGCCCAATCCCCAGCCTACTTAACATTACTCAAACCCCTTCCATCTGCCTAATAAGAAAAAAGAATGCTATGCTTCTAGCTGTCAGGCGTACACAAAACAACCTCCCCTCACATCAAGGTATTATAAACCTCCTACAAAATACAAATATTGATATTTCCAAAATTATCAGATACAAATGTCCTTACATTCCGCCGTGGTTCATGGACAGTGTTGGGAAATATCTAGATAAATTTATCTAGATAACAATTATTTATCTTTTATCTTATCTAGATAAATTTATTTTCAGTTATCTTTATCTTTATCTAGATAAAATTTTAGTTATCTATGATTACCTATCTAGTTAGGTAATTTATTTAAATGGCCTGAAAAAAAAAGGAAATTTAAAATATATTATTTTATTAATTTTTTTTTTTTTTTTTTAAGTAATCGAAAAGATTACTGAGAAAAACTCGTGTGGAGGCCCAGGAAAGGAGATTATAATATGTATTATCATGAAAGTGAAGTAGCCATACGCAAAAATTTGTTAAAAAATGCAGAAATGTATTATTATTTTAATTTTAAGTCAGAGAATGATTTGTCATCTTTTATGAAGTTTATTTAAAAAAGTACATGCAGTATTTTTAAATGTTTTAAATTAGGTATTTTTATTTTTTTACCTTATACCTTTATGATGTAGATCCTGAATATTTTCAAAATTAAACATGAAATTATCTCAAATTTATCTAGATAAAAATGTACTAATTTTTACCTTTATCTAGATAAAATTTATTATAATTATCTTTATCTGTATTTAGATAAAAAAATTTATAATCTTCTTTATCTTTATCTAGATAAATTATTAGTTATCTATTCCCAACACTGATCATGGATATCAATTATATAAACACCACAATATCCTTACTCCCTAAAGCCGATACTTTGCCCAGCGTCTACAGAAAATAATTTCAAAAGAGCATACAAAGTTTTTCACCGACGGTTCTAAAACAAACTTGGGTATGGGAGCCGCAACGAAACAAAACAAATGTTCAAGCTACCAGATTTCTGTTCAGTCTTTACAGCCGAAGCCACTGCGATTTCCCTAGCTCTCGATATCATATACTAAAATAGGACAAATAATTCCATAATTTTTAGCGACTCTCTCAGCACCTTAACCGGTATTCTAAATATATATCAACCCAACAGTATATCCAGAAAAATTCACAATCAGATACACCTTCTCAAAATCAATGCTCAGACCATCATGCTTTGTTGGGTACCTAGCCACTTTGGAATTCGAGGAAATGAATTGGCTGATACGTACGCCAAAGAAGCCATCTCTTCCCATCTCTCTTACCAAATCCACACCTATACATTTCAGAACCTAAAAACCACCATCGACAACTACATACTAACCCAATGGCAGATCTTGTGGTCAACACTCCACACCAACCTTAATAAAATAAAACCCACAGTCTCCCCATGGCCATTCTTCTCATTACCTAGACGCCAGGAAGTAATTTTAAACAGACTACGGATAGGTTAATCATGGGTGACTCATAAACACCTTATGAACAGATCTGAACCTGAACAATGTCAAACTTGCGGTGAAACTTCCACGATTGAACACCTAATATGCCACTGCACATACATAGAAGACAACCTGGGAGAAGCTCTTAGTCCAAAGCCAACCAACATAAAAAAAATAATTAATTATATAAAATTAACCAAATTATACCACCTAATATAACCTAGATATACTTTGAACATATTATTTATAATTCATTCATTTATCTATTTATCTATTTATTTATTTATTTATTTTTTGTTTTCACATTATTATTCTATTACTATGTATATATTATTATTAATGTCTCATATCTGTGTTAAAAAATATTAATGTTTGTAGCCAGTAACCTCTGTTGTTGCGGCTTAATAAAATTAAAAAAAAAAAAAAAAAAAACAAATGACCAACAATTGGATATGATTTCAATATCTAAGCCCTCAGGATCAGATTTTGATTTCGACATTTCAATTTTTTGTTTTTATTTTTTTATTTTTCTTTTTTTCTTTTTATTTACATAATTATACCAAGGTGATTATAACATTTTTTTTTTTCGTAATTTGTTATTAATTCATATTTTAAGATATAAATTAATTTTATTTATCACCTATTCATTATGCATTTATTTTATTTTGCATATTTATAATTTTTAAATACATATCCAAGTTACATTTATTGATAAATATGTTACATTATTGAAAAAAATATATTTATACGCATGTATATTGTATAATGATAAATAATATATATTCTACATTAATATATAAACTCATATGATAAATATGTCTAATATACGGCCATTGACTCCTTTTTTGGTGGATCATGTTCTCCCGTATCAATTGGAACTTACGAAAAACTGAAGAACATAAATAATAAAAAAAATAAAGTTATCTATATTCTGTATATACGTTTAATAAAGTAAGTATAGTTAACATACCTACTCAATACAAATGTAATAGCACCAATGCACCATAATATTAAGTATATTATACTTAAGTTATATAAATGAAATAATTAATATAGCTTCGATAACAGTTTCATTTTGATTTTAATATTTTTAAATCATTTGAATTTATCTAGAACAAAATGCGATTAGAGATAAAATTTATCGTTTATTAAATATTTCAAAATAAATAATTTTTAGTCCGTTATTAACAATAATATATATATATATATATATATATATATATATATATATATATATATATATATATATATATATATTGTATGAATATATAAAAAAATAGCCGATAAGATAATGGTGGTGGAAGTTCGTCCTTCGTCGCTTCGCTCCTCGGACCAGATAATGGTGAGGAGTGTATAGCACTTTCTATCATGGGATCACCTAACCTAACCTCGGACAAGATATTGGTGATGAATGTATTAAGTTTTAAAGAAATGATGACTCATTTCTTTAGTATAAAACGATTCTGAGCAAAGCTTCAGTGTAATATAATATATTATTATTTAAATACTGTTTGCGTATTTTACGGTTATTTGTATAATTTTTGGTGAGTTTTTTTGTAATTAAACCCTCATAAAATATTCAATTAGATATAACTCATTTAAATTTCAATTATTATAACAATTTTAACTCATTAGAAATAAACTTAAAAGAAATCAGACAATATCGAAAAAAATCGTATAATAATTTATTAATGTGTGTATAAAAAAAAATCCTGACTAACGATTTTTGAACTTTTGTTAGGATAATTAGGTAGGTATATGAGTAAGGTCATATTAAATTTTCAGAACTTTTTGTCAAATATTTAAAATTATATTACATAAAAACTTTCAAACAATTTGGTAAATTAAAAGTTCTATATTTAAGTCAAAAGTGCTTTAATTGTTCTGAAAATTTTGTCCAATATAAAAAAGTATGTATTTGATAGTAGATAAAATTTTCAAGTTTCTAGCTTCAATACTTTTCGATTTATGACTAAATACCTAAAATCTGAACAGTGAAAATCTCGTTTACGGTGGATTTTTACCGATTTTACCGTTTTTACTCAGTTTTTCGATCGTTATTCTTGATTACTGGAAAAACTATGAAGATTTTGGAAAAATGACCTCTCTAAAGTACCATCTCAGTTCAATTTCAAATCTAAAGAGTTGCTGGACGAAACTTTTGGACAAGGATTTCTATACGAAAAAGTGTTTACAGAAAAAAAAAAAAAGAAAAAAAAAAAAAAGAAAAAAAAAAAAAATAAACATCATTGTAAAACCATAAGATCCTTCGCTTCACTCAGAATCTAAAATAAATGAATGAGTGAAATTAATAACAATAAAAAATTTCGACTCATACTTTTTGAAATCATAATAAAATAACCAAAATAGATTTCGTGAAAAATGCGACTACGATCACCATATATTCTAATGTTTTGTTATATTTTAGTGAAATTTCATATTTTTTCAAAACCATGAAAATTAACAACTGAAATATGAATAACTAAAGTATGAATTGAAAATGTTTGATTAATAATGAATAAAACAAAAGAAAAAGAAATATACTGGGTACTAAAGATTGTTAAATCAACTGATTTCTTACTTTGTACAGAATTCAAAATCAAGCAAATTAAGAGTTAAATAAAACAATGCAATATATATATATAAATACCAAAAACAAATTATTTTAAATTTCATTTATATAAATGAAAATTCATTTTTCCGCTATTGACAAAATGATCTTTTTGATTTTTAATATATATATATACAATACATCTCAAAAATTATTTTTCATTCAAATTGTTATGGTTATTTTCTATACAAACAAAAATATGTTATATTATAATTCATTTAAAGAATATATCTATGCAAGTATTTTATTTTTTTTAGTTTATAGGTGTGTTTATGTAGTTCACATACCTTGTGACGTCAAAACTAATATGTTATTAGCATTTTTTTTAAATTAAAGTATTTATCGGAGATATCGTTTATATAATCAGGTTTTTCTATGACGTCAAATTGCCAATTTATTTGAATAATATGTATGACTAACCGTTATTTTATTTATTATAATTTTTAAACTTGTTTAGTATTATAGAAATAATATTTAATAAGCTTATCGTTTACCAACTGGTTTATAAAATTGCATGAAAGTAGTTTAAAAAATAATAATTATTATATTTGCAATTTAATTAAAATGAATTTCCCTTTGTCGCAAAATGAAATTATTCTTTAAAATACTATAAGTCCTATATGTATGTTTTAGATGATAGTTTTTTGTTTTGTTTTTTTTTTTAATGATAATTATCACCGTTTTTAACTTTTAATTAAATAATAACATACAGTTTTCAATAATTACATACTCATTTAAAAATAATAATGTTAATTTAATTTTTTTTTATTTTAATTATTCTATAATAATTAATTTGATACAGTAAGATTGTGAGATAAAAAAAAAAAAATCATTAAAACACAAAGAATAAATCCACAAAGAAAATGAACAGACAGCCGTAAAGAGTTGTTAAAGGAAATAACCTTGAATGATTGAACAGAATAGAGCTCAGATACGACGGAATTGAGGAAAAGCATTAGTTTTAACAACAAACAAAATATAGCATTAATCGCTCTCAAAGCTAAAATTGTTTTTTTTTTGTATTAGACATAATGGTATTTTCAAAATATTAAGTGAATAAAAAATCATTTCCATGAAAAATAATGATGTTATAGGACCATAATAAATTCAATGCATGAAGCTACTAGTGAAAAAACATATTAGTAGTATTAATGATAAATATAGAACGATTAATAATTGATTAAATATCAGTAATTATTATACTATAATTAAAGACCGGATTTAATTGCATTAAAAACACTCAAAAATTGCATAATAAAATTGTATAATTGCACCAAAAATCACATAAAAATTGCAAAATAAATTGCCCTATAAAAATGAAAGTTGTATTTATATTATATTTATAAAATAAAATATTATTGTAAAAGTTGTTTTTATTATTATACATAATTAATAGGTACAAAAAATATATTTTATAAATATTACATTTTGGAATTAAAATTGATGATCAAATATATTTCTAAATTATTTTCATTAAAATTAAATCGTCTATTACTTAAAATATGTTTGTACAAAGAGAAACTACGTTCTACAAACAATTTGATAAAGTAGGCGTTATATCTAAATTAATATTTGCTTTACCTGACATGATTTCATAGTAACACTTCAAAGTTTTATACCCTTCATTTTTTTCAATTTTATACATACATTTTTCCTTAATTTTTTCCCTATTTGGACCAGGAATATTTGTTAAAATATCTTCAATATTTCTAAAAATATCTATACTTTTCAGTAGTTCACTATTAGATTCTTCCAAATTTTTGAGATTCATGGATAACTCAGATAAGTGTAATTTTATGAATGCTAAACCACATTTGACTGCATTATCTTGTACTAGCTGTTTCAGCTTTTCGACACATAAAGCATCATCTGTTAAACTTTCAATCACGTTTTTAAACTTTTCAAAATTATTTGCATAGAAAAGTGCAGCGTTTAACCATGTTCCCCATCTTGTAATAATAGGTTCGGGTGGTAAATGTATACCCGGCATTTCCAGACCATAAAATTTAACAATTTTTTCGCAATAATTTTTCCCAATTTAATTTTACATTTAGAATTATGTACCTATGAACTAATCAATCAAAACCAAACGATAGTTTATAGTTATAATTTTATTATTAATGCAACAAACACAAATCAAATAATACCTAAATATATCAATAAATTTATAGACGTTATAACTTTTCGCGTCACTAGTTAAAATTATATTATAATACCGTTTTTAAAATCATATGATACTTAAAAATAAATAATATAAATAATGCTTCTAAACTACTGTAGTTAGCTTAGGTTCTTAACTTATTTATTAAATAACATAAGCTAAAACGTAAAACAAGGACGGAATTTAAATTAACTTTTACATAGGATTTTGGACAGGACAAAACATTTTATCTTTCGGCTATCCTGATATTTTTTTATGATATTTTTCAATTTGTTTCAGTTACCTTTATGGAAGTTTTAAAAAAATGCATACATTTAATTTGTGTTAAAACAATTTTTAAACGCTTAGAGTATAATGGCTAAATTTGTGAGATAAAAATAAATAGCTACCTCGTGTTTTTTATAAAAAGACTGTAAACAAAGTTACAATCAATATCTAATATTAAAGATCGATTCAAAACCTTTTTTTTTCATTTGTAATATCCTCAGAATTCACAAATATCCAGGGACAGATTGAGCTGCCGGGAATCCGGGAGATTTCCCGGTGGGCCGATGCCATCAAATAATACATTTTTTTATGATAGGTATATAATAATTAAATATCAATATGATAATGCTTTTAATTAATATTTTAATTTGAATTACAAAGTACTTATTTCATACGTCATTGATTACATTTGTCTCATTGATAGTGATAAAATGTGTAAACATCAAAAGCTAATATTAGCTCGTGGCTCGATTTAAGATATCTTAAAAGATTTGCAAAGTATACAAAGAGATGGTAATGGATTAAGATTAATAACGGATGAATTTTTTAAATGAGCGATAAAATAGTTAGAAAACAGTGCTGAAAATGATGACATAGTACTTAGTGGAAAACGATTTTCCTGATATACAAAGAACAAAAAAAAAAATTATGATGGTGAGACGTCACATGATCAAATTATAAAAGAACCTTATTAAAAGTTTAAAGTGGAAGTTTATATTGTGATTTTAGATAAAATTGTTACAAAAATCAAAGATAGATTTACTGGAAATGAGAAACCTTATAGAAACTTGTCTTTTCTATCTCCCAGTAATTTTAGCGATATAATTAATGAAGGCTTGCCAGATACTGCATTAAATACACTATATAGGTGAAAAACTTGTAATTTTTATAAAGACTTTGATATGGCTGATTTGAGAAATGAATTTATTAATTTTGCGAAAAACTGGAATCAACTTAAAAAAACTTTACCTGAGTCCTACAATTTAATTAATGAACTAGAAGATGATGACTATGAAGAAACTTAGGGAAATACTAATGAACATATAAATTTGAGTGACAAAACGTTGAAAACCAAATGCAAGTATTGTATGAAATATGCGGTTTGCTGCCATCACGTATTGATTAAGTATAATATGACGTATATAGTAATGCTTACACGAATTTGGTACTGGCTTACAAATACCTTCTAACACTTCCTTCAACTCAGGTACAAAAAAACTATTAATATTATAATAAGGTTATAAATCAAATTTCATTAAAAATAAATATGAATACCTATAGTAAGTACATATAATTTTATTGCAAATCAAAAACAATTGATACTTTCAGCATGCGAGAGATAATTTTCCACCTTAAGGTTTATAAAGAACATGCCAAGGAGCACACTTTCTGATTCAAAACTGGGGGCATTTATGGTAATGCAAATAGAAAAAGATCAACTTCTTAACTTAGACACTGATGAAATTATAAATAAAGTAGCAACTAACTCAAATTTGACATCAAAAGAACTTTTATACTAAAAAATATTTTCAACTTAACAATTCAGTTTAAATATATGAATAGATTATTTTTATATTCATTAATATTTAATAATTAATTCACTGAATGATGATGGCTAATAGTTGGAATAATTAGTTACTATTAATTTTTTAATTGTACTCTAGGTTAAAGTTTACCTTAATATATATTATTAATTTAATAAATGTATTATTCAATTTGTAATAGTGATTAGCCATTACAGTCATTGGCGCAACTAGCCTTAAAATCTTGGGGGGGGGGTTAAGTCCCACTACGATATTACATGAAAATAACAAGTGGAGTTTTCACTTCCACCCCTCCTAGCCACAGTTAAAAACATTTTAGGGGACTAAAATCAACTTAGGGCTAAGCCCACCTTGCCCCCTCCTAGTAACGCCAATTAAGTCATAAAAAAATAATACAAGAGGTGGGCCGCTAACATGTTAAATTTCCCAGGCCGAATTCCTATCCCAATCCGTCCCTGCAAATATCTAACAATGCGTCACCCAACCATTAAATATAATGTATATGCAATAAATTAGTAATTACAATGTGTTAAAATATACAATACGCAATGACTAGTTTGCGTATGGAATTAACTGACTACTACTCGCTACTCGCTATCTCGTACAACCCTGTGTGTGGCGACTGTCGACCTAGTCGCGGCGGCTTGATGCAGCGAGAAATCACTGCTATAAAACAAAACAAAATAGTAGTCGCGGCGAATAAAATCGCTTCGTGTGACAGCCCCGTTATTGGTATACTAGGATGACACGATGATAGCGACTGAAACATTTTAAAATATTGAAAGAGGTATTATGCTTGGCGACCAAACATAAGTTACAATTTCGTTTAGACAAATGTTATTTCGGTTTCTCAGAAGTTGAGTATCTCGGATATTTAATTAGTGAACACGGTATAAGACATATATAGTCTAAAACATGTCGATGCCATGCTTAACAGCTATACCGTTCCGAAAAATCAAAATCAAGTTAGACAATTTTTAGGATTAGCTAGTTATTCTCACCGGTTTATATCTGGGGGTTTTTTTTTTAGTTATATTTCTGATTATTATTATTATTATTATTTTTATTTCTCATTTGTAGTTATGTGAATTAGGAAAATTGAGGTTCGAGACGAACCAAGGTCAGAAAAGCTGAATTGTAGTATATATGTATTTTTTTTTTTTTTTTTTTTTTTTTTTTTTTTGTCAACATATTAATATTATTAACATAATATGTTATCAACATAATATTATTACGCGTCAGGTATATAGCTGTCGATCGCTATCGCAATGGATTTCCCATCGCGATAGCCCGATAGTCAATACCGACGAATGACGATTTTTATTTTTATTTTTAGCAGTAGTCGTCTGTCTGCCGCCGACCATTCTCATGATTGTGTATAGGCCTAATTTTGTGTATGTTTGTAATATATACGGCGAATTTGTATGCATAATTTGGTGATGTTTATTTTTTTCGTCTGATAATAGAATGGAAATAATATTATAATCACCTACAGTATAAATATTGAAATTTTATACCATCTAAAAAATAAGAAGTGTTAAATAATTTTAATCAAAATTTTGAGACGCGGATGTCAGGACGAATTACCTCGAAAAATCAATTCATACTTTGAAATTGGTGATTTTCAACAGGATTTCATCTTAAGTCACTCCAATGGAACACCACTGTTATACATTATTTTATTAATTTATTAATCTATGGATATATTTAGCAATTATGTAACGTTGTTTAATAATCAATTGCTTGTATAAATATAAAATATTAAATTTTTAGTTGATATTACTTCAATGATTAATTTAGCTTTTACCTAAAAATACGGAGGAATGATATCAATGTTCAGATTTATTTAATATTTCATGTTAAAATAATAATGAGATTTTTTTCTCATACACATATTTCAATACAGTAATACTTAGTAAAATAATATGAATTAGACCTTAGACTTATTAAAAAATTAAGTCATTATTGCATACTCAACCAACACCTTAATTGATGTACCTAACTTAAAGTAGGTACCGAAAATAATTGTTAACAGTTTTTGAATATGATTATATGTTTAACTCATTATGTTTATAATTTTCATACAAGGAGTAAGGACACGATTAATTATGTAGGTTTAAAATATTTATGTCATACATATTACATACAATAGTCTATTTTTATGTATAATTTAGTATTTAGAAAAATAAAAATAAAAATATGCTTATCAATTAAAAACAATCTTTAATAGATTGAATCAAATAAAATATAGAAGAATAATACAAATTGTAAAATATCAATTAAAAAAAAAGGACATTGGTTTATTTGAAATATTGGCTTTTGTTGTGTAAAGTCTACTCAAACTAAAATATTATTATAGCTGATTTTTTTTATGTCAAACAATATTATTAGTAGGTATTGAATCTATTAAAATGTAACAAATATTTATCATAAATGTATTTCAAAGTAGGTTTCGAATTCAAGTCTTATATAATTCACTTTTAATTTCAATATTATAAAATGAAAAACAATAATTGACCAAGAAACATCATAAATAAATGTTGTTTTTATACATTTTTAATACATTGGCTATACATTCAAAATATGAATAAGAGTTTAAAAAATAACATATTTTGTAGAATTACATTCATAACGAATTAATTTTATAGTGATTCTCGAAATACATCCTTGAAAATATAATGTATCGTGCCGTATAATATAGCATTATCCTTCAAATTGTTTATGCAAAAATCATATCCTCAATTATAAATTACGCATCGATGGTATAACCAAAATTATCTTAGACATAATAAGTAAATAGTAAAAAAATTATCGGGGGAAATATTTTTATTTTTTACATCAATACGTCATAAATTATTTACATACCTAACGTGTACGGTGACACGGTGTAGATAAACATAGTCATTTTTTTTTTAATGTTAAAAAGTGAACATATTACAAAACAAACAAACTACAAACAATTATAGGGCCAAGCTGACATTTCAATTTAGCCAATTGTTTTGTTTTAGAATGTCATATACAGACTGAATAATTCCAAGAAACATTTCTAGTTTCTGGGGTTATTACTTTTTGAGTTCAAACAAAATAAAGTAATTTAAATTGTTTGTGAAAATGATCTATACGTACGTTGGTGGGTAATTTATATACATTTGAATAAATAGACGTTCTGCGTACCATGGGCTATTTTTCACCCCTCGAACACAAAAATAGGTATAGAGGGACTGAATTTAAAATAATGTTATATAATTTCTTTAGTCAATTGATTTTGAGCAAAATTTCAATATAGAAAATAATGTACTGTTTATATACTTAAACGTTTTTAGTTAAATTGTCAGTATATTTTTTTCCATCAAACTCGTTTAAAGTTTTCTTGTTTGACATTGCGCATTTTTTTTTTTTTTTTTTTACTAGAAGATTCAAAACATAGAGTTCTGTCTGTATTCAACGTTTCATAATGATTTGATAAACCATTTTTTTTTTTTTA
The DNA here is from genome assembly GCA_027580255.1 of Therioaphis trifolii. Lineage (NCBI taxonomy): Eukaryota > Metazoa > Arthropoda > Insecta > Hemiptera > Aphididae > Therioaphis > Therioaphis trifolii. Next base: position 125,200,040 of record CM050404.1, read on the forward strand.
AATAAACATTTGAAGTTGAAAATTGACATAAAAACAGTCGATTCCGTAAAAATCGGATAATAATTTACATAGATGCCCATAAGAAAAAATATTGAGTTACGATTTTGAAAATTTTCCAGTATCATTACCTACTTCGGCATTCGAATGTGATCATATTAAATGTTCAAAACTTTGTCTATTATAAATGTTATTAAATATACAAATAAAAAACTTGGTATTTTCTAAGTTATATTTATATAACAAAAGTTGTCAATTTTTTTTTTTGAAACTTTACTTTATTATGTAACAATATGTCATTAATATATGGTAAAAATGTCAAGTTTCTAGCAAAATTATTTTTTGATTTATGATTAAATAACTAAAATCGATTTATTAATGTGGCGTATACGGCATATTTTACCATTTTTATACGGTTTTTGGGCAATTTTTCCTTACGCTGGAAAAACTATCAAGAATAAAGAAAAATCACCCCTTAAAAATACCATTTGAATAAAATTTCTGATCTATTAAATTACTGAATGAATTTTTAGATACCATAAAAAAATGTATGAATTACACAAAACAGATGTATAAAAAATAAACAATTTATTTTAAAATAATGTGTAGATACTAATGTGTGATACAATACATTTAATGTAATTGAATTTTACGAATTTGTCATTAGTCGTTGATATCCGAAAATAGTTTTATAATTAATCGTTATCCGTGATAATTGCCAATGTATATAGTGATATCATATTAATTTTTATCATAATATGAAATATTTAAGTAAGTACGTATATGATATTGCTGTTAATTATTACTTTTTTTTACAAATATTTTTTTCATAGTATTATCTTTTTTTATGAACCTTTACATACTTATAAAGTTATAACATAGACAAAATGCGATTAATAATGTTATGCTTGTCACTGCGAGTTGCCAAAATAAAACGGTCCGTATTTTTTGTCGATACATTTTTTTTTCAGTAAAATAAACTGAAAAAATTATTTGGTTTATACATTTTTTTACCAGTATTAACTATAACTCATGATCTTTATTTTTAATTTTCGTAATGATAAAATAAAATAATTATGTTTGATTTATTTTCAAGTTAAATTACTCTTGAAGTATACTAAGTGTTCTTAAAACTTGGTCATAGAAGTTAAAATTGGATACGTTATCATTTGAATATGTATTTAAATACATGAAGACACTATTCATAAACAAGATACTGCACTATTTATTTTAAAAAAAAATTAACGTATAAAAACAACAAAAATATGAAATCAATTATGCTTTAAAAATTGAAGATATATACTTTAAAATGTATAAATGTTTTCGAAAATCTATAGAAAGTAGCATTAAAGTTATAGATCTTCATTTCAACTGTAAATAACATGTAAAACTACAACAAACATATAACTTGAAGTACGTTGAAGGTACAATATTATAACTCGACTAGTTATTTTAGTTGCAATGTGTAGGAAAAGCAATTATTATAATTATAGAGTATTTTATTGAAGTAAGTATCTAAACCATTTTTTTTTAATGGAAATAAAAATAAGATTTCTACTGAAACGATAATAGAAACAAAAATTTGGATGCTAATTACGAGTGCCCAGAAAAAGAACAAACCATTCAAATAAGAAAAATCATTAAAATTAAAAATATGTGAGATCATGCATTCGTTTGCCTTAACACCTTTAATATGGAAAATAATACAAAATAAGATTTCGGATTTTATACCATATTTTATTTATAAGACATTTCTCACAAATTCATTTTCTTCTATGAAGTACCTAACAGAAAAATTAAATGCACAATCGTATTCATGAAAACTGCAATTAGCTTATAATAATAATAAAATATTAACCATAACAAAAAATATTTTCAAAAAATATTTACTCTTCAAGTTTCTCCTAAATAAATTTAAATAAAATTTGATATTTCAGCTTGACGATTTAATTAACATTGAATATAATATTTTAATAGATTGGAGTGACTTTTATAATCAGAAAATGTAGTGTTTCATAAAATTAATTGATGATTTGAATAATTATGTACAGGTAATGATACCAAATGTAACAAAGTAAGTATCCAACAGATATACAGTTTGAATTAAAATAAATGTTAAGTGTTGTAACAATATAGAGTGCAGACACATAATCACATTCATAATCACGAATTTGACTGAGTAAACACAAAATCTTCAGGGTGATTGAAATTTGAAATGATTGTTCCTGTTTGTGTATGACCTCTTCTTATTGTTTTGATTTTTAGAATAATGTCCATTATATCAATGATTGTAATAATTTATCAAAGAAAATTGTAGTTTATCTGTCAAAAATAATGACTAAAATTATCTACAGTAATTATATACAATTCAATACACATAATGGTATATCTAACACGCATTAACCGGTTAATTCGTGAGAATGAAAAGTTGAAGACTGGTTTTGGAATCTTCGAACCTTGGGTAATATACATAGAAGTTCAAGGTCATTACACTGGAAGTGATTAAAATAATGTTTACGAAAATATTGGCAAAATAGAAGTTGGCGAACCCTATATAAACGGCAATAATCAGACACAGCAGGCAGTGTTCGTTGAACATCGTACAAGAAGAAACCAGTTATATCAGAATCATGAAATCCTACACAGCGGTAAATAATTTTTCTGTCTAATATGTATATATTTTTTTTTTACACAATGAATATAAAACTTCTCTAAAAGTTCTGTAATTTTTATAATAAATAGAAAACTTATAAAAAGAAATATTTTTAAATTGTAATAACTTTTTATTTTAAAACCTTTTGATGATTTATAAAACGCACAGTGAATGAAAAATATTAATAATCATAGAAAAGGAATAAATTAACACAACTTAAATAGTACTAATAATGAGTAGTTGATGACATAAATTTAATATTTTTTTAGAATAATCCATGAATAACCAATTTTATGAGTTATCATAAAGAGTTTTTTCATGGGAATGATTTTTAAAATGTATGAAATATACACATCACCGACAAATTTAATTAAAAAAATATTTGAAAAAAAGTTTCTTATAATAAAAATAACTATTTAATTTTCATAAAAGTTAAGCTGTTGGGTTTTTGTTTAATTTTTTTCAATTTTGAAAAAAAAATTCCTTAAATTTTAAAGTGAATTTTGTCAATAATTTATAATTAATTTCTAAGTACATTAGCTTAACATTAATTTTAATAAAAAAAAAAGCCTCATATGTTTGTTGAATTGGTTATTTCTCTGTCTTACATTATTGATACTTTTAAATACTTTTAGTAGAAATTTTAAATTTAAAATTTGTCTTGAGATTTTTTGATTTAGTATATTTTAAATTGTATTGAAAACAATAAATTATTTTTTAAATAAGTCTAAATTATACAGACATTAAAAAAATTGGATTTACTTAAAAAGTCACGTTTTTTAATAAAACATATTCCAATTATAATTTATTAATATGTAGGTAAATGTGCTTTGTTTATTACGTAAAATAATTAGACTTATTTTTATAAATTAATATTTACCTGACAAAATTTAAAATACTTTCTATAATATCTGTTTAAAACTTTGATTTGAATTTTAAAATACGATTTTGTGTTTAGTAAAAAATGAATCAATTTTATAATAGTGTATCTTCTTTAAAATGTATATAACCAATTTTTAGTGTAGTGAAAGTGATTGAAAAGTTACTTAAATCCATTAAAAAAATCATAAATTCCATCTACTTGTATAATAAAGAGGTCATAGTTATCGATTTTAGTTATAAAGTCAAAACTCAACAAATAATGGTATCAGAAACTTGAAATTATGGAAATTTATATAAAACACTAAAAATATTTGAAATGTCATGTAATTTAGGTATATTTTGCTTATACTCGTTTTTACTTACACATATTTTACTTTACCATTAGGTTTATCGCATATTTAATTGATCATTAATTTGATATTTTATCTAATTATTATTATTTCATTAATTTTGTCATTTTTAACGCAAATATTTGGGGTTTTCATAATTATCTAATTCAATATTATCAAAAATAAAAGTTAGACTTTATACGTGTAATTCGTACAACACTTCTGAACTATGTATAGCTACAGATTATTTCAGAACTCGTAAAATACTTGATTGCAATGAGCTTTATAGTAATCAACAATATTTTACAGATATTAGCGCTGTGCGTTGCGGCCGTAGTGGTCATTCAGCAAGTATCATGCGAGCCAGGCGGTGATAAAAATCGTGGCAGCGGCGGCGGTGGAAATTACGGCCACGGCGGCGGCGGTGGCAACTACGGCCACGGCGGCGGCGGTGGCAACTACGGCCACGGCGGCGGTGGAAATTATGGCCACGGTAACGGTGGTGGACACCACGGCGGTGGCGGAAATTATGGCCACGGTAACGGCGGTGGACACCACGGCGGTGGCGGAAATTATGGCCACGGTAACGGCGGCGGACACCACGGCGGCGGTGGCGGAAATTATGGCCACGGTAACGGCGGCGGACACCATGGTGGTGGTGGCGGCGGAAATTACCATCACGGCGGCAACGGTGGACATCATTAAGTTTAAAAATGTACATAATCTATCATATCGCAATGTTATTCTATTTGTAAAACTTTCTATTTATTTGATTCCGATCCTAAATAAACGATGATTTATCATACGTCAACTATTGTTAGATCATTATAATTTCCTATTTAATTAGTATATGTGTTAGTATAATTATAAATTGTAATATAATCAACAAACGCGCGTGCACAAAATATAGCGCGAAATATACGCCAACATTGATAACAGACATTGTGAACATGAAGAACAGTTTTAAATCCACGGTTTTCGAGTAAAAAAAGGAAACATTTTTACACTAATTTTGTGAAAAGTTCACGTCCAATTCAACGGTTAAAATAATAATAATAATAGTATCGTAAAAAATGATAAAAATTTAAAATAAAATATAAATTTATACCGTAAAAACTTAAATAAGCTAGAAAATATTTCTTTCAGGATATATGCTTTTGGGTCTCTTAAAAAATAGCTTGACTTAGACCTCTTAACAAGAAAACTGTCCAAATATTTATCACGGCTTATAATTTTGGCCAGAGTTTCAAGAGTAAGTGCGTTTTGTTTTGAAGAGTGCTCTAGGTCAAGACAACACCAGAACCGTAGACAGTAGTTAGGCGTAGACAGTGCTGGGGCATTTGCCTGGGGTCTCGAACTTTAAATATACATACAGTAAAATATGCAAAATCATAACCAATACAGTAAACAGCTAAAAGTAATTATATTATTGATAAGTTTTTTTTTAAGATTCTGAGTGAATCAAAATCATCTCCGGCCAATATTCATGCGATTTAAATTTAAGTTTTGGTGAACCGTTATGATAGAACGGCATATAGGCTGTAGGGAATTATTGGAGGCCAACCAAGGGCCTTGGAACACCTACTAAATCCTGGGAGGTCACAGCTGACAGAAAGACCTCGAAGACGCTCGGCCGAGCATCCAACCAGTGATGTGCGTACACCTGACGGGCGTAAGACTGGTGCCACGGGTCGGCGGGGGAAGCCGCTCGGCCTTCACTACGGAGTGAGATCCGACCGAACCCCCCGCCACTGCCGGGGCGATGAGTCTAACCGGCAGGGTATGGTTTCGTGGTGGCGGTAACTGGAGTTACTATATGTGGTTAAAAGTCGAAATGCTGACAAGGAGAAAACCTCTGGTCGAACGGCCGCCCAAGCGTGCCGGACGCAAGCCAGGCCCGTGGAAAGCGGTTCCTCCCGGGCGTCAATCCGGCCTATCGGAGGGGCTTTTCTTATACCGAAGGTACACTCCGGCACCATAGCCGGATAGCGAATCGGATAGATCGCGACCCGACCAGTGGTGCGAGGGCGGTGCTCGACCTAAGCAAACTGGTACGAGCGCCCATTCCCAGAAATGGTGCATGGACGCTCGGTGCTGGTGGTCCGTAGACGACCCGGTGAGCGCCGGACCGACCGCCGTCCCGGACTCACCGTACCTCTGTGGCTCTCGAATAGCGATGATCGCTAATGTAACCTAACCACAGTTGTAGCCGTAAGGCATTAAAACCCGGGATCTACCTGTTGGGAATTATTAAGATAAGACAATGACCAAATGTATAATTATTGTTCGAATTCACATCGGCCACATCTAATTTATTCCAACATTCGGATTTTAATAGTACTAATGGGATAAATATTTATTTTTCTCATAAACATTTTACAAAATGTACATAGTCAAATAGTAGTATTTCTTGATAGTAATTAATAACTATAAAATTTGAATATCAATTATTTTAATATATTTAATTAATCTTATATTACAAATTACAATTAACCTGTTGTTATAAAACAAATTGTGAACTATAATTTTATATTATTAAATTAGATAGTTTAGTCATGTTAAGATTTTGATTAATTACAAGAAATCTAGATGTTTGAACTTAGAAACCACGTATAATTGTTATAATATTACTTAATTTTCTTTAATGTTTGGTACAAATATACAAAACTATATTTTTATATACTTTTTTTCAAGTAAACAGATATAAAGAAACTCAGTAGTTCACCAAATTCTTATCTAACGTTATTTTCACTTTATTCTCGCCTGGACATTTCGTTGGTTAATTTTGATTTGTATAGGGCCCCGAAATTTAGAAATTGTCTGAGGCCTCACAAATCATAACGTGGCCCTACGCATACCAAGTATGTTATTCGATTCATGTAACCAATACTTCAAAAGTGAAACTTTAATTTTGTATTTTGTTCGTTATTATAGTTTTGTTAGTTTTTATTGCATATTTAATATTCATACATTGTGAGAGTTTTTAGTGTAAAACTTGGAAGTTCAAAATATTTCAAGAAATTTTGTTTTCATAATATTTGACTTAATACGTAGGTATATATATAGTAATACTCGGGTTTTTGGTGTTATTTTTTCTTAGACATTGTCGATTGCTTTATTTACGATTTCAACAATGCTTTGTGTGATTAACTTTAAGCATTGTTCAAGTATTTAAAACGAATCCACAGAAGCTTCGGTGATGTTCAACCTGTCAAAACTAATGACAAGTGGTTATGTAAAACATTTCAAATTTTTATTCATTTTTAAGTAATTCAAATTCGTTAAAATTTGTATCAAATATACTTTTGTATACTAAAATAAGAATTAATAAATGTGTTAAGATAATGGTGGTGGATATTGATTATTCGTCCTTTTGATCCTTGGACAAGGTAATGGTTATAGGTTTGGGGAATACACGAGAGTAGCAGGTAAACAATCACATACGTTAGTTCCTACACAGACATATGTAAGTTCCTACACGGTAAAAACCAGGTACGTATGTTAGTTCCTACACGACGGAAGAAGGTACGTATGTAAGTTCCTACACGGTAAAAACCAGGTACGTATTTTAGTTACTGCGGAAAGGGTTAAATATGTATATTATGCACAGACGACAGACGTATCGTTTTAATAATAATATGTCCAGCCGTAGCTTACTATATATCAAATGAATCAATTTTTTCTCCAAAAATGTGGGCGCGGCAATGTTCTGATAGAGTCCATACGACAAACGCATGTGAAAGTTTTCATGCAGATTATAACTCGAATTTTTATCACTAACATCCACATATTTTTAAAATTATTGAAATTCTCAAACTTTTTCAAGTCAATACATATATTAAAATAAGAACCACAATTAGTAACGAAAAACGAAAAATCAGTAAAAAATACGCCAAAAAAGAAGATATGATTAATAAACAAATTTCAGATTATACAACGAACAAAATTAATCAATACGAATATATTAAGATTTTAAGTTATAGAAATAAACCTCATAAAATATAAAATTTCGTATTTTATGTATTTTTAATTTTTATTATATTTTTTAATCACCATATTATACAATATTTATTTAGTAAATACATATTTAACTGTGTATAATATACATATTTAACCCTTTCCGCAGTAACTAACATACGTAGGTACCTGGTTTTTACCGTGTAGGAACTTACATACGTACCTTTTTCCACCGTGTAGGAACTAACATACGTACCTGGTTTTTACCGTGTAGGAACTTACATATGTACCTTTTTCCGTCGTGTAGGAACTAACGTATGTATTTTGTGTACCTGCTACTCTCGTGTAGGAACTTACATTCGCCCATAGGTGTAACTAATTTTAAAGAAACAATAAATAATTTTTATATTAAAACGATTATGAGCAAAGCTCTGGAGAATATATGGAGAATATATACCATTTTCAGTCTAATTTTTGGTGGTTTTATTTTTATAATAAAACCCTTCTAAAATTTGTAATTATTTTCCCAGAAGAAATTTTCTTTTACCAAGATATTTGAAAAATATTTTTCTATGTATGTCCCAAGTTTCATAAATATTGAATTAACCAATAATTTTTATTAATTATTTAAAAAAAAAATTTTATGAACAAATTGCCAATTCATCAATTAATTAAATGTTTATAAAAAATCTTGACTAATAGTAATTTTTGAAATTTTTTCCAGTGTTTTTTTTTAAGTTTTTACCAAATATAAAAATGTAATTTAAATTTGAAAATTTGTAGTCCTTGTCTCTGTAAGTTAAATAAAAAAAAAAACAGAATTTAATTGTCTATGTTATCTTAGAAGATATCACAATGTTCAAAATCCTCGTGGGACATCCTGAACGAATAGTTTATTTTTAAATTCTTTTTTTTTTCAGTAATGATAATAAAAATAACGGTAATCCAGTTCTCAGGTGTTTTTTTCTGTGTATTTTTTATATTTATAATGCATTTAGGTAATGTATTCATGTAACTTTTAATGAATAATTGATTAGTTTTTAGTATTTGCAAATCTGAATTCTATATTCTTTAGTCATTAGTCATAATTCATAAAACGTTAAATGTTTTTTATGTATGAATAACGAAATGTTTTATTGTAAATAAAAATGATGTTATCTATTTGATTTTTGTGTAACTGGTAATCTATAGAGACGAGGAAAATTTACCCCTAGTGCAACCAAAAACAATTTTTAAAAGAGTTTTTTTATCGCTATCCCCCTTAGCAGTCCTGGCTACGCTATTGTATATGACTTATGAGTATGATCGTTAAAGTCGTATGATGTCTTACAAAATCCAAGGTACGATAACAATTACTACTATTGAACATAATCAAAATATTCTTGGTTTCTTCATTTTGGGAGAACAAAAAATAAAAAAGCGCAATTTGATATAGACACTAGCTATGCCTAATATATTCATACCCTGCTCTTTTAACCACACATTAAGCCTATTATCACTATTTGTACATTGGTACTTTATAAGATAAAAAATAAAAAAATAGAAGGAAAATGCATTAGAGCACCTAATATAAATATTATGACAGAATATAAATTAATTGATGTTTCAATATTATTTAACATTAAAATTTTAATTTGTATTATTCAAAATTTAAATTCGTTTTAAAATAAACATGAATCTTATGTTTGAAAAATAATAACGTCAGTAATAATTTTCAACATAAATTAGGATAAAAAAGCTTTCGCTTTTTATTAAAAACTGTTTTTGCCATCAAACTAATAGGTTAAGCGAAAAATATATCAAACTTCCTAATCTTTATAAAAATATGTATGCAATTACATAAAAATGTATACACATATTTTTATGATATGTATAATTGTTATTACTTTTTTTAATTGTTACTATTTATGTTATTCTTTAGAGTTTAGATTAATGATTGATTAATGATAACAAAGTAACATAATATTCATATGAATTAATATTGTTGATTATCTTAAGATACTATTTACATCCAAGGTAACGTTGTAGCGTGGTAATTTTATTGTTCTTGAAGTGTAAATCTACAACGTATTAAATTAATTTTGTATCTAGTTCTACTGGCCATTACTTAATAAATATACGAATGTTCATCATAATTATTATCTAACTTTACTAGTAATGGTACACCTATATCTGTATTAATTATATAGATTAATATGTGTGATGGATATCAATTAAAAACAGATTATACTTAATTTCTTTGATAGTGAAAATTTCGCAAACTAGTACTTACCAATCTAACAATATATGGTGCTGAATTCATGTATGGACGAAGGTCGATGACAATAGTTCTATCATCTTCGTTGATATTTAATTTCTGAAAGATATATAATATTATATTTGAGTATATATGACCGTAAATACCGGTATTATGAAATGATATGGAGTCTATTTTTTCTCTATAACATGGAAATAATGTATGTGAACTAGGTAATTAATCGAAAGATTTGACACCATCGTATTATTGTTTACGATGAAAGTTATTACAATAAGAATTAAAATATAAACTATGATATTAGGTATTTATTTTCATTAATTTATGGTACTCGCATTGAAGGATGAAAAATGTATCATAAAGTAAAAACAAAAATGTATTTACCTGGAACAGTTGAGAGTCATGACAAGCGTATGTTGATTTTCTAATAAGCCTCAATTTTGTGCAATAATTTTCATCATGTAAAGGAGTAAGATATAAATTGTGTTCAAGTATGACATTCAACTGAGACCGGAGAATAAATCCTTTAAGTAAGCCATAACATTTATGCTCTTTAGTCTTTGTCTGTAGACAATGTTTTAGAACACATTATTAACAACTATGAGACTTAGTGAAGCCTTTATTCACATATTTACCCGACAGAAGCAAACTTTTGATGCCACTATGGGAAACCCATTATGTTTAGTTGAGTTCAATATGTCTACTAATTTTCCAACCATTAGAATATGAGGTATCGCGCAAACCGTATCACTCATAAAGTCTTCTGTCGTAATATCGCTAGTCAAAGGTGGTGGCTCACTTACTAATAAAGGAACACCAGAGAGCTTGATTTGCATTTCATATATGCCCTTTAATAGATAACATTGAGTAAATGATTTTTAGGATTATGACATAGTATAACATATTTTATATATCTCGAATTTTAATTTAGGAAAAGTTTTTAAGTTAATATCAGATTTTTCAGAGTAATAATAATGAAAATATTTTTATCATAATTTACACCGAACTGAATTTAATCAATTTAAATAAAACAAGATTTATTTTTGTTTTAAATAGAAATATTAAGCTTTTCCTATTTCTAAAACTACCCAAGATTTATATTTCTATCTTAATTGCTCGGTTATGTTTAAAAAAAAAAACATAAAAAAGTAACAAAAAAAAGCCCAGTAGTTAGTTATTAAATATGTAGTGTAACCTACTGAAACAGATTAACATTTTTGAAGACATACTTACTTATTTACAATGTATAATGTAAATTTCAAAATAACTTACGTCTGTAAAAAAATCACCCGTCCATTTAGCTGTGAATAAAGTAATCATAAGTGGCAATAAGAATTGTACATTCCCAGTAGCTTCGATAAAAACTACTGTGAGACTAATAGTTGTCCTGACGATCCCACCTAATTGTGATGCAGCACCAAGTAATGCATATTTCCCTAAATCATTTCCTATCTGTAAAGGTATTAAACACATATTAATTAATACAACGAAGTAAAAACCAAGAACGTATATTTTTATTTAGTTATATAAATCAAAGCAAAGTATTGAAAAATAAAAATATTGCTATTGAAACGAGATCAAAATAAAGTGTTTTCATAAAAAAGAATAGTTTTACTAATAATTTATTTACTAAAAACTATCCATCTTATTTTATGTGTTGGTTATTGATAAAATTATACTTTGAGCACATTATTCATTTTCAGAAATGATTTTATTGGTTAGCGATTTTCCATTCTTGTATGCTTTTTTCTAAAGCGGTTTATCGAAATCTAATTTATTTATTCCATTCTCACAACAATTATAAGAAATATGTGTTAAAATAATTATATTTATTATTGTATTCACTTTTTTACTCGAATTGTAAAAAATTATAAAATAAGGTTTATTTCTATGTACATTAAAATTATCTGATGAAATTAACAATATATTAATTTTTTATAAAAAGTAATAACTCTATAATAATTGAACAATTTTTATAAATTTTTATAGAACCAAAATTTTGAAAAGAAAAAAACGATTGAAAGTTTTTAAAGATATATCCTATACAATTAAGAAATGTTACTTATTTGATATTTTAAATCGGTGACTTTTGATAGTCTCAAATAATTTTTCTGAATACTAAGAAAATCTATTTACAAATTACAAAAATCATATTCGGTGAACTTGATAGTTATTTAGTTATGGGTACTAAGAAAGTAGTAAACACTAAAAAATTTAAAATTTCATCTTTGGTTTATTTAAGTATTTTTGTATATTATACAAACTTAATAAATTATCTGAAAAAATGTATTCATAGTAGGTAGGTGTAAATTAATTAGAAATTTGGTGGTTCCAATTCGAAATATTATGCAAATATCTTTATGCAATTTATTTAATTGTAATTTATGATTAGCTGCCTTCAATTCATAATGGTCTAAAAAAGTAATAAGGACTTTCAAAATGTTTTTATTATATTAAAAACTTTTTAATAAAAATTCAAAATAACCATTTTGTAGATTTACTTATTTATTATATAAAACAAAAAATTTTGAAATCGGTTGAATTTTGAATAAATGAGAAGAATTTATCATTTCCAAAAATACTGATACGAAATAATTGTATGGTTTTCACAGTTTTTAATAGATACTTAAAATTAAATCTAACAGTTAATAAAGAACACACTACTCATTGAAATTGTATATCATATTTTTTATGTATTTTACGATATTGCACAATTCACAGCTGAAGGTGGATACTTCGAACAATAAATGACATAAACTATCAACGTGACATTTACCACAAGGAACGATTCAGGTTTAAAATCATGGTTTTATTCGAATCTAAAATGATAATTTACTGATTTGTTCTCCTGGACTGAAAGACCCACTCCAAAATCATTTTTCACTTTAGATACTAAAAATACACCTAATCTTAAAAAGGCCGGCATTTATTTTAAATGTATAAAGATTATGAATAATGCATTTTCTTCTAATGGTTTTATATTATAGTAGTGGTTAATATGGTGAGGATTATAACTTAGTTTCATTTAATTTATTTACTTGTATTCTCAATTATAAAATGAGGGGCTGGGTGCAAGAAGGGCATTTCCCCGAAAATGCCGTTCTTGCTTAAAACCACTTTTTGTATTCAGCAACCTGTATATTTTATGTGATAAAAATTTTAGTTTGAAATTTTACGAATAGAGTGAAGGAGAGGTATTTTTTCAATTGATTATAAATGCCTTTCTTGCATAGAACCATTGATTATAGAATAATATAAATTCTATAATCAATGATAGAACTATATAAAATCGTTATATTTATTTATAGTAATGTTTTTAGTATATTTCAATGGTTTAATAATAATAAATAACAACGACGGTGAAAATCAAGAGGCCTACTCTGATGACGATTATGAAGACTAAGATTACAACCACCAAATAAAGTAAAAATGAAAAAAAAAAGTAAGATCATTAAAATTTAAAAGTTGTATGTTATTTAATAAAAGTAATTCGTATTTGTATTTATAATAATACATATATTATATGTATTTTAATTTTTATTCAAAAGTTATGAAATAAATTATGAAAGTTATTAAACAATAATATTATTCATTAAATTTGAATAGGTAAATATTGTTTGATGCAATAAGGGCATATTCATAACCGAATGTTTCATTTATTTATAGTTTTTCGGAAACAAAAAAAAAACAAAACATAGATATAATTATTTTTCTTAATATTCGATCTTTAACTCGGCACAAATTTTATAGCCGTATGAGTAATATCAAATGAGTAACACAGATTTGAAACTTTAACTTAGTATATCTCGAAACACGTTTTTCTAGAAAATGCTCTTCTTGCACCCAGCCCCTCAAATGTAAGTGAGTAGCAAATCAAATAATTCGCAGTTACTACTTCTTTAATCTGTATTTCTATTTCACTTGTTTTTAGTATTTTATCAAATGAAACTATAAAAAAAAAAAAAAAAAAAAAATAGTGAGGCTATGGTCAAAGCTGATTAATATTTCATTCATTTCTTGGGTTTATTCCTTAATCAGCCGTGCGAAATGAGTTGGAAAATGAATTGAGATTTCTATATTTTACAAAAATTCTTTTGATAAACTTAATGTTTGTTCATTGGTGGGTTTTTTGTTCCTTTAGTTGGTCTAAGCGGTATGTTTTGATCATTCCTTTTCAAAACTCCATACTAAATACTTTGAAACCTCAACCACAAGTTGCATTTTGGTCTTAAAATCTATTTCTTTTCTTTTTTTTTTCAAGTTTCATTTTCCATTTAATCAAAAATTATACCGGTTATAATTATCAATCTACAGAAAACTTATTATCGAGGACCAAACTGTTAGGATTGTATCAATTTTCGTAGGCAATAATACATTTTTTTTCATGTTAAACATAGGATATTTTATTTGATAAAATTTAAAATAATTTTTCAGTCTTAAAATAACGCAAATTGTATTGAAAATATGATATTTTATAGACATCATGTTACATGGCAGTAACATTAGAATATGGTATAGATTAAACAAAATGAAATAAATTAGGTAATCAAAAGGTAAATTGTTGTGTTTTGAAGTTTTTTCATAATTTCAAATACACGTTTTAACATGCATCAATTTGAAACCACTTGAAGATCTGTTGAGTGAATTGGATATCAATTTTTTGGAATAAAATAAAAGTATTAAGTAAATACATTATACTTATTTACATATTTGAAATGTTATAACAAAATGTACTTAGAATAAAATCTATAATACTTATAGAGTTATATAGTATCAACAGTATTCAATTTGAATTCTAAATCATTTTTATGAATACTATGAACTTATTATGATTGAACTTTAATTTACATGTTTTCAAATGACGACTATAAAATATACACAATTTTTGTGGTGATAAAACTTTTTTCGTAAAAAGAGAATACATTAAAATACTTATTTCCTATGAAATATTATTTATTTATTACGTTCTTTTGAATGTTAATGTATAATTACTATAAATTAAAAAGATTCAAAGTTTGATTACTTAAGTGTTGTAAAATAATTTAATTACCAATAAAAAAAGTTATGATAATTTGTTTGTATTTAATTGTATTACGTAGTTTTATGAGAAAAGAATATTGTAACCTGTATTATAATTTATTATGATAATTAAATAAAAATCACGTAACAGAATTTTTTATTTTTTTTTTTACTTCATTTATAGCATGGTTATATATATATATATATATATATATATATATATATATATATATATATATATATATACAGTGACACCTCTGAATACAGAACACTCCCGGTTGCCGAAATATTTTCCGTTATTTAGAGGTTCCGCTATTCAGAGGGAAAATAAAAAAGGTGATAATCCCCATAAAAACGTATGCTTTTTGGTGTGTCCGCTATTTGGAAGTGTCTGCTATTTAGAGGTGTTCATTAAGGGAGGTTTCACTGTATACACATATAATTATATAAATATCATGAAATTTTTAAAATAAGTATTTCTTGATAAATACTTACAATATCAGGAAAATAATAATGAATAATAATGCTAGCAGTACGTCCCCAAGCAGCTCCTATCAATAAAGAAGGCAAAAATAATCCAGCTGACATGTTAAGACCGACTGTTAACTCAGTGAATATGAAGTAAGTGACACAATACACTAATAATGGAGTTATTGAAAATGCATCTGTAAAATATAAAAACAATTTTAAAATCTGCATAATTATGACTAGTTATAGTGCTTTAATTCTTTAATATCAATATTTAAAGACATTTTAAATAAAAAATTCATATATTATCAATTATCAATATAAACTAACTGATTTACTAAAAAAAAAATAATAAGCTATACGCGATTCCGAAATTCCAATACTTCGACTATGTTTGTACAATTTAACATTATTTTAAGCTTAACAGATATTTTTAATTTGATCAAGCTGAATTAATTTGAATTACCAATATATAGTTATCAATACATAAAAATATGAGAGTAAATATAAAATCCTAATCGTTTATAAAATTGTCTATTTTCTTTTTCTTTTATTTCATAATATTAACGCTCGATAATTAATAACTGCTATGCAAATATTTAAAAAAAGAGCAAAGAAAATATGAATATACGATTACATGTTTAAGTAATTTATACTAAAAAAATTAGAGTTGAAAATAAAGGAAATAATTAAAGATATAATTTCAACGGACTGCAAGATGATTATTAACAGGAATGTGAATTCAAACTGTGAAGAGAAAAAGTTAATTAAAGAAATCGTATTAACAGAAAAAGCAAGACTTCAGCCAAATAAGTGCAACATTTTAAATACCTACCTCAATGTAGAATAAATATAATTGTAAAAAACTGTATTTGGAAAAATTTGAATGTAGTTAATATTATGACCAAACGTAACAATAAGTAAAATACAATTGCTTTTTTGTACAAAAAGACCCCATAACCAAAAACAATGAAGAAGGGACACGAACAGGTATAATCTATTAGAATAAGTTTAATTGTAGTATTGCGACAAAAAATTCAAAAATGTATTTATCATTTTTGTTCAGTAAATAACTAAGTAGGTACATATTCTATTTCATTATTTTTAAGTTTATTATTCATAATGCACCCATTCATAATTTATTCACTGATATCCTTGTTTTTAAAATATGCTGTGCTAATTAAGATTGTTTTAGCCCAGTATATTTATTTTGAAAGCCTAATATTACTTGCCTAATATTAATGTAACATATTTTTACGTACAAGAATTTTCTATTATTATTATATAACATTTCAATGAGTTTTTTAAACGTGAAATTGGATAATCATTTGTAATACTAGAAAATAATAGATCTTTTACCATAAACCTATGAATAATAAGATATAACAAAATTTAATTTTAGATTCTGAACGAAGTGAAGAATGTATTGATTTTACTATGATGTGTGTTTTTTTTTTTTTTTTTTGTTTTTGTTTGTTTTTTTTTTTTGTTTTTGTGTCTGTGTACACCATAACTACTCGAAATAATGCTTCAATTTTGAACTTCAGGGTATGTTTTCGGTGGCAAAACGAATATCGGAGGTACCTTAGAGAGGTCACAAGTGAAAATTCCCAAAAGTTTTCAAATGCCACGGGAAAAACAAACAAAAAATGAGGAAAAAACGGTACTTTTTGTGCAAAACCCGTTTTCGACGAAATCGATTTTTTTATTTAGCCGTTACTCAAAAACCAAAAATTTTAGATACTTGAAATTTTCACCAAATGTTTATATTGAAATCATCTATACGTGGTAAAATTTTTGAACACTTTTGACTTTTTTTGAGCTTTTTATAGACAATTTAAATTTTTGACTTTTCTTAGTTTTTTTTTCTGAAAAGTGGATAAAAAAAATTTGGCTGGACAAAAAATCTTGAAAATTTAATATAAAGTTCCTCATAAGAAGTACTTATCGGTATAAAAAAAAATTCAAAGCGAAATGCACACCTTTTTTTTTATAAGCATAAAAAGTTTACATTTTTATGAAATATTGAAAAATCGTGAAAATTTGAACTTATTTTTTTCTGAAATGTGGATAAAAAAAATTTGGTTGGCCATAAAACTTTGAAAATTTAGTACAAGGTTCCTCATTAGAATTTCTTATTGCTATTAAAAAAAATCAAAAATCGTGACTCACAATTTTTTTTTATAAGCATCTAAAGTTCAAACGTTTACGAAATAATTACATGATTGCGTAAAATAATAATTTAGCCTTAAACGATTTTTGATATTTGTTCTTATTCAAAAAGTATAAGTCGAAAAAACTTGAAACTTTCACCAAATGTTTACATTGGAATCATCTATACGTAGTACAATTTTTGTAAACTTTAGACTTTTTTTGAGCTTTTAATAGACAATTGAAATTTTAAAATTTTCTTTGTTTTTTTTTCTGAAATGTGGATAAAAAAAATTTGACTGGACAAAAATTCTTGAAAATTTAATACAAGGTACCTAATATGTCGAACTTATCGGTATAAAAAAAAAATTCAAAGCGTAATGCACAATTTTTTTTTATAAGCATAAAAAGTTCATATTTTTACGAAATGTGTAGAAAATCGCGAAAATTTGAAGTTATTTTGCACTTGAAAATTCATAAAATTTTAAGTATTCAAAACTAAGAATTGTAAATTCGGTACAAAGTTTGACATACGTTTTCCTTCAATTATCTGTAAAAAAATTTGCACTGGAATAAAATCAAAAATTTTTATGAGTGTTTGAAATTACAATTTTTTCACATAATCGCGTAAAATAACAATTTAGGCATCATTGATTTTTGATATTTGTTCTTATTCAAAAAGTATAGGTCGTAGAAACTTAAAACTTTTACAAAATGTTTAAATAGGCATTTTCTTTACATAGTTGTATTTTCAAAATATTTCGTTTATTTTTTAGCTATTTATAGGCATTTGAATAATTCGATTTTTCTTAGATTTTTTTTTATAAAAGTCGATAACAATTTTTTGGCCCTACCAAATCGCTTGAAAATTTAATAGAAGGTTTTGAATAAGTTGATCTAAGAGTGATTCAAAAATTATTCAAATACATAGGCACAATTTTTTTTTATAAGCAGTTGAAGTTCAAAAATCGACAAAATTTGTCAAAATCACGAATATTTGCAAATTATTTTGTAGTTGAAAATGTATAAAAATTTTTGTATTCAAAGATAAGAAATGAAAATATTATGTAATATCACAGCTGATAAAGATAATTAAATAGATTAAGTTTATTATAATATAATCAGTAGCTGACAGCTGTTCTATACAAAATATTGGTAGATTGTAAACACAAGGTGTATAACGTACCTTTACATGGTTGAATAGAACGTTACTAACTTCCAATTTCCAGTTATTTTAATGTGTGTATCAGTTCCATAAACATGCGGATTTTATATATTATTATTAATTATTAATATTTAAATAGACGTAGCCACGGAGCATTCAGCATATATGGACGGCGGGGTCGGGTGGTACCGTCACGATAGTGCATTTAGGCAAATAATATGGTATTTACCTACGCCCTATCTATGCACATCCTGGTTTGTCCAATGCTCACGAGCAGAAGTCACATGAATAGACAAATGTAAATTTAACCCAATCTAGGATATTAAAATAACATATATATTACAATTTAAGGCTGACATCTTCATCTTCGTTCAGAATCGTTTTTTTTTTTTTATAATATAAAATAATTCCAAAATCTATCCAATAATGCCTAATCTAGCAATGCATCTCGTGTATCCCACCCAACTACTGTATCCTGTACTTAACTTACAATGATTTATCATTGCATTCAAATGTAAAGTACCATACAACTAAACTATCGTAAACCAGGTGATCCCATGATAGAAAGTGCTATACACTCCTCACCATTATCTTTTCCGAGGAGCGAAGCGACGAAGGACGAACTTCCACCACCATTATCTTATCGGCTTTTTATTATTATTATTATTATGATCAAAAATTAAAATTAAAATAGGAAAAAGTGTCGAGTTTCCCATTCTTTCAATATTCTGAACTTAACATGAATTAATAAAATTTGAAAATTTTAACTATCCAATTTAAGTTAGAATAAATCATTGGGTATAATAAACATTATATAAATTGGGTATATATAAATAAATAAATCCAAAATATTAAAAAATGCATCAAAAATATCAATAGATTCGTTAAAATATAAACGTGTACATGAAATTAATTTATAGTCACCTCATGGTAAATTGTTATTTCTCATGTATTGGTTATTACTTATTAGTTATTGCTGTGTACAATTTAATCAAATAATGGATATAAATAATAATTACCTATTGAACTGTGAAATAATGATCGAATATTTTCTTCTTGTGGACGAAACCAAAATGAACTTATTGTATTATAACTCCCTGCTGGACAGTTCATCTGCAATAAACCTATCATAAAGGTAAAAGCCGTTTTCATGATAACTATAGTCTAAAACTCTTAAAGTATTGGGATATAAATGTTTTAACTTTTCAATTCATTATTTACCATTCAAAAACATGTATTAATAATGTCTATGTACGTGCAAAAATCAACTAACGCACCTAATTAGAGTTATTTATAATAGAACATTTTTATTTGAAATTACCGGGATGATTTTAAACCAAAATATTAAAATTAAAATTCAGTATATTGACGGTAACAATCCAAAAGGGCATAAGTGACATTTTCGAAATTATTCAGGAGAGCGAAAAAACTGTTTTTACCAATTACTTGACTTCCTATTGGATATTTTTAATTAAAAAAAAATATTAAATTGAGCATAGAATTAAGTTTTAATCTATTTTAAATAATCGTTCAACTAAATTTTTAATTAATAATTTATATTACTTGAAAGTTGAGTATAATATGGATTTTGACGCTTATGATTTTTCTAACTGGTTTTATATTATAAAATAAATTAATTATTGGTCATTTAATATAGTATGTATGGCCTAGTGCTCTGCAATGTCCGGTCTACACCGATCCAGACCGGACCGGACCGGGCCACACCGATCCAGTCTTTTCTGTCTTTGTTTACAGGAGCCAACCACGGTCCAGTCTTTTTTGGATTTCGTGTGTTACAATCTAAAATGGTTTGGTCTAGTCTAGTCCACCTTCAAGTTCAGTATTTACATAATGGAAAGATATTTAATTACTTGAACTAAATATTTAAGGTCATTTTTCTACAATCGATCCAGCTCGGTCTTATTCTCATATTTTTTTTTAAATCGCTTCAGTCTTAGCGTTTTCTAATAGAATAAAAACGAAACGGTCCGGTGCAGTCTGGCTCGATTTTTTTTATCGGTCCGGTCCTGTCCAATTTGGTTTATTTTTTTTTACCGATCTGGTCCAGTTTTGGAATTGGTTAAAATATATCAGTCCGGTCTGGTCTAAAAAAAAAAAAAAAAACGGACCGAGAAGAGCACTAGTATGGTCATATGACTATGATGGTATACTCGTATTATGGAAAAGACAAACGTTGCCTTTTACGAATGATTAGTGTTTATTCTAATTCATTAAAAACTTTCAATATTTCTTGGTAATATTTAATATGAAAAACCTAGAAAATACTTTACGCTTTTTAGTCGGTTGAGTAATTGGAAATGATATTTTATTTTTAAAGGTTAAAAAAAAAATGCATTAAACACTTTTAATCTGGTACCAATAGAGAATAGTTATAACAAAATTTTCAACAAATATTAACTTAATTTTTAATTATGTTTAATGTATAATGACTCATCAATTTTATTTGTACAGGCAAATTATATTTTATTATGGTTTTAAGTTATTTTGAGTAATAATTGATACCTAACAGTCAGTAGTGCAACTATATAGTTAAATCAAAATACAAGAATATGAACCAACCAATTGTTTGAGGCTACCTTTTTTTTCTGTTTAATTATGTTACTATGATAGTTTGCATAGTTTGCTACAAAATAAGTGAAAAATTAATTTATCTTTCAATATTTTCACGCAAACCCGTCACCCGTGACCTGCATGTGACGCTGTTCAACCATGTTATCCCGTAGTCACGTCATTGCCATAAGTTACATGTTTTGATTATTAATCAATATTAATTAAAAAGTAGTCAATAGATTAAATTAATATACATATATATAAATAAATTATTATATAATATACTTTATACTGATATATTTGCTTTCAAAATTGTCTATGGACCATGTAACATTTCACAAATGCATTGCAGTGTAAAAATATTTAATAAAAAAAAATGAAACATAAAGCAAATTAATAAGCACTAAATACCATGATGAAAATCTGGTGCGAAATATTATATTTATATAAATATTAATAAAAACATTAATATGTACAATTTATGGTCATACGTTTTTGGTTATAAACGTATAAACTATTAATTTTAACATGTAAGGTATACAATTAAATAATTGTATTTTATCATGAAATCATGAGAAATTAAATTTCTTATCACTTATTATAAGTATAATTATGTACGTGCATTATTATAATTTGACCTACGCATCTTGAGCCCAACAGACCGTTTCAGTTTACAATTTTTAGTGGTATTCACTAAAAATACATTTTTGAACCCCTTATCTGTTCAGACATGTGACATCACGTTAGTTCAAAATCTGAGTGAGTTATATGATAAACTTCATATTGATGATTATGCAAGACAGTATGATTAAACATTTTTTTCTATTTTTGAATATGTATAATATATATAATTTTATTTTGTAAAATCCACTAAATAAAAATTAAATAATATATTTAATGTCAATTAAAAAATATAAAAACATGATCAATACTAAAAGTTGTTTACTTTTACATAATAATACTTATACACTTATACTTAAAAGTGTATAACACTTTCCACCGTAAATTCGAATGTTTTCTTTAATTTAATTGAAAAGTTTTTATTTTTTTTTATTTTTTTTATTTATTAGATTTTGTATTACAACTAATCTCAACAATTAAAAGGGAAGGTGAATTGAAAAGTTAAAAACATTTATTAGTATATAATTCAATTATTTTTAAAGTGTTTCTTACTTGTACTAGGTTGGGGGAGCTTATCTCTATTTTAGGTTCACAATAGTTCAACAAAATCATTGATGTTAAACTAATTATTGCAACAAACATGGCAACAAATACAGCTTCTAAAAGTTTTTTTCTATTTGATAAAATGTATCTAAAAAAAATCGGTTAAAATTTCATTACTTCATACTTTTAATTCATTAAAAATGAAATAATTGTAAAAACTAACTTCATTCTAAAAACGGATAAATGATAACTAATATTAACGAATAAAGCTCCAATAACACCTCCAAGTATTCCGAATATAATACAAATAATAAACTCCGAATAAGAAAAATAAATTGTGGTTTCGTCAAACTTTCCGAAAAAGTATATACTATTGCTATGAATAGATTCTGGTGTGTCTAAAATTAAATAAAATAATATTTATTGTTATTTATTAAACAATATTATACGCGTGAATAAGTAAAACTCACTTGACTTTTTACTAAACATTAAATTTCTACCAGCATTATACGTGGGAAAAGCTATTGCTGCACAAAAAAATACTTTCCACATTAGACTTGAACTCCAGAAACTTGTTCCTTCTTCGAGACTCAATAATGTTCCACCTAAAAAAATACTATTATGAATACGTACTTTTTACAATACAATTAAAATGAATATTTTACATAACGAGTTAAGGGTGGATTTGAAGAAACAACGTATTATAGATATCATTCAACCCTTTAAAATGTTAAAATGTTTTATCATTTATAACTAGTCTAAGAAATAATTTTTTGCTAAAATATAAATATAGCCACAACGATATAAGAGTACTGAGTAGATATCCGTAAAATGGCAGGTCGTCTAATCATAATTAAGAAATTTTATCAAAAATCTGTGGTTCATCTTAATAATTGTCATTCTAGTTGTAATTCAAACTTTGAACGTGTGTAAAACTAATTCAATAGGTTATATTTATAAAAATTTGAAAATGTTTGGGAATATGTGGTGATTCTTATGATATAAAAAATGACAATTAACTATGTGTAATTTAAAATTAAAATAGTTGTTGCTGAAGACTATTCTGAAAACCAATAAAATTCAAATTTTAAATACTTTAAAAAAAATTATTCCAGAACCTTAAAACGACCAATTTCTAATACTTTTAAAAGTCTATGCTTATCCTAAAAGAGATCAAATTTGTTTTATATTATAAGGTCGTTTATGAGACACTATTGTTAAAGATTGGCAAACATTTAAAATAACTAAGATTTAGCACGACACCATTACATTTGGAGTTCCGACAAAATAACTAAAAACTATTTCGAACCGTTTCGAATACATTTCAAGTATTTTTCTTTGCACATAGAAAAACTATTGAACATTTTGTAATCACTTTTAAGTACTAATTAATTAACATTTTGATTTATAGAGAGGTTGTATGAGATTTAACCAACACTACTATACAATTTCATCATTCTAGACAATCATTAAAATATATATATATATAAATCCATAAGATACACAATAATTGCATAGTTTTCAACTTAAAATTTGGAGGGAGAGTAATTGCAACTTTGTGGGGTGGATTTCCCTTAAGTCGAAAATACAGTCTAATTCACTACTGTCTCAAATGATTTCAAATTTATTCTCATAACGTATAAATAGGTATATGTTTTACATAGAATTTCGTGATTTTTATTCTTTTGGATGTGATATCTTTAAAATAAAATAAAAATTCTAAAATAATAAATCAAAAGTATCATTAATATACGTCTAGAAAATGTAAACAATCATATATGAAATTTACCTTCACATATGTATTTTCAATTAAAACTTAATACTATTTGAAAACAAAAATGATGTATTTACCGACAGGAGCTCCAAAAGCGGCCGATAATCCTGCAGCAGCACCTGCTGCCATCATGTCTCTCCTTTCTCGATCGTTTTGCAACGGTCCGATGATTTTTCGTTTAGATCCGCTTCTAAAACCTTTCCACCAAGCTTCTACGACCGAACCACCAACCATTGCTCCAATATGAATCAACGGTCCTTCCTGGAATATCAATGCCTTTACAGTAAAGATTTTTGGCAAATTTAGTTAAATATCCATTTAAGTCAAATTAAAAATATGCGTAGTACATATTAATTTATTATTTAATGATTCTACAACATCTGAATTTTTTTAAAAATATAAAATTTCATAATAATCAAAACTATTACTTCCTTACACACAAATCTAAATTAATTTTCAATTTTAAATATCAAGCTTCATAACTTGGAACAATATTTAATTAAAATTAACCCAGAACTCTTGAAGTGTTTTTTCACTTCACCATTGTCTTTATTCCACTAAACTTATTTAGTAAGTATTTAGTAACTAACTCATTGTGCCCGTAAAATTCAGGAATAAAAATAACTAGTATGATGTTAAAATTTATAAATTAAGATATTACTTGATAGTTAATAATATTATGAAGTGTAATAGTATTATTGCATCTGACGAAATTCAAAAATATTGTAATTTGCTTAAAATATACTCGACTTTTTTATTTTAATTGATTATAATTAATTATTGAAAATAATAAAATAAATTCTTATTCACATTAAAATAATAAAAAGATATAGAAGTGAATATTTTGCTATTTTAGTTAACAGATTTCAGTTAATCGTATTTAATTTTTTTTTCAAATAATATTGACAGTTTGCAATAAAATATTGATAAAATAACCTTAAAATAGTTTACGCAAATAATTCTTATATGTGAACCAAAAGATTATTTAGAATTGAATAGCATGAAAAAACAGAACTGTTATAAAAACATTGCATTGTACAAGTAGAACATTTCAGGGTGTATTTCGAACAATACTGAAATATTAATATAAATTGAGTTTGATTTGATTTAAATTGAATGACGTGAAAATTAATATTTAAATGAAAGGAATTAAATACTAAAATATTATTCGTGTGAGTTGTTAGCAAATAATAGAATTACCTTTCCTCCTCCGAGACCAGCTATGCAGACACACACTACACTAATGACTTTTACCAATAAACATCGGATTGCTGTCATTCTCGGGATACGAACTCCGTTTAAGTAAGATATTACCAATGGAATGCCACTTCCAGCGGCAGAAGGCTAAAATATACTTTACAATTTTAACTGCTATAGTATTGTGTAATAATACAATTTATTAAAATAATTTTATATTTTGCTAACTATATGTGAAATTAAAAAAATATTTAAAAAATTATTCTTGCATAATTGATAAAAGACTAACATGTTTTTTTTTTTTTTATTAATAGGTACGACTAAAAACTTTTATTTTGCGAAAATAAAAACTCAATATTATCTTTTAATTCATTTCTATTACAAAAAACATGTGGATAACCCAAGAAATGAAGTAAATTTAATTATTATCATATAATAGTTAATAGCAATATATCAAGTTACCCAATTTTCATATTTGTATTTAAAAAAAAATCTTTTATTGCAAGTAAAATGATGATTAAATAAATACAATAATTATTATTTATTCTTGGCCTCTTTTCAGTTTAAATAATATATTACCTAATAAAAATATTTAAAAATTAACTGTAAAAATATAATGAATATTTTTTTTTTTAATTTTACTCAAATTCTAGTTATTTAATTAAATACTCAATGATTAAAATAATTAAATATTTTTGTAAATAGTTCATTAATGAATGTGTTGAAAATAAAAATACTTAAACACATTCTTTCTAGAAAATGTTGAGAACTATTTGATTCAGTAACTATTTGACTAGCATTTTACTAAGGTTGATGGAGTTGAAATTATTTAATTAATTTATTGTTTTCGATCATTACTACCATCTACTATGACTACCAATTATAATAGAATTATGAAAAATAAAACTATAGTATGTATTTAGTATTGTGAAACATTTAGGTAAATTTTTTTAAATTAAAATGAAGCATAATTTTATAATTAACCTCCATAAATAGCACTACGCAACATCCAACAATTGTAGGTAAGACAGTGAAAAGTAACCACACAATCAGACATTCCGCCATTGAATGCTTAACATCAATACAATGTCGAATCGATTGATATTTCCAATTACAAAAATATTCAATTACTGAGTCGATGAAAATTCCAACTACTGCGGTACATATAGCGATTGAGAAATAAATAAGCCATCTAATCACATTACTTGCCACTACTGTTTTATAACCATTTAGCTTTTCTTCTCTAACAGTAAGTTCACTTTCATAGTAATCATAATCCAAACTCTAAAAAAAAATAATCATGTTTTAAAATATAAAATTAAAACTTAAATAGAATCATTTTAAAACATTCCGTTGCAGTTTTAAACATGATTACTAAAAACGTTATGAAAAATTATTAACAATAGTTTTAACAAATTATTCATAATCTATATGAGTGATCAAAATTATCTTACTTCATAGTCTGCTGATACATAATTTATTGATTGAGATCTTGGTTTAAAATTTATAGCCAATGCATTATTAGTTGTTGATCGATAAGATCCCTATGATCAAAAATACACTGACATAACTATAAAGAATTATGGATGACATTTTTATTTTTATTTAAAATAATATAAATAATTGCTTCAAACCAAAAAACGAAAAGATTGTTTCATTATTACTATTCCGAAAAAAATAACCAATATTGTTTTTTGGAGTTTAATTTTTGCCAAATAAAATGTTAAATATACACGGTAAAAGGTGGGTATATTATGTTTGCTTAGAAAGACTAGAAATGTTGCAATAAAACAATTTAAAAGTTTCGCATCAATGCCAAATGTCGACCTCTGCTTTAGTCGGGCATTCATCCAGTTGGCGTAAGCGGAAAAAATATATATAGTGGTTTTATTTTTTTATTACTATTTCGCTTTTGGTGTCATTAAAACTCGATATGACTGCGAATTTTGGGCACAAATTAAATTAATTAATTATTATAAGTGCAGCTAAAACTCGTTAGTTTATGGTTATAACTCTTAAAAACAGTGTATTAAATTCAAATTAGAAAAAAATTACTTTAAATTATACAAACATAAAAAAAAGATAACCAAGAAGAATATACAAAGATCTTCGTATAAATTTATTTTTTAAACCAACAAACTTTAATGTAATATTCATTATTTTTTACAATGTTTTTCCATTACATAATAAGCATCACTTTATTACTAAGCAGGTTCAATAAGTTGATAAAACGAATTAAAATTAATTTAAATAATTGAATAAATTCTTACTTCATTATTAGGATTCATACATCGAACTCCGCTCATGAATTTTGATTTTTGCCAACTATAATTAAGAACATGTGTCGTAAGTCCATAATTATTATCAATTGCTTTATTCTAAAAATTCAGTGAATTTGTTATTAGTGGAACAAGATACAAAAACACAAATATTTTTATGACTATACCATTTTAGTTTAAAAAATAATAAAATTATTAAAATACTATTCGTTTGAGTTTTTATTGTAACACAACTTCATGAATGTTGTAATCATTCGTGTAATTATCGGCAGCAACGCAACACACTGACTGTCGCTATTGGCACTAAATTTAAATTTATCACACAACAACTACCGATGAATTCTTTTCTACCCAACAAGATTAATCATTTCGCTAGTGTGATATCGATTTATTTCACTAGACTACTATAGATCTAACAGTGGTTTTCACAAAATGACTAATATAATTGATTTTTCTCAAAACTGTCTAGGTAGATATGTACCGTATGTTAAACATATTGTAAACATCTCTTCACATATTTTTTTTTCATAGCACAGAATTCACTTTTCTATATTCCACTTGTTTCTTTACTAAATATCGTTATTAGTTCATTCAGGCATCGTATTCCAAATTATTTTATAATATTGTAAATTTCATAAAATGTTTCATTATATAAAAATATGAGTGGATATTATATTGCTTCTGGCAGCTTTTCTTACATAATTTTAACGAGTCAATGGTATTTATGAGAATATGCCTACTCACAAAGAAGTTAAATATAAAATAAAATTATTTATCACGTTATTGTTGATATAAACATATCTTTTGGTGTTTGATAATTTACACAAATTTTTCGTCTGCGAAAATAACTCATCAAATTGAATATATAATAAAGTAAAGAAGAAATTAAAAATTATTGTGGACTTAAATGTGGTTTTTTGTTTAGCTATTGACCTGGCACGAACAATTTTATTGTACAATAATATTTGATAAATCAATAAAACTGGTTACAAATATTTTTATTAAGTAACTGTTTAGAAAATAATTGAAATTTGAATATCGAAAAATGTGTATAAATTATCTATGAAATATTATAATTTATAAATCATCTCGAATCACACAAAATTTAATATTTGTTTTGTCGTTTCTTTATATAAACACTGACAATAAACCATAAAAAATACAACTTTGAGTGAAAACTTTAACGACAACAGTCATTATAAAGTCAAATTGAGTGACGCTTGTACGTAGCTAAGAAAAAAAAGTGTAGACTTTTGTTATATTGTAAGAGAAGTACGGGCAGTGCTTGACTCGATAAAATATACGATAAACGGACGGAAAAACAACATTTCATACGAATTCACGAGTCGCAGAAAAAGCAATGGCTTAAAAAATTCGACCGTGGAAAAATTAAAAGAGCACAGGTTCAACGAAACATTATGAAAATAAATAAATATTGAAGCTTTATATCTCGTAAGTCAATGGGGGGGGGGGGGGAGAGGTATGAACTGTTTAGAGAATGATTCATGCAACGCATACTGAATAGTTGGGTGCGTACAAAACATAATTAATCTACATTTTTCGTGTGATATTTTAAGTTTTTTAGATTTCTTACATAATAACCACTATTTAAAACTTTAAACTACGCTAGAGGATATTATTCTATGAAATCTATGACATTATGACTTTAATATATTTTAATATTATGTATGTATTTTTTTTTAACAGTATTAGGTGCCTAGGTAAGTTGTCATTAGTTTTAGATCCTAAATAATGTGAAGGATCTATTGGTTTTACAATAGCGTTTATTTATTTATATTTTTTTTTATTAACACTTTTTTAGGTAGAAATAATGGTCCAAAAGTTTCATCCAGAAATTCAATAGATTGTAAATTACATGTACTTTGAGGGTTCCAGACGTGAGGAAAAATTTTCGAAAATCGAGTAAAAGCGGTAAAATTTGCCAAAAATAGAACTTTGAAAATACCTTGTTTTTAAGTTTATCTTTAGTAACATTTTCAATATTTGACAGTGATTTCTGAAAGCTTAATATGACCTTAATCATATACTAAAAGGACAATATTGAAAACATTTCATTATTTAAAAAAAGAAACATCAATAAGATCAAACGTTTTAAAAGTTTTATCACACACAACATGGTTCTCAAACACAAACACTCATCCAGGTATATAAATTACTAATACTTTCTAAACTAGAATACGGATCATAAATATATTCTTCTGCTAAAAACCAAATTCTAAAAATTATTGATCCAGTCCACAACTCAAATTTACGATTATCCATCGGAGCATTCAAATCTAGCTCAATCGAAGCTTATACATAATAGCTAATGAATCACCACTCTGGAGACGCTGAATAAAAACCACCCTCACATTTGCTGTTAAAATAACTAAAAACAACCACGAAGACATAATACCTAAACACATCAATATAATTACAAAATCAAACCAGCTAAATCCATCAAACATAATCAAATACAAAATTATTCAAACTCCTCCTTGCCTCAGTAAAATGGACATAAATTCAGAAATGAGCAAATATAAAAAAGCGAAACGGATCCTAAAATTTACTTAAATATTTTTAAATACATTAAAAACAATTTGGATAGCGAAGACATTTACACAGACGCTTTAAAAAGCGAACATGGAGTAGGTTTAGAAGTCATCACCAAAAACACAAATATTTGTTATAAATCATCAAATCAAATGTCTCTATACACAGCCGAAGCACTAGCCATCATATCAGCCCTCAACTATGTAAATATAAATCCCATGCAAAAATGCAACATTTACACAGATTCTTTAAGCACCATACATAATATGCAAAATAATTTTCAACTCAACGACATTTCTAAAATAATAATAAATAAAATACAGTTATTAAAACAAGCAAACAAAATTATCAACATAATGTGGATACCCGGGCATTGTAATATACATGAAGCAGACCGACACGCAGAAAACGCAGCCACGTCAACCGAAACACCAAATTACAATCAAATAATATTTTCTGACATCAAAAAATCTATAACTACAATCACATACAATACTTGGCAAAATCATTGGAAAAAACAATCAACAAAATTAAATGTGATCAAACAAAATATAGAACCTTGGCCACAAATTCAAATTCCAAAAAAAAATAAACACAATAATTAACCGTCTAAGAATCGCTTTGCTCAGTAACTTTTAACTACAAATGTTCTACCGTTTCTTTAAAATTAAACTCACCCATCACCTGCATTGTCTTGTCCGAGGAGCGAAGAATACCTTACGATGCGAGTACGTCTTTTTTCTCAATAAAATTAAAGTTTTGATTAAAATATAAATATAACTTAAGTAATAATTTTATCTTTACAATTTGCTTATGACCCAATAAGAAATTTTCACAGTCTTCCATTTTTATTTTTTGGATGTGACTCACGACTCTTGGATTCAATAATACTGATTTAAAATTGTTTGAGCATGGTTCTTCAGTGTAATTTATTTATTCCTTTACAGTTATCTTTCTTATTTAATATTCTTATTTAAAATTCTATTTAAAAATTTGTTCGAAGATAGAATTTTCATTTAAAGTGGATCATATGTTATTTCGTGATCTAATTTGATTAATAAATGGAATTAGATTTTGGAATAATTTTGGCATGATCACTAAAAATTAAAAAGAGTTGGACATACTTCGCACTATGGGTATTATTCGCTTCTTGGACAACATAATGGTGATGGGTGTGTTACATTTTGAAGAAATGATAAATAATTTTGTTAGTTTTAACGTTTCTGGGCAAAACTTCAGTGTAAAATATACGAGTGCTATTCATATATTTAACCTTCTTTAGTATCAATGTTGGTGGATTTTTTCTACATTTTTTTACGGTTTAAACATTTTCGTGGAACATAGGATATATTTATTTTACCATAAGATTTAAAATAAGGTATCCTATATACATATATCCGAAGCTTCATAATGATAATATGATCCAATAATTTGATAAACATGTTTCAAATTGAAAATTGATGTAAAAAAATAGTCTGTTCCGTAAAATTTTTATAATGAAATTACTTAAATGCTTATGAAAATGTTTTCAATATCGTTAGTGAAGTATATGAGTGAGGTCATATTAAATTCTTGAAACTTTTGTCGAATATTAAAAATCTTAATATTTAAGATGAACTTAAAAACGAGGTATTTTTTAAGTTCTAATTTTAGCCCAAAAGATGTACATTTTTTTAACTTCGTAAAATATGTAGCAATACGTTATTAATATATGTTGAAAATTTCGAGTTTCTAACACTATTAAAAAAATGACTAAATAACTAAAAGCAATTTTGTGAAAGTGTCGTCTATGGAAAATTTAACCATTTTCACTCGGGTTTTCAGCAGTTTTTCCTCGCGATTGGACAAACTATTGCGAGGTTATTTGCTAGCTTTCAATTTTCGATCAATAGAGTGGCTGGATGAAACGTTTGGATAAAATAAAGTGTACCAAAAAGTTTTACAAAAAAAAAAAAAAAAACAAATAAAGAATAATAATAATAAGAAACATTATTTTAAAACAAATAGATATTTATTTCAGTCAGAATCCAAATCTTTTAAATCTTGAATTTGGTAAAAATTATCAATTTGTAATATATTAATTACAATTGTATATATTTAATCGAATATTTAAATTTTGATTTTTAAACTGGAAATTATAATCAAACTTCTTTATGTGTAGCTTTAGGATTATACATGTTTTGAAAATGATCGATTCAGATAAATTTTGTTTAAGCACTATGGATTTGAAGACAGCAAAACAGATTATTTAACCTGTAATTCAATGACTATGGATTATTCTGTTTTTGTACCAAAACGCTTAATTGCTTAAGATTTGGAAACTGCGCTTGAAATTAATCAAGGGAGTTAGCGGTATCTTAAAACCCTATACACCAATAAAAACCATCCACTGAGTTTGGCTTAGAAATAACAGAATTTTTTTCTGAAAGCAATGATTTATTGTTGATTTCAAAACTGTAATATACGACACTATCTATCACCAAATGATCTAATCGTATATATTCCGTCCAAAGTGCCTTAGGTCAACTGACAAATTTAATGAAGCAGTAACTTTTATTCAGCTCAATATTTTGACTTTTTATTTTTTTAAATACCAACTCAACTATTACGAACTATAGTTTCACGAAAAAACAGTTTTTAACTATTTACTTTGTAATTATTATTAACTTAACATCAAAGTAGTGTCAATACATTCATTTTTTAAGAGTACTATTGCTACTCTAAGCTATAAATTCTTTTATTTCATAAAGTATTTGCCCAATTTAGTTTCAACAGCCGACCAAGTAACACGTACATTAAATCGCTCGCGACTTCGCTTATCTGTTATTTTCTCCCGTCTATTATCATTGGCATTCACTTGGATCATTCTCACTACGTTATCGCTGGTTATATCTACTAAAATGGGTAAAAATACAATTTGCTATATTTGTAATTTAAAATTTGCGGACCTCGACGTTCCTATCAAGTGTGACGGATGTACACTGTTATCTCACCCGAAATGTTCCGGACTATCAACTTCCGAACTAAAATGCCTGGGAATGAAAAACAGACTACTAAAATTGTTTTGTACTGGGCTGCGATAAGGGTCTCAAAGAATTACCAGAGCTCAAATCTTTATTAAATAAGTTGCTTGTTGAAGTTGATAATCTGAAATAGAACCTTGGTAATAATCAAAACCTTAATCTTTCAAATGACTTCATTATTAATGAAATCAATGAACGTAATAAACGAGCAAAAAACCTTATTTTCCATAATATTCAAGAGTGCAGTTCTAATCAGTCTGACGAGAGAATATCTTTTGATACTAAGCAAGTAAACGATACAATCGCGTCTATTCTAATTGACTCAGATAATCCGCCTACACCATTAAAGGTCATTCGTCTTGGTCGTTATCAACCTGGTAAACTTCGTCCTATTAAAGTTATTTTTGAATCGAAATCAAACGTGTTTGATATTATTCGAAACAAAAAAAAACTCACCGACTCCAATTTACCTTCTACAACATATATATCTACAGACAGAACACCCCATCAGAGAGACTATATGAAGAGTTTAAAGGAGGAGCTTTTGTTACGTTCAAACAATGGTGAATCGGGTTTAACTATTAAATTCATTAAGAGTATACCCAAAATTGTAAATATTGCCACTTTGTCTAATACTCAAAATAATAATCAACATTTTTTAATCTCCATGTAATGTATCAAAATGTTAGAGGTCTTAGGACTAAACTTGAATGTTTTCGTAACTGTGTAATAAATTTAAATTGTGATTTATTATTTTTGTCTGAAACATGGTTAAACGATGATTTTAATGATGTTGAGTTAGGTCAAGATGCTAAAATCTTCTGCAAGATAAAATATGTTATCGATCAAGAAAATCTACAATTGATTTTAAACAAATTTGTTGTATGGAGTGAAAAAAATTACTTACCACTAAATATTGATAAGTGTAAAATAATATCTTTTACTCGCAAAAAGAATCCTCTTACACATTAATAATACCATAAATCATTTTTGTTTATCGAGAGTTAATTCAATTAAAGACTTAGGAATTAATTTTAACAATGATCTTGGTTTTAAAATAAATCATAAAAGTATCCTGAAAAAATCTTATAAAATGTTTGGTTTCTTAAACAGAAACACTAAAGAGTTCAGTAACCTGCAGTGCCTGAAAACACTTTATTCTTCATTGGTCAGATCTAACCTAGAATTTGGATCAGTTGTTTGGTCACAAAATCTATCTACCTATTATGCTGAACTCGATAATGTTCAAAACAAGTTTTTTTAAAATATCTTATAAATTAAATCTTCCCTACTCGAAAAACTCTATTATTCCACTACAGGAAACATTGGGCCTTGATAGTATCTCTCTCATACGAACTCTAGCGGATATAATGTTTATTTTTGATATTATAAATGGTCATGTTCTTTGTCCTGCATTGCTAGAAATTATAGGTTTTCGAATCCCTGTTTTAAATACACGTAACCTAGATTTATTCGTTATTCCTCATTTTAAGACAAATAGTGGAGCTTTTTCTTTTTTCCCTAGAGCACTTAGAGTAGCCAATAAAATATCTCATTCACTTGATTTTTTTAATTTATCGCGTCAAAATTTTAAACCAAAAACTTTATTATACCTAAGAGAATCAACTCTACTATAGCACTATTATTTTTAATTATTTATCTTTAGTCATTATTATATTTCATAGTCTATGTAACTATTTATTTTCAATTATTTTTGTAAGTACTTCTTTTACGCTTTTTTTTCTTTTTGTCTGTTGTATCTTATAATATATTTTGTAAAGGGCTTACGCCCGTTGAGTTTGGCAATAAATAAATAAATAAATTCATAAATAAGAAAAATATACATATCGATATTGAAAAAAAAAAAATTAAAAAAAAAAAATGTTATTAACAGTGATCATCATTGAAGAAAATTAACAATCTCAATAAACGGCGTAGATTAAAATAGTTTAAAAACTATTACTTTATAAATTTGTGGCACAGTAGTGATAATTATTAAAAAAAAGTAATTCATAAAAACACTGTATAAAACAAACTCTATCCTTACTAATTTCTTCAGTTAGTTCTGTTCAACTCGGAACACGGCGCGATAGAAAATATAGATGCTGTAGTCGGCCCGGTTCAAGACGACGACGGCGAGGTGCAGTGTATGGTCGAGTATACGTCCGGCGGCGGTGACATGATAGCCTTGGTTATTTATCGCGTGGAAAATCCTCCGACGGCGGTATAACGTACCGACCGTATGTGCGAAGGCAAGTGTGTGTGTGTGTGTGTAGATATTACACGATATCGGCAAAGTCGAGAACGAATCGAAATATCGCGCGTCCCCACCGCCCCGTCCCGAGTACTCTGTTCTCCCCGAGGCCGATGTTTATGTACTTGTATTTTATATATATAAACATGTATTCCAGAAGTTATAATCCTTTCGAGATTATTTCAAAAGGCACGAGGGTGGACGATAGGTTAGGTGCAGCAGGAGACGGCGGTGTAAGTACGCGCGCATTCCGGAACATTATGATAAATTTATGTCGGTGGTTCTGTATGTATATATTCACACACACACACACACACACACACACACACACACACACACACACACACACACACACACACACACACACACACACACACACACACACACACACACACACACACACGCATCTACACATATCTATTATCTATATTACAAACCGTTTGGTTTATACCTATACGACGGTTATATTCGCGACGGCGGGAATCGAACGGTGGCTCGAGAAATAAATGCTGGGTATTACTGTTTTATTTTTATTTCCCTCCTCCTTTTTTATTTATTTATTTTTTTTTTTTTATGTTGCCCGTTTTCTCGCATCCGCATCCGTATCCGCCGCCGCCGCTGCCGATACCGCCGGAAATCTGTAAAGTCTCACGGTTCGCTAGAATCGCTGCGATCGTTTTTCAGTTTGCGCGCGAGATAATAACATCGTCGCGCGAACGCCCGCCGAAGTGCGCCCCCGCACCCACGCGCGCGCGTCCGTCCGCCGACTGCACCGAATACGCCGGCGGCGACGGCGGTGGCAACAGCAGCGCGGCGTCGTGGTCGTCGTCCTGCGTCATAGTCATAGTCATAGTCGTCGCAGTCGTCGCCGCCGTGGTCGTCGTCGTCGGCACCGTCGCCGTCGTCCTCCGTCGTCGTATTCCTGCTCTTCCTGCTCCTCCTGCTCTACCAGTTCCTCCCGCTCGTCCTACCGCCTACTTTACCGTCTCTCCTTTCTCTCTCACTCTCTCTCTCTCTCTCTTTCTCCGTGCCGTTCACGTCTCTCTCGCGGCCGGGCACATTGGCGGACTCAGTGTCGTGTCGCCGCGTGCACCGCGAACAGGATCGCGTGTGGTCGACGCTCACAATACCACTCGGCCACGACGACGACGACGACGACGGTGCGCCCGCGTGTGCTTTACGACCTGTTCCGCTTCATCCCGGAGTACATGACACGTCATATTATTGTAATATCACACATTTTTTCCGGCGTTTCGGTGTTCTCCTCGACGTCACGTCCACAATAACAACGACAACAACAACAACAACAACAACAACAACAACAATAACAATCACGACATTTACGATAACATTAACTCGCGCGCGCCGACGAGACGCGAACACGCTATACTTACCGTCGGAATTTCCGCTAGAGTCTCACGACCACTCTGTACCTAGCTAATATCGGTTGTCCCTCGTCATATTATTGATCATCGTGATCACTCGAGTTCAATCGATGACCTAACACGGAGCCACAGTACAAAGTAATACTTCCATACCACAATTTATTTGATAATGAAATGCATTTTAACCGTCATGTTACAAAATATTCGCACGTGATCTGTGTAAACGTACCGAGTAATGGTATCATTAGAGCATGTTTTTATTTATTTATTTGTTTTTGTTTATTTTTGATAAGAAACTTTGGAAAAATACTTCAGAACCACGTGTATGGATATTCCATTGTTCGCATAACATAAATATACCAAATCCATTGAACAATAATTAGAAAAAATCACATCATCGAATCACAAACAATTTATCTGATTGTAATAATCGCTTTTTTTTACATATGTGGTCAAATCAAATCTGAAATATTTTGTACATTTATGTTGATTTAAGTTTACTGATAATTTTTGTGTCGAATGTATCCTATTATTTTCATTATCAAAAAATTATTTTGATCAATTAAAAAATGACACAATCTATAAAGTTTAGAAGAATTTTTCAGGGAGTTTTATAGTATTTGTATTTTGCATGGATTAAATTTGAATAATTTAGAGGGTAATGATAAATATACAGATATTACATCATACAATTCTTTCAACATCAAAAAAGTGTATAAAAAATATTTACCTTTTATTAAGTACTTATGAAGTTTGGTTATTTAATAAATTGGTATACATTGGTATAAAAATATCATTCAAAATGAAAATGAAAAAAAAATCAAGCAGAAATGTAAATAACAGTTAAAAATAAATCGATATTTATAAATATTATTATAGAGCTTTAAAAAAATATAGTTGATTTTGTAATACTTTTATTTAATTTAAGATCGATTACATTTAGTAAACATCTGAATATATCTATATTAAATATATTGAATAGTTCAAATACAAATCGGTACAAACGAATTGTATATAAAATACATGATTACAAGTTAGTATTATGTAAAGCTTGAATAAACTTTAATTTATTTATTTTTTAAATCAAATTAAAATAATACTTATAATTATAATTGATATAGATTAAAACAAATAAAAATTATAAATATACACAATTAGGTATACTATATATATTATCATATGCATCTCAAAACAATGAAATTCTACCAAGTCAAAATTCAAAAAATGCGTTAAATGCATACCTACATACTATTTTGCTCAAGTCTGTTTTTTTTTTTACTTTTAATTTAAATAATAATACATACCGTGTTATTAAATTTTCATTCCCTCCGGAGAAATAATAAAACTATGTAAATTATTTTATCCCTCTGTAACATAAGTAAACAATAATTTTATTTATAGATATTATCTAATACATTTATCATCACTTTTGAAAAATTAAAAACTCTTTGTCCGGTGTACATAATTTTGATATTTGATAATTGATTACAATTTAGTATGCATATAAATTGTATTTGAT
This sequence comes from Therioaphis trifolii, assembly GCA_027580255.1. Lineage (NCBI taxonomy): Eukaryota > Metazoa > Arthropoda > Insecta > Hemiptera > Aphididae > Therioaphis > Therioaphis trifolii. Next base: position 125,238,634 of record CM050404.1, read on the forward strand.
ATGTAGATAATAAATACACACATCAAAAATGTGTTTTTTTATTAACTAAGAATAAATATATAATTTAATTCACGTTTTATAAGAATTAAATTAATCATATTTGTTTGTTAGGGGTTATAAAAGTGTTCGCCATTAAATGTTTGTAATTAAACGTAACACTGTAATGTACATTGCATGAAAACACAATTTTTTTTTAATTCGAATCTCAAAAGTAAACGATCACAATTTTATTAGTATAAAGTGATTTTTAACTAAATTTTATTTTAATCTTTTAGTATAGAATTAAAAAAAATATATTATGCATTGTAATATTTATTAAATCGTATAAAATTCAAACTTTTTCCTTCTTAAAACCCCATCATAAAATAATTTTATGAAACGAAATTCTACTTTTACATAATATTGAAAGTTTTAGACTTTTATAACCAACCTGTATTGTTCTTCGAACACCAACTTAATTATTATCATGCGAAACTTAAAATAAAAAAATAACAACAGTTATTACTTATTACAAACCTCTTTGAAGTACGTACTTATTAAAACAAATGCAAATTCTATAAATGAATGTAATGAGTATTCATATATACATACTCAATATTATAGAGAGTTTAGAATGTTACTAAATGTATTAATAAGTAAAATAATTGTTTTAAAGCATAATCAGGCATTAATTAATGAATAAACACCAATAATATTATATATGTGTATAAGTAATATAGTATTCATTATACTTCATTAAATTATAGAAGTCCTATAAAATCTAATTAGTTAAAAAGGAAGATAATTTCAATAAATGTGATTTAAGTAATCTTGCTTGAAAGTTACATATTTTGAAATTTATATATAATTATTTATTCCATCAATGTAAATAGATAATAATTATTTATTATGTCGGTTGTTAAAAAATAAAAATATATTGCGTTTCAATGAGTTTAAAATTCAAACTTCAATAAAATTAGTATTACAATTAAATCATTGAATCTTAAGCGTAACAAATTATTTCTGAAAATAAAAGCTACATAAAATTCTTAATTCATAGATTTATAAGCTATAATACAGTTTTAGATCCGTAATTGAAACTTGCTTTAATCAAAATATAAAACTAGCATTTCTATTTGTCTAAATAAGACTTCTTGGACTGTCGAAAATGTACGGTATGAGATAAATTTAAAGAATTAAGAATTTATCCTGTTTGTGTGAAAACTACATTACTCGAATCGCGAGTAATTTCCACTTGCAGGGAATGATGCAAATTTAATCTACGGGATTCGAAACGTGAATGAAATCCTGATAGTTAGTCTTAAGTTAAAATGTATCATTAATCGCTTTAATTGTTTATTTTCCTCACGTGTAGCATAAGGCTTCACGTCGTTATTGTTGAACACTTGAATAATGTATTTGTTGACAGGTGTGTGAAAGGAATTTAACCTACATAATACATTCTATTATATTACCTATTTCACTTAATAATCTTTATTTTCCAATTTAAATTAAATTACTTAAAACCTTACTATCAAAGACAATTATCCTTTTTTTTTAACAATCATTTTAATAATAGACAGGACTAGAGTTAAAAGTTAATTTACTCTGTGATTTTAATAATATCAAATTCAATTATGGTAAATATATTGAAAATAGTACTTACTACTTAAGTTTAACTAAACGACTTATTCGTATTTTTTTCGTGTAATTGAATAAGTACCACAGTATCTCATATTGTTGTGAGTAATTAGTTACTTAAATAAACAAATGAGCTTAAGATGTCAGAGTAATAAATTAATGAAATTGAACTTATTCTATGGCAATATCTGGGTTATTGTAAATATTAATCTAAAATAGTTGACATAGATAACATTTTAAAACTACAGAAAATAAAACTCAATTATACTTCCAACTTTGCATTGAAATAAAATGTCATTATATGCATTACGTATTATATTATTGACATAAACAACTCATAATTATTAGTAAAATTTAAATAACTTATCTGTGTTACACTCTTGAATCCACAAAAAACATTAAAAAAATTATTTTTTGTAAATCGTAAATTATTCACTATAATATTAATAGTTCATGAAACTGAAGTAATTTGGTCAATAAAAACAAAAATAGTCATATTAATTCATTTTAATAAACAGAAAAATTCTGTTTAAGAAATTATAAAGATACTTTCATTTAGTTTATTTAGAAACCCGAGTATCGATAAATTATTATGTTATACTCACTTGAAATTATATAGTTGTCATCTCTTAATTTTTATTAGATGATTTTCAATTATAATTATGAAAAATTGAAGTTTTATAAGTAACAAAAATAAATTGAAATCAGGAGACAATTAGGTGTCGCTATAGAATAAAATAATTCACCACATTTTATTAATTCAGGCAGTGGTTGTGCATATTTTTCATTGTCATTAATATTTGATAACGCATTTACACGTTAGAAAAGAAATGAAAAGAAATCTCTGAAGTTTTACACTTATAAGATTTTTAGTATAGCTTTACGTATCAATAAAATAAATTAGCTCAGTTTTTTAAAGTTACTATAAATAATAAATGTGTACATAATATATAATTATGTCGTAAGTATATCCTTAATAACCTTGCTAGAATAATTTTAATTTTAAATAAAAGCCAAACGTTTTTTATTCATTTTTGAGAATAAAACACGTCAAGGTTTTTAGTGACTTCAACATTTTTTAAAATGTTTTTATAAATTAAAATGTATTGGTATTTACAAGCTATTGAACATTTCAAACTGAAAACCTAGTTTTCAGTATTAAAAAGCGTATTTGCTTAATATGTGACTAATACATTTGCATAATTTGAATACTAAATAGAATTTAATAATATTAAGTTGTATGAGAAATTGCATGAGAATACGCATTTAAAACAAGAAATATATCATAATCATGAGAAAATTAATGAAAATTACTATTTAATTTGTATTGATTAATATAATAAATAACCGGTGATAATGATGCATAATAATTTCAAAGTAAATTTTATTATTATTTAATTTCAAATTTAAGTACACGCATTGAGGACATGATTATAATAGTGCAAGTATCTTTATAAGATAAAATTATATGCAATGTGATTCATGAATATTAACCAGTGGAAAATGGTTATTGATAAACTAATGATATCCGTCATCAAATAAGTAAACATTTATGGACACCCTATATGTACAAATCCTTAAGAGACATGATATATTTACATTATTTGATTAAGTAGTTCAATAAAATACTCTTCATTTTTAACATTCAAAACTTTTTTCAGCAGTTTGGAATCTTCAGTACACAATGTCAAAACACACTTACTGTTCGTGTTGTTATAATAACGTCGTTCGTTAAATATGATGAATTTATCAACTTCCGAAGAGTCTACTTATAACACAACATTGACTTAGAGTACGGTTAAAGAACTCATTGATAATGAAATCGTGCTCTAGTTTACTTGGCGTACTCGGCTGTTGGTACATATTGACGTTTAATATGGTGCAATCCGACTCCGGAAGTTCTACTAAAGGTTAATAAAGTAAAAGCTATTAGTACTTATTAAAAAGTAGAATAGTTAAAATTATGCTTGTATTTATTCATAATGCATTTATATGATACACGATGTTATTCTTACTTGTATGTAGGTTGAATAGAACATACGTAGAGTGTAGTGCATGTATGGAAAGTACAAATTTAATATTGTATTCTAACAATTATTTTGTTATATTTCATAACGCATGATTCGCTTTGATTATCAACATCGTAAGAAATATAATCTATGTGTTTGATTTACATTAATGATTTCGATTATTTACTTATTCTTCTTTCAATACAGTTATTTTTTTTAGTGTACAAATAACATAAATGTCTTTAAATAACAAAGTCACTTTTTATTTTGAATGTTAAACAAAGCGTAAATATTAAAATCATTTCATACATTGTTCCACCAAACACAGTACCAGAATTTTTTATAAAAAAACTTATAAATTAGTTTCATAAAAATATTGTTCCCTTTTCAGACCGTGTTTATGCGAAACGACCTTTTGCAACTGGAAGTTTATTAACTTCCTGGCCCTTTCATTTAATTTATAGTCTCAAATATATATAAATATATTCCCATCAGCTATAACAACTGAACGTATTCCGGATTACTAAATACAGATTTATAAAAAAAAAAAAAAAATACTAATAATGATAACAATACAAAGCGCTCATTTATATTTGTTGGAACTGTTATAAATAATTTATTACATTACTGAGATCATTCCATAACAAAAAAATATTTGTTAAAAATGTTTATTCAAATTGATCTAAACTATTATAAATCATATAAATCATAATGTACATTTTTTAATACAGGAAAGATGTTTTCCGTATATATTATACAAGTTATGAAAAAAACCTAAAAATTAAATAAAAATTCTTACGAGAAGAATTCTATTATTCTCCAAGATACCTACCTATATAGTATTCCGATGAAATAAAATATTTATTTTCATAATAATAGAAATCATATTAACTAATAATATGTTAATCCATCACACCTATATTAAAATTCACAAGTTTTTAATTCTAACTAAACAAATTTAACTAATGCACTCAATTAATGTATAAATTATTAGTTAAATTTGTATATTTAAATAATATTTTAAGCTGGTAAACTAGAACTTTATAATCATACTTTTAATTGAATAGTTAATATACGAAAAATAATTGATCTTCCTTCTAATAAAACTCACTGCTCTTTAATAACTAATAAAAAATATTATCTTCTAAATTAATAACGAAATATTTTAAAATTTGCACCAACAAATATTTTACAATACTGAAAATCACAAAATATAGGTAAGTAGTGAAAATACACTTAGAAATCACGGCACGTTGTATAGGCAAATTTACTACATAAATGTGTTCAATAAAAAAGCGAGACAAGTATAGTAAACTAGAGCGTGTGTCAACATTATTCAATTGAAAAATGTGTTCGTAAATCAAGTTTCGGTAAAGGTATTTTACAATGGGGTAATATTTGACAAAAACAAGTATAGAAATGTAACTTCAATAACATGAATAAATAAATAATAAATAACAATATTTAAAAAGAAAATCTTTCGAATATATAATATTTTCATAATAACTTATGTATCAATTATGAGCATAAAATATTTACTAAAGTTTTTTTTTGTATAATATTTACATTTTATTCGGGTCTGATTGTTATCGTTGAGTATACGTGAAATTTATAATAATCAATGTGAATATTATGTGTGGAGTCCAATGACTGACATATTTTCCAATAAGGTATTGTAGTCTGTATCTTTAGTTGAGTTTTACTATAATAACAAATAAAACGTTATTGTTGATCCTTTCTGTTATATATTTAGATGGTGAATTTTTCGTTGAATAATTCATGTTACGTTCAATCTCTACTTCCGAGAATTCATAATTACTATATGAAAAAACAATAATAAAAATCTGACATTAACTTATCATATTAGGTACTGTTGATTTTATCGAATAAATTAATTGAAAATAATAACAACTAAAATGATATTTAATTAAATTTCAAAAATAAAAACCCTGATGAGAATATTTCACTATCATTGAGGTTAAATTATTGTTTGATACAATTTGATGTAAAAATTAATTTAAAATGATTAAATTAGAATAATTCGTACTGACTATCTTCATAATATTACTTATCAATCGATATAGCAGTTTTAAATCATTGAAATAAGTGTTATTTCGTAAAAAAATAATTAATGCATTTAAGTTTATTTTGTTTCATGTTAGTATATTTAGCCGTTGACGTAACTATCGGTATTAAGGGCCGCTGTTGAACAACATAATTAGTCGTCGAAGACCATTAATTTATAACCTATAATATGTATTAAATCTCAAATAAAACACTAATTTAACAAAAATAAAACTTTAACATATTTCTGATTTAAATAAATGTATATTTTATGGTTCAGTTAAAATGGGCATAACAAAATCGTACAGTATACCTTATGATTTCATTAAATAATTATAGGATTACTACACTAGTGAAACATATTATTTTAACATCTAAATTTCGGTTGCTACCATGAAACCTGGTATGTATAACATTCTTGAAAAAACCTCAATACCGTGCAATTCTTGTTTCCACCCTATATATACCTCTACGTACAATGTAAACTTTCAATATTTATGTAATAACATTTTGTTTGCACATTAAATGAACAAATATATTAATGTGTTGGTTAGCAAATATTTTAAAGTAATACACCAATACCATGATTTTATTTAAAATTTAAATTGATCATAAAAATGCTGCGTTAGTGATTCATAAGAGCTCAATGGTTTAATAAAAATATAAGAACCTAACAAAGAAAAAGAGTAATAAAAATAAATGTTGATCGAATTATACTTTAAAAGACTTGACAAAATTACAAAACATATACTTATTATCCGTTATCACTACAGATGTATTTAAAACATATTTATGTTACATATTTAATTTTAAATCAATTGATTATGTTATTAATGATTAAAAGAACTGAATAAGAGCACTATATGATTAGTTCCATTATTTCACGAATGTTTATAAATAATTCAACTATTTAAAAAAATGTAATATATGTTTTTTTTTGTTTTTGTTTTTTTTTTTTAATAGAAAACGGATTATAAAACATAATCTTTAATGCTTACCTGCTAAATAAATGAATGAAATAAAAATGTTATATTTGTGATATATTTTATTCCTTATTCAGTCTATTTTTTTTTATTTTTACTCTTTACGTCAAGAGGTAAAAATCCAAATTGCTAAGCTGATTGGGCAGAACGCTAGTGATCAAATCGACTGTGAAATTGGACAACCTATAGTAGTAAATGTTTTTTTCCAGTTCACATCCCAATTTTCACGAAGAATAGTATACATCATTCAATACATATTTAAGACATTGTCCTTTATATAATAAATATAAATATATAACAAAAATATCGTGAAGTTTAATATTGTCACAAAATCATAATAATTTATTAATAGATTTACATAGATTGTCAATTTTAAAATTAGATGTTTCATTCAATTGTTAATACTTTAAAAATATATTTTTTTTTTTTTAATAAAACGAAATTCATTTTATTTTAAATAAACGTTGAACTACTTAAGTTAATATAATATTTATTTGTACGTAATTATTATAGTTTTTTTTTTTTTTGATAAATACTATAAATTGATGGTCGAAGAGAATATTTAGACACCAAAATCAAGCAGTTAACAATAGTCAAACAACTGAAGTTCTCCAAAAATTATCTAACAAATATATTCGTAAATACAGTTTATTTAATGGTTATGATAGTTGTTGATACGTAAATGTTTGTTGACTTTAGGATTATTATGATAACTGAGTGATAACACGTGAAATATAGAAATAGCTTCTGATAAAAGTGGTTATTTTTATACCAGACTATTATAATAAACATTGTCTTGCATACTTACTAGACAGCTTAAAATTCTATACTGATATTATATCATAAATAAAAAATGTATTTAATGATAAAGAATCATCACAAATAAAAAAACCAATATGACAAAATGTAACTTGACTCGTGGTATAGTTGTATTTATATTTTTTCTATGTTTATTCGTAATTTATTTTTCAAATTTGAAATACAAAAACAATTTAAAAAAATGGAATTTAAAATAAAGAGAGAAAAAAATGTTGTACAAGGTGCGTTAACTTTTCAGTTTCTATGAATCGTTCATCAGATGAAAATTATACATCACTTAACCTATACAATTATATTTAGTGTTAAATTAAATTCTACCTTATATACAAATTCAATAGATAATAATGTAAAAAAAAAACTAAGAGTATCTACACTACATACAGATACAGCAGTAAATGTATATGTCTTGTTTCTACTGAATATAGTTAGATACGAGGAAACGAGGATTAAACTGTAGGTAACTTTTTTAACACGTGTAAAAAATAAACAAGTTTCAAAGACAGGAATTATTTATTTATTTTTCAAAGACAGGTTTCAACTGGTCCCCACCGGTCGACGCACACACACACGCACACGTGAACGCACCAATGACGTCATGGTAACATTCTCGGTGTCGGACAAATTAACAGAATGACCCCTAGCCATAAGACATATACATGTCAAAAATAGCAAAAAATATAGTTGATTTAACAACAATAAAATATTGTTAACGCAAAATATTTTTTTCGATGAAATAATTCTACTGTTGAAATGTCCTAAAAAAAATACATAAATTCAAATAATTTTCATTCCTAGTTGAGAATAAAGTTCCGAATTAATTTATTGTCTTAGTAATTTTTTGATGGAAATCCATAGTTCAAAACCCGATTATAAACAGCGGTGAAATTTCATCCCTTAGGTCCTCGGGCAATATAATGGTGGTAAGAAATTCGTCTATTGTCCCTTTGGTTCTCGAACAAGATAATGATTTGACAACCATGGCGTATAGAATTTTAAAGTACGATAATCTTTTCCTTTTGTAAAACGACTCTAATCAAAACTTCAGTGTTTATATTCTGTTTACTTATTTTAGTCAAATTACAAGTAGGTTTTTATAATTAAAACTTTATACAATTTTAAACTCTAAACCCTATAGAAATTTTCTTTTATTGAAATATTTTGAATTTGTGATTGATTGATGACAAGTTATTTTTAATACACGTTCAAAATTGAAAATTGATATTAAACCAGTAGATTTCATCAAATTCTAATTCCATTCTACAAAATCTTGACTTATGAATTTTGAGATTTTTTCAGTAACGTAAATTGTGTAGTACAACATCGTATTTAGTTTTTAAATTATGATATTAAGAATTAAAAACTGTATTTGATAAAAACTTTTGAAAAATGAGGTATTTTTAAAAGATCTATATAAAGGTCAAAACTAGTGAACATTTTCTTTGACAATTTTATCAAGTTTTTAAAAGTATAATATAAAATTAAAAGTATAAAATAAAAGTATATTTAAGTGTATACTGAAAATTCCAAGTTTCTAGCATTGTTACATTTTGAATCATGACTAAATAATTAAAATAGATTTAATGGAAATCTCGTTTACGACATATTTTACCATTTTTCTAGTTTCTACAGTTTTTCCTTACGTTAAAACCTTTATAAATAAAAAAAAATAACTTCTCTAAAGAGTACTATCTTGATAAAATTCCCATCTATAAAGTGGCTGACCGTCGCTTTTGGGCAACTTTTCGAACCGAAAAAGTGTTTCCAGGAAAAAATATCATTGTGAAACCTATAGACCCATTACTCCTCTCAGTATCTAAAATGAAATAAACAGTTTGCTTTAATTATTAATATCCATTGACAATAGTTTCCTATCGAATAGATAAAATTGTCAACTAATATAATGTTTAACTGATTTCCCCCCACTTACGTAAGATGATGACATTTTTAAACAACATTAAGTTATACTTTTTAACAATAGTGAAAATTATAATATTAAATAAAAAAGACTAAAACTGTCATTTGGTACTTCATAGATATGCTTATTTTTATTTGGCTAGACCAGCGGTTCTCAACGTTTTTGAGTTCGCGACACCCTATAATGTCACCAAGATTTCTAACGACCATTTTGTAATGTAAGCATTAAAAAACTGAACAAACTGTTTTCATTGTATTTATTTGTGTATACATTTAACGAAAAAGGTATCTTATGTACATTTGACAATTTTTTGAATTTAATGACTCTTCTGCTATTGTTGATTTGAAATAATTTTGTCAATCCTTGGCTCAACAGATTTGGATAGACTTATTCTCAGTGTTGGCGATATATCCAGCCGATTTCTCGATATAGTTTTAATATTGTAGTCATCGTAGAAAATCCTGCTTCGCATAAGTATGTCATTGAAAAAGGAATTAACTTTTTTAAAGCTTCCTCTGTTAATGCAAGATACTCATATTGAATTTTTATCCAAAATTTACTCACGTTTTTATCAATATTAAAAATTTGTTCCAACCCTTTGTCTGAACACAACTCAATTAATTTTTCTTCATTTAACGATGATAATTTATTTATTAAGTATTAATTGTATTTTATTTTATTTATGGCTCTTAATTATAAGATTCTAAGTGAAACAATTTTTTCCCACACGAATTGACGACCTTAAAATAATTTTAGGCGACCTCCAAGGGGGCCGCGACCCCCCGGTTGAGAATCGCTGGGCTAGACTATTTGTATTTTTGTATTTTTTATTTTTAAGTATTTTATTTAAGTATTTTTTCAATCAATGATTATTTCAAATTATCAAAGAAATATTTAATTATAAATATTTTGATAAAAAAATTGTAAAATAATGATTAATTTAATATAATAGACAAGTACTTCTAGGAAAAAAATAAAAAATCCATCAAACTCAAATGTTGATTGAGATTGTTTAGTAAATATTAGATTAATTATTGGATAAATAATAGGAGCATATAATCACAACATATTATTATTAACTTTATAATGTCTTACTTAACATTTCAAATATCCAAACATTTTGCGTATTTTAATTATTTTACAATGCGTGTTTTATACACATTTAAATAATAATAATAATAATTTATTTTTGCAACATAAGGATATCATACAATTATTTTACATAATTTAGATTAATATACTGCAGGGGGTACTCTTTAAGCAAAGCTTGTGCCGGGGACACATCTCTTATATATTAAATAAATATATACTAATAAATAATATATACTATAAATACTATTACAACATAAGACATGAAGTATTTTAATGATTTTAAAAATATTTAAAAAATTTTAATGAAATAACGAGTTCTGAATAAACAATAAAGAGGATTGAAAGAGAGACTTACAATAATATACCCGCAAAAAAAAAACTCATTATGATTCACAAACATTTTGGACTTAGGAGGAATTAAATAATCCTTAAAGTTCCAAATAAAAGGGAACAAATTATGCACTTCATTAATTAAAAAAAAATATTTTTAATTATATCTTTCTTTTCGTTATTCGTGCATAAATACATATTATTGTAGTTTCATGGAATTGTAATAAAAATATAAATAAAACTGTGAAAGATTAAATTTTAATAAACTTAAATAAATATTTGAAATAACAAGTATTAATTACAAGAATTAATTTACATCCGTTATAAAATGATTTATGAACATCACATAATGTTCATTATTCTACATACAATTACAAATAACTCTAATAAAAATAACTTTATATTATAAAATATTTTAGAATTAATGATGATATCATTCTAACCATGGGCGCCGACTATTGGGGTGCTGCGGTGCTCAAGCACCCCGTGAATTATTCTATGGGGTGCTCTGCACCCCGTGAAATAAAAAGATAGAGCAATACGTAATTTAATACGTTAATAATTTTTTCGTTGTATAATATTTATGACAACAATATATTTTGGATGTTTTGATAACTCGTTCCTAACATACGTATATGAAATGAAAATAATTTTATGAATAATAATCAATATGTATTTAAAAGTTTTAATATATGAAAAAAGGTCGTATTAAATAAGGTAACAATTTATGTTGAAAAAAAATTATTATTTATTTAAATTGACATTTATTAATATCTAAGGATTTTAGGCACCCCGTGAAATTTGGGAAACCCGGCGCCCATGATTCTAACTACCTAATGTTATAGACCAAACTTAAATTTTGTAAAACATTGGTCTCATTTAACTGACTCTAAAAAAATAAACAAAACTGTTTACAATTTATTTTGGAAACTACACGCACACACACACACACACATTTTTATTTTATTTATGCAGGAATTTCGTATTATCTTAAAACGGTTTTGGAGTCTTACAAAGTTACAAATAAGTAAGAAAAATAAACATTTTTTCAACTGTCCATGGTACACTGTGATACCTATTGCTTAATGGTAGTGATTCGTAATTTTTTTTCCTCCGTAAAAGTCATTACGTTTACTTCGGCTAATTTGTCACAAACGTTTAAGAGCCGTAAATTAATTACGTTTCGAGCGATCGAATGAAAAGTTGCTTTATACATTGTGTTGTAGTAGAGATTCGAGCAATCGTTTGTCAGGATTAGAGCGCTTTAAATTTCTCCCCTCTCCCTTTGCACCGATGTTTTTCGACCAACGCTCTTTGTCCTCAATGTCATCCTCTTTCACTAATTTTATTTCATTAAAATGAACAACGGGAGTGCGGCAAAAAGTTTGTCAGGAAACAAAAGCACGCTTCATCAAGAATGAGTAAATTGAACTTATTAATGATTTCAAAAGAACCTTGTTGTGTAATATTTGCTTTCATAATTCCAAAAGCTTAAAATATAATGAATATGCTACATATACAGTAATTAAAATCACGGTGTTATAAAAAACATCACTGAAATTAAAAAAAAAAATCTCGAATAACAAACAAGTGAAACAATTTCGCTTCTCAAATACTGGAAAAAATCTACCTATACCTGATATATCCCTACGAGCAAATTAAAATCATAAATCGAATTTTTCTATCTAATCGGTGTTCAGAGAAAAAAAACCATATGCACCGTTTCTCATGAAACCCGTTGAAACGATTTAGTATTATTTCGAAAAAATTCGCTTATAGTCAATATTATTCTTCGTTACTCTTCGGAGAATTCGTCATATCGTGGAAAAAAACAGATGTAGGTACGTCATACTCGGAATCCCAGAAAAACGTACCTATACGGGATACATACGGTATTATACGTGCAAACAAAATATCATTATTATGGTATTGAAATCAAACGGTCAAAAAACATACTCTTGCGTTACGAAATACGAGTATACTAGCTGTAGTCACGTTTAAACACGATTAGATACAGGGTGTCTCACGGGGATTAGAAAAATGTAATGTAACTTTGGACTAATGAATAAATTTGAATTTTTATCCCGTGCTATTTTAAACACAAACAGAACTAAATTTTGAAGAAAAAAAATCACTTTTACTGTTTTTGATCGGTGTAAGTTCTGAATTTATTTTCTTAAATGATATCCACTGTTTCCAACAAGATATTTTGAAAGAAAATTCTTTTATTTGGAAAAATATATTGTTGTTTAAACTTACATTATTGAACCAATAGCTTAAGATGAATAAGCACATAAATTTTATAGTAACGAAGTAGTAGCAGTATGTTTTTGCGGGTTACCTTGGCATTTTCTCTTCACTACTCTAAAGTTTAGACACTTATATTTTTTTAACTATTGGTCCAATAACAAAAACTTGAACATTGTATTTTCTTTGAAAATATTATGTTATAAATAATGGTTACCATTTAAGAAAACTAAAAGTCTTAAAAAATCTTAACCTAACCTAACGAAAAATAAAAAAACCAGATATACATCGCGTCATGGGTATTCTTCGCTACTTGGACAAAATAATAGTGTTGGATTTAAAGAACTTTATGTGAGATATTTTTATGATTAGAGAACGATACGTGTAGTATTATTTTATTTTAAATTTGAAATCAATGATAAATTATTGTTTTCGGAAAACCATTCTGAGCGAAAGTAAAGTATTAATTTATTTTAGTATAAATTAGTTAAGTTTTCGACAAAATGAAATGCCTTATGATAAGTAATTGATGTAATTTTCAAGTTTCATGTAAAAAATTACAGGATTAATAACAAGAAAAATCCATGTCAATTTCATAATATTCGTAAATATTATTATTATTTTTCAAACTTTAAACGCATGTAAAAAAAAAATCCTTACTGACAATTTTTTTAATTTTTTTAATATCTTCAGTTAAACATTTAAATAAAATGTTACTAAATTATTAGGTTTCTATATCAAACATTTTAAATTTAATTAGATGCAAATTTTAATAACACGAGATATTTTCGTTAATTTAGAAGTTCTATAAACAACCCAAAAATAATAAAATGTTTTCAAAAATTTTGTCGAGTTTGCATTAGGGTGATGTTGATGTTTGGTAAAAAAGTAAAAAAAAAGTCAAATATCTAGCACCATTTTTTTGGATTAATGGTCAAAATTAAAAATTAATTTTATGAAAATTTCGAATACATTAAATTTAACCATTTTTACTCAATTTTGAGTTGATTTTAAGTCAGTAGTTTTTCCTCGTGCTTGGAAAAACTATCGACAATAAAGAAAAATCATTTCTCTGAAGTACCAACTAGATGAAATTTCTGTAATCTATAGAATTTATGGATAAAACTTTTGGTGAATTATTACCATCCGAAAACGTGATAACATACATAAAAATAAAACAAAAAACACCATTGTAATACAATACGTTCTTAATTTTACTCAGAATTCAAAATCTTTTTTATTTATTTTTTTTTTTTTCTAAACATGTTGTTAGTTCTAATTGTGTATTAAATTTTAATGAAAAAAAATTATTCAAATTACGCATTACCCAGGATTAACACCATGGATTAATACCAGGGATCGCACCGTGTAAATCTCCGTGGGATACCCTGTATATGTTTCGTGAACATTTTTTTTTCCAGAACAAAAAGTACGGTTAGACGGTTAGGCATGTTTCGAATTCCAGGAGATCGGGATGCAAACATTTTCCGAATAACGACTGTCGGGGAATCGAGGGGGCTGCAGAGGAGGGTTAGCGTGCGCGCGCATAAAAACCGCGAAACTGTGACTGGCCCGCGATAAAAATAACAAAACATAATCTCAATCCCCTATCCCCCACCGCCGACCCCAGACGGACGTTTTCGTGACGAGGCGGCGGCGCGCGCGGTATAAATTATTCGTCTCGACGCACGGACCCGCCGTGACCGCGTGACGGATACCAGCTCGTTTTATCCGCGGGCAGTGGGGCGCGGGAAAGGCGAGGCGGCTTTCGGGTGGTTTCGCGTACAACAATAATGCGATAACCGTATATTAATCAGTGTTGTTGCCGCCAAAGTATTCACTCGCGATAAAAGTATCCGAACACTTTACTCTCGGCGCACCCGAGTGCATTTCACATTGGAACCGTGGCCAAGCGTCGTCATAAGAGAATCGTCTCGACGGACACGTGTGTCTGCGCCCGTTAAATTTGAAAAAATCCGCGATGTGAATTTATTTCTTTGAATTAAGACTTCGTAGTAAACGAAAATGGAAAATCTCGGTTTTAATTTCAATGATTTTTGTTTTTTTTTTTACGAAGCTTATGGAATCTAGCCACCCTTCCGCCTCCCCGCGTAATTGAAACTCACCCAAATTCCAATGACCGCATTTAAGACTGTTTTTAATTATGGTGGATAAATTATGATTTATATGATGTTACTTTCGAACTGCATGACTGTATAAATCTGAATAAAATTGTATAACATATCTGTTAACAAGAAATAGTCTACGAGGAATATACTTTATGCTATAATATATGAATATTGTATGTCATTAATGTGATATTAAATTACTTAGGTACATTAGTTTCGTGGTTCCTGATAGAGTAAATACAGTGTTATAATATAAACACAAACAGATATTAAGACGACGACGGTCTCTCATAGTCTCGTTCCTATACGTAGTTGTGAGCGGATGTGACCTGGTGTGTGCGTAGGGACTAATATCATGGGACATATATATATCGACTTGATCGATACATTAATATTTTAATATTACATATGATTGGTGAATCGGTCTGTCAACTTGAATTGCCTACCCATTTGGTTTATCTACACTTTACCACGGATTTCAAGCGATTAAAAATCTTGTCTAGTATACGAGCAGATGTTTGTGTGTGTGTGTGTGTGTGTGTGTGTGTGTGTGTGTGTGTGTGTGTGTGTGTGTGTGTGTGTGTGTAACCTAATCTAACCATGCATGAGCGCGTGCCTTGAGATCAGTTCTGGAGTTTTGTTTTCATGAAATCAAATTTGACAACATCACAAAGTCAATGAAGTAAAATTTTCTTATTCTTGAAACAGTATTCGAATTGAAGTCGCATGTAATTTGTTCGCTTTAAAAACGAGTGGATTAAAGCTTTTCAAAAAATAAAGTTGTTTACGTTATTGATAATCAGAATGTTATGTTCAGAGTTCTACTGATACTTTTTGTTTTTCGTATTAAGCTTGAGCCTTTGTTTTTGAAAATATAAAAATGTAATTTAGAATATATAATCATTCGAATGCAGAATTATATTTTGTTAAATTTTACAATAATTACATTAAATCCTAGGGAGATATAAAACCAAAGACTTTCGAAGAATTTGAGATTAAAAACTTATAATTATAATACGTAACCATAGAATAATCCAATTTTTCATTCGACTTATAACACACCATTCACTTTCAATTACGTAAATGCAATAAATTAGTCGAATGGTACTGAAGAATACAACTAAGGTATCCAACATATTACGTATTTGACATTATTTCACATTAACTCAAGAATCTATCTGCACCTGTGTATTCGCGGATGCTATTCGCCGACAGTTTCTGCTGGTGTTAAATTCTGTATCATAATCATCACAATAGGTAGTCAAATGCACTTTTCCGGTATTCGGCAAGAGGATTTCGTTTTAATTAAACATTTTACAATATTATAACCCATTCCAATTTATGATTATAAATCATAAAAATGTATAAACTGAACAACATCATCAATAATTTGTGTACGAATATTATGATATTAAAATTATTTGCGGAGGGAGACGACACGCTATAGTTTAACAAAAAACCCTGTAAAATGCGTTAATGTAAATTATCATCATGTATGATTACATATATAAATAATATAATAGATGTAACACCGATAAATATGAAAAAAAAATGAATTATTCTTTTTGAAGTTGAATTTTTTTAGTATTAGGAATATATTTTTTTATACCTATAGAATGTTAGTCTTCCTAAATGGCAACGACTATAATACTTCGAAACTTATAATTTAATATTACGGAAAAGAATAAATATGTACTTATTACACATAAATACTTTTTTATGAAAATTTTGATGTACAAATATTTCTTTTTCTGTGAATAGTTTAAGATATATTTAAACATTTAACTGCTCCATTCCGCTGCTTCAAATGCTGGTATTTTTAAACTATTATTCAAAAAAGAAATATTTAAAAACCAAAATCTTTAAGAAAAAAAATATTCTCTTTTTGTACCTATATCAAGTTAATTGTAGGCACTAGGTATAGTAGTTTCCATTCAAAAAAACTCAACATTATCCCGTACTTAAGTAAAATATAATAAAATTGATATTTTCATAAAAATGTAGTTTGATTAATGTTTTGAATCACACTCGAAAACTAATTCAAATTCATGCATTATACAGAGTTAAATCGGGTCAAATCACCATAAGACGTTATGGCTTGTTCGAGGTCTTTAGACGTAAACGAATGCATGATGAACGACGGCCGCCTCGAATTCGAACTTTAGGGCCGATGAATTATTCCATGTACTTATACGGAATGATTATTACGTCGCGATTTCGACGGGAAAACACGAGGCATAACAAGTAGGATAGTTGTACGATGACGCGCAATTTTTCCCCTCTTGTTTTTCGTTTTTTCCGCGCGGTCAATTCTTGTCGCGGTCCTTGGCGAATCCCCCGCAACGGACGTCTGAACGTTTGTCGAAAATAATATCTATTTTTCACGACACGGCCACCGCCGCCGACACGTATCGTACACACGGCGTTAAGTACGTGGTTCGCGAGTATAATAATAACTCTTCACGTGGTCGACAGCGGCGGCGACAACGAGTCGATATATAAATTTATATACGTTTCGCCTACATTCGCACACACGCGTCCTCCCGTTTATTATTATTATTATTATTATTATTGCGGGCCGCAGGCATACGTCGGAAAACGGGTGCGTGCAGGGTGTATACACGACGACTATGACCGTCCCCTACAATAATCATATAAACGTAATAAACCGCACCGACCGACCGGTGTGTGCGGACGATAATGCGATTGCCGCAGGTGTGAAATGTGATTCGCAAAAACTCGACATGGTCCAGCGGTGGCTATACGCGCGAGTGCCGTTAAAATTCGAAATAAACGTTTTTGCCACCCTGTCGTTGTACACCACTCTCACTAAAGCACACACACACACACACAATCCTACAGCAAACCGTATTTTATCCGCACTGCCGTTTTACACCACCGCCGCTGTCTTCTCTCCTCTACTCCCCACTGCATCTCGGGCGCGTACATCAACAAACACCAACGCGTTCGCCCAACACATACACCGCCGCCGTCACCGTGATTCGCCCGTGCGATTTAATTGAATATAATCGCGGAACCCTCTGGCAGGCGAAGTAATATATGAACGTGCGTGCGTGCGTTTATGTGTGAATGCATGAGTACGTGCGAGCGCGCTCACGCGCTTGTGTTTGTGTGTGTGTGTGTGTGTGTGTGTATATATCGTCGTATAATATGTATATTGGAACATCCCGTGGGAAGTACATGCCGACAGAGTTCTCGTCGCGGCGGTGACGCGATGACACACACACACACACACACACACCCACACTTAGACAAGTTATAATAATAATTATTATTATCGTACACGCGACGCGGACTCCTAGACTGATTTAATGTAAAATAATGACAAATATCTCGGTCGCGGTGCATGGTTGTAGTAATACGTCCGTGGACCCCGAGCCCGCGATCGCGTTTAATAGCCGACACGCGAACTCCGCTTTAACGCTTTAATCGCGTTCACCGTTCATAATCCACCACCGCGTATTATTATAAATATGTCACAATGATATAATTCACAGTGTGCGCAATCGATGATGATATCACACGTATATTACACCATAAGTATATGTCATATAATATACAGTGCGTAAACGATAATTGAGAACACTCAATATTTTTGCGTAGATACCTGCCATTTGAATTCTGATTTTTTGTTGGTTTTTATGACATAAAAATACACATTTTTATGAGTTTTGAAATTTTTTAACTTAATCAGAATTGCGCATGCGCAGTACAACTTTTTTTTTAATGGAAACCACCTATTTTAACTATTAATTATTTTTTCTCTATTTTTTTTAATGAATTTTGGTAGTTCAACCAACTTTCTAAGTCCATAATTGACCAAATTACAGTAATTTTACTTAAAAACTGCAAAATGCGCGTGATTTTAAGTTTTTTGACTGTAACTCTAAAAATAATTATTTTTGGATTGTTTAGGCTTGACATTTTTACTCGTATTTGTTATGATGATATTGAAACGTTAATATAATTTTATCTACAGTACAATTTTCTTTTTAATTTGGGTATACATTATAATTTATAGCAGAAAAAACGTAAATAAGCATGTATGTTGTTTATTTCGTGACATTTAATGAATCTATTGGAATTTATTAATAATTAACAAATTTAATTCTTATTTAAGTTATGAATTTATTTAGTTTTCAATTAATTTAACGCATACATTGTTCAAATTAATTAATTGTTGTCCAAATTAATTACCTACCTATGCTATTTTAAATTGAAGTAGAAACGTAATCTAATACTTATCGTATATTATAGGGCATTTTAAAATTACAACTTAAATAAAAATTAAATAAGTTAATTATTAATAAATTACAATAGTCAATAAACTGAAAATTACACGCATTTTGCAGTTTTAAAGTAAAATTGCTGTAATTTGGTCAATTTTGTACTTAGAAAGTTGGTAGAACTACGAAAATTCATTAAAAAAATAATTAATAGTTGAAATAGGTGGTTGCCATTTAAAAAAAAAATTTTTACAGCGCATGCGCAAGTCTAATTAAGTAAAAAATTTCAAAACTCATAAAAATGTGTATTTTCATGTCATAAAAACCAACAAAAAATCAGAATTCAAATTGCAGGTATCTACGCAAAAATATTGAGTGTTCTCAGTTAGCGTTTACATACTGTATTTATTATTTTATTTTTTTTGTTTTTTTGTTTTTTTGCCCCTTTACGTGTATCTACAGTTCAAAACACTAATAGAACTGTAATAGAACCAAACTTAATTTTTTTTCAAATTTTATGTACGAGGTTTTCAAAGTTTTTTCAAGTGCAACCACAACCTATAACTCATAAATTCAGAAAGGAATTTAAAATATATATATTTTTTTTTTATTTAAGATATAAGCATTATAATAAAATCAAAGTACAAAATTAACAGAATAGAAAATCAGAGGTTTATATTACAAAGTAAAAACGTACTGCTATTCTCAAATTTAAATGATTAATGAACTTAAATCTCAGAGCTATTGGTCTAAAAGGAAAATTTGAATATCAAACCTTCAAAGTTAAAATATTCATTTCCCATTGTTAAATTATGATTACTGTGGTAGATTTGGCCACTTAAGTGACATGAACATTTCAAAAATCACACAGTAAAATACTTATCACGAAATGTAGTTCTATCGGTGCTTTAAATTTATACATGAAATAGATTGCAAATTGATAAATTATACAAGCTTAAATCGTATTTGTTGAGTCCACGCCGAAACGCACTATTCACGTACCTGCTTCAGTATAATAACACAATAGCGTATGTACAGTGTACATTGTACACTGTACGTACACAGCCCCTACGGCGGAGTCGCGCGCCCAACCCCACACGTATAGAGTTTGTTTACCATTATTACGCGCACACGATATTATAATACTTCACTTTTCAATATAATATATTATTATGATTGTGACACGCGTTCGTTTTGTAACGACAACAATACCGTGTGTGCATAACCTGCGAATTTTTAAATAAACGCCAACCGTACATGCGTGAGATTAAATTTGTACGTGTCATCAGTGGTGCAAATGAAACGAATACTCAAAGGGGTCCCAAGCCTCAGGGTGCCTTTTTTTCTGTTACCTCGTCAAATACTCGTGTGGGAAAAAGGATTTGCCTCGCGTATGCCATGCTGCAGCCAAATATGACACCTGTATATAATATAATATTTAATATTTACGAGTTACGTCACTTTATCGCGCACGAAAATATTTGCAAAACATAATAATAGATACGTTTTGTTACGTGAAAATTTTTCCATCTTAGAATTTTCGAAAGTCTTTCAAATATTATCAGGTGCGTGAAGATTCCAAATTGTCTGAAATCGTGCTATTATATTATATACACATCATACTGCCCCATAATAACAATGCATTTATCAAAACAGTTATTGGTTCGGGCCACGTGCCGTTTATAGGTGTGTAAATAAATATTAGTCTTTCGTAGCGATGAGAATATTACAATCTTTCTACCATAAATAATACCTACGGAAATATTCGAGTACGTGAACATGGAAACGGTGCCAAAACTTTAAACCCGGGTGAGACAGCTCTTTGCCATTAATTCTTAAGGTAGCTCGATATTGTACCAGCTCCTATGGATATTATTTTCATATTAAAAAATATTACCTAATATGACGCATGTATATGAGAATTTCTAGATTATGTTTCTAAAACCATTGCCGTTTTTACATTTGTGTCATTTGAATTTGGTGATATTTATATTTTAGATTCTGAATGAAAGCGAAGGATCTATTGATTTTACAACGATGTTTATTTTTCTTTTTTTTCTTTTCGTTAGACACGTTTTGATGCACTTAACTTTGCCTCAAAGTTCCGTTCAGCAACTCTGTAGATCAAACATTGCATATAGATGGTACTTTGAGGTTCGTTTTTCTCTATTCTTAATATTTCTTTTCAAACATGAGAAAAAACTGTCGAAAAATCAAGTAAAAACGGTTAAATTTTCCATTAACGAGACATTCAAAAAATCGATTTTAGTTATTTAGTCATTATTCCAAAAGTAATGTTGTTAGAAACTTGAAATTTTTCACATACATTATTAACATATTGCTTCATACCTTACGAAAGTTCCAACAAAAAAATTCACAACTTTTTGGCTAAAAATAGAACTTTGAAAACACCTCGTTTTTTAAAGTTTATATTTTAATAACGTTTTTAATATTTGACGAAAAGTTTTGAAAATTTAATATGATCATACTGATATACACAACATACTAAACTGAAAATTTTTTGAAAATCGTGACACGGGATTTTTTTTTTATCATCGTTTTACTAAATTATTTTCAAGGTTTCCGGAGATTGACTGTTTTTATGTTTATTTTCAACTTTTAATGTTTATAAAAAATTATTGGACCATCTAATTACGTACATACTATGAACCCTTGGATGTATGTAAAACAACTTGTTTGAATCATTTGGTAAAAAAAAATGTCTCTTTTGTTCAGAAGAAAATTTTAAAATGGTTTTCAATAAAAAAAAAACAACAGACAATTAAACTGAAAACTTTCAAATACATAAACTGTATATTTTTACACTGAAGCTTTGCTCAGAATCGTTTTACTGAAGAATCGTTTCTTTAAAATTCAATACACCCATCACTATTATCTTGTTCAAGGAGCAAATAATACCCTATGGTTTGAAGTCTGTCCTTTTTTTATATATTAATATTCCGAAGGATTTAATCTGTAATAGGTATTTTCATCATTATTATAATTACCAGTATTGTGTATAATGCATATTCCGAGTTCCGACTACTAATTGTGTGATTCCCAATATAGTTTGTAT
Organism: Therioaphis trifolii; assembly: GCA_027580255.1. Taxonomy (NCBI): domain Eukaryota; kingdom Metazoa; phylum Arthropoda; class Insecta; order Hemiptera; family Aphididae; genus Therioaphis; species Therioaphis trifolii. The sequence goes on from CM050404.1 coordinate 125,261,165, forward strand.
TTTATAATTTGGATGAAAAAATATATGTTTAACACATGAACTTACAAAAATATTAAAACTTTAATTTTTATTAGATTCTGAGAGAATATAAATTGTATAATAATATATTTTTAAATATATTTTGCTTTCATAATCACAAAATTCTGTTGAAGAAATAATTTAAAAGTCTCATAAAATCTCTCGACGTGTCGAAATTTCCACAAGTAATTAGTGCCAACTTCAAAAGGGTAATTCTTTTAACTTTTTACTGATTTTTCCTAGCTCAGTGAAAAACTACCAAAAAATAGACACGGTAAACTTGTCTAATTTTCACATGATTTTCATGAAATCATCTTTTGTCATTTAGTCACAACTTCAAAAACAATTAAATAAGAACTTAAAATTTCGCCACCTATTAACAATATACTTACAGAATATTATAGACTTGGCAACATTTTCAAAAAAAATAAAAATATTTTCGATTTTTAAAACTGATTTTTATACAAACTACAGTAGTTACAGTAGTTAGTTTTGTAGTTCTAATTACTGCTTTCTAAGTTTTAAATTTGCATATAAATTGGTTCAGTTATTATTTTTTTCATAAGATCTAAATTAAATTCAAGAAACGGAACATTTTCAATAATAATGAAATTATACTTCAATGAATTATTTTATTGTAATTTTTCAAATGAGTTTTCTTGAAACTTTAAAAACTAATAAATTATTTATTTTGGGGTGATACTTACACCATGTAATATTAATAAAAAAAAATGGTCAAATTAAGAGGAGCTAAATATAAAAATTAATTAAAAAAATTGAATTTTATATTGATGGTTAAACAACGAATGAATTGGTAATAACCATGATTTTTTTTTTTTTTTTTTTGTACGGGAATGTAATCAATTTTTTTAGATAGAAATAGTGGTTCAAAAGTTACGTCTATTAAGAGTATTTATCAGAATTTTCATGTGATCTCATGTGATACTCCTAACAGTTTTTCCAAACATAAGGAAAAATTACCAAAACTCAGAGAAATCATTATTATTACATTATATCATTGTATCCACCGAGTTGCACACAGCCATTATTTTGGTTATTTCATATTGGATGTGTAGTCAGATTTTCAATTTTTTAGAATAGATTGTAATTTCTTTTTGGAGTGTTAAAAAATTGAATTTATTTCAATTATTTCCAACAGCTCCTTAATGTTTTAATTATTTCACTAGCTGTTGATGAGAACACTTTGAGTGAATGAACCTAAAAGTAAAACGTATTTTTGATAATTATCTGTTTTATTATTGGAATTAGTAATATAGGACTTAATATTACCGTACATATTTCCTAATATATACAATAAACCATATTTATTTCCCCAGAAGTTATTAATTATGACATATTAATACATGCCTTTAATATGTTTGGAATTGTTGATGCAACGTAACATTTAAGTAGCAATCTTATAGATAGTATCTATACGAGTCTCTAAGTATTGTATAATATTTATCAATTACTACGATTCAAGAGCTTTTGTCTTCATAAGCAATCAAACGATTATCATTAGAATTATGGTTGCAGCCGTATAGTTATTGACAGTATGATATGACGCTGTTTTACGATACGAAACGTTTTAGGTATATTATCCCTGTTAGTAGTGTTCGAACCACAGGCAACGAACGTACTTTTTATATAACTTATACATTGATAATTATATTAAAATTGTAGTCATTTCAATCATTTTATTCTGCATTTCTGTAATATCACCGCAAATGTATCATGAAAAAATTGTATACATTAGTAAAAGTAATAAAAAATTAAAACCCAGGGAACATCTATCCCCATATCGGCCATATTCCTCCATAAATACACTATTGTGATAGATACCCAAATATTCACCAAATATCAACAATACTTTAATACAGATTTGAAAACAGCCTTAACAAATTTGGTTACTTTGAAGCAATAGATATACAAAACATTTGAATTATTGATAAGTGATAACCTATATCTTAGTTACTTAACCTAACCTTATTTTTGGAAATTTTTATCAAATAAAATTTTAAATCCTAGTTATAAAAAACCTGAACATTTAATATCATCTTACTCATATTCTAAGCTAACAGTACTTAAAATATATTGTTAGTTACATAACTACGTTAAATTTAAATTACGGCTCAAAAGCTCTTATTTTTGTGTAAAATGTAAAATTTGAAATTTTTTGTTATAGAATATGGAATTTCCATATAAGCTTCTTCATATTCAGTCTTATGTCTTAGATAAATAAAATTATGTACTAACATTTTCATAATAATTGATTTTGTCAACTATTTTACATATAAGCTTGAATAATGCTTAAATACGACTAAATGGATCATTTTTATGAAAATAGTTAAATCAACATGAGTTATTATTTTTATTATTTCAGAACTTGCTTATTGCTTGATATTTAAAATGTCCACAGGGTGTCTATCATGGAGTTTTTCATTTTTTCATAAACTAAACGAATTGATAGTAAAATTATCATTTCAGTTTCACTCAAAATCGTTTCTCGAAAACAATAATTTATCATCGGTTTCATATTTAAAATAATATCATACAACATGTACTACATTATCGTTTATCAGTTGCAAAAAAAAAATGGCTCATCTAAGGTGCTTTACACTCAACACTATTATCTTGTTCGAGAAACAAACAGACGAAACTTCCACTCTTACGAGATTTTTTGAATTAACGTATTTATTCATAGATTAACTAAAATAAATTGTGTATATATTAATTATGGGCATATCCGGATTTCAAATATCCGGATAATCCGGATTTGTCAAATCCGGGTTTAGGAAATCCGAATAATTTTTGTTTTTCAATGACTCATTTTTATATTTTTCATAAAATAAATGATATAACCTTTTTTGAATATAGGTTCGATTGATACTATTTTTCCAACGTATTTCAATAATAGACGATGTTTTGCGCAAAATAATAAAAATAAGCAAATCCATATATCCGGATAATTCAGATATTCAGTTCAAATTTTCCGGATAGTTCAAATTTTCATTAAATAAAGTTTAAAACTATTAACTAAGATAAATGCATTGAAAATATAGAGTGCTAATCATTTACCATCATGAATGAAAATTCTATTTTATTTCCATAATTAGCATTCTAAAAGATAGCGTTAATTTATTAACATTGCACTTAATTTATATTTAAAATAACTAATCTATCAACTGTCTGGTATTTATTTCTGTATTATAATTTATAATATATACATTATACTCTATATGATTTCTATATTGGTACTTAACTCTCATAAATATACTTCTTTGAGTTGTCTACAATAAAACTGCTAAAATCTTTAAATCATTTATGACCAATTATTTCATAGTTCATAAAGGGGACACCAATGATCATTATAGATTAATAATTTTTTCTAAAAAATATTAAGCTAAGTTAACAATACAAACATTTCAGAACATTTCGTTGAATTAGATCAATATAAATTGACAAATTACTAACTTGAATTATTTTAAGTATAAATTATAAAAATTGAAAAAAAGTCCAAATTATTGTATATATTTTGACATAATTTCGCTATAATCTTTCCTTTATCGTTTTAAATAATTATAGTTATCATTACATTTAAACGTGTTTCTCCTAAATCTTTATTCAACTTAAATATATATTGTAGAAAAAAATATGATACAACAAATTATTTTCAAAATAAATAGCTGATTTATAGTTGGTAAACGACTCTATAAGACTATTATCAATAGAAACTTGGTACATTAAAATACGTTATGGCAAGTATCACATCTTTTTATTTGTAATGAGGTTTTGACGCTCATGGGTTTGCTAAAACCTAGTTGATTGAACATGAGTCAGCGAATGATTAATTTATTAGAGGTCGGCTTACCATCTATTAATCATTCTTGAAAAGCTCTCACCTATGCGACAGATTAATGCAAATTCCGAACCCTCTTTACAGTAGTATTCTACAGGTATTCGACATTTTCAAAGTTAATTTTTTTCACTTTAACACAGTTGACAGTTTGCCATAATTTAATAAACTATTATTACCTTTAATTAGCATTAATTGTAAACAATAAAGTACACAAGTTTTATAACACTAAATATTTAACACAAATCAATACCTTATTTGTATTATTTAGTGTATTTTGAATTAATTTAGAATCAAAATATAAATTAGATTTACAATTTAATAATATTTTGAATTTCATGATTATTTACACACTTCAGTTTCATAAATACACTGCAATATTTTAGTCGTGAATTACATTAAAATGAAGTATGATAATATATTTCATATTCATTTATTTATTTATTTAATGTTATTAATATACATTCTAAAGTATTTAATCAAACGATGAAATAGTTTTTTTTTTTTTTAATAATTGGTCGTTTCTGTATTCAGCAAATAGTAATAAAATAAGCTGTTAGTCAATAAAATAATTTTGCTTAAAATATGTTTTTTTGAAATAATAAATCGATAAAAAAAATTTTTTTAATAAAATACTGAGTATCCGATGGTGCAAGCCATCACTAAATAAATGTAAATATTAAATGTGAAAAAATGTATTTACGGGCAGAAAGCGCGGATTATCGTTGCTGGTTTTATGTACATTATCTAATGTATACGATGAAATCATACTTATTTTATTAAAATACTGAAATTTAACTACAACAGCGTTACTCATAATATTTCTTATAGTTTAAATTACATACAATTATACGAATACAATAGACTGTCGAATCACAATTGCAAAGTGCGTTTATAATTTGTAGGTACTAACATTGGCTTCTAAAATTTCAAAGAAACATTTTACGTAAAACGGTTATGTTGCACATTACTTTTTTTCAATTTGTATTTGTAAAGAAATTTTTAAATACACTTTTAATTTTATAGAAACTATCAATTATAATAATCCAATATGTATTTTTCAGGTAGAATAGATCATTGCAATAAAACCGTGGATATCTATGAAGATATCACTAGCCCGGAAGTAACAGCATCGAACTTTGGCAAACCTCTCTACTGTTCTTACAGATTTCGTTCTTTCAAAGGCACACCAAAAGACTATATTCTTCGAATAAGATTTAAAAAATTTAAATTTGGAGTATTAGTCAATGGGACATATTGTCAAGGAGGATTTATGCAGGTAACACATATTTAATCTACATAACATCAAATTAATAATATAAATAATAAAGCATTTTTATGTACGTACGAGAATAAAAGTTATGAAAATACATCCTTCATACGTGTTGTGTATGTGTACACATATACATATTATGTATACACTATATACATACATATTCATTACATTTGATGGAAGAGTTGAGCCTTAAATATTATATTAATTGTACTTTAGAATTGTGAGAAATAAAATACACGCTTATCTTAAATCTTAAATCTCTATTATCATTTTTAAGAATAATTTCTAAAAGGATATTTGCAAACATCTTTTCTGCCACAGTAAAAACTTCCTTATTTGAATGAAAAAAACATAGATATAAAAACCGAGTTTCTCTTTATCCTAACGACTGTCCAGGGAATAAAGTTCCACACTTAATTATTCCAGCTCATAAGAAATTGTATCAAGCTATACATTCCAAACACTTTACACTTTAAAATGTGGTTTTATCAGTTGAGTTTTATTTTAATTTTATGAATTTCAAACAAAAAGTATTAGACAATTTTCAGAAAAGTATGGAAACCACAAGATATCAAAAACTAGAAACAAAATTCATTATTAATTTTACAACTGTTTAGCTAATTTTAAGTTGATTATAACTTATAGGTTTTATTTTAAAACATAGTGTAGAAAATATCAATGATTTATAATTTCATAAAAAACACATACAATACGTATTGTTAAACTTATAGAACCGATTAGTAATCAGTGGCTCGTAAATCGTTATTTAAAAATAAATTAATTTAATGTTTATTATGTGTAAAGTAAACTGCAATTTTATCAAATTTCTTTTATATTTTTTGGTACCTGGGCTGTAAGTAGATGCACATTATCATATTCTAATTCTTGAGTAGAAAGTTTAATTACATGTATTACAAACGTCATTATTTTCAAGCTGAAACTCGATATTCAGTCAAAAAAAAAAATCTGAGATCATAAAATGAAAAAATCGTTGTGCTTAGTTGACAGTAATCCATATATATACATCGTTTTTGAAACTCGATGAGGCGCATAATAATTTATTTGATGCTACATAATTTTTTATAAACCCTTATTTATTTCAATTTTAGTCAGTGGTAAATATGAAAAAATTGTTTAATTTATTTCAATTGATATTCGCTAGCCGATTAATAAATTAAATATTATATGATTGTCTTTATTATTAAACTAAAAGTTTTACCCATCATTTGTCATAAGTCATAACCGTATTTGATAAACGATTAGTAAGACATTTTTAATATCATGAAAAATGATATTATAAATAATGAATACGATTTTAGAATTCAACTTTATCAGATAAACAAACATTAACCGTATAATATAAATATATTTTTGAATAAATCAATACATTTTACTAGTCATAATAAAATAAAGAAAAGAAAGAAATAACGTGCTATGAATTTTTTTCAATAAAAACAGTACCAAATAAGTAAGTAAGACAAAAAAATATTATAAATTATGAAAAAAATAGTATTATTATCATCAATATAGTTAATAAAATACTTAGTTTAAATATTCCACATGATTTAATTCGCAATAATGTATATGTTAAAAAAACATTAGACTTGAATAAAGCAAAAAGTTACGAAAACAAAATAAATATAAATGAGAAGATATAAAAACAATTGACAAAAACTTTACCCCCTTTATATTTTTTTCTCTTCTTTAATTTTTTGCCCGTGGCTAACCATTACGAAACACTTTTATTATGAGTTGGATGGACGCTCTAACGGTATATAGTTTTTGGTGGAGATGAAAAGAAATTGTAAAGCAACGTAATAAAAAATCTGAGCGCCCCTCTGGCGACACCCCATTTTCTTTGGTCACATTATTGTTTCTTATATACATACGCATTTTGCATACGAATTGAATGCAAAATCACAATCCCGTCGTATATGCAGGTCAAACGATAACGCTTATTTTTGTAGAAGTATTGATGTTTTAGCATTCAATATAAACTCTGCATTTCAGACGAAATACTCGGTCCATAACTCGCATATTACAATGAAATAGCTAATAAAACGTTTACTGACAATGAGATGCAGTTGCCTTTAGATTTAAAATACGTCAAATCGTCGAAATATATCGTAGAGCAGGCACACACACACACACACACACACACACACACACACACACACACACACACACACACACACACACACACACACACGCACACGCACGCACGCATGCGATTTCATTTCATGCGGTTATTATAATCGCAATCATTAAAATTGTTGAATTTATTGGTTGGCAGAATTTCAAACTGCTCGTACTTAAGCACTGGACAAATGTTTAAAGCCAATGGGGTAAAAAACCTGAAGCTGTTTTGCGCAAATATTGTGATCGCAGGTATAAACGTTCGAGGGTCCAGGAACGAGATTAAAGCTGATCCCTTTTAGGGGCTACGCTGCGTTGATCTCATAATACTGTATACACATATAATGTCTAGTGTACAGGGAACGAGGCCAAAACGCTGTGAACTGCCATTGGTGAATCTAACTGTGTAATGTATATGTGTGCATAGTATGTCTGTGTTGACCCCAAAACACTTAATTAATTCCTCACCCGTAATCATATGTGTGACATAATAAAAAAAATATTTATTTTTTAACATACGCGTAAGTGTAGCAATATATAACCGACTAGGAAGTGCAGTTAAAGTTGTACAAATTTAATTATTTGTTTCGTTTAACATTTGGGTCGATTTATCATATTGTTCCGCTGCAAGCAAACACTGAACGTTATGTATTTTTGAACAATACCAGTAGGCTGCTGGAGTTGCTCAACTGAAAGTGTATGAGTACTCGGAAATTTACAATACAGTGTACATTGTGCGTGCACACTTTTTTACTAAAAAGTCAAACACTTTTACAAGTACCTTTTACATCAACATTTATGTATGAATTGTAGAACTATGAGCACAAATTAATTTTACAGATTAAAACATGATAATGAGTACCTGCTTTTTAATGCAACATACAAGCATAAAGTTTTTTTTATCATCCACAGAAAAATTTTTAAATATGACTTGGACAAGTGAGCCAACTTACAATATTCTACACAGTCTTAATTTGGGGACAAGATAAGTTTTTCCATCGGATATTCTATAAACTAGATCGAAGTATATATGTTTACCATCTGTTATAAGATGAGAAAATACATTTTTTTTAAATTATTTTTAGCTGTTTTAACAACGATTTCCAGTCTGATAAGTATTTAGAAATGAAAATTAATTCATACAGAAGTAGTTTAATACTACTTACTTAATACTGCTAATGCAAATGTATTTTTGCTTTGTACAGTTATACATATACTCCTCTAGCAATCGAAAGTTATTTTACATTCATTGGAAAATACATTTGGTAAAGATCTGGAGGAACTAATTTTAGTATATACTTTTTCCGGAAACTAGTTCAAAAATTAATGCGTTTCTATTATTCAAAATAAAATAAATTTAAATGCATTTTATTTTAATCAATCAAATAATAAGGCAAAGTATTCGAATTTCAAATAATTTATAATTATATTTGATATACCTATGTTTCACGTTTCACAGATCTATTGACACAACTGAAAACGGAAATAACCCATTTGATTTGATTTAATTATTTTTATCACAGTATAGTTAAAAAAGGGGAAACTAATTCAATTTAACAGCGTGCATAATATATATTTAATAATATATAAGTACGTGGATGTTGAGTAATTTTTGAAATTGTTATGTAATAATTATTAACTTATTTAGGGTAAATATTTAGGAAAATATTGTATGGACTCAATCAATTTTATACGGTACATTTTTAATTGACATATTATCTCCATCCACTGCTAAAACTAAGAAATGACCTATATTATACATATTTATTTGCAAGAAGAAATTATTTAATATAAATTATAATTTATATTATATAATACATACATATCGTTGAATAATTTTAAATTGAGCAAATATCAATTTTCATTATTTTCGTTATCAGTCTATCATTCGAAAATATATTACAAATTTAAAAATATAACTTCAATATAGAGGCAATTTATTTTAAATAACAGAAAAAAAATTATTTTAGATTCTGAACGGAGTGAAGAATGTATTGATTTTACAATGATGTGTGTGTTTTTTTTTTTTTTTTTTTTTTTTTTTATTTTTTTTTTTTTGTGTCTGTCGACACGATTTGGGGCAGTAAAAATGCTTCGATTGCCTTATATAGCAACTTTTCTGAAAGGAAATTGAATCTAGTTGGTACTTTGGGGGGTCAAAAGTTAAAAATTTTCAATATTTTTTTAACGCGCCGGGAAAAACCCTTAAAAAATGAGGGAAAAACGGTATATTTTACGCAAAACCAGTTTTCGACAAAATCAAATTTTTTATTTTGCTATAACTCAAAAACTAATCGATGTAAATACTTGAAATTTTCACCAAATGTTTAGATTAGCGTTCTCTATACACCGTTAAATTTTCAAAGTATTTTAACTTTTATTGATCTAATTATAGACAATTGAAATTTTCAATTTTTTTAAGTATTTTTTTTTAAAATAACGATAAAATTTTTTTTTTTTGCCAGAAAATCTTGAAAATTTAATACAAGGTTTCTTATAAGTTGTTCCATAACTGATAAAAAAAAATCCAAAATCGTAAGTCACAATTTTTTTTTATAAGTGCTCAAAGTTCCAATTTATACGAAATATGTAAAAATTGCGAAAATTTGCAAATAATTTTGTTGTTGAAAAATCGTAAAATTTTTTTCTTTTATAACTAAGTTTTGAAAATTTGGTACAAGGTTTTCCATTAGTTTTTCTTCAATTATCTGCAAAAAAAACTCTACCGGTTTCAGACAAAAAAATTTTATAAGTGTTTGAAATTTAAATTTTTACAAAAACACGTTAAACAACGGTTTAGCCTCAAACGATTTTTGCTATTTGTTTTTTTTTCAAAAAGTATAAGTTGTAGAAACTTGAAAATTTTATCAGTTGTTTATATTGGCATTTTCTTTATATAATTTTATTTTCAAAAGATTTCACTCATTTTTAATCAATTTATAGGCATTTGAAATATTCGATTTTTTTTATTTTTTTTTTTATAAATGTTGATAAAAAAAATGTAGCTCGGACGAAATACTTGAAAATTTAATAGAAGGGTCCACATAAGTTGTTCTAACTCCCATTCAAAAATTATAAAAATACATAGGCACAATTTTTTTTTATAAGCATCTAAACTTCAAACGTTTACGAAATAATTACATGATTGCGTAAAATAATAATTTAGCCTTCAACGATTTTTGATATTTGTTCTTATTCAAAAAGTATAAGTCGAAAAAACTTGAAACTTTCACCAAATGTTTATATTGGAATCATCTATACGTAGTACAATTTTTGTAAACTTTAGACTTTTTTTGAGCTTTTAATAGACAATTGAAATTTTCAACTTTTCTTTGTTTTTTTTTCTGAAATGTGGATAAAAAAATTTGACTGGACAAAAATTCTTGAAAATTTAATACAAGGTACCTAATATGTCGAACTTATCGGTATAAAAAAAAAATTCAAAGCGTAATGCACAATTTTTTTTTTATAAGCATAAAAAGTTCATATTTTTACGAAATGTGTAGAAAATCGCGAAAATTTGAAGTTGATAAGTTGATCTAAGAGTGATTCAAAAATTATTCAAATGCATAGGCACAATTTTTTTTTATAAGCAGTTGAAGTTCAAAAATCGACAAAATTTGTCAAAATCACGAATATTTGCAAATTATTTTGTAGTTGAAAATGTATAAAAATTTTTGTATTCAAAGATAAGAAATGAAAATATTATATAATATCACAGCTGATAAAGATAATTAAATAGATTAAGTTTATTATAATATAATCAGTAGCTGACAGCTGTTCTATACAAAATATTGGTAGATTGTAAACACAAGGTGTATAACGTACCTTTACATGGTTGAATAGAACGTTACTAACTTCCAATTTCCAGTTATTTTAATGTGTGTATCAGTTCCATAAACATGCGGATTTTATATATTATTATTAATTATTAATATTTAAATAGACGTAGCCACGGAGCATTCAGCATATATGGACGGCGGGGTCGGGTGGTACCGTCACGATAGTGCATTTAGGCAAATAATATGGTATTTACCTACGCCCTATCTATGCACATCCTGGTTTGTCCAATGCTCACAAGCAGAAGTCACATGAATAGACAAATGTAAATTTAACCCAATCTAGGATATTAAAATAAAATATATATTACAATTTAAGGCTGACATCTTCATCTTCGTTCAGAATCGTTTTTTTTTTTATAATATAAAATAATTCCAAAATCTATCCAATAATGCCTAATCTAGCAATGCATCTCGTGTATCCCACCCAACTACTGTATCCTGTACTTAACTTACAATGATTTATCATTGCATTCAAATGTAAAGTACCATACAACTAAACTATCGTAAACCAGGTGATCCCATGATAGAAAGTGCTATACACTCCTCACCATTATCTTGTCCGAGGAGCGAAGCGACGAAGGACGAACTTCCACCACCATTATCTTATCGGCTTTTTTACCTTAAGCATTACATTTTTTAAATATAACAAATTATCATTTTGAATTTGGACGAGACAATAATTATCGTATTTTATGAACCATTCTGAACTGCATACAATTTTTTTAAATGCCTTTTGCTCTTGGAAATATCAACAAGGATAAATACAAACAAATAGTTGCAATACCAATGTCAATACGTCTTAGTTTCACTAATAATCTACTATAAAAACAAAATTTATAAAACTATAGTTATCTCATATACATATTTATATATAACACTACTTAAAATAACCCATTTTATTTACTAAAAAAAATGTAATTGCAAAAATTGTTTACGTTTATGATTTAAAGTTAAACAAATTGATTCAAAACATATTCGAGTATAAAACAATTTATCCCGACTTTATTATGGTGAAAATGTGAAGTGAAATTTATCATTCAACATTGTTGTAACAAGAGAAGAAAACAAAGGTACATAAATAATAATGAACAGATATATAATAATAAGGAACAATATAATTTATCGTAATAGCATTATTTTTCTTGGGTAGTAAAACAGACTCTAATATTAGTATCCCTCTTTGCTTTGTTTGTTATTTTCAATCAAAACGCTTTAAAACCGCTACATCAAAGTTTACAGATTTAACGTTATACATATATTTTTCCCTGCAAAACGTATATCACATACAAATACAGTAAAAAGTATAGTAATGACTTAAATACAAAATCATAATTTTATGTCAAGTTCAATATTTGATTTATACAAGAAAAAAATATTATTGAAATTTATTTTAATAAAAATAATGATAAATAATAATTAGTGTTAAAATTTTATTTTATAATGATTGGTATGTTAAAATCTAGAAAATCGTTATTAGCTCGTGATCAGTATTCTGATGATCTAATTTACCTAAATAATAGCTTGAAAATTCTTATAATGGTATACTTGTACAACCATGTCTAGTGCCGAATGTTTCTGTATGAGGTCGGTCTTCTTTATGAATTTTATTACAGTATTTTTTTAATTTTCGTTATGTTTATCATTAATTACGTGCGTGAGGAGTATATGTTTATTTGGCGGATAAAATTTTAATTACTAATTCTGATGAGATTTTTTTTTTATTTTGTATTCGCATTTAATTTAACTCATTTGAGATAGGAATATATATTTGTAGAATTCGGGTCGGAAAAAGTTTTGTCGTCCACAGAGTTAATTGGCAGAGAGAACGCGCATTAAAACGATCGTTGCGATAAGCTGACTGGACGAACCACAAGTATCGTACTTTAGATAATATCGACTTTAGTGGGTTGAACCTACATCTAATATTATATACGTAGTGTGTGTCCGTATACTGCACATACCCGAGGGGGAAGGTAAAATCCCCAGAAGTAATGTAAGTATCGAGATTTATAATACACCTACTGTTTATAAAAGCAGCTACATGTATAAAATACACACACACCACACACACACACACATCACATACACACACATCACATATGTGTAGGTATGCATGTAATAATCGTATAGATAACGCAACATAACAAAATCATTTACACCGAATTAACCACGCGTTGAGAATTCCATAAAGGTACTACCTAGTTGGACCGAATGTTTAAGTCTTAAAAGATAAAAACTATCCTAATATTGAATGTACTTAATTAATAACAAAAAGTTCAACCGAGTACACATTCAAATAAATAACGTTTACTATTATCACAAAAATGTATTTTTCACGTAACACTAACTTTAATTTTACATAACATTGTATGCATCATATTTGAGTCTAATGTGTGTAAATTCCATGGGTTCCTAGCATGATGAGGGAGTAAAACATTATCTTTTGTACAGAGGAGAGAAAAATAATCTGAAAAGGTTTTTCAATTTTTCACAACAGACCCTCATGTTTGGAATAAACCACTACTGGTATTTACTGAAATTTTACATGATAAGTATAGTATGTTTTTCATATTTTGTAACTTACACGCTAAAACGCTTAAACACTAAATAAAACGAAATGCGTGTTTATACTTTGGGTTAAATTGATTGAACTAATACGTATATACTATACACACATATCTAAACAACAATGAACAATTTAAATATCAAAACACAAATCATAAATAAATACCATGTTTTATCCAAATAGGATTTTAATTAATATTTTATGGTTAAATATGATTCGCTAATTTTTATTTTTATTTTTTACAAGATTAAAAACGTAAAGTAAATTGGAAGTTATAAATTATACTGATAATACCCATAATATTTACATACATATTATTTCTATTTATATTCTGAAATAAAATAGATTTAAAGAGATGGAGAATAAAAATGGCAATATACTCCCAGATTTGTTACTTAATCGTTTCTGTCCTCGAGTAAACATATTATAACGTACACCACTAAATTTGAGTAAAGACAAGTCGATCTGTCGATGTCACGTCGAGAAAATACAAGACCAACAGTACCTAGCGTAATAACATCTCATCATACAACTGGGATCATAAACTCCAGAATTTGCGGAAGTAATTCAGAGAAGTGCAATGAAACGACCGACTGATTCCGGTAACCACCAAAATATGCAATATTATGTAAAATAGCCTATGTATTATATATGCTGTACCAAAGTTCGAAATCCGTCAAAACATGTGTCCGTCACGGGGAGACCGTTCGGATCAAATTTCGTGTCAAGTTGACATTATTTCAGTATAGGAACGAAATAATCCAACATTCGCTGTGTTAATTCACCTACGTTTCATAGTAGTTAAAATTGTATTTTAACTTATCTCAGAAGAAAACTCATGACTTTGGATCATTTTCACTGTAGAAATATATTCAGGAAAAATCTAAGCATTGGCACACACAGTAAAGACGACACACTGAAGATTATCAAAATCATTGATCACTAAGCGCTATGTTTATACATAAAATATTTGTGTGTGTGTATGTGTGTCGAGTAGGTATATATACGGCGTACGTGACTTATTCTATACGCCAAGCTTTAACTCGATCGGACGCAGGGCTTATTCAAGTCCCCCAAACTTCTTTCTACCAGACAGGGTGGATTGTCATATTTTATTGGTATTATCAGCCGATCGACAGTGTAGTCAAGATGGGTGTCCTTACTGCGCAGTCCCGTTGCCGAAAAGCAACTACAGGAGTTTATTTATTGGTGGTAAAACTCCCCCGAAACGAAAAGTCGTCGACAGGTGTCGTATTAGTTGCTGAGCCAAAGAAACGTTATGAAAAGAAAAAACTAATTTAAGGCCAATGCTTATCCTAAAAACAAATAAAACACAATTCATCCGAAATGTTCTGCTCGATCGATGAATTCCAGTATGCTATAAGCTAAACACATAGGTAGGCATAGCACATAAAACATATAATCTGTCAAAAAATAGTCTGGACATTTAAAATGCAGTAACCTAAAATAAATCGAAAATATATCATCGTATTTAAGTAAGTTTTGATCAAACATACTTTGTAAAACGAGTCAAACAACATTTTTTTCTCTGAATAATAAATATAATGAGAGTAAGGGTTGAAGAAACATGACTGCTAAATACATTTATGAGAACATCACGATGTTTGGACAAATTTTATTGAAGGTTGACACGTTTAATTAATATAGTCTGCAATAGAAATATTATGTTTATATAAACGAGTATATACTTCTACGAAAGCAAGGACTTATTACCATACTATTACAAAAAGACTGAAGTAAACAGCTATGATCCATAGACACCTCTAAGTAATAGTACACCATAGTTGAAATAACGTCGTATCGAGTAACACGCATTTCAATAATACTACGGGTACTAGTTTTGAGTACCTATCCAAAATATACCAACTTAACTCTACTTTAATTTGTAAGTTTTTATATTTTTTAAGAGTAAAACTTACTTTTCAAATATAGTTGTAATAATTCACTTCCATCTCGATCAAAAGAGAAAAACTTTAAATTAAGTTTTTTACATTCAAAGAAGATAAAAACCGAGTGCTTAGCCCCGGATACTATATGTTGTTGAAAATTACTTTTTCTTTGAGAATGTATAGGAAGTATACACTTATAGATATTGATGACAGAAAATATAAATGTCTATTTACAATTTCATAACTTGAAAAACTTCAAAATACAATAACATAATGTATCTGTCAAAATATTATACTTAATTTAAATTCTGAAGTGAGCAACGTTGATAATGGTTTTAAAGCGATTTTTTTTTATCGTTATTTATTGACATCAGAGGCGTGCTCAGGATTTTTCTATGGGGTGAGTCACTTAATATTTTTTAATAGATCTATTTAATAATATAAAATTTCGGTATTATACATAATATCATGTATTTATTATAGATAATACACATTACACACAGTCACACAGACAGTAACATAACATATTTTTAAAGAACAAAGTCAAATTTTCTTTTTGACATGTTGTTTTAACTTCTAACAATGGAAATGAATAACTCAATGGTGGTGACCATAAGTTTGTCAACACCTATAATAACATATAATATTATATGCTATAATACGAATGAATTAAAAAAAATTAGTACTAATATAATGAGTACTAGACAGTAGACTCGTATAATATGCACTCACTACATGCTTTTCGATGTCAGATAAGGTTCGATTAATAAACAAGCTTTACATCATTTTTTGGTACAATAGGCGAAGTACATTCTGGTTCCAACTTCATTAATAGAATAAGCAAATGCAAAAAATATACACATTAACATTAACCAAGCAAGCAGCAGTAACATTTTGTAATATATTTCATAATTCCATATTGTATATTTTAGAAGGTGTAAGCCATCAACATTTATATTTTACCTGTTTATGTCTTACCTTCTTGTCATCAACTTTATTTGACTCGTTGATATCTTTAAGTTTCCTTTTTAGTAAACCTGAATCAGATTCACTAACCGTAAAAAAGTCAGTGATTTTTTTTGCCATTTTTTTTTAACGTCACAACACTCACAACGGGGTAAAGACTGAAATACTTATACAAATTACAAAACTTTTGGCAAATAAGATAATAATCAACGTGCTTTGAACACAGTGTAAAAATAATATAATATAAGATAATATAACGAATAACGATGGATAATTTGGTACGATAACTCCAAGGTTTATAACGATTAACGGTAACGCGTTCCGATTACACAGACATAATATATTTATATATATTTACCTATCAGTGCCGAATGCCGATTATTACGAGGACCAAGCGCATGGAATAATGAAATTAAATATTGTAACAATACTTACTCTTATCACGGGGGCCTAAATGTACCCATCCCACAAATACTACTAACAATACTACGCCAATTATTCAATGTTGCCAAATTAGAATAGTTTTAAATTTTATTATATTATTGAAAAAAAAATTTAATATTTCCTTCTATTGACCACTATTGTTTATAGAATATTAGTATTACACAATATATATATTACAATGGGGGGGGGTCAAAACCCATGAACCTCCCCCTTAAGCACGCCTCTGATTGACATCCGTATTTTTTCAGAAAGAAGGTGCACCTACTCTGAAGTTCTATAAACTGTTTATATAATATAATCTGTCTAGTTAAATAGCGTAGTCATATAGGAAATCATATTGTACAAAATAGGTATGAATGTATTTTGAGATTTTTACTCTGTAGATTAAAAAATGATAGAATTAAGTACCTTTGTTTACTTAAAACTTCTGTTTTATTTATATTTATGTCATATATTCATTTTGAATGATTCTACAACAACATTTCAAGAACCATAAAATGTTTCATCGATATTTTCGCAAGTAAACTTATTCAAATTTTCATTTTAGTCGATAAATAATACCTACCCGCATTTCAAAAGAATTTTGATTTGTATACACTGACCTATCTGACCTACCCTGACCTACCGATATTTTAATTTAGTCAAAATATATAGAAAATGTGTTAGTGGATATCAGTATCATACTTTTTACTATCTATGTAGTAGGTATGTGATACATGCTTTGTTTGTGAATACTCTTAATGCAAAAATCAATTAAACTAAATTTGAATGATTTTATCGAATTGAACGATAAATTACAGGCATCTAGAATCTACATAAATCACAAAGATAATAACGACAAGTGAAAGCTCTTCTAAAAAAATTGAATATTATCTGAAGGTTTTTCTCTTGAGAGTAATAAACCTAAAACTGTAAATTACCGATATTATATGGTCATTAAGTTCCATGTCATAACAACTTTGAAGTACCGACCATGAATCCGTGTAACAACCAGCAATAACACGCGTTATGCATTACCAATAATTAAACCACAGAAAATAACTGTATCATAAAAGCGATTAAACAATAATTGCTAATGACATATTATTACGTAAGTGGACGCACTGTAATATTAGTACCACAATACCATTTAGTAAAAGCTTTTCCTTCGAAATTAATTTTATTGGAAGTTCTGTATCATTTATAAGCTATAATAAAGTACACACATTTAGGTCATGTGTACAACACTATTTTTACATATACTTTGATGCAGTAAAATATTATAATATGTAAAACATGTAGTGTTGTTATATTGTTAAGAGGGTTTGTTCTTTATTTTACTATAAAATTGTTTACCCATCGGGATGTTCAATTATAAAAACAAAATTAAAAAATCAGTTGGTATTTTAATCGGAGTATTAAAAATCAAAATCAACGATGATTTACATGAAGCAATTATGGGTTAATAATAAATTGCAATAAAGATATTTTTATTACAACTGCTATCACTAGCCGGGGACATTATGTAACGTAATATAAAAGGGACAAAATATTTCGCGTTGGTACAAATACCACTGAACATACAAGAGCCCGTTATTACATTTTTTTAACACAATTCCATAGTAACCATTTTGCATTGGTTTATTGTCCTTTGTGGACCGGTAATGTCGTAATATGAATATCATACAGTTTAATCACAAGTTTCCTATGACACGATATAATTACACACCAATGACAAACACAAGAGTAATTAATTCGGGAAGCGAGTTAAACGTAAATAAAAAATTATAAACAAAAGAAAATATATTTCATGCTTAGCTTACTAGAGGTTTTTCATCGTCTGTAAAATTATTACGAGCTTTCACGATCATTATAATATCATATCAACATCAGAAGATAGGTACCTAACTCGTGAAACTATGGAAAAATTTTAGTAAGCATTAACACTTTTAAAATAATTAATTTTAATTCATACAAAATATTCGATAACATGTCAAATCATATAAATAAATATGGCACTAATGATAAAATATGTGAAAATTATCTTAATAAATACATACTTGGGTATTTTAAAAGTTTAAATATTTTTTCATTTGAAACAACAATAGGAGAAACCCAACACTCGTATAAGTACACCACTATTACGCACAACTTACTATCCACATGAAAAATTTGGTACATAAAAATAACTATTAAAAACTAATTATCTCATAAAAAAACATCCGGACATAATTCTCACCATGAATATTCTTCACTTCATGGACCAATTACGGTGATGGGTGATTTTATTTTAAATTTTATATCAATGAAAAAATCCCTTTTTTGGAAAACAATTTTGAGCGAAACTCAAGTAATAATTTTAGTATTAACTAGTTAAGTTTTCGAAAAAATGAAAAACATTATTCTAAACAATTGATGCGATTTTTAAGTTTCAAGTTGAAAATGGAATACAAACAAGAAAAATCCCCGTTGATTTAATAATATTCGTAAAAAAATGCTCCACTTTTCCGTATTTTGACAAATCTAGCATATTATGCAAAAGTTAAAATATTTATGAAATAAAAACAATAATTAAATCTGACATTTTACATAAAAATTTCTATTTAAATCGTAGTTCTTTTTTCACCTTGTTGTACATATGTGAAATAAATAACTCTAAACTTACTGACCTACCTAGCATTAATTTAACAAGCATATCAATAATTATGATTACATATAAGTATATAACACATACAATATTACACCAAACACTCACTCTTTGTTACTCTAACATAATTCTACAGTGTCAGTGATTCTACTTTTAAAAATTCATTCCTTAAGTCTTAAGATAAAAATACATGAAATTCTATTATTTCACAATTATTCTGAAATATTTATTTAACTAAATATATTATTTCTGCGGGCACTACATATTTTAAATATGCAATCAGTTTCATTTTCAAGTTTAAAATAATAATACGGCCCTGTCGTACACTGAGTGCTGAGTACCGACTTCGCAGACCAACCAACCAATTTTCAAACCTACCCTGCTATAATATGATACTAGAATATAATAGTGAATTTCGTAAATTAGAAGCATTTAGTGTGTTTCTGGGTATTATGGACTCGACGAATCAAAATTGTACATAGAAAAGCATCGTATACGAATATACGATTAAATCATAATATACAAGTGCAGTTAAGTATTTACAAGGTATCATTGTTGAATAATTATTATTTATTTTTCTGCAGATTTAGTTGAAATCTAAAATTATCATCAAAATATTGTAAATTTAATTTGGTACATTTAATGATTTATTGGATAAAACGATCTACATTTTTATTAGCGTTCACAGTTAGTTTTAAATACACAAACAATTTTTTTTTAAATTTTAACCAGAAAATGTTTAAAATTAGTGTCCGGCGGAAAAATTGCAAACATTATATTACAGATAAAAAAATATTTATGAACAGTTGAAAACATTTTATTTTATTTGACCAACCTAATATTTGGTAGTCCTATTAAAAAGTTTAAATTATACCCCTTCAAGATGAGTACCTGTCACATTCGTCAGATTAGTCTACCCAAACCTTACTCCAAGGTACTTTGTACTCACCACAGCACCACCAGTACCTATTGTCTAAGAAACGAAACAATAAAGGACAAACACCTGGTTCCGGGATCCGACTGGCTTTGAAATTTTGATTTGTGAATAAATTTATTAGAGTGAAATGTAAATTCATTAATAATTTTAAAATTTATTCTCATTAAAAAAGGTACTAATTATCTCTACTTGAATTTTATAGAAATCTAAAATCCTTTCTTCCTATATCATCTAAATAAATTAAATATTTATTTCGAAATTCACTCAGAGTAATTAGTAATTACTAATATTTGTTTAATTAAGCTACTTAAATATTGTCACAGCAAATGAATAGGTAGTGGACAGGTGAAAATAAACAGAGTACCTATGGTGAATCTGCGACAATATTAAATTATTGTATAAAATATAAAATATAAAATTGCATTGATAATTCATTTATATTTTATATTCCTTTTTTTCAATACATATGTAAATAGTACCTATGCCGTATACCTACTTTTTTTTTTTTTTTTTTTATTTTTATTTTTTTTTTTTTTTTGTATACCTACTGAAATTACTACCTACTACTTAGATGACTTGCTCTAAGATAGGACATCGAATCGTTGTCGTTTGATGTCAAAGGTGTACAGTACACAGACCTAATCGTATCGCATATCGTATCGTAAAATAGTAAATACTAAAATAAAAAAAAGCTGGTAAGTGAGATGATGGTGGTACAAGTTCGTCCTTCGTCCCTTCGGTCCTCGGACAAGATATTGGTGATGAATGTATTAAGTTTTAAAGAAATGATGACTCATTTCTTTAGTATAAAACGATTCTGAGTAAAGCTTCAGTGTAATATAATATATTATTATTTAAATACTGTTTACGTATTTTACGGTTATTTGTATAATTTTTGGTGAGTTTTTTTGTAATTAAACCCTCATAAAATATTCAATTAGATATAACTCATTTAAACTTCAATTATTATAAAAATTATAACTCATTAGAAATAAACTTAAAAGAAATCAGACAATATCGAAAAAAATCGTATAATAATTTATTAAAGTAAAAACTTTCAAACAATTTGGTAAATTAAAAGTTCTATATTTAAGTCAAAAGTGCTATAATTGTTCTGAAAATGTTGTCCAATATAAAAAAGTATGTATTTGATATTGGATAAAATTTTCAAGTTTCTAGCTTCAATACTTTTCGATTTATGACTAAATACCTAAAATCTGAACATTGAAAATCTCGTTTACGGCGAATTTATACCGATTTTACCGTTTTTACTCAATTTTTCGATCGTTATTCTTGATTACTGGAAAAACTATGGAGATTTTGGAAAAATGACCTCTCTAAAGTACCATCTCAGTTCGATTTCGGATCTAAAGAGTTGCTGGACGAAACTTTTGGACAAGGATTTCTATACGAAAAAGTGTTTACAGAAAAAAAAAAGAAAAAAAAAAAAAATAAACATCATTGTAAAACCATAAGATCCTTCGCTTCACTCAGAATCTAAAATTAGAATATTATTCGCTGTATAATTTTAAAAGTACTTATTATACTCGTTAAATACATACAAGATGACTATAATTCTAAAAATTGTTGATATGTACTATATTATTTTTTTCACATTTATTTTTCACAAATCACTTTTTACATTTTAGTACTTATATAATTTGATTTTTTTATAAAAGTAGCAAAAAAAAAAAAACAAAAAAAAATGATTGCCTACCGCTTATGTTACGTAATATATAAGCATCTGGCACCTAAGCTGAATTTAAAGAGTTTTCATCAAAAATATTATGATAAATACCTATTTTTTTTATTTAATAAAATTCTGATACTCAATCAGTTAAATGAGAAGACGTATTCAAAATGTAATCACTGAAAAAATGTATTCGTGAGTAAAGTACCTAATACAGCTATACTTCTTATTCGACTATTATTTAATCGTATAACTATTAATTACAGCTATAATGTTAATAACATTATTTTTATTTAAATATATCCCTTTAACTCACATACAATATTACATTACGACTCGGGTGTTATAGTAAAACAAAAAATTATGATTGTTGTATTTTACTTCGTAAATAGGTGGATACCTATTTTTTTTTTTTTTTTTTATTTAAAATAAACAAATATACAGTTTTACATTAATTGTTCATTTGAATTATCTATCTTCTGTAAGCTTAGCTTGTGACGAAGACAGAGAGTTATAAATTGATACATATGCTTAAAATAAAATAAAATTTAAAACACTATTATTGCGTAATTATACAATACAAAAGAGATAATTAAAAATACAATATATAAAGGTTAACCTACGTTACAGTTAATGATACATGTAGCCAATCATTAATTAATTTTTTAGCTTTGTTATAATTTTAATTAATATTAACATTCTTCTTTATAGAGAAAGGCATAGAATTGTAATATATAGGACCAAGATAATCAACAAATTTTTGACTAACTGATTTTTTTAAAAGTGATGTTTTAGCATCGAAAGATCGAAAAGCTCTTTTGTTACTAATTTCATTTTTCTCTACCCATTGATCTAAATGTTTAACCACCCATAAAATAGCTATTTTTTTGAAAACAAAGTTAACTGGTAATACATTGAAACCCTTAAAATTAAAACCAGTTGATCCAACATAGTTTGTTTTTTGTAGACATACACGGACTATCTGTCGTTGATGAAGCAATAAAGGTTTTAGAGCGTTTTCCGAGAGCCCTCCCCAGATTAACAGACCATATTGAAATATTGCTTGATATAGAACTAAGTGTACAGTTCGCATGACATGAACAGATACAATTTTACGTAGCTTATAAAAACTGTAATTTAAACTTCGTAGACGCATGACTATGTTATTCACATGAAGATTCCATTTCAGGTGATTGTCAAACGTTAAGCCTAGATATCGGGTACTAGATACTCTAAATAATTTTTGACAAACTGTGCCATTACACAATGTGTCATTATCACAGAAATGTAACGTAAGTTCCTCAAAATTATCTTTATCATAATTTATCGAAAAGTTCATAAACACAGTTTTTTTGAAATTGATAGATAGACTCCTAAGTTTTAGAAATTCCACAACAATTTTGGATTCTCGAATTGCTTTGGTTCTAACATCACCCCAAGAGTCTCCACAATAGAGTAAGCAGGTGTCATCTGCATATGTGACTATTCTTCCGTCAATGTCCAAATTACACATATGAATTATATACAATATAAATAAGAGTGGACCTAACACACTTCCTTGAGGAACGCCGCAGTTTATAGATAGATCATCACTTGTAATACCTTTTAATACTAACAGTTTGCTTTCTGTTTTCCAAGTAGCTTGTGAACCAACTTAAGCTTGCTACAGTGATACCAAAATTAGGTAAAATATTTATTAATTTTTGATGATTAACAGTATCAAAGGCTTTAGACAAATCAAGAAAAATCACGACTACTTTCTTACTGTTGTCTAGAGCGTTTTTTATAAAGTGTGTTGCACTATATAAAGCATTTTCACCTATTACCTATCAATCTGTATTAAATTTTGAGAGCAATGTTTTGATGGAAAACACTTTTACTCCGGTAAAACATTTCACCCACGCTTTGACTTTGAAATAAAATTATACTACCATTATTCATAAATATGTCCTAGCTGAACCTGAATTGACGTTGATTTAGCATTTAGTTTAGATACCAAAAAAAAATGCTGTCAGCCCATGTGAGAGACAACACTATAAATATAATAATTTAATAAACATTAAAGTACAATATAATTTGTAATACATTTAATTTAATTTTCTACTATTTATTTTAATTAGTTGAATATTTTAGAACTACTGAATAATTTTAGATTTTTTTTGTCTATAGTAGTATAGTTATACTAATAGTTAATACATAGGGTTCAACAGGTTTATTTGAAAAATTTAAAAATGCATTAATTTTTTTATCTAAGATCTATAATTAATTTTTTGCTTTTTTAAAGAGTAACCACCATTTATATCAAAATATTATGAAAGAAAATATTTTTTTATTTTTTTTTGTAAATTTCGATTATTTTTTAGTTCTTATTACTGAATCAATAGAACAAATGAAAGTATTTTTAATTTAGAGCAGCGGAGCAATGACAATACATTTCAGTGAGGTTATCATTGCTTCTTACTCTATACTTTAAATGCTTTTAGATCTTCTAAACTATTGATCAAATAATAAAAAATTAACTATACAAATTTCCAAAAGACTGATTATTTTTCAAATAATCTCTTTTTTAATCTCATTTATCTCTTTATGGAAATTTTTCATTTGGACCTGTTGTATACCGGGTAATTTCCATTTTAACTTACGTGAAACCCTTTCTTGGCCTCTTTGATTCTGATTTCAAAAATCCTGATGAAAATATTTTTCCACGTATTCTTAAAATTAGATCTTTACTATCACTTTTAATAACAGGTGATCCTTCAAATGTCATGAGCTATCGTCCTATTGCTAATATTCCTCACATAGCGAAAACATTCGAATCATTAGTTCTCTCCTTTATCCAGCCTCTAGTAAACTCCTTTCTAATCGATGAGCAGGGTTCCGTACAAAAAGATAACACTTACAAACAATCTAGTATATTTATCTCCTCTATTTTCGAATCATTTATTTGATCTTCAAACACAAGTTGATACGATTTGTACTGATTTTTCCTAGAGTCTTCAACCGAGTTGACCTCGCCGTCCTTATCGAAACTCAATCAGACTTTGATTTCCGTGAACCTACTATTTCTTGGTTTCATCCTACTCAAATAATTGAAAGCAATGGGTGAAATTATACAGTACAATTTTCAAAATCATAACACCTTCATCAGGCGTACCTCAAGGTGCCATTCTTTCCGTGTAGTTGTTTTCTGTGATGTTATTAAATTAAATTAAATACAAATTATTGCGTTATAAAATAAAAGGGTAACCATTCAAGAAAACTAAAAATTCAAAATCTCTTTAATACAAAAATGGTTAAAACATTATTTTTATATAGAATTATAACGCAGTAGCTATTTAAAAAAAAGAAAAAGTAAAAAAATCGAATTAAACAAAAATATTGCATTTGTCTCATAAACCTGTTACTTTCAATGTATATATTTTTAGTGATTATTATTACTTAAACAACTCGCTTTTCTTTCTTTATAGTCGGTAAATGATATTATTATTCCACATAAAACAAAATGCTTGTCAACGAAAATTAGTATGGTCTAGACTCTAGACTCTAGAGTATAGTTTTTCAACCAAGAGTGGTTGTAGGGTTGTTGGTAATTTCCATGAAAATATATATAATTATTGTACCCAAGTTTTTAATATTTCAAATGTAGTTCTGCATACTCGGAAAGTATTTATTATATGAAACTGTTAATTGGACATTTTTCAGTGGTTCTTTTTTTTAATTTTAGATCATTCTTTATTGTCCATATTATGATACAACTGTCATGTTAAAACTAAAAATAATATTATTGACAAAAGTTTCTAGGATCGCGAATTTTATTAAAAAAACT
Source organism: Therioaphis trifolii (assembly GCA_027580255.1). NCBI lineage: Eukaryota > Metazoa > Arthropoda > Insecta > Hemiptera > Aphididae > Therioaphis > Therioaphis trifolii. Next base: position 125,287,258 of record CM050404.1, read on the forward strand.
GTAAAATAATCAGCTAATTATTAAATAGTTATCAATAATCATAGTTACCTTCAAGTTTTTCATAACATGAACCTAACAGGTTATGTTATACCTAACATTTAAATCATTTAATCCTCGAAAAACTTGTGTCAAACGAATACATGATCGTAGACAAAATATTAAAGATAATATCGACTATTAACCATAAATCGGTGACAATATTGAATTGAATATAATATGAACGTATATTTCTTCGACCGACAATATACAAGTACAATCCTAGCAGTGAGAATGCTTTTTCAGATTTATTTTAAAACCTTATGTGATATTTAACCTTTAAAATAATAAATACAATAATAATAATAATAATAATAAATATATAATTTTTCACGTTTGAAACTGTGAAAACAATACAATTATATAGTTAATATATGACTGAGCCATATAAAATAGACCTTAAAATATGTTTATAGGGCATCAAATTCTCAACTCTGTTAGGTAATTAATATGTTCAAAACACAATCTACGGTGGTTCATGGGATTTTTTTTCAATTTCGTTCTGGTCGATATTAAAATGATTTTTACGGTATTGCGAACAATCAAAATGATTTTAATGCTTGAAAAATATTAGCGTATTCTCGAAAGTATAGGTTCAAGAGTTCTTGAACCGCGCGAACTCCCAGAAAATATTGTGAATTTAATTATTTGTTTAAGTGTTGGTATTTTTTTCCTGCGAGTTAGGACTTGATCAAATAAGGTGTGACTTGAACATGCGAATCCATTCAGTTTTAATCTATTCAAACATTTTTTCTCATTTAGCACTTCACTAACGAAGTCTTTTGCAGGTATAGCGCCCAAAACAAAATATTTTAACCACATCTTATTATCGTGTTCGACTAAAAAACTTCAGCATTGATTTCAAATATTCGGATTTTTTTGCAACTGTCTCATTCAATATCTTCAACTTAATAAGTATGTTTTACTTATAGTGTAAGAAGGGTTCTATTGGAAATTTCACAATGGCTGATGTAATGTTTTCACTGAAAATGGTTTTCGAATTGTTACAATTGAACTATCATACAGTTTAAGCTCTATTGTTCTTAAAAATAATTAATTGATAGAAAACATGATTATTCGTATTAAGAAACGTATAATAAGTCTAAAAAGAACGTACCATCGATGTTAATCGCTCTCTGTACAAGATAATAGTGATGGGTAGGTATATTAAATTTTAAAGAAACGATAAAATAAAAATCAAATATATCATTTATATATTTCACCGTTTTTAGTTTAACAATCGGTTTGTTATTTTTATCAAAACTGTTTCAAAAAATTGTATTTTAACAAAGAAGATATTTTTTATCAAACGATCCAAAACATTGCTCTATCTATATTCAAAGTAAAATATTTATTTAATGGACCAATAATTTTTTATGCACATTTTAAGTTAAACATTGAAATAAAAACAGTCGATTTCATAAAAATCGTAAGAGAATTTATATGAAAGTTTATAAAAAAATCTTGAGTAACAATTTTTTTTAAGTGTTCAGTATAGTTCAGTATTGTGAGTGTATTGTAAGGCCATATTAAATATTTAGAACTTTTTGTCAAATAGGTATTAAAAGTTTTATTAGAGATAAACTTTTAAAAAGCAGGACATACTTTGCACCATGGGTATTTTTCGCTTCTTAGACAAGACAATGGTGATAGATGTAAAGAACTTTAGATTAACTACTTTTACGATTAGTGAACGATACGCGTAACACGGTTTTATTTTAAATTTCAAATTAATGATTAATTCAAATTATTGTTTTCGGAAATGATCCTGAGCGAAAGTAAACTATTAATTTACTTTAGTGTAAATTAGTTAAGTTTTCGAAAAAATGAAAAACCTTATGACATACAATTGATGCAATTCTAAGTTTCAATTTAAAAAATAATGAAATAATAACAAGAGCCATCCATGCTGATTTACTCATATTTTATAAATATGCTCCACTTGCCGTATTGAGACAAATCTAACTTAAACAAAAAAACAAAAACTGGCGAATCCGATTAAGATGAAAATGTAAATATAGCTAAGGCTACTTCTAAAGAAGCTTGTATAAAAATTTCAAATCTTATATCCAAAAATTAAAATGTTATGGAATAAAAATAAATCTGACATTTTACGTAAAAAAAAAAAGTTATTTTAATTGCAATTCCAACATAAAATACCTGTGAAGAATGTAGGTATTGAGTTAATTTGTATTAAACTTCAACTTTAGATAGGTATTAGGTGTACATGTGGCAAATCTATTGGCGAAAAAAAAATGTTTAATGGATTAATAATCCCAAATTTTATTGTTTTTTATTGAAAAATATACTAATTTATGTTTTTGTCTGAATTTGCATTTTAAACGCGTATGAAAATAAAATCCTGGAAATCGATTTTTGAAATTTTTACAGAGCATTTATTTAAGCATATAATAAGATAACATTCAATTTTTAAGTTTTTATATCAAACATTACAAACTAAATATAACTCAAGTATAAAAACCATTTTGTGGTGTAACACCAAAGCCGCAATTATGGGGAAGTATGGAGGTTTAGATCTCCCAAAACATCAAGCCAGTCTTAATTATATAGTTGCAAATTATGAAGTGAATTTTTTATTTTTTAGAGCTCGCGCCCAAAAAAATAATAATAAAACCCCAGTTACATCAATGTATACAACACTTTTTAACAAAGTTAAATTCAGAGAAAAGCAAAGATTTTACGTTGATGTTCATTTATTTTTTCTGTGGATACTTTTTGGTATACTAGACTTTCACCAAAAATGTCATCGAGCAACTCTATAGATTGGACTTTTTCTTATAAGCATTGAAGTAAATTATTATACGATTTTATGAAATAGACTGTTTTTATCTCAATTTCCAACTTAAAAATGTACATAACAAATTATTGGACTATCTAATTATTATGAACCTTTAGATACATACAGAATTTGTTAGTGAACATTGTTTTAAACAATAGTGAATTTATGTCACGTGTTGCACTTGTCAAGTTCCGTTGGTCATTTCCTTCTGTCCAGTTTCGTAATTTAAATAATATTTATTATCTGTGAAAGTACACTTGAAACTACAATATTTATTAATTGCCTTTATAATTGATTACTGTTTGTGGTGTCTTATTTTTGTTCCTGCCTGTTGTTATCTAATTTTCTATTCCTTGAAATATTTCAAGATTTTATTATTTTGACATGTATATTATAAACAATAAACGTTATGAAAAAATGTATTAAACTATAAAAGGTTAGTAACAATATTTTATTCACCACATCTACTTAATCAGCATCTAAATTGAAATATTACAATAAATTAATTTTTAGATAAACGTTTTTTTCAATTGGCAATCAATATTCTTAATATATTAAACTTGTACTTACCTGCACTTCACAACGGTTAACAACGACTTAAAAGTGATATTTCCTAGTCTGGTTTTACATTAAATACCTTTCCCCTACAAGTAAATAAGTAGGTACCATCAAAATGCGTTTTCCATATATATTAAGTAATAATGCATGATAATGCAATAATAAATTCTCAATATTATGATTAGTAATACCAACTAAATTTTACACATAGCTGATGACGAAATGTAATAAATGAATACCTAGATGTTTTTTTTCAATCATTTTCTTAATTTCAAAATAAAATCCATTTATGTACCAACAATTATAATTAACTAAAAATGAGTTTTTATTGTTTCGTATTGATATTATCGTGAAAGTAAAAAAATATAAAAACTTAGTTTTATGTCATATTTTTGTAATAAATAATAATATTGAGTAAAAGTTACTTTAGCAATCTAAGTACAAATACTTATCACTTTTTACCAAAAGAAAAAACTATCTTATTATACTTTATAGTAAAGATGTTTTGTAGTTTCTTCAGTTGTATTTTAGTGGTTTTTAGAATCATCTTGTTAGTATGAACTAATATTAACCAACTTTTATCTATTGTTCAAATGGTCATATAAAAGCTTCAATAGTAATAAAAATAAGGTTTTCATTTACTTTTCAAATTTGTTGTAAATCATAAAAAAAGCATTAATTTGTTATAAAAATAAATGAGACCTAGTACATATAAACCATTCAGAAGTAGTAAATGACCAAATTTATACATAACACTTCTTTATTTTCACAAAATGTACCTAAAATATTGATAACAATTTTCAGTTATTCGATGTTTTCACTTACCACACAATCAATATTAACTAATTTGCAAATAGACAATTATATGTGAACGAAATATCAATTTTTTTTTTTCATTTTAAAGAGCTTGTTAAAGAATTGTACTCTTATAAGGTTAATTTAATTCTAATATTAAGTTAGGTTGTTAAGTTAGTTTAGTTAGTTAGTTAAGTATACAAATGTACATTATCTATAATTGTCGAAATTAATTGTTAACCTACAAAGTTTCTAAATAAAAAAAAAAATAAATAAATAAAAAGTTAATTTATGTGTATATAATACATAAAGACTTTAGACAAGTTTGACTTTTTATGGGAAGACTCTAATAAAATTATTGTTGGCCTCTTTTAGTGCCATTATCACCTTGACAAAAGGTAAACTACCATAACTAATTACATGTCTTCTTCACTTCAAATCTATTGTCTACATATTTTGCATCAAACATTTTAAAAAGTAAAAATAAAATTTGTAAGATAATTTCATCAAACCATAAGTTTATTTAAATTTATTCCATGCTGTAACTTCCCTGATGAAGACAGACAAATATTAATTTAACACATGGTATATTTGTAAACCACAACAAAATTTTTATTTGTTTTGATATTTCTGAAGCATTAAATATGTTTTATTTAACTAAGTGTTAAAAATAAAGGGAATTATGTATTGAGATTAAACTAGTAATTCTCTTTCATATGTATACTTAAGTAAACATTTTGGTTTCCAAAATAAAACTTATTGGTAAACAAAATCACTGTCAACAGCAATTATACTTATTGATAAAAAGTAGGTAATATCAATAATTTTTACACTTACAGTATTCAGAGAAAAGGTTAAAATAAATAAACCATTGTAAAATGAACAAAGAAATTTAATTCAGTATGAATACAAATTTTAATATGAGTAATATTTTTTACAATTTGCTGTAATATTTATTTTTAAACTTATTTGGTTTAAAATATAATAAAAATGATGTTTAAATATTATAATATTACAACAAATATGTTAGCATATACTATGTTCATTTATTTACAAAATTATGTGTCAGTAAATAAATGTGTCAATGATACACATAAAAGTAGTTATAGTTTGAATATTTAAAATTTAGATACTTCTTTTATTGTATCTGAGAGAAAATAAAACTAGAAAGTTAAATCAAGACAATAAAAAAAATGTATGTCAAAACCAAAATAATAAACAGATATTCATTGTTCTGAAATTTAACCAGTTTTTTAAAATTGTATTCCATTTATATATCAAAATATATAAATAATTATATTACACATCAGCAAAATAATTATAATATATATATATATATATATATATATATATATATATATATATATATATATATATATATATATATATATATATATATATGAAATAGAATAAAGAGTTGAACACTATTTTATGAATTGGTAATAAAATTAAGTTATATTTATGCGATTACTTTTTATTATTTCACATCCAATTTTCAGATAACATTTGTATCACTTACTAATAACCTCTTGGACCACCAGCTGGAGGGCCTAAATAAAAATAATTAAATGTTTGACAAATGATAATATTATAAAATATAAATATAAAATATTACTAACCACGCATCATAGGTGGAGGACCACGCATATTATTTGTAGGCATTGGTGGCGGTCCACCTCGACCCATACCAGGCATTGGTGGCATACCAGCTAAAAATATTTTGATTAAAATATTAACAAATTAATTTAAAAAATTGTCTTAAATATAATTTTTTTTAAACATACGCATCATGCCAGGTGGAGGAGCCATCATGGGTGGTCCTCTAATAGGTGGTTGAGCAGGAGCACCTCTAGTCGGTGCCATAGCAGCAGGTGAAGGACCTCCAACGCCTCTGACTGGTCCTTGTAAGCCTATTAAAAAAATTAAACAAATAAAATATTTTATGGTTAACAGTTTTAAATGAATGAATAAAGATTGAGAATCATATAATTATTTAAACATAAAATTATTAAAAATATACACAAACATTTGAAAAACAATTATAATTTAAATCAATATTCAACTAAAATAAATTTGATGAAAAAAATATATATATTTGTCAATAATTCTAATTCTTCAAATCATAATAAGTTGATAATTTAATCTATATGTGAATATACCCTTTAATATAATGAGTAAAATTTGAATATGTTGATGCTAAAATTACAAAATAGCTCAATTAAAAAAAAAGTAATTTAATTGAACGTTTTTGACCAGTTCAAGAAGATAATTTCAAAAAAAATCTTCTCAATTTATAAACTAAGGAACCATTTGTAGTTTTTCAGTAAATAATTTGACATTTTCAATGAAGATTAAGCAATAAAGGTCAAAAAATGTAACAATAGAAAAACGCATCAACTATCTAAATAATTTATTGTAATTCATTTGTTTATATCATATTCTTAATATGTATTGTAGATTACATATCATACAAATATTTTTTAATAAACATTGATATTGTCATGTAAAAAGCAACCAAATGGTTTTTAATCTTTTTTTAAAGTTAATTTAATCTAAAACCTTTATAAAAATATAAATTTCATTTAATTTTGGTCAAAATATAACTTTGTTAGTTGGCAATCTATCTATAATAACACTGTCAACATATTCCCATAGAAAAATTGGATCAATACAAGATTTATACAGTGTTATTGTACTGATATACGATGAAATTTTAATTTAAAAAGATTTTACTGGACAATATTTTGAGTAACTAACCTATATTATAAATAAATAGATTTAATCACATTTATAAGAAATTAAGAAAAATATTAAGTATATAAATTATTTTAGACAATACTGTACAGTAAGTAATAAATAGCAAATATTTAAGTTTCAATGACAGAATTTTAAAAAAGACATCTGTCAAATACCACAAAAAAAAAAAAAATACTTAAATCAAGAATATAAACCTTTTTTAAGATAAAATATAATCACTATTTTAACTGAATGAAATTTAATTTAAAAAAACAAATAAGTAGTTAATTCAAAAATATTACCTGGTGTAGCTGCTGAAGGTATAACAGAAGGCATTCCTCGGCCAGCAGCTCGACTTGATCCCGGGCCACCACCACCACCTGGTAAAGGTACTCTAGGAAGACCTTCTTCGGGTGGAGGAGGTCCTTCAATTGTTATTGATACAATATTTTGGCCACGTAATAAAACAAAACCAAGCACACGCTTTTCTTCTCTAGGTTCTGCAGGTATTGTAGGTACTTTAGCTTTACTTTTCAGTCTACGAAATTCTTCACAATCCGCCAAAATCAAATTCATATGCTTATCAAAGGCTATAAAATTAAACAAACAATTTAATCAAATCCATATATCCATTGGTGAAACGAAAACAATTTTTAATATTAAATTTAAAAAAACTACCTTTAAAAGTACCAATAAACATTCTAGAATCTTGTAAAATAACACGCACTCTATAGTTGATGTGCTGCATCATTTTATTATTCTTTGTGACCGGCTGTCATAAAAATAAATGAACCATTATTTGATAAATAAAAACAAATATTACATAGTTATTACAAATAATATATGATAAATAGACCCAATAAATATAGAAGTATTTAAAATTTTAACACAATTATAAATTAACAGAATAAAACTATTTTTTACAAAATATAATATAAAAATATTTTCAATCTCATTTGATAAATTCATTAGAAGTAGCCATGATACTACCACAAAATAATTTTCTAATTAAAACAATTAAAGTCGTCGAATATATAAGTGAATAAGAAACAATATCTATTTCAATTCGTCAAGGTATATCAGTGACATTCCGACAAAAAGGGCGGTGACAAATTGTATCCATAAATCTATTAGACAAAGATCTAATAATATAGGTTTCAATTATTTTGATAGGAAAAAACTCGCTAAGTATATATTCCCGTTTGAAAATTACGTTTTGACTTCATTGACACGAGTTATTTTCTTAATATGTTTAAACTACAAATATCAAATTGAATATGTACAAAACAAATAATGCGTAAGACTTACCATGTTTGCAGAAAATATTTCACAGCACTAAACAAAACTATACCCTTAACTACTGTCAATAATTAAAATTTCTAAAAATTCGTCTGTGACGATTGAAATCGTTTAAGTACACGATTTCTTTTCAGTTTTCCCTAACCAGTAAACAAAACAAACGCTGTCGGCAGTGCGCCAGTCATAGAGCGCCAGTGCTCAACTGAATGAACTAAGATACGATTGGCATTCGCCGCATAGAGTTATGGAAACGGATTTACAGGGTGACCAACATAAGTCCACAAACATCGAATTTTCCCGTTAACATACTAAAATAGTAAAATCTTTATTCATTGTTGATAATACATATTGACATTGGATCATATTATCATACGACTTAGGTACTATAAATTGTAAATTATTTGGGTAATTATAATTTTTAACTTATGTTATATACCAACAGGCGCTTTTTGATGGGAGCGTGACTTTTCTCACTGTTCAGTTCCCACAAACCCATATTTTGAAATGACTACCTTCAATTTGTTTCATGCTTACAAGAGTAGGTATCTAATATATATTATTTACTTTAAATAAATTGTCGTGTGAACATGTTTAAAAAAAAATACATAATGACACTTTTTCGTGTGATCAGATGAGTTATGAGGTCAATAAGCGAATAAGCAATAAGGTGGATATTTACTGTATCATTAATACACAGGGTTACTATTGGGTATGATCTATAAATTTCCAATTTCATAAGATTGCTTGTGTATATGCGATATTTTAAGCATATGTACACTTAGTATCAAGTTTATGCATTATATATGTAATATATTGATGAAAACCACAAATCGGAATAAATGAAATTCAAGTCGTTTGGTGTTCAAAAACTCCCGACACTTCCAACCCCATTAAGTGTATAGGTACTTTTATATGATCATTCTATTCGATTTTTGTGGAAAATTCATATTGTTACTAAACTAAATCCATAGAAAAACCAAATCTTAAAGCAAAATTATCGATTTCGATTTATTTGAGAGTAGGTTAATTGCAGTATTCTGCAATAATATTTTTATATTTTTTGATTCATCAACTGTTAACTACAAATCAACATACCCATACCTATCTACTCCGAACGTGTTAAATGTATAATCCTCATTAAATTCTTGAAAAACTTTTTATTCTTATATATGAATAATATCTATAAGCAATAGAAATAATTTTAAGTTTACTCTCGATTACGGTCATAAAATAATCCACAACAATTTATGATGATTATTTTACAATAGAACATTTGTAAACTTAAAAAATACTAGTTGAAATATATTTACTCAAAATAAAAAATGTTTATCTGGAAATCACAATAAATCAATACATGAATAAATAATTTGACATATAATTGATGATGCAATGGAACATTTAAATAAAGTCACAATAAAAATAACGAATATAATGGCGCAACTCACTTCTAAGGATAACCTCTTATGGGTGAAGTTGCAGATGGCATTAATAAAAATAAATAATAAAAATTTTTTATTTATGAGATTTTCATATAAATTATTATACAAAAATGAAAATTATGTAAACAGGAAAAAAGATTTAAAAAATAATATGAAAATTAAAACATAATAATAGATAAGAAGTTATTGTTATTTATTATAAATTAATTCGATTCCCATCGTATTTTATATATTTTACGTTATATGCTCGTAAATAAATTGTATTGTTTTTACCATATTAATATTTATAGCAAATATTGAAGTATATTATATGTTCTATAATATATCTAAAATATTTTAATGATTATATACTCTATAAGATATATTTTATAGTATGTTTTTATTGAAACTATAATAATTTTGATTTATTTTAAATGTGTTAATATTTCGGAAAAAAAACATTTTATATGGTACTCACGAATAAAATCTCAATCAACAAATAATTCAAATAAATGATTGAATGTCCCGTGATAAGGAAATAAATAATTCGTGAACTATGTAGTAGGTTTGCAGATAGTTTCTTTCAAGTTTCAACAGTTGTGAACTTTATGGCTCCCCTGAGGGTTACAATAATTCACTCAAATGGTATTTTATTTCGCCGAGTTGCCGAAGTGGCGAAGTGTGTTAACACGTGACGTAAATCGAATCCCTGAAAGAATTCTATACTTCAAAATGAATAATGTAGACGTAATCTACTAAATTGATGTGTTTTCCCTCATTTTTAAATCCAATTTCCATTGCAAATACCTTTAATCGAAGCGTTTTCGTTTGTTGATTATACGGCACTATTAGGTACCTATACTAAATACTAATATGAAATTATAAATTAAAATGTACTGTATAGAGTATAGATTGTGGAGCATTAACAATCTGAACTAATTGAATGGTTTTAGAGAATCAAATATTAAATATCGTTTTTTATTTTATTTTTATTGAATTGACTCAATAGCACTTAACAAACTATTTAACATGCAATTATAAATACATGCGTCTATATCACCGGAGAAAAACCAATAAATGTAATTTATTATTTATATATTGTATATACTATATACATACATCATAATTTATAAATTTTTAGGTTTAAATTTCATTCATGGGTATGAAAAAAGTATACATTAGTTAAGAAAATCACTAGGTAATCGCTAATTTTTTATCGAAACTTTTTTATCACTCATGTCTAATATATTCTTGTTCAGACCACATTTCCAATTTTAATCGAAATATTATATTAATTTGTCCTTTTGTTATATATATTATTAATTACATTTTTCTTCTTGAAATGTTATTGAAAAATATTAACCGCATTTTAAATAATTAAGAAATATTAATATTCATTATTAAATACATAGTAATAACTAGTTAAAAGTGACTATTAGCATTCGAATATTCAATTAAAATTAATATTTGATTTAAGATACTCGATCATTCGGGAAAAGGCAACGCAGCTATAACCACATCTAGAAAAGAAGCACCAGGATCGTATTGTGGTGAAATTGAACAACCGCAGACATTTTTATCTGAAACAAGCTCAGTTCGAGTAATTTTTCAGACAAATAACTTTACAGATCAAACGTATTACAGTTTTGACTCAAGAGCTGAACAAGAAACTCAAGTATACTTACGATATGGACAGCATCCGGAATTATATCCAAATAGAAGAGGCTTACTGAATCCTGGGTTTGAATAATTTTGATATTTTACAACACATAATATGCGCTAATCATTATTTTTAATGCTGCGAAATATCAGATATTTTTACAAAATTACTGATTTACTATTATATTTTTTATATTTACCTATGTCTTCATTTTGTGTTGAAATTTTGGAACAGTTACATGTTTCTGTTTCATCTTCATACCTTATATTCGCCGTTTCGCTGCCGTGAGCATATTCAAATATCGAACACGCAACTGTTAGAAAACGTCAGAACTGAGGATATAAATAAATTCGAAAAAATAGTAATAAATTATTATTCTATGAAACCTCTTAACAAATCATTCGAATTTTCAAAATTGTACCAATATCGACTATACGTATTCTTGAATTGTATACTAATTAAGTCATATTATTAGTTACGTATTCGTGTACCTATTATTTCAAACAATTACTTATACAAATTTAAATTTAGCATTATTTTCGTTATAATAATTCCAAAATAATTATTGAAAAAATTTGAATATCATTTATCTTCAAGAAATATTTCGTGCTAATTGCTTGCGACGTTCTGAAATTGATTATAGGAGCTATTGTGATAGGACATTTAAAGAATGCCGACTGCAAACATGCTATGTCCAAAGCCCAGCATATCCCGGAGTTTATCCTAGAAATCTTAAATGCAATTATTGGTTGAATACTAAAAATCAATTCATCAAGCTGTACATACAAAATGAAGAATTCAATGTAGACGGTCAACGGTGTGAAAATATAATCACATGCCCAATGAGACCAATCACTTCAGGTATTCATTATATTATTAATATTACACGTTGTTTCCAAAAAAGAAATACTAATTAATAATTATAACGTATTTCTTAATTATTTTATTAACCTATAAACCTGTGTGTGTATATATATAAATTTAAATTCAAAATAATTTTCCTTAAGACTAAGTGTTACTGGTTATTTGTGTTATTTTTAATCTTAATATTATACATACAACCACAACATGATAAAAACACAAAACTCAGGTGCAATACAACAATCGTAACGAACTTGATCAAATGATTTTAATTTTTGAAGTTTAATAATAATAATTATTTACAAAAAGTTTCGGAAAAAATATTTAGTATATTGTAACAATAAATTATAATTCTATTTCTTAATTGCTAATTGAGATTTTGAATTATGTTTAAGGTGCTCAATATTGTCCGTATGATTATATAAAAATATATGATGGTAAAAATGCGTCTAGTCCGGAGATTGGAACTTTTTGTGGAATGGGAAAATTTCCACATTCAATCGTTGGTACAAGTGAGGACTTATTTGTGGAATTTGTCACATCTCCAGCAGGTATATTCATTTTTATGTAATAAACTGTAAATAGTTCTTAGTAAAAGTTAATTGTTTTTCTTAATCTTCCTTTTCATAGACAATTATATTAAATTTGTTAAATATTGGCTTTATGTAAAAATTTTCATTTTCAATTATGAATTAAGTTTGAATAAGTTCATTTTTCTAAATCTTTCGGCACATTAAAACCTACTTAAAAAGTATAATAGTTAACAAATTATTATTGTTACTGTTTAAAGTTTAGATTAAAAGTGATAAAACGAAATATTAAGCGCCAAACTTATTGTTTATTTTGCGCTTCTCTCCTTAAATTATAAATTAGGAATACCTTCTTAAATATGGCACAATATATTATAATTTTTACTTTAATAATTTAAAGTGAAAATACTATAATTTTACAATTTTATTAGTTTGAATTAGTTTTGTTATTATAATCTTTAATCAAGTTAAGAACATTAAAATAGGTACCAAGGTAAAACGGATGTAAATTAAATATGGTTAATTTTCGTAAGTTTAATTACTTTTTATTTATTTTATAGGGCCACTTTTAAATACAGGATTTCATTTTAACGTTGGTAATATGCCTGGTCATATGCAAACGGCAGGAAAAAAGAATGGTTCTTGTGATTGGATATTATCGAGCGAACATTTGAGTAGAGATCATCATACCGAAGGGATATTTATGTCAATTGCTCATTGGTATCCTCCACATACTTCTTGTACATATCATTTACTAGGGCTACCAAACCAAGTAGTTCGAGTTTATTTCCCAAGGTGAATACTAAGTTATTACGTAAATTGTCTGAAATTATATTTTAAATTCTAAGTTGGAATTCAAAATAATGACACCTTTTAAATAAAAATTTTGTCATAATCCCTAATGATAACTTTGTTTTACGCGGAAATATATGGTCAATATAGGTTATACATTCATACATATATGTGTACATAAATATGTACAGAGTGATTCAGCAATTGAGTCACAGAAATTGTATCACATAAATATTCAAAATGGAATACAATTAATATTACTAAAAGTTTCTTTATTTAGACAAATCTAAAACGATACCAAAATTGCATGTTTTTAACTACTCTTAGGAGGTAGTTTTTGGGGTTAACTTTTGAAAATCATACGGGAACTTATATTTTTTTTTGTCAATAAATAGTGAAGATATTTTTTTTATGTTGTAAATTATAGTTATTAAAAAACATTAATCGATGCTATAACTCTAGGCATGAGAATGATTTTAAATTTTGCGGTGGTGTACGTGTTAACATATGACCACTCGCACAAACATAATATGGCACATAGATCGCACAGTGATCAATGATCATAATACAATTTCTAAAAACTTAAAATTGCTCTCAAACCTAGAATTTTGCATCAATTAATATTTTTTTATCACTAAAACTTATTTAAAAAAAATCCTTCAAGTAGTGTTTTCAAAAAATATAGATTCCCATTTGACTTTAAAAAGTTAACCTCCAAAACAACCCCTTAGAGTAGTTAAAAATATGAAATTTACCAATAATTTTAGATTTGTCTTAATAAAGCAACTTTTTATAATAATATACGTTTTATTCCATTTTGAATAGTTAATGATAAAATCGTTGTATCACAGTTGTTGAATGACTCTTAATATAGGTATGTTATTTTGACAGTCACAGTGGCATTTATACAAATGTAAAAATGTAAAACAATAATAATAATAATAATAATAATAATTGTTATATTCATAATTAGTATCTGTTTTCTTTTTTCGCAAGAAGTAGATACTTATTTTATAAAGCACTTAATCACATTTGTACTTGGTAATTACTAATTATCATTTCTTCATTTTTTTTTAAATTATCATATCTCAATACATTTTGCAAATGCAATACCTATAACAGAGTACTTATTAAAACTTTATACAAATACAAAAATTATAATATAAATACTTCTATTTTCAAAATGAAAACTTATTATGAATTTATAATTCATAATTAGCTTTCGAGTAAATAGCATCGAGAGTCCTGTGACCAGCGATTGGAACGGTGATTGTGGCGAAAGTCTGACACTTTATGATGCCGCGGAACCAGATGATACAAAAATCATAAAAACTTTTTGTGACACATTTTCAAAGCCAGCCGAAAAACACGATTTTATTTCTACAGGAAATTCTATGTTTATCCGATTTGAAAGCAAAACCGGTAGTTATTCTGGGTAAGAATTATATTACTATAAGAAATATTAATGCATAGGTACCTATATCTATCTCATGAGTATAGATTTTAATATTGTATTGTAAAATAGGTAGTTGTATATTTTTACCTGGTGCATTTAGACTATTTTTATGTATCTTATGGGATTATATTTATTTATTTAAAATTATAGGAGATCACTATAGATTTATAATACATATAAAAACTATGAAGGCCCATGAAAATAAAATTGCCCATTTGATTAATAGGTCATCATTGTATTATTGGGCTCATTATGACTTTTTCAATAATACGAAATTTGGGACTGCTATCCCAGACACGGTGTGTGATGAAGAATTTGTTAGCTGGAAACCTTCATCGGGGTACTTTAGATCACCGGTGAATACACTGGTTTACAAACGCCAAGGAACGGCCACGAATCCTGATGCTAAATCCCAACCAATTGTGTGCCATTACAGGTTTACAACTGACGTGCGATTATTTGCTCGCATTGTTTTGAAAATCGAATCAATCAAATTTAAGGTATTTAATATTTATAGAAGATCGTATTCATTATTTTAATATATTTCATTAGAATCTTTATATTTGTACATATATAAAATTCTGTTATAGGCATTTTTAGATCTTTTAGGGTAGTTGACAAAATTATATAAATCTAAATGAGTACTAGACATATAGAAGATCGTGGTCTATAAGTATACTACGCTCAAATTACACAATGTTATTAACATGTAAATAATTATTAATATTATATAATACGAATAAGTATATTTTGTATTTTGTATAAGCTTTATACAAATTAATAAAACACACACACACACACTTAACTTTAAACTAAATTTTAAATCCACATAATTTATGTTTAAAAATTAATATTTAAACGTCTTGAAGCTTAGCAACTTAACTAAACGTCGTCAGTCTTGATAACAATGTCACGATGAATGTATAATAATGCCAAACCATTAAGGCGTTGCTGACAAATTGACAAAATCTATTCGTAGAACAGGAAACAAATTTTATTACCTACCCGAAAATAATTGTATTTGATAACTAGTTTAGTTATTATAATTTATAATTTATGTTTTTTTAATTATTGTTTTATTTGTACTTAATATTCAATACTAATGAAAATAATTGAAAATTTAGAAAAAAAATGGGAGGGTTACAACCCCCTAACCCCTCCCTCTTCTGGATACGCCACTGCACGTTATTAGTATATGATGAAAATTTCAAGTTTCTAGCAACTGTGCTTTTTTGGAGTAATGGTGAAAATGTGAAATTACTAAAGTGAATTTAATATAAGTCTCGTTTATGTGGTGAATTTCGCCGTTTTCGGTCCATTTTAGGCTGTTTTTTCGCTCGGCTGGAAAAACTATTGAGATAAGAGTTTAATGAACCCTCCAAGTACCATCTAAATTGTAATGATACTGTACGTATTTTGATTTAAAAATAATTAGTAATTAATAGATAATCAGCTTTTTCAGCTCTGAATTTAAGTATTCATCACGAAGATTTATTTGATTTCCACGTGTGTCAGGAATAAATTTAAAAAAAGATTAAAATTTCCAAAAATAAATGAAAATAGAAATATAACATACAATTTGTATTCATAACTCCGTGGAATATAATAATTGACTGTGTTTATCTTTTTGTTTCTTTAAACCTTTTGACGCATTGTTTTTTCAATTTATAGGATCACAATTACAGGACACCAATTGAAAAAGACAATAACTGTTGGTACAGTGAACGTGATAAATTATTAATATGGGAGCCAGAAGAGACTGACGAAGGATTTGGCTTAAACCGAACAATTATCAGTCAATCGAACGCGAACAAAAATAACGGTCTATGTTTATTCAACAATGTAAACACAACGGGAACTATGTCATCTAACCCATATACCGGCCAAATAAAATTCGTTTCGTCTGGAAACACACTGAATGTCGAGTTGAATTTAAATCCACAGTATGCAGCACTTAGTTATTTCAAGTACGATGTGCCATTGTTTGAAGCCAAATACGAATTTGTACACGGTCCTCTATGCGGGCCCTCCACTATTCATCCGACTGACGAAGGAGAGCTCATATTTCCACGATTCGACGCCATGGGATTTGTCGAGCCACCGAAATCTCTCGAATGTATTTGGGAGATACGTGTTCACGATGATAAGGATCTGTGGTTACATTTCAATCAGGTAATCAGAATATTTTCAGATTTTCATAATATAATATCGAAGTTATACATTTTATGTTAAGTTACTTGTTGCACTTCAAAAAGGTTTGATTTTATTTCATAGATTAGTCATTTAACTTGTTGAACGCAATAAAACGCTCATTTACATTATCACGTCTCGCAGAAGGAATTATTATCAGCATGAAGCTTTATTTTATTACATTATATTAATTACACAAAAGTTCACATAAATGTCCCTAAACCTGCACATGTTTTATATTATAAAATATTTAAAAACACGCTTCTCTGTATATTTGTCACCTTACTTTGTAATCTTATGCCGCCTCTTATGTAAATACTGTGCCTCATTGCGTACATAGTATCCGTACTAACTACTGAGAGAAATAAGTTACCGACTTACGGTCGCATTACCTCCCACAATGGAATATACCCACTGTTTGCGTCTAGAATTTGGTTCAAACCCCAAATCTTTTAATTTGTGTAACGAAACTATAATTAAAAAGTGAGTAATTAACGGATTCGTTTATAACATTGGAATGATCCCAGTGAGGACAATGGTAATTTATTAAGCTACGATAAAATACACAACGTAATTATTTTTGGGAAGTAACGCACTACGCACTTGAAGTTATATCTACACAGTCAATTTTAAACTTTAACTCGCCAAGTAGCTAATATATCCTTCACCAATAAAAGACTTATAGACGATTTCTTTTCTTTTCATAGGTATATTGAGCAATAATATCATTCCTATTTAACTGTTTCGTGATGCGTAAGTACATATGGTTAAACGCGCATCATTTATTTTCATGCTTTCATCCTTTTTTGATTCAGTTTAGGACAATGACTTTTAGTTCACTTACTATAAAATACCGGTGATCTGGAAATCTTAACATTTACGTATATAGGTAATAAAAATAACCAATATACCGTAGACCGGCTGCTTCTGTTAGTACAGGTTTATACTTCGGAAAGAGATGTTTTTTAGAGCAGGTTAACTTAACCCTTATAATAAAGTATAAACCCTATAAATACGATTTCTACTGTTGAGATGAATATATTTTCGTATTACAATGCAGATAATTCACTTATGAAATACAGTAATAATTGATAGATATTTAATACAACGTAAATACATAATAATATAATTACATCAGTCTCAGTGTGTGTATATTTTTAACTAACGTGAATAGTCTCATTAAAAAAAAATTATTTTTGGAACAATCAACACGAAAGCGAAATTTCATTCTCGTCCCCATTAACTGAAGTGCACCGGGGCTAGATCCCCACTGCCCCTTCGTGTTATCACTTACGCGCACGAAGACAAAACACGATATCATTGTACATACGAGAATTCGATACACGTTTTAATACCGTATGGCATTCAGTATTTCACATTAACCGCAGGCGCGTATCCCTTTGAATACCAATTTAAAATTTTTTGAATTTACAGTTTTGTTTTTTTCATAAACGTAATTAGAAGACTTATATAACCTAAAAATGGGCTTCTCTTAAAAAAAAAGGAAGAGAAGAACAAAGGAGGTAGGACACATCTGTCCCAAGTATATTTTATTTGCGGGACATAATATGTGTCCCACTGGTGTTAGAATACCGGGATAAGCTGTTCCAGTGGTATTGTATGTGTGGGATATTATCCCATTGGTTTAGGAAAGCTAGGATATTATATTTTATATTTATAAGTACTTAGTATATATTTACCAAAAAAAAATATTATAACAGATAATATTACGTAATATAATACATAGAAATGTATGAACGTCTTATGAAGTATGGTACAATGTAAAACAATTTTCACATAATGGGAAAAGGCACATTTGACACGTTTGTTTCACGTAGGTACTTCAACTTCACAAAATAAATCCGAGAAAAGTAGTGTTCAAAATAAATATCGTATCGAATAATAATCCCTGAAAATATTATGATGAACATCATTTTCAAAATAAACGTAGGTTATGGTAATGATAATAATAATAATATGCTAAAAATACCATTACATACATTTTAACATACAATATTACAATACCACGTATTTGTGCTTGCACAACAGCTGCTATATACTCGTATGCATCAACAATTCAAATAACACGTTTTGCCCAAAAAAAAAAAAAAAAACCACTGGGACATCTATTAACGTTATTTAAAGGAAAATAGTGGACTCTGGGATGTATAGAATCTTCTTGGAACATATACGTCCCACTGGTATTCAAAGGGGTACACATAATTATTTTTCAGAGGGGGATTTAAGTTAAAATAAACGGTTTTACGTGGATAACAAAAAATATAACAGTAGATCAGTATTTTGATTTTTTCAAACTTAAAATGTCTAAGTATGCGCGAAACACGTTGTCATTGTGCGTTACGTCGTGTGTACAAAGGTGAACTTCGTGACGGACGACTGCCGGGACGGGCGGCTGGAGGTGTACCTGCCGTCCAGGTCAGTCGACTATCCGTTCATGTCGGTGTGCGGACACAACGCGACCGCGCTCAAGGACCTGCCGCTGCTGACGTCCAAGGACGTGGAAGAGGCGCCGGCCGCGGCGGGCCCGGCGTCGTCGGACGGCTCGGCCAGACGGCACGCCGCGGCCCGGCGGCGGCGCCGGTACGTGCACATCCGGTTCGTGGGCAACGCTTATCCGCACAAGGCGCAGTTCAAGATCGCGTGGACCGAGCTGAACCACCTGCCGCGCAACTCGGACGGCACGCTGCGCACGGCTCGACGGACGGCCGCGGACACCGGAGACGGCGGCGGCGGCGGAAACGGCGGCGGCGACGACGACGACGAGTGCGCGTTCCCGTGCCCCGGCGACGAGCGCCTGTGCCTGCCGGGCCGGCTGGTGTGCAACGGCGTGGTCAACTGTCCCGGCGGCGCGCCGGACGACGAGTCGCCGGCCACGTGCGACCGGTGGAGGCTGCAGCGACGGTCGGCCGCGTCCGCCGGCCACGGCGACGGTCGCGCGCACGCGGCGGACGGCGGGCCGTCGGCCGTCGCGCTGTTCGCCGCCGTCACCGCGGCCATCGTCGTCTTCGGCGTCACCCTGTTTGCGGCCAACGCGTACTGCAGCAGGCGGCGCCGCGTGCGCTCCCGGTCCGGGTCCAGTTGTCACGCGATAGCCTCCGGCGTTTATTCCACGGTAACGTTCGCCGTAATTTTATAATTGCTCTACTGTGATTATAGTATATAATATATATATATATATATATATATATATATATATATATATATATATATATATATATATATATATTATATAATAACCTAGGTATACTAATACGTTGTGGTCGCAGGGCTGGATTTCGGTACCTACGTGGTGGCACCCCGGGAGAATCAACAAAATAACGTTTTCTTAATAATCGAATGTTATTTATCATACACGATAGTAACACCAATTAACTGGGTGCTTGTTTGATAATATAAAATTAGAAAAACAATTAAATTTAGAAAAAAAAAATCATCAAATCGCTTTATACAAGTAAAAATTGCTCAAACTGTAAATTTAGGTCATTAAGTAATAATTAATAATTAATAATGTTAGATAATTAAATTCAAACGCCCCGAACTTACCAGTGCGTACAGAATAAAAGTTAACAGACTCGACATTATTGAACATTTTGTTGTTACGTGTCTAAATGACATCGATGACGATGATCTGTCATGATAACGCATGAATAACGGACTGATGACAAACAGTATTTTCAACTTGGTAATGATTGCCTAGGCATCATTTAAAATAATATTTAAATTGAATAGATTGCCAAATTATACCACGAATTGCGTAGAATATCCACATTCAACACTTTACCGGTAACCAGGGCCGGGTTTAGGAAAGGGTTAAGTGGACTTAACAGAGTCTTACAAGTTTTTAGTGCATTTTCCACAATTTATTTTAATAGTGGACGTAGGTTGTTGTTCAAAATGTATAATTGTTATGATATCGGTTGTAATGTTTGGTGATCCGATAAAATCGAAGGTGCGGTATAGAGATCACTATAAAATATATATTGTAGCATCACTATTTTTCATATTATTTGATGTACGTTTTTATAATCATTTTCAACTGTAAGAAATACATTTTTTATGATCACAATATTTTAGGGCATCAAAATCTCAGCCTCACTCATTATACTAACTCGTATAATACAATATTAACTCACTATTTCGATGTATAGCATTACTATATACCTCATGGAAATTACAATTTAATATTTAAATATTTATGACTTAATATAAAATAACGACAGTTTTTACTTTTTTAATCAGACTTTATCGAACACATAATATTTTAAAATATTCATGCTATAAAAAAATATATGACGTGAGGATTTTTTTCCGGCATTCTGTATCAAGTGCAACGAGTTCAAACGTCCGATCGTCATCACGTTTTTTTCTTTCGCATCCCGTTGACTTTCTTTGGTCCTTTAGCTTTTATTCAATTATGAATTCCGTCAATAAAAGTGTCGTTGTCATTGAATGTCACATATTATTTACCCTATATGTATGACATATTATAATATTTAAAATATATTAATATTTATAAATATATTATACATACCACTCGGAATATTTTAAATAATTTACCCCGATACAACGATATACAACAAATATTACTCGTATATTGCATGTGGACGTCAGACATGTTAATGTGGCTCATATTTAACATTTGAAAATCATTTTATTTACGTACCTAGTATACCTGTGATTTTGCATCAAATTTTAAAAGTCTGCTAAAATATGTGTTATGTTCTTATCTATTTTGATTAGGTACTATACATGACCTCTACGTATTTATCAGTATTTACAATAAATACATTGGTACATTTTATGTAGGTAAAAAAAATAATAAAAAGTATTTCCAGCATGTATATAGATTAATATATTATCAGTATAGGTATATTCTATATATAATATTCAGACTCTTGGTACGCTATGAAGTTAATTTTTTTGTGTTCTCAAGCAAAAAAGTTTTAACAGCACTAACATAAACCATATCAGGATTTCAACTCCACCCCCTTGACATTTAATCCTATAACTACACCACTGCATAAATCACAACACAAATATCGCATTATATATAACACACATAGGATACATTTATTACAATTATATTTACGTACATACCATCGTCCCTCAACTTTAGGATATACCTACGTGATATACGATATACAATAAATTCACCCGAATTTTCCTACCACCCTTAAATCAAAATTTCAAGGTGGCCCGCGGAGGGGGCTAGACGTTCTACACCCACATGCAGTTTTTACTTGTAATAATTTATACTATAAATTATTTATGCTGAAATACTTTTAAAATGTTTTTTAATATATTTTACACACAGTTACATAGTAAAATATAAATCGAGGCTAGTAAATTTACTCATATTTTGACATGATATCTATATTGCACTACTAACTGACAAAATGTTTGAAATCGTATTGATTTAATTGTAATTAAAAAAACTAACCCTCTACAATACGTATAATTTGTTTATTTTATTGGGTGGTTTTTATTTAAATTTAGTCACATAAATTATTTCAGCAAAAATGATTATGTTTTATTTTTGTTTTAAGTCATTATTATTATCATTCTGAAATAACTGATTGTTTTCATCGCGTGTGTTCAACAGGGCTATTAGAAACGAATAAGTAGGTAATCCTATGGATGTTCGCGGATCAACATCGCCCACTAACACATCGCGAATGATTTTAATAAGCCATGAACGACGTGCGACTAAGTATAGTGTTTACGCTACTAAAATATAATACATAATACTAATGTAATACGCTCATTTTAACCTTTATACATAAATTATATACACATGATAATAATATATTCGTTTTAATAAATAAACATTGTAACAATCACAAAAAAAAATTGTTTTATGTATTTTATATAAGTACCTACATTCAAAACTCATTAACATGAGAGAAGAGAAACTAAACAATTGTGTGTGTAGATACTAGAGATCAGCACGGGCCGTTTTTTTTCGGCCCGATCCGGCTCAAAACTTAAGCTTATAAACTGTCGTCGTCCAGGCCCGGTCCATATTTTTTTTCAAGTCTAGCCTGATCAGGCCCGTTTATAATTTTTTTTTTTAAGTCCAACCCGACCATGCTCGTTAGTAAATAAAAATATACATCAATTTTATTTCCTTTCAGTATTGACTTAGTAGACAAAAACATTTTATAAAGACAATAAATATATCACAAAGAAAAATATAATCGCACAATAATAAAGACAAAACTGTAAAATATCAATTTTCGAAATACACTGATTACACTGCAACCACTGTCCAATGAACATGCTGAGATTGTATTATTGTTTTTTACCAGTTATCTATTTATAAATATCATACAGTCTAGTAATACAATTATTTAAAGATATAGAATACATAATATACATAATGTTACAGATTAGGTTAGGTTAAGTTAACCTAAATTAATTAGTTTTATTTTTGACCGACCCGGCTCAATAAATAATATTACGAATTACGATCCTACATATAACCAACCCGTAATATTTAAATTATGGCCCGGCCCGGACCAAGCCCGGTGTGGATCGAGCCGGGTACGGGCCGGATCGGGCTGGCTCGGCCTGTGCTGATCTCTAGTAGATACCTACTGTTATCTTTATCACTTTTAGCAGTAATTGCAATTCGTATCCCGGAAGAAGCTCGAAGCAAAAATAATACTGTCAGTCCTTATGAACTCATAGAATTATTATTTAAAAAAATGCAGTGATTTTTAACATACTAAAGTGTTGAGTAGTAATGCTAGAATATTCATATTGTTTATAATCGCCGAAAAAGTCATAATTTTCAAATGACCAGTGATAATATTATTATTGATTGATTGTATAAAATCATAGACGTATTCTAAATAAATTATGAGCGACGATAAGTTGCCATTGTTGCCAATATGCCATATGTTGTGGCGGACATATTTTTTCAAGAAAATAAAATTACCGACAGATTAATTCTAATTATTGATTATAGAATAGACTATTCTAGTCTATTCTATAATCAATGATTCTAATTTAGAAAAGGTACGTACAGACCAAGCAACATTTTGTACACATAGGTATCTATATACAGTAGCGTAGCTGAGGACGGGGCCATGGGTGCATGCCCCCCCCCCTTGGCATTTTTATTGGTGATTGTTTACATTCGCTTTTGCTTTTACCTACGCTTTTACGCTGTTGCATGATGTTTTGTTTTAGATTGAAAACTAAAAAAGAGCAAAGATAGGCGAGGAACGACTAACTGGTTTGGCTTTATTAAATATCCGTAGAGATATTGAAGTGGACGTTGAATCAATCATAGATCAATTTTCAACAGTAAAAAATAGATCTATATTACTATGAAAATTGTTGTAGATATTGTTTTTTCTGATTTGTTGTACAATTTATTATATTTATATAGGTTAAAAATAATAAATGGAAAATTTTGAATTCCTCGCAATATTTTGTGGTGTATTACAATTTTTAAATAGCTCCCTCCCCTTGATTGAACTCCAGCTACGCTACTGGGTGCATACATCAGTGCCGTAAAAACCATAGGTGCAGGCGGTGCATGGCACTGGGGCCCTCCGGATCTAAGGGTCCATCGGCCATCACCGTCAACTACAGTTTTTTTTTTCATTCGCACATTAATTTGATTCGTTATCATTTTATTTCATGTTATGCAATAAATAAAAATAATCAATTTCAACCGTAAAGAGATAAAAACAATTAATACAGTAGTTCTTTCAAATAACAAATTTAATATAGATTATTCTAGAAATTTGGATTCTTTTTAAAATATAAGCATGAAATGTTTACCAATTTATCATTAGAGTGTAATTTACATAATATACAAAATGTTTCAACAAATTTGACCTCTTTTGGGCTAATTATTGAATTTTAATATTTTATTATTTGTAATTCATTTTTTGAGAGTTTTTTCTATTAAAACTTTTATTCTTGTAAAATTGTAACTCCATTACTTTGAACATAATTTCATAGATTTAGATTACATAGACGCAGTATTGAGACATAAAAAAACCTTTCCTGAACATTTTAAATTAGAATTTTGATAAACTATTTATTTTGTTGCGAAATAATGATCTAATTTAGACAACATTTGTTTTACATTGTATTGTGAAAAAATACTCAATAGTCAATACATTATATTTATATATATATATGAAAACCTCAATATGAGCTTGTAAATTATATTGAAACTCCACTTAAAATGGTTGTATTGAAAAAATTATAAATCAGTAGTTTTAAACTCAATACATTCACCATGAATATCCTTTATAACAAATGAAGAATACCCATGGCGATAGTCCTTTTTTTATGTATTACAATTTATGATACTCAATAAGTAGAAGGGCCCCACACACATGAGTTTGCACCGGGGCCTTTGACTCTCAAGCTACGGCACTGGCATACATGGAATATTACCAAGGTAGCACATATGCATAGTATGATGAATTAACTCAATTGGACCCTCTGAACCGTAATTAATTTGATATTCTATCAAAATCTATCCACTGAATGTAGGTATATCATTAAAGCGTATATCATAAGGATTACCCGAGGCCAAATCGTTGTGTCCAACGTCGGAATAGTGTTGGGATCAATAAAGAATTTTATGTAGCCTCATTTGCTCGAGAACATTGTCGGACTGAATTCAACTAAATAAATTGATACAACGACAATTACTTCAATTTTGCGAAAATGTGATGTCAGATTCAAAATCATTTTTTTTCTATTAGAACACAAACAATGTGTAATACATACGCACAATCAGAATAAATTATTATGAGCGATTGAAAATAAAATACCTTTAGGTACATCAGTATACGAATATTATGATTTTTTTATAACTGATCAATAATTATTCATTTACCGACGAGGAGGGCTGCCGGAAATTGTTAAGGGTCAGCACAGTTCACTTACGAGTGGGTTAGAGCGATTCTTCAAGAAACCTTTTGACACATTCTTGTCGTCCGAAAGGAGCATTTATATTTAAATGTAAATACCTACTCGTAGTAGAGGGAAAACGAGGAAGAGAGAGCTCCCTTGAGTAGGTATAATCTTAAACGTATCGTAGTAATTTTTTTTTTTTTCGTAGTAATTACATCGAGTATACGCATGATGATCAGCCGTTTCAGAGATTTGAATATACCAAGTACCTGAAGTACCACATGAGTTGATATGGCTGATTGAGATAAATATTTTGGAGATATTATTTAAAATCGCAATAGGGAATTCACATACAGATACAATTTTGGTAAAATCTGGGCAGAGATCGGCAAACTCTAGGTATACCTATGTTTTTATTTTCTTTAATATTAGATAAAGTAATAAGAGAAACGGATGTCCAACTCCAAGCGAGAATTAAACTTCGGCAGTCTGCAACAGTAGAGCGGACGTGATACCTACTCATAAACAAATTATGACGTCCATAGGGTATATACATATGAATACAAGAAATTATCTTATCGTTCAAGGATACCAACTGATTCGTATTTGAAAACAATCTTTATATACCTACGTCAACATTTTGAGATCTGATTATAGTTATAAACACCGTTAGAATATCAGTGCACGAATGACGACAATATAAAGACATAATAATTTAGAAATCAACGCATGGAGGAAGCTTGTCAAGCCTGTAACAATCCCACGTTACAATACTAACGGTTGAAACTCATCTTTCGAGTAAAACTTTTAAGTCTCTGCAGCCGGCCATACCTATACCTGCTGAGAAACATCACGTCAAGTGCTGTTGTGCCACGTATTGTCTATACCCGCTAAGCAGGTCATACACAATTGAAAAACTGAGATTTATTCTCCCTTCAATCACACTAATTCACAGAAATCCCTTTTATCAAATGTCTACACTATAATATTGTTTATTCGTAAGTTTAAAACCAAGAAAATTCGGTGATTGGATAAATAAAACAAGATATTTCTTATAGGTATTTGGCTTAAAAAAAGAACATTTTTATGAAAATAATTTCGATGATTGAAAACCAATGTATCTTATACTAATCTACACAATTAGCCTCCTGTTTAACTTTGGATTGGATTTACAACACCCCAGGTGCCAAACCCGTCTTTAATTACAGGTACTTAAATATGGTTAATAATATGTTAACATCAATACTAACATATATGAATAATTTTTTTAGTTAGATACTTAATATACTGTATCTGAGCAATATCTCACCTAGTGTCATTCACTAGAAAACAGGGATTTTTAAATTTTTACAAAATAGATCCCCCCATACAATTTATAATTTGAGTTTAGTAATAATTTAACACACACACGTTGAATATCCACATGATTTCTATCATTCACCCTTTTAACTAATTAATAAATCACATATTGATGACACAGCTTTTAAAATGATATACAAGATATAAGCAATCTCCACAAATATGTGCATATATATTATTATATATTTATCACTGACTAATGTGCTGATATTTTTAAGCATTATTAGAATTTGATACAATAAAGTGATTCAATATAAATATATATATTAAGTACAATACACTATATTATTTGATGTAAACCAAAATATATTTCAACAAATAACACATTACAGCTTAAATCATTCAAGTTGATCATAGATAATTTGGTGCATGAAGTCGATAACATTAGTGATTGTTTAAAAGAATACTCTTGTAATAGTTACAAATTCATAAAATTATTTATATTATTAACGACTACCATTATAATATAACATACAATACTTAAAATTCAGTAAACTAAATACATTTGTGGTAGTTTTTAATTAAATATTTACTATCTTACAAATACTTTCACATTGAATGGTATAAGTACATCGTTTGATTTGTTTACTATGCAAATATTTAATGAATTTAATAAACAAAGTGTATAGTAGATATTAGTAATTAAGTGCGAGGGTAAATCTATTGGATATTATTAATTGATTTTAAAATTGATTCAATTTGAGTTTTTCAAACACTTATATTTTAAGCTGTAAATCAAATACTATTTTACATATAAATAATAATAACATTTTTTAAAATAAGTTAACAATTTTTAATACTAAGTATGTATGAATAGTTTGGGTAATACATAATGAGTTAGCATATTATGTTTCAAGGTAACAGAGGATTGGATTCGTAACATCTACCATATACTTGAATATTATGATTATGTTAACATATAAATAATTTATGTTTTATTTTCTAAATGTCAAGATTAAATTGCAAATGATTCATCAAGAAGGGCTCTAAGTTCTTTTAAATGTTGCATTTTACTACCAGTTGCCGCTGATGCTGCTGTTGGACGTCCAGCATAACTGTAAAAACAAATATAATAACATTAAAGTGTACATAAAATTAATTTAACATAGTTTGTTATCAAATGTTTTCATAACAAAAGTACAAGCATTGAAAAAACATAGTAAAATAGTAACTTAAATTTATTATAATGTTGATATAATAAATAAAAAACTCAAAATTAAAAATCGGTAACAAATAAAAAAATTAACACATAAATAACCTATATAATCTTATGAATAATATGCACAAAGAAAGGGTTATCATTGTATTAAGTCCATTTTTTTTTTTTTTTTTTTTTAAGTCATACATTTCAACACACGATACTAATAATTCTATAATATAGTATACACCAATAAAATATTATGAAAAAGGGATTGAATTGAAACCTCTCCTAAACATTTTTCAAGTTTAAAATACAGTTAGAACAGGTACACAAAACATTTAAAAAATAAGAATTTAGATAATAAATTTTCTAAGGACAAAATAATAACTAAGAAAATTAAAATTTCAAATTTATTTAATTTCAAACTAAAAATAAAATTGATCCATTGAAATCTCACCTAAACTTTCGAGTAGAATTTTTCTGTTCAGGTAAACTTGTTTTTGATATTTCACCATTTGACTGCGAAGAAAATATTCGCGAAAAAAATCCTTCAGAATTTATAGAAGTTGGCCTGCACAAATAACAAAATCCTATTGTTTCCTATGCACATTCTATTAAGAATTATTGCTTTACATTTAATTAAAAAAATAACTATAACTCTAAATTCTTATTCTTGTCTCATTATTAATTATAAATCATTTTATAATTTGTATTTTAGTTCAACAATTAACTGATTATTAAAATCATGAAAAATTTATTTGAAAAACAACATTTTTAGATTATTAAAACCTAAAAAGAGCAGGAAATATATTGATTTGATAACAGCAGTTAGAGCAGTTTGTGACAACCAAATAACAATTTTCAATGGCAGTTATTCCATCAAATCCATCACCCACCATTTATTATTTTTGAATCTTCAAAGTAAACTTTCAAAAATAGACATAAAAGATATCTTATTTATCCAATATTCAAGCTTTTTAAACGTTATTTTATATATCTCAAAATGTGCATCACTTTGAACAACTTGATTTTTTTTTTTTTAACCAAGGATCAGGTGAGCATTAACATGGTAATACTTTTGCTAAGACTATGTTGTCTTATTAATGTAGATTAAGTTGTCCAAGTTTACAAAAAATTTAAGTCTGTTCTGGTATTCAACTGTAAGTAACTAAATACCTATCAGATTTTACTTAATTATAAATAGTGCTCAAATTGGAGGGACTGAGAGCCTCAATTAATTTTTCAAAAATTTTAGAAAATCTCTAGTATTTTGTAAATAGGAATTCATGGGAAGGAAGTTCCTATCCTCAGGAATAAGTAAAATACTTTGAAATGAGTATCTAGAAATTCGAAACTATAGTCTATTCAAAATAATATTGGTACCTGGCGGCGACCAGTTTTTGTTCGCGACAGTCAAACTGGATCCCCACCATCGATCATGTGATCGAGTCTCCCGTAACCTGTGCGATCGCTGTGCTAGGTGAATGTGCATACCCGCGTCATGCTTCATCTCTATGGAATACGCGCCATCGTAACACAATGCATTTTTAATTATTTGTACACATCGGCAAACGATACTATAGACTAATGCGGCGTTCTCGTCGTGGTGGTAAGTCAGGCCAAGCCACAGAACAAAGCCACGCCCATGCGCACAACTTGGCCGCCGGGTATCGATCTCATTTTGAATAGACTATAGGTACACTGATTAATGATTTTATCATATTTTATTATTTTAAATATAATATTTTATAGTTAAATATGAACATAATTTATTAAAATATTAATATCACCTTATATAGGTATGTAATTAAAAATAGTCAATAGTCAAAGATGAGCATTCTATTATTATTTGATTATTCATCAATTTAGTTTTTATATAAATTGTAGCACATCAAAAACAAAAGTTTTTCTGACAACTTATTTCATACAATTATAATATAAGTAATGCCAAAATTTGTTTTAAAATTAATTTTACATCTTAAAAAATGTATTTATCCCTTTTTATATGAAAATAAATGATATATGGGGGAGTGAAGACACAGTCTCCTTATTTTTCCAATTCAAGTACTGGTTATAACCCATTTCTCCTCTTAATACAGTTTAAGCAAACTTTATAATTGATCGTAATCCTTAATCTTCTTAATTTTACCAATATAAATTTTCTTTGATCATACCCATTATATTGATTCTGTGCAAGTTATTATTGTTCATCTATAAGACTATACAAGCATTAATGATTCTTATGGGCAAACTTATCATTATCTTAATTATATCATTATGTATGTAAATGTAATATTATGTAAACTAGAATAGTTCATATAATGAGCATAATTGTCAGCTAAATTTTAGAATGCAGCTAACTTAATAAGTTACCATTAAGTTATTTTTAAATTTAATATTAATTACTATATAAATTACAGTAAAAAAATAAACTTGAGTCTTTCAATCTAATAATAACTTAAGAATCTATTGAATTTTTAGAATTTAATAATTTGTAATAATATTTGGTATTTTAGATAATTATTTGACTTAACTCACATAAACTAGAGATCCTTATTTAATGTGAACTTTACACAGATACAGGTGTTTAAAAAAACAGTGCTTAAAATCTGAGAGATAAAACGCAAAGATAAATGGACATCAATCTGTGTACCAGTGTATTTTTAAAATTTAATATTTATATCAATATAAAGAAATATTTTTTTTTATTAATTTATAACTTATTTCTTATAGCTCACTAGCTTTTTATTTTAATAAATAAAGTTCTTTAAATAAAATAATAATACTAAATTTATATTTAAAGTTTTTTTAAATTAATTATACATGGTACTCCAGACTTTAATAACACATGCAGTTCAATTATATGGGTATTAATACATCTAAGAACAAAAACAATTCCTTATGCACAGATATATAAGTACACAAAACTATAAACTTTAATTTTAATTAGTGTTTTACCAGGTCTGATGTATAATTATTATTATTGCTCTTTTTATTCTAACAATTCCTCTAGATTCATCATAACATATAATCAACTTACCTAATAGTTTTAGTATTATTCAATACTGTGTGGAATCTCGGTTGTACATATGACCAAGATCCTTGATTCTTATGTTCTTCCTGTGACCATACAATATCTGCATTAGGGTACTTCGCACATTCTTGTTTAATTAAATCGAATGGGAATGGTGATATTTGTTCAACTCGGGCAATAGCTACAGTGTCAATGAGATTTCGTTCTTCCCTTGCTTTGGTCAAATCATAGTACACTCTACCAGTACAGAAAATCAACCGTTTAACACTGGATGCATTGTTGGCTGCAGCACCATTTTCAGGGATTATCCTTGAAAATTCTGTATTTTCATTCATTTCATCAAAACTTGATTTAGCTTCAGGGTGCCGTAACAAAGATTTAGGTGTCATTATAATCAATGGTTTACGGAATGGCAAGGCAATTTGACGACGCAGTATATGGAAATAATTAGCTGGTGTAGAACAATTTGCCACCTATAATGTTAGATAAAAATAAGAATTTTATTTTAATTCATTGCTATATATATTATACACACTAAGTTATGAGATAACTAAGAATTACAATCAAGATTAAGAGATAATAACATTTAAAATAAAAAGTATTTTCTCTTTAAATACTTACAATCCAATTACTATCATGTAATTGACGAACTGCGAAGTCATCACATTCAGGAGGGAAATAATCTGGATCATCAGAAGATAATTGTAAAAATCTTTCAAGTCTGGCAGATGAATGTTCTGGTCCCTAAAAAAGAAAATTTAATTTATTATTATTTTAATACGTATTAACAATAGTGATGTTTGGTAATATATTACCATTCCTTCAAGACCATGAGGCAATAACATTACAAGACCAGATTGCCTAACCCATTTTGCTTGTCCTGAGCCAATGAATTGATCAATAATACATTGAGCTGTGTTATTGAAGTCACCAAATTGGGCTTCCCAGCAGACTAAAGCGTTAGGATTGGTCATTGAAAATCCCAATTCAAAACCTTTAATAAACAAATTATATACATTAAATAAATTTAAAAAAAATAGTTTATTTAATTTTGAACCATTAGATTATTTTTAATATAACTGTTTGTGTTATTAAAATACAATATATATGTTTATGCAACAATAAACATTGTTGGATTTAAAATTAAGTAGATACTATTTAACCCTTAACTATCCTTTAGTAGTTTTAAAGTAGTAATAAATATTTTTATTACTTTATACAACAATAATTACCTAATACGGCGAATTCAGATAGAGAGCTATTGCACACAGTGTATGGCGCTTGGTCAGGATACAGATTACACAGAGGTCTGTATGTAGCTTTGTCAACAAGTTGGTGATGAAGCACATGATGCCGATGAGAAAATGTACCTCTTTCAACATCTTGTCCACTTAATCGCACATGAATTCCATCTTTTAAGAGAGATCCAAAAGCCATTGCCTCACCCAACGCCCAGTCGACAGTACGATTTTCTACCATTTGCATTCGAGATTTTAAAATTCTTTCAATACCTAAAATTAAATGAGTTTGCTTACAATATTATCACATTAAATTTTTATGATAATGAATAATTTATCAATTACTTTATTAAATGAATAATAAAATATTAATTTTGATATTTTCAAATATCTATACCTTTATGAATAACAAATTCTGCAGCATTTGGTGGAGGTGATGAAAATCGTTTTCCGATATGTACTAAAGTTTCTTCTTTAATTCCAGTTTTATGAGCTTTTAATGGATCTTTCCCTTCGAAAAATCCAGACCATGGAGAATCCAACCAATCCTTATATTTAATATGTGTTTCTTTTCGTGATGCCAAGTAAGCTTCTTCACAAATTTTATCATATTTATCCCAAACATCCTACAATTCAAATAATTGGTTTGAAATCATTAAATTTAAATATAATTTAAGTTATGTAATTATTACTTGACTTATTTTACTATTAACTATAGTGAATTAAAGTATATTGATAATCGGTAGATATCAATTAACTTATTACCTTAACTTCTTCTTTGGTAACCACATTTTCTTCTATTAATTTTTCAGCATATTTGTCCAAGACTGGAGGTGTTTTTTTAATTACTTTGTACATAATAGGTTGTGTAAACATAGGTTCATCTATTTCATTGTGGCCATATCTTCTGTAACTTACCTGCAATTGAAATTCATCATAAATCATAATGTTATAATATAAATATAATAAACAAGTTTATTACAAGATCAATGACAACATCTTTATGGAAAACATTTCTCCATTCAGCAGCAATATTACAAACATGCATAACTGCTTCAGGGTCATCTGAGTTCACATGGAAGATTGGAGCATTTACCACTCTAGCAACATCTATAACACAATAAACGTTATGAGAACATTTTTTTTTTTTTTATGCTTAAATTATGCTTCACCAGTCTTGTTTTTAAAGAATATACATAGATATAAATCTTTAATTTCTTAAATTCTCAATAAATAATTAATAAAAACCTGTGCCCAATACATATTTTAAAAATAAAAATTCTTTATTTTTGGAATTAATAAGTCATTTTGACTAGGTATATGTAAAGGCTCTTCATAAGTAGAAGATAGAGTATTTATTATAGAGTTATTGTAGTATTAATATTTATTATTTAGTATTTAGAAAACTACCATAAATTTGAAATTTAATACCGAAATATTACCAGGTATATTCATTATTTTTTATGTTTGAATATTATTAAATACATTTTTAATTATTTTCATAATATATTATCTTAAAAATAAATATTTATAACACTTTAAAATACTTAATATTAATCTTTAATACATATAATTAATACTTGAATAGGTGACGATAATCTATATGTAAAACAACAACCTTGGAAAGTGACCAAGATAAACCATAAGTATCTTGTTAAGTTTTGATTATATTATTATTATTTTAAACACAATACAATTCTACCCAGAGAAACAAAACTGATGATGAGTTAACTTTTATATTTTTTTACGATACATTTTTAACAACAGTGAATGTGTTAATTATTATACATTTGAGGAAAGTAATTTACAATAGTCACATTTCAAGGGTACATGCTGTTTTTACCAAATTTTTTGATACATTTTACCAACTATAAGAAAAACTATTGAGGATAGAAAAAATAACCTCTAAAATTTTCTTTAAGAATACCAAATTTCTGAAATATATAGAAGCTAATTACAAATTTTGGACAATCTTCTACTAGAAAAAAAAAATAATAATCATTGTAAACCAAATATGTTTTTCACTTTAAACAGAATCTAAAGTATCCAGTGACGGTTTTGGGGTTGGAAAATAAAAAAATAGTGGTTTCCTTGTATTGACATTTGGTACTATTTTGAATTTTAAAATTTAAATCATATACTTTAATTTTTATTAATATATTTCAGACATTAAATGCTTTAGAAGCTTAATAAACAACAACATTGAATATTTTTTTTTTGTAAAGAACTTGTATGAACGCAAGAATGGCGGTGCATAACTGTAGCGTAATTTATGAGTTATTGCCTATTATAGCCATTTCCATTAAATTTTACGTCCGGCACCATAACTGCTAAAGCGCTAAAATCGACTGAGGCGGCAACCGGCATCGCCAAAGTTTGTACATGTGAAGTGTGTCTATGCACACACATGTACGCTCGTAAAATAAATAGAATAGCGCATATGCAGACTACCGCCAAAGGCGACTAAAATCAACCGCTCAACGAAATAATAAACGTTGGCTGCCGCCCGCCGGGTACATAAATTGTACGTAGCTAATAATTGTGCTACTTGCTAGGTGGGAGGCTGCGTCAGTGAGCATCTGCCAGCTGTTGTCACCATAGACCTATAATTTTAGTTTATAGGTTTATGGTTGTCACTGATATGGTTAGTTAATTTTGATAACCCATACCATTTAAAGAATACATTAACATATTTTGTTCCTATGTTAGAGTAATAGAGTATTTACTTTTAATATTTTTCCGCCTCATGTAAAATTACATGTCAAAACCGCCACTAAAAGTATCTGACATTAAAACAAATTATGCTTCTAAAACAATAATTAATAATATTTTTTTTCTCTCACGATAACATAGTTTTCATTGTTTTGAATTAAAACCATAAAGAAATCAAAAACTCATGTTTGGAGACGAATGTGCACACAAAAAAATTACTCTGTAAAAACTATACAAACATATTAAAAAGATGTGTTATGTAAAGAAAAGTACACTTTTTTAAATTTTAACAATTTTCATTCAACCAAAAATTTACGGAACTAACTGGTTTGTTTAGTATGTGAATACCAAATACCTAAAATTAAATATGATTTATATTACCAGTACAATATGGAGATGATCTAGAATGCCGGGGATCAGTAGTGAATCCTATTTGATTATTGACGACGATATGAATTGTTCCATGAGTAGTGTAATCTGGAAGATCAGATAAATGGAATGTTTCATAAACGACACCTTGGCCACAAAATGCGGCGTCACCATGAAGTAATAAAGACATGACCTAAATTTATAAATAATAATTATACAGCAAATTTTATATTTTATTAATAACAAATTATAATAAACGATGATTTACAAACTATTTAAATTATTTACTTATAACAGAAAAAACTAATTATGAACTCACTTTTTTTCCTTCTCCATCTCCTTTATAAAACTGTTCAGCTCTAGTTTTTCCTTGTACTACTGGATCTACAGCTTCTAAATGAGAAGGATTAGCAACAACAGCTAAACGTACATTTTTATTGGTAGCTCGGTTCAAACGTTCTACATAAGTACCCAAGTGATATTTCACATCTCCTGATCCCTAAATAAATTGTTTATTATTAAGTAATATTAATTTTGTGTGTTTACAAATAAATATAATTTATTTAAAATTTTAAAAATTACATCATCTTCTGCTTCTAAAGCAGCAAATTGAGTAAATATTGAACTAAGTGGTTTACGACAGATATTTGCCAAGACATTCAACCTTCCACGATGAGGCATACCCATGATAATTGTTTCAACACCATATTCTGTAGATTTATCAATAACTTGTTTCATAGCTGGTATTAAAATTTCACACCCTTCCAAGCCAAAACGTTTTTCACTTGAATATTTACGAGCCAAAAATGATTCAAATCTAATAAAAATTAAGAATATATATTAATAAAATGACTTATATAGATCTTAAATCATTACATAAACAAAATATGTAGATATATTTACAAAAATTAATTGTATTTATATAGAAAATATTATTTATACCCTGTGGCTCTAGTGAGTCTGGCTAATATAAGCCTTTTTTGATCTTTTTCTATTTCCATTATGCCTGGTGTTTCCATTCGTTGTCTTATCCAATTGCATTGTTCTAACGAATTAATAAACATAAATTCCACACCAATTGATCGACAATACGTATTTTCTAGACGATTTAAAATTTCTTTAAGAGGTAATGCATTTTCTTTGCCTCCAATAAATGTAGTTGACGGTAGTTTGAATACTCGTTCCATATCGGCTTCCTCTGTTATTCATTCAAAAAAATTATTGGTTTATTACAATAAAATGACTACCTACATAGAACAATAATACAAATATTGAATACATTATCTTTTCATACGAAGGTGCGCCTAAAAAATGTGATTATACATTTACAAAACTTCTAATTAAATGGTGTTGTTAGTGATTCTTAGTCAAAACACACACAAAATCATCAATGATAAAAGCATGCATCAACAATACAATAAATATAATAATAAATAGCACAAACTTACTACATACCCATTAATTCGGCTACTTTATTCTGAAGGTGTTGAGAATATGTAGTATTATCGGGTGGTTTTCCTACAAATAAACTCTCAGTTTAAAAAAAAAACAAGTTCAAAAATCAATCATGTTATTAGTTAAAATTTAACAAGAAGAATTTAACAATGAAATAAAATTCAAAGTAAATAATTATTTCTACTTGGTGCTTATTAGTGCAAATTAAGTAGAAATTAATTAATATAATAATTACAGTGTTAGATAAATAAAATTAATATAATATCTAATAGATATGTCAAGTTTCACAGTAATATAAACTCTACTATTAATTTATAATGTCAATAAACTTCTTGAAAGAAAACAAAGTTTGTAACTGATAATAATAAATTAGTTTGATTATAAAAAAAATATTAAATTAGATCTTATATAAAAATACAAAATAACAAATCATACTATCGGCAAATAGTTGTAGAATTCTATAACTATATAATTAATGCATGTCATTCATTTATATTTGTATATAAATACACTTTGTCTAGAGAATAAATTAACAAATAAATAAAAATATCAATACTAACTTGGTTATTTTAAAATTTTAAACAACAAATGTTTGTAGAAAAGCAGAAATTGACAAAACAAGCAGCAAAAAAGCAAATTGAATGGTCTTAAACTAAAATTAATTTGACCAATAATTTGTGAAAACAATAAAATTCTGCAATTTAAATTAAAAGCTAAGTAGGTGGGTATACATATCATATACATAATTAAAAACTGATATGAAGTTTTCATATTTCTTTATAATAATTATGATTTTTTTTTAATTGTCAAAAATAATTCAAAATATAAAATATAAATGGCTTACTTAAATTTACAGTCTAAGTAGATTAATTAATTTATTCACAAACTAAAACTCAGTATAAATTGAAATAAATCTAAGATATATTTTGTAATCATTATTTATTTTTAAAATAACTTATTATTTTCTGAGATGGGTACTTAGTTATTTATTTATTATTTATTGATTTAATTGTCATCTTAAGTATTTTTATCTCTTTTGAATAACACATTATAATCATTTTTTTTATTTGATATTTGATATTTAGCTGATATTTGTATTCAAACACTAAACAATTTCTACCATAGAATTTATTTATTAAGGTTTATATTATATTGAAATCTAACTTTTAAATAATTCAACATGTACATTTTTTCAATGATTCAATATTTATCAATAATTGATTAATATAATTAATATTAATCAATTTTAAAAAATTATTAAAAACAAGATAATTTTCTCCTGAGTTGATGAAAAAAAAAAAAATATATATATATATATACACATACAAAATGGAATTTAATCATTTTAAATACTTTAAAATTATCTAAAAAAAGTATTTTTAATCAGTACTTTAAAAAATATTAGCAAGTTTTTTCGTCTATTTCTGAACATATTTATTATTCTGATTTATTAAGCATCTTTAGTTAATTCAATACTATCAAACAACTGCATAAAACCTTATTAACATGCAAAATAAAAAAATTGTTAAAAATTAGATAGCTTAACATACAATTATTAATACCTATATTCATATTATATAAAATGTTATTTGTGAATCCATGTTTACTAAATATTAATTTATATTAATATATTTAAAAAAAAAATTATCAATGTTATTTCAAGTACAATGAAAACCTAAGTCTAATAAATCACTCATGAAAATACAAATCAAGTGAAAAACTGATTATATTAGGTATGTGTATTATTATTTAAATTTTTCAAAAAGCTAGAGAAGTCACAAAACAATTCAATGACGAACACAATAACTGTTAAAATTTTAAAATGTTATAATGTACAATACAAACTGTAATACTTACCAAATGGAGGATAACAACCATATAAAATTTCTTGAGGGAGTCTATCATCTTGGTCAACTTTATTTAAATTTAAAGGATCAAGACGTGCAATATGATGTCCTCGTATCTAATTGAGCGAAAAACAAAAAAAAAGCACAAACATATTTATGTAAAACTAACATTCAATTTACATTAGAAGACATTAAAAACCAAATTTAACTAACAAGTTATCATCTAATGTATAAACTGTTAGTATAACAAATAATTTAAATTTAATAACTTGATTACCACAAACACATTTTAAAACGAATAATACAATGTTGACAATTAAATATAAGTCTACTAAAAATCATAACTCCTGTAGGTATTTAATTAATTTAGTAAACATTTTAAGGAACCCTATTGATGTTAAATTTTCATAAATATCATATGTAGGAATTCTCTCTTCTAAAATATACTGTATAACAATCAGTGGCATAACAAGGTCCAATAGCCTGAGTACACAGAGTTTTGTATAAGTTTA
Source organism: Therioaphis trifolii (assembly GCA_027580255.1). Taxonomy (NCBI): domain Eukaryota; kingdom Metazoa; phylum Arthropoda; class Insecta; order Hemiptera; family Aphididae; genus Therioaphis; species Therioaphis trifolii. Next base: position 125,326,963 of record CM050404.1, read on the forward strand.
GGGAATTTACTTTATTTGACAGCTAAATGATTTAAAATAACCTTTTTTCTGCTTCTTTAATAATTTATTGCACAAAATCATTTACTAACTTAAAACAAGAGAAAAATAATGTAAATTATAATATCCAAAAACAATCAAAGCTTTTATTTCTGCTTTATATTTTTGTAAGATAAATTTTAAACAAAAGTAATGAAATGTTATAAAGAACATTATGTATTTAAATAATTTTATTTAAATTTAAATTTATTTAATAATTTCCATTAGTGAAATATATTTAATTGAAAATTAATCAAACCAAAGAATATTTTAACATTAATAATTATTTATTAATTTGTTATGAAAAACTTGAATTAGACATGCACACACCATAGAGGATAAAACAAAACTTATAATAAATATACCTTACATATTAATTTAAATTCTACAGCCCAATCTTACCAATTGAATGTTGTCTTAGAACAAGATCATGAGGTCTACCTTTAACCAAATCTGCATTTGTAAATCCAAGGGGATCAATTTGAGCTACAAAATGACCTCTGACCTATAGCGTATAAAATTTAAATAATATCTTCCTCAATTTATATGCATAGCTTTTTCCAGGTAAAATAAAACGTTATCAAATTTCATTTATAAAACTTAAGAATAATAAATGAAAATAATTAGTTTATAAATTGGAATAAATGAAAAAAATGACTATAAGATTACTGAGTACGGGGATTACAAAAATGTTTGCCTTAAAAAGCTAAAAATATACTTTTTTTTTTTATATTCCCAGTGCATGTTGAAACGAATATCAAGTGAACAATTCATCATTTAAATATAATTTCCTCAATACAATAAACAAGTGGGTCTATAGTTAAAAGTTTTTGGAAAATGTCAACAATATTTTTTACATTTACTTAAAATGTAATATTATTTAATAGGTTATTTATAAATATAATTAATAATTTTATAAACTTTATTTAATTATACTTGTTTATTAGAAATTAAAAAAAATAATATCTGGTAAAATTTAAATTTTTATAAATTTCCTCAAATTGTATTTGCATGTCATACATGGATAAATGGATTTACCATCCCTGACTTCATATGATGAAAATTAGATAAAATAAAATGTAAATATAAGTAATAATTCAACAAAGAACTTCATTAAATATTTTTGTATTTCTTACTTCTCAATTTAATATTATACTCTGTCCACTAGTTTTAATTATTAGGTACTATTAATTACTATATTCAAACACTCATCTTTAAAAAAAATATTTTTTTTCTTTTAGTATAAAATAAATAATTCAATATGAGAATATAAATAAATCAATAGAATTGATAATAGAGTATTGATATATCATCTTTTTAAACCATAAGAAAAAAAAAATTGTCATTACCTAAGTATATATAATTTTTTTTTTCATTTACATAGGTACTTTTGTCACATGTATTAACACTAATATTCTAAATACAATTAATAAGCATAAGTTGACCGAGAAAAATTCTAATTTTTTGTTTATACAATAAATTTAAGATAACTTTTTGTAAAAAAACAAAATGGATTTTCAACAAATTTTAATAAAATGCACGGCAAAAATTGTAAAATAGTTAAAAAGTAGTATCAGAATTACTGATAAATCTATTGAATCAAAACTCATGATCTATTTTTTTTACCAATTTATATTTTTAAATTTAACTTTACTAAGCACTTTAAGTTGGTTTGCTATGAAATAAATTAAAAATATAAATGAACATAAAATATAGTACCTGATACGATCTTATAATTGCTTGTACTGCTAAATGATCATCAATCAATTTTTCACTAAATGTTCCACCAACAGCAGATGTGCTGTGTAATGCAGGTAATAAACTTGATAACAATGCTTCATTTTTGCCTGGTGGAGCCAGTGAAGGGGGCGCTTGATATGCTGAACCTGGTTGAGCTCCAGCATCACAATTTTTGAAAAAAGCATCCCAAGACTACGAAATCATAATATGAAATTATTAGTAATGTCAATCATGAATCTATAATATTGTATCTAAATAATGTAACTTACCACATTGACACTTTTTGGATCTGCCACCCATGCATTGTACATATCTTCAATATAAGCTGCCGAAGTGCCATTAAGGAATTGTTCTTGGTTTACTTTAGTTGAATACTTATTCTCTGTTACTGGTAAAGATCGAGTAGCTCTTATCAGAGCTCTAGATTTAGGTCCAATTAACCATGTTGCAAATTTTTGTCTTCCGACAATTGTTGGAACACATGGAACTAATTGATTCACAACTGACTGGGCCCGATGCATTATTCCTAAATAAATAATAGTAGATAGAATGAAGAAAATATAATAAAATAAATTAACATACTTAATTTTAAGTAAATTTAATTTAAAATATGGCAAAACTTTAATTAAAATTTTCTATTTATAAGACAATCAATTTTACATTATATTCAAATCGAAGTCAATAATGATTTAAAATTGGTAAGGATGACTTTCAAAATAGATCAAATTCAATTTGCAAGGCTTAAACATTTTTTACTACATAGGTAAGCAAAAAAAATGTTCAACACTTGCTTTAATGTTTACACACATACATATAAATGATTGAAAAAACAAAATATCTTAAAATTAAATGATGAAAATTTCTTTAATTTTGGTAAAGATGATAAAAAAAAAAAAAAAAATAGTTACTAAGAAAAAACTTTGTTATGCTTTATTAAAACAGTTAAATCATTAAATGAATATAATACCATATGGTCAATATGTAAATATATTGTAGAATGTCATAGTTAAAATCGAGGATTCACAGATTCACTGGAGAAAGGGGATGAATTTATGATGTTTATACAGTATAAACATCATAAATTCAGAGTTCTCCTCTCATTAACTTTATTACTTATGAATTAATAATCAAGGAATAATCAATATATTGAAGAAATTATTGTAATGACTAATGCAGACATTCAAAAACACCTATACCTAAATATTTTTTTAGGTATCAATCAACGTAAGTCAGATTGAAATATTTATTAATAAGACCTTAGATAATCTAATGTTATGTTTAATATTATCAGGGTGAAAATTATAATGCTGATGTACTTTTTTTTTATCAATATATATTTAATTTTGAAATACCAAAAGTACAAAAAACAAAATTTTTTTTAATAAATTAAGAACCTAGAAATTAATATTGCAGTTTTAAAATTTTACAATAAAAAATGTAAGACAAATGGTGATTTTATAAATAGAATATTCATCAATTTATTTGTCTGGTACAAAGCCAAATTTACAATGAGAGCAGTACAAGGACATTTATTTTTCTTCATTATAAGTCATAATATTTAGGAAGGATTATTTTTCCAATACTTTTATGTACACAAAAGTGTACATATTGGTCAATAAAATTTCAAAGCATCGTTTACATTTAAGTCCTGCCTAATTAAACAGGTACTTTAGAATTAAGAAATTAAAAATCTTTACTTTTGTTATCAATGGCAGTAAAATTGCTAGATTACAAAATCGGTATCAAACAATTTTGTAAAAATAAACATCTAGTATAACACGACATTGCACACGCGCAATTGAAATTCCAATAAACACATTAACATAATCAGTAATTAATTAAATTGAACTGTGCGTTATTCGATAATTGCACATTCATTAATAAAACGCATATCGCATCCTAAGACGATTTTCATGATAATTCGATATCATAAAAACACACTATCAATATAGGACGTGTAACGGAAAGGAACCCACGAACACGAACACGATTAATAACTATTTGAATTTCAAATTCACGTTTCGGGGATTCGTAAATAATTTTTGTTGAACAGGGACGGCATTTGCCGCAACCACAGTCGATAAAAAGACAGGTCCGGTCGCGTCATACAGAACGGTCGGAATGCAAGTTCACCTTGACCTAGGATAACTGTTACACAGTGGGTAGGACGTGGTATCGCGCGCATAGAGCACGACACGACACGGCGGATTCGATTGTTCTGTGATTAAAGCGAACGGAAGAAAAATTTAAACATATTGAAACGTCGCAGAGTGCGCGGATAACAGGCGTGATGGAAGTCGAAAAGTCGAATGCGGAGGGGTCGAATTAACCTGGAAAGGGTACAGTGGGGCGGTGTGACGATAGTGGAATAACAAAAAAATCCCCTTACAGTCGACGGACGTCGGGAATCGCCGGGAGAGATTATTAATTGCTCGTAGTGCAAACTTACCGTCTCGGCTTGAACGAAAACCGAGTGATTAACGCGCTCACGTAGGTGTGTGTGTGCCGTGTCCTAGGTGTAGCAGCCCTGCGGTTCTGGGTCGTAGTTGTAGTGGATAGGTCGTCGGGTCGACGCGCGCGCGAAAAAAAAAATGTTTGCTCCGCGCACACGCTAAACGCTGTACCGTAGCAACGTGGGTCCGGGTCTGAACTGTTGTCGGCCGGCCGCGTTGTTATGTGTCGTCGTCGCGTAGCGCAGTGTCGCCTCGCGCGAACAGCTGTGTCTCTGTGCGAGAGACGGTGAGCGGCACCCGCGAAAGACGTATCGCCGCAGCGACCAACACCAGCGGCGGCAGCTGCAGCTGAGCTGTAAAACGTATTACGTAGACACTAGACGGCGGGTTTTGTCTTATGGGCCAACCTTGTGCGAAAAATATTTATGATAAACCACGACGATGGTCTATGATAGTAATTCGGGAAGAAACTGAACGTGCGGCGCGCGCGCGCTTGTGTTGTGTGTACCTGTGCTACCCACTACCCAGTACTGATTTCCTATGACTAATGAATAATGAGTAATGACTGCAATCTGTAATATGAATTGTATTGTATGTCCTATTATCACGCAAATTACGAGCGCGACGGCGACCGTGACAACGATATATTAGTTACCTATGCACGTAGAGTGTACGCGTCGACGTCTATAGTAGGACACGGGCCGAGTATTCTTGTCTATGCACACGGGACATGAAACGGCCGCGACGACGTCCGCCGTAATAACGCGGCGAAATCGATAAAAACCTTAAAAGAAAAAAACCATTGTGATAACCTATATAATATTATCATGATTGGTGACGCGCGGTTTACGCGGTCGAGCACCATTGTATATTATATTAAACGTGACAGTGAGTCAGTGACATTGGATCTTATATGAGTTATCTTATGATACGATCTAAGCACTAGACTACTCGAGTAATAAAAAATGTTATTTATTATATTATTTTTAATACGTCTTGTCTTCGTAGCTCGTAGAGTTTACTCTAGTCTCTAATCTCTGTGTGTGCCCTATGGTGTGAACTGTGATTACGTCGTCGTAAGATACCTCTATATAATATGTATCTAAATTGTAAATAAGTGTGAACGAATAACAATAATAATAATGTACTTCGAATTACCCAAACAATATTGTTATAATTATTTTTAAACGCGACCCTAGTGCAATCTCGGTGACATAAGGTTTTAAATTATGAATTTTAACCGTGCTGTTAATACACAAAAAGTTGGATTTTTTTTTTTAAACACCTTTTCTTCATTAGTACCCAATGCTGGCCGTAGTATTTTTAGACGTCTATCGTAATATAGCATGGGTACCGACAGACGATTACCCATGTACTAATTTATACAGAATAAAATATTTGTTTATCGTAATATAGGGATCTATTAGTTTTATCAACGATACGATATGTTAGAAAATGTGTACGTCTAGACAAAACTTGTAAATCTTTATCTTCACCTATAAACCTTGACGTAGTAGGTATTGTACTGTACAATGTACTGGCAATTAGGTAGTATGACCAAGAAATATTTCAAGGAAACGCAAAAAAAGTGACGTCTAATTAGGTTGACAGTTGACACATGTATGCAGCTGATTGCCAGTGTTATTAAATTCACTGATTATCACGAAGATTAATTATTTAATTGAATAATATGTAATATATTCATATCTATATTTTTCGACATATAATTCAATAAAAATGTTAATAACTATTGACTACGATGTCGAAATTAATATATGTAGGCCATTGAACGGAATGCGTCAGTTGAATCATTCAGGTATTATTAATATAGTATAGGTATAGACGTATAGTGAATGATAATTAGGACCAATAGGACCTGCATCCAATAAAATCAACATGAACTGTAGTAGGTAACTATTATGCAAATATCCGTGTGCATATTATGATGGTAACAGCAATTATACATATACGAGTACACGTCGTGTCGATGTCGGCGCGGATTCAAGGGGCGATCGCCCCCTCCCTCTATGCTCCCTCTATGAACTGTGGCGAATTCTAGCATGACTTAAAAAGAAATTTTAATTTGTTTATTGAAATAGGTATATTTGATTTTGATAAAAGTTGTGTCACAGATACTTGAATAAAACAAACAGTACAGCACGAATTTATAGATTATGGGCAATGGACTTCATAAAGGTGCCTTTTAAGACTTATGTCACTTTTCATCTCAGTAATTTCATTTGAGACCCATATTACACTAATATGTATGAAAATATCATAACCAGAGGCTCCCGCATACATAAATTGACCCTTTCTGTACATGCAATTTTTACTATCATTATGGTTTTGTTTTACATGCCTTTTTAGATATTTTTAATATAGTTTTGATTTTTTGTACTTAGATATAAATCAAATTCATGTAACGGATTTTATTTTATAAAATTTTGACAAATCAAAACGAAACTAAAAATCTTAAAAAAGTTTATGAGTAAAATAAAATCAAAACATGATGATAATGCTTTAAATACATATTTTCCTTTAGGTAATTATTTTTAAGACGTATAACCTATAATAAATATAATTATATTCATTTCATCATTAATTATTTGTTTTGCTACAGATCAAAAATACAAGATAATAATGTTTACTATTATTTAAGCACGCGAAAAATGTGTACCACGTCATATAAATAGATGTATAGTCATATTTATGACTACATATGAGTAGGCTAGAATCAAAAGTCACATGTTCCAGAAATCACTTTTTCGAGTAAACGACAAAAACTAGAGGAAATCCAACGGAACATGTTAATTTTGACACTTACTATTTGTTTCATAGTGGTATTTACATCGGTTCTTGTGCGTTTTTAAACCAACTAATTAAAGATTCTAATTCCCCGTCAAAATTTCTATTAGACAGTGTCGACAACTCATTTTACCATTTTTTAGAACATGTGACTTTTGATTCTAGCCTACTCATATATAGTCATACATATATACTACATATATAGTCATATGAATACATGCGTATAGTCGGTTGACAAAACATTTTTTTTAGCAAGGCTACACTGAAACTTTTTGTTGCCTAAGGTAAATAATATTTGAAAGATTACACTTTATATCACCATCAGAAAAGTCTCAATTACACAAATTTGGTAGGTACTTAAATTAGTACACCCTTTTTTTAAAGAGTATCTTCACCATTTTTTAACCCAAATAAATAACGTTAATTTTAAGTCTAAACCCTAAATTGACTAAATTATTAATATAAATTAGAATTAAAAATATTAACTACCATCATTGTGACTTTAAAAATGTACTGCAGTATTTTGTTTATCGCAATATTCTAAATATTTAAAAATTGTTACCTCATCAAATATACATTGGTATCCTAATCATCAGTTGATGAATATTAGCATATTTTTCATTTTCAGTCCAAGTTTATTAACGGCTATTTCCTGTTTTATTTATTCTTATTTTCGTTTACTAAAATCATGGGTTCATTGTGTCTAATGGCGGCTCGTGGGTTTTTAAAGAAGTAGGGCACATTCAAAAATATAATTAATGAACACACACACACACATGCATACACACACTTATATTAAACAATTTACTGATTTTAATTAAAAACTATTGTTAATTGGAAATGTATACTTTTATACTTGATGTGCTGTATTCATTTTAATAAAGTTAAAAATTAAATAATAAATTAATAACGATTACTTTGCTATACATAATACGGTAAGATACAACAAAAACACGATTGTTGTGGCGATAATCAATGATTAACAACATAATTAGATAATCGGGATATCAAAAACAAGGGGAAGTAAAAATAAATAATAAAGGCTAAAGCCGACCGCTGCGTCCAAAATAATCTGCTGATAACAATTTATTTGAATTACCGATTGGTTATGTGCACACTGCACAGATACATTTGTATCACAGATATATTGTTCTGTGATACAGCTATGCTCATCTATTCCATTATAATGCACGTAACGTGCTATGACTTGTTTTAATTTATACACTACTATAATGTGCCCAACGATTGTGTAAACTATCTAGTAACCTAATGTACGATAACTGCTGTTCCACCCTATAAATAATCAAACTCAAATACATTTTCATAATCTGAGTTTCTAAAAATCATTTCTGGTACTTAGTAGTAAATAGTATTAATATGATTTAATATTTCTAATTTCTAGTGCTATTGGTAAGTGGTGCACGTACATTTGTGCACATAAATACGAGTCGCCACTGATTGTGTCTATCACCAGTATTAAGAAAATTCTGAATTTGCACCGTTTAAAATGGTTCACTCATAAACATAAAAAATCTGAAAATATTCAACATAAATCATGTTTGAATACTTGACGCATCATTATCATGAAGTTGAATGTTGATTAAACGGCTTATTATAATGAATAATGACAGTTTAATATCAATATATCATTGTATAAACTATAAAAACAAAAAATATTGATATGATTTAATGACCAATACTATATAATGGTTTAATGTGTATACCTGTATTATACATACCTATAATTACATGGTAATATGGTATTGATAATTATAGTTTTATATGCTTGATAATTATCTTGATTTTTAATATTTAATACCAACCATTTTTTTACCGTTTTAACATCAAAACATTCAATTTTTGGAATCCCCGAAATTTGGAGACCTCAGAGAAGTGAGCGTGATGCCCTCCCTATAAATCCGCCCTGTCGCCCTGAGTAGAAGTATTGGTCTATGTATTTGTGATAAGAAGTTCATTAATTAATATTAACATAAATAATGGTCACATTAATAAAAATATTAAACAAAATGTGTTATTTCAAATATTAGATAGGTATAGGCTGGAATTTAAAAAAAACATTATAGAGTTAAAT